>CM076401.1:21960471-22620387 GCA_038363315.1 Mugilogobius chulae | reverse complement strand
AAAACAATTGATGTGGACAAAACAAACATTTTATGATCAAGGAGAAAGTGCAGGTAAATTGCTGGCCTGGAGAATTAAAAAAATACAAGCCGACAGAGCAATTCTCAGTATAAAATCAGGAGATAAACTGACTTCTGACCCCGTAGAGATCAATAAAAGTTTTAGAATATTTTATGAAGAACTGTATAAATCTGAATGCAATGCAAATGAAGAAACCCAAAATACATTTCTTGATCAATTACCATTTCAAAAAATTTCAAAAGTTGAAAAAGAAATACTTGACAGCCCTCTAATGATAAAGGAAATATTAGATGCAATAGGAAATATGAACAGTGGCAAAGCACCTGGGCCTGACGGGCTGCCTGTAGAATTTTATAAAATATTTAAAAATAAGTTGGCTCAACCACTCCTTGACATGTTCAATGAATCATATTGTACAGGCATACTTCCAGATACATTAAGGCTGGCAACAATTACCTTAATTTTAAAACCCAATAAGCCACAAACAGAATGCTCATCATATAGAGGAATCAGTCTTTTGGGATGTGATATGAAAATTCTATGTAAAATACTCGCTAAAAGACTTGAACAATATATGCCAAAACTAATAATCGATGATCAACAAGGCTTTATTCAAAAGCGACAAGGGTATCATAATATAAGGCGTGTTCTAAATATATTATATGAAAAACATAATGCTAAAGATACAGCAATGCTAGCAGTAGATGCCTGCCAGGCATTTGACAGAATAGAATGGAACTACCTATTAAAACTGATGCCAAGATATGGACTTGGTGAAAAATTTATTAATTGGATTAGACTGTTGTATACAAATCCTGTAGCTCAGATTTTAACAAACAATAACATTTCAAAACCTTTTAATTTGCATCGTTCTACAAGACAAGGTGCCCGTTGTCTCCAATTCTGTTCACACTTGCAATGGAACCCTTGGCCATTGCAGTGAGAACACAAACAGGATTATCAGGTGTCAAAATAGGGGAGAGAAACCATATAATATCTTTATTTGCAGACGATGTAATCTTTTTTCTGACAGATTTGAAAAATACCATTCCAAACCTGGTGAATTTAATGGAAAATTGGTGAGTTTTCCGGATATAAAATTAATAATAGCAAATCTGTATTAATGTTTCTTAATGAGGAAGAAAGGAAAATAAATCCTGTAAAAACTCAGTTCACAATAGCTATAGATGGATTCAAATATTTGGGTATTAAAATAACTCCAGATTTAAGCAAAATAGTTAATACAAATTACTGCCCTCTTGTAGAAGAGGTTACAGAAATTCTAAATCGCTGGTCAAACTTACCAATTTCCATGATAGGTAGAATAAATATCATAAAAATGTCAATCTTACCTAAGTTTTTGTATTACTTCCAGACACTTCCCTTGCCATTACCACAATCCTTTTTGACAACTTGAATAAATTGTTTAGTAACTTTATTTGGAATAAAAGGAAAGCAAGACTTCGTTTTAAGTTACTTTACCTGCCCTATGAAAGAGGGGGCCTCCAACTCCCAAATCTTAGATGGTATTACATGGCAGCACAGCTAACATCAGCAGTACACTACTTTGACCCTGGTCCAACTTTGGCCTGGGTGGACATTGAGCAACAATCAATTCCAAATTTACCAATATATAATTACATCTATTCAGCAGATCTCAAATCATTGAAAAAACTTACCAAGAATCCCTTCTTGAAGAACACCTTAATAATATGGTATAATGCACATAAACAAATTGATGATCCTGTAACATTATCTCGTTTTACACCTCTTTGGAATAATGCTCTGTTTCCGCCTGGCAAAATGGATGAAGGATTAGGAGATGGAGGATGAAGGGTATCAGGAAATTAAAGATCTATATGAGGATGGAATATTGCTTACATTCAACAAATTATGTGATAAATATCAAATCCCAACAAAACATTTCTTCAAGTATTTGCAACTAAGAAATTTTATATCAACAAAAATTAGAGAGATTATGCACATTCCTAATCTATCTTTGATAGAGGAGGTTGCCTTTAAGCAACTAGAAAAGAAAGGGTTATTATCAAAATATTATAATCTACTCATGCTTAATTCCAATAATTCTACTATTGATAAATTAAATGCTTGGAGAAATGATCTACATGTTCCAATAGATGAAGCTGAATGGAATGAAGCTTGTTTAAGAGCCCAAAAACAAACTATAAATTCACGACTTAAATTACTTCAACATAAGTGGCTGACAAGAGTGTATATCACTCCTGTGATCCTTCATCACATGTCAAGCAATATTCCAGACACTTGTACTAAATGTAATGATTATAAAGGAACGCTTATACATTGTCTATGGGAATGTAGCAAAATACAAACATTTTGGAGTCAGATTATTAAATGTTTGTCGGGTGCCTTTCATGTGGAGTTGCCCATGTGTGCCAGGCTGTGTATTTTGGGAATTTATCCAAAAAACCTTTCAAAAACAACAAAAAAGAGGAAAAAATTATTGGACTTTGGACTTTTACATGCCAGAAGAGCAATTGCTTTAAACTGGAAGAAGATGGAAGCGCCTACAATACAACAATGGACCAAAGAACTATCTGAATGTGTTGGACTGGAAAGACTAACATATATCTCTAAAGGGAAACTGAAGGAATTTGTAAAACTATGGGAACCTTACATGACTATTATAATGTCTACAAAATAGAGGATCGATAATTATCTTTTTTTTTTTTTTTTTTTTTTTTTTTATTATTATTTCTTTAATGTCTAGGTATAGATTTACACCAATGGCTCTCAAATTCTTCAAGCCAAATACCACTTGCAAAGATATTTGGCTTTCCAAGTATCACCTTAATAAAACTTGGGACAGAATAGACATTAAATTAAAATAAAAATGTATGTATATATATTGATTTAAATGAAAAAAGGAAAATATATAGATATATAATGATACATTACCTTCAACTAAAAGCTGGAAAAAAGGAAAGGAAAAGGGAGGGTAAAAGAAGGAGGAGGAAAAATATATATATATTGAACAAATTTGTTATAAAATAAAAATATAGAAAACTCCAATTACAATCAGACTGGCCTGTTTACCATCAGTGGTACAAATACCACAATTTGAGAGTCACTGATAAACATGGTTCTTTAATTTTTGTATTCATATACAATTAAGATGATCACTATTATCTTTTTTATTGTTTCTTTTGTATTTTTTTCTCTTTTTTATTATTATTCTTATTGTGGTTGATTTATATATTTATTATTATTATTATTATTTATTTATTTATTTAATTTTTACTACTTTTGCTATTTTATTAATCTTATTCCTATTTATTTTGAGCTTGCATGTGGATGAATGTGTGAGTGGATGTGGTTTGTTTGTTTTTTTTGTTGTTTGTTTTGGTTCAGTTTGCACTATTTGGCCTAATTGTATGGCCATGTTTTTTTTTGCAAAAATGTTGAAAAATCCAATAAAAATATTTGGAAAAAAAAAAAAAGAGTTTCCCTCCGAGATCAAGTTCAAAGTGACTCAAACTCTTCATCACACTTCCTTCCTCTGCCCTGAAGAAGAGAGAGAGAGAGAGTGAGGGGGAGAGAGATACCAAGAGGGAGAGAAAGAGAGGCACTAATACAGACAAGGGGAAG
Organism: Mugilogobius chulae; assembly: GCA_038363315.1. Taxonomy (NCBI): domain Eukaryota; kingdom Metazoa; phylum Chordata; class Actinopteri; order Gobiiformes; family Gobiidae; genus Mugilogobius; species Mugilogobius chulae. Next base: position 22,616,739 of record CM076401.1, on the reverse strand, counting down.
AAACGTTGAGAGAGAGGAAAGCGATGGTTCATTGAGGTGGAGAGAAAGAGCGAGAGAGTGAGGGAGAGAATAAAGAAGAAGGGAAGTAAGGGATGCAAGAGGTAGCGGAGAGAGGAGGGTTGGACAGGACATTCCCCTGAGTCTGGACACATTAATTAAAATGAATCTTTTCCCTGATTCTGACACCACACTGAGTCTCTCCCAGAGTTTTCTCTGTCAGGCTCCCCTCTGCACTCATTCTTTCTTTTACTTATGTGTGTGTTTTTGTTTTGGTTCAGATGGCATCACATTACATTACAAACATTTATTCTTGTTTGATGTTATTTATAAAAAGAGCTAGATTTTTATTTAAAGTCAGTTTCTGCAGCTTCATAAACATCCATGTTTCCCTGTTTAATCCTTACTTAGCACTTGCCTGTTCATTTACGTGTTCATCTATTGAGCAGTTATCAAAACACAAGAACACATTTTTTCCCTGATCAGAACACGCCTGATGCTTGCTCTTTTGTCCCGCTGCAGGTGAGTCCCCGCGTCCCTCACCTCCGTGTTTGTGTAGCTGCTGTAGCGCCTCAAAACGCTCTCGTTACGCAGACTGAGCTCACGGCGGAATGAAAGGATCCATGGTTCAAACACTTGTGCCTGTTTTCTTTGGTAAACAGGTGCCGGCCCTCGCCCCCGCCTCACCTATGACTCACACGGGGCAGGGAAATGTTGAATTAGCTGTCAAAATATCAGAACTTACAGGGAAAAGGTTATTGGACGGACTTTACGTTGCAAATAAGCTATGTTTTGAATTGATTTAGGTTGTTATTAAGTAGATTGACCAGTCCGAATTCATCCCAAAGCAATAATTTGTCCATGATTTACATATTATACTAGATGTTTGGTTACCTAGCAACGGTATAAAGACAAAATAGACATAAATGTGCAGGTTAAGTTAAAGGAGAGAGGAGAGAAAGAGAGAGAGAGAAGAAAGAGAAAAAAAAGAAGAAGAGAGAAAGAGAAGAGTGAGAAGAGAGGAGAGAGAGGAAAGATAAAAGACAAGAGAAACAGCTGAGAGAAAAAAAGAAAAGGGGGGTAGAATAGAGGGAGAGAGGAAAGGGAGAGAGAGAAGAGAGACAGAGAAAAGGAGAGAGGAGAGAAGAGGGGAGCGATAGAGAGATGACAGGGAGAGAGAAAGAATGAGAGAATAAAATAGGAGAAGAAAGAAATGGAAGAGAATAGGGGAGAGAGAAAGAGAGAGAGAAGAGGTGGAGATAGAGAGGTAAAAGAAGAGACAGAAGAGAGAATGGGAGAGAGAGAAGAAAGAGACAAAAAGAAGAAGAGAGAGAGAGAAGAGTGAGAAGAGAGGAGAGAGAGAGAAAAGGGAAAAACAAGAGAAACAGCTGAGAGAAAAAAGAAAAGGGGGAATAGAAAAGAGGGGAGAGAGGAAAGGGAGAGAGAGAGAGGTAGATGAAAAGAGAGAAAAGGAGAGAAGAGAGGAGTGATAGAGAGAGAACATGGAGAGAGAAAGAATGATAGAAAAGAGAAAGGGGAGAGAATAGGGGAGAGAGAAAGAGAGAGAGAATAGGGGGGCAGAGAGGAGAGAAAGGGAGAGAGAGAAGAAAGAGACAAAAAGAAGAAGAGAGAGAGAGAAGAGTGAGAAGAGAGGAGAGAGAGAGAAAAGGGAAAAACAAGAGAAACAGCTGAGAGAAAAAAGAAAAGGGGGGAGAGAGGAAAGGGAGAGAGGGAGATGAGAAAGAGGGAGAGAGAGAAGAGAGGAAAGGAGAGAAGAGTGAGAAGAGAGGAGTGATAGAGAGAGGACAGGGAGAGAAAAAGAATTAGAGAAACAAATAAGAGAAAAGAGAAAGAGGAGAGAGAAACAGAAAAAGAGAGGAGAGAGAAAGAGAGAGACAGAGAAAGAGAGAAGAAGAAACAGGGAGAGAGAAGAGGAATATAGAGAAGAGAAGGAGAGGGAGAGAAAAAATGAGAGAGAAAGAGGAGAGGGAGAAAGAGAGAGAGAAGTGAAGCAAGGGGGAGAAAGAGAGCTGGCAAAAGGAGAGAGAGACAAAAGAGGGGGAACACGAGAGAGAGAGAGAGAGAGAGAGAGAGAGAAGAGGGGGAGATAGAGAGATAAAAGGAGAGAGACATAGAAGAGAGAAAAGAGAAAGGGAGAGAGAGGAGAGAGACATAGAGAAAGAGAAAAGAGAGAGAGAGAGAGAGACAGAGAAATAAAGGAGAAGAAAATAGAGAAGACGGGGGATGAGAGAGCAAAAGAGGAGAGAAGAGAGAGAAAACTGTTAGAGAGAGAAGAGGAATATAGAGAAGAGAAGGGGAGAGAGAAAAAATGAGAGAGAAAGAAGAGAGGGAGAGAGAGAGAGAAAAGTGAAGCGAGGGGGGTAGCAAAAGAAGAGAGAGAGTCAGAGGAGTGTGGGCAAGAAAGGAAAGGTAGAGAGACAGTGAGAGAAAGAAGAGAAAGACAGAGAGAAGAAACAAAAGAGAGAGAATAACAACTCAGTTTAATTGACATAGTTTAACTTTACTTGTATTTTAAGTCAAATGACCCTATTATTTTATACAAGGCAGATTTTTCAGACGTAAACACTCAATTGTGTTATTAGGAATTAAGGAGACAACGAGAGAAAAGAGAGGAAGACAGAGAGAGGAGAACAGAGAGAGGACAGAGAGAGGAGGACAGAGAGAGGACAGAGAGAGGAAGACAGAGAGAGGAGGACAGAGAGAGGACAGAGAGAGGAAGACAGAGAGAGGAGGACAGAGAGAGGACAGAGAGAGGAAGACAGAGAGAGGAGGACAGAGTTGCGCCTGTGAGTTTCGTCTCTGTTCTTTCACTGCCCCCTGGTGCACGTCAGGAGGTGCTGCACTTTGCTTTCTCGATCCTGTTAAAACCAAAACATCACGCTGAAGACTCAGAGAAGAGCTAAAAATATGATGCATGATTACATTAACGATGGTGCACTTGATTTTCATCTTTTTAACAAACATTTAAGCGAAACTGGAGAGGACAGCCAATCAGAGAGCTGCTTTTGACTCCTGATGAGAAAGGAAATTCTTTCTGCCGGGAATCAGAGTAAAACGAGTTGAGGGTTAATTTAAAATGCTTTTGACAAATTTAAGCTCCATTTTGTGACAGAGCTGGAATCTGTTACTCGTTTCAATACATTGCTTTATACTTTGAGACAGTTATTTTGCCATTGGGATTAAGAAGATCTAGCTTAACCCATTTAGTTTGTTTTTATTTTAAGCATATTTCTCTTATAAACTGTTAAAATGTCAGGAACTGAAATAAAATATTCTACTCTTCTCTTAAATCTTGTGTTGCAAAAATGACTGAAATGTAGATTAAAAATTTGAATCCAAGGCATTTAATCAAAGCTAGATAATGTTTGTATAAGGTCTTGTCTTGGACTCGGTCTTGTCTTGAACTTGAACTTGCCCTAGACCCGCTCTTGTCTTGGATTTGATCTTGTCCTGGACTCAGTCTTTTCTTGCACTTGGTCTTGTCTTGGACTTGGTCTTTTCTTGGACTCAATCTGTTCCTGGACATGGTCTGTTCTTGGACTTGGTCTTGTCTTGGACTTGGTCTTTTCTTGGACTTGGTCTTGTCTTGGACTCGATCTGTTCTTGGACTTGGTCTTGTCTTGAACTCGATCTGTTCTTGGACTTGGTCTTGTCTTGGATTCGATCTTGTCCTGGACTTGGTCTTGTCTTGGATTCAATCTTGTCCTGGACTTGGTCTCGTCTTGGATTCGATCTTGTCCTGGACATGATCTGTTCTTGGACTTGGTCTTGTCTTGGACTTGGTCTTGTCTGGATTGGTCTTGTCTTGGACTCGGTCTGTTCTTGGACTCGGTCTTGCCTTGGACTTGGTCTTGTCCTGGACTCGGTCTTGTCTTGGACTTGGTCTTGTCCTGGACTCGGTCTTGTCTTGGACTCGGTCTTGTCTTGGACTTGGTCTTGTCCTGGACTCGGTCTTGTGTTGGACTCGGTCTTGTCTTGTAGACAATGATAAATGTATAAATTTACAAAAATGACCTAGATCACTGTCTTGGTTTTGTCTTCATCTTGACCTATAAAAGTCCTGGTCTTGTCTACACTACAAAACATAGAGACAAAGAAGACGCTTTCAAACTATTTAATATGATTTTTTTTTCTTTTCTTTTTTTTTTTTTTTTTTACAAAATTACAGTAAAAAAATTATAAAATTCATCAGGTCATAATTACTTATAAAGAGCTTTGTCTCCTGTTTACAGTAAGATTGTGCAGTTGTATAGCAGTTCACACCTGCAGCATACACTTAATAACATACTGTATGTGACAGACAGAAGTGAAAATGAGTCCAACCTGTTTTACATGAACACAATGTACATTTGTGTGAAGATCAGAGCTATGAACAAAGACAAACTACATGATGCAACTTTCTGACAATTATTAGGTAAGATAAGGTAAGGTATACTTTATTGTCTCCGTAGGGAAACTTGTCCTCTACATTTGACCCATCCTTCAAGGACCACAGTACAGCGCTCAGATGTTCTTGCTAGGTTTGGTCAGAACTACTGTAGCTGGAGGATTTTACCCTAACATGCATGTTAGTGGTTTTTGTTATTTAATTAAAAATAACATTCATAATACTAATACTCCAATGGATACAGACATTAACAAATGAAAAGCACTTGGATTTCAAACAATTAGTTTTAAAGCCCATATGAGAGATTATTGGAGCAACTGACAGTTTCCTGGAGTTTAAACAATCATGTAACACAAAGGTATCATGTGTCATATCATAAATGCTGTGTCATTTTTGTAGATTTTGGCCCAGATTTGCAATGTGGTTACTAGGTAACAATTGTGGTATTACCTCTACATATGCCATATTTACTGGACAAAAACAATTACAAACCTCGTCAAAATTAGGCAGAAACAAGCTCAATGTTTAGCAAGACCTTAAATAATTATGTTCCCATGTTTTACTGAAAAATGTAGTCTAAAAGGTCTTTCACACCAAGCTGAGGGTCGCCCATCTGAACTGGTCTGGCAGCTTTTCCGACAGGCGGCTCACGTGTGTTTGGTCTGAATGAGGTTGTCGGGGGTCAGAGGAGCGGAGCAAGTCGTGGAGGTCAGGTTTGAAGACTTGCTTGAAGAGTCTGCTCGCCAGTTGCCACACATGCAGCTGATTGGTCGTGGCTACAAGAGAACCAGGACGTAAGTACGGAGAAGAATAGCTAGGTTATTTAAACTGAACAAACAAAGAAGGAGTTAAAGCGACGCAGTATGAAGACTGGACTGTGGTGGAAATAGAAGTTGAGCTTAATACTGTGAGGTAAGTTAGAAACAGCGTTTGACAACTACTTATACGACATGCACATGCCCTCTTTGCATTTGTTTGGCCACTGGTGGCTGTTTGAATTGTGTTTGTGTGAATGTTCTTTTACATCGATGCGCCCCAAAGAGACTAGAACAGAGACAGTGACTGGGGGCTGTGTTGGTGTGAAAGACCACCTTCACTTTTTATGAACAGCCATGCCACTTTTGTATTTGCAATTCATCTTATTTCTGCCACACACTTTACTAGGTAGTGCACTTCCTGTTTTAGCTCTGTTAAGGTCTGTCTGTCTTGCTGCGTTGCTCAAATAAATGACAGTTAAAATAAACCAAGGACTGAATTCTACCAGATAACCAGAGCTAAACAGGAAGGTGTTGCCAAAAAAGTGGGCGGGGCAGAATAAGGTGAATAGAAGCTCCTCAACATCTGACTGAGGCAATAGTCAGATAAGAACACTTGAATAAATGTGTTTCCTTTGCTTTTTGAGGATAACATTTTTGTCGTGGGAGCTTTTGTTGGGCTTTTAAATGAGCTTTTCTGTTGTCATGGCAGTGCCAGTAGCTAGCTTTTCTAACACAGTTTTACTGTTTCACAGCAAATAATTCAATCATCAAATGGACTAAAAACGTCTTATTTAACAGAGAAAGGTAATCCGTTTTCTTGTGTGATTCTAAAGTCTGTGTCAGTGAGAATGTGAGAAAAAGTGTTCTGATGTTTTTCTGCTTTTCTGCCACTGTTTACCTGACTTTCTCTTTTTACATGTCACATACAAACTCAGTATTCAGTATTGAATCTGTTTGCATTTATCATCCATCTGTTGCTGCTTTGTCCGTTTTAGTTGTATTTTGAGTCTTTTTTTTGTCTTCATTGACTCTCGTTCACTTTTGCCACTCACTGCTGACACACAAAAGTTTTGCTCAACACTGTACAGTCGGATCTAAAGCCGACTCCGTGATTCAGATGCGTTTCCTCCTCGACATGCGCAGGACGTCGTACCGTTTCTTGGCCCACGTCATGCGGTTCACCCTGATCTCCGGCCTGTTCAGGAGCGAAATCACGTCCCAGGAATACTCCGGAGACAGCAGCTTGGTGGGTTTGTGCAGCCAGAAGAACTTATTCAGATGGCTTTCGTCGTGCCACAGAGCTTCCACGTTGTTCCTTTTATCCTCGATGATGCCGTCGTAGCAAAAATCCACCAGAGACTTGACGTTCTGCCAGGTTCCTCCAAACAACGCCGCGTGGTAGTAGTAATCTCCAGTCTTCATGAACGCTTTGGACTTGGGTTTCGATCGTAGGAGAATTTGTCTGGTTTCATTTTGTAGAAATAGGAATGCATGACAGTCACGGATTCGCTAAGCGCCTCCGATCCGAATCTTCCCTGGAAAACGCTGTCCACGTCCAAGCAGAAGACGTAAGGAAACTTATAGCTTATCTCCGACTCGATGATTTTGGATAAAGTCTTCATGCGCATCATGGAAATGTCTTGCCACCGGTCGTGGCGCGGCGCGTACAGGACTTTCATGGTGCGTTCAGGGCCCAGGACGAAATCGGGGACTTCCTCGGGAGTGTCGGTGAAGATGTAGTAGGTCACGGGGAGTCCGATCATGAGATGTTTTTCTGCCGAGATGATGAAGCTTTTCAGGTAAGCCTCCAAATACCTGGAACAGAAAGGATCATCGAAGAAAATGTTTTAAAATAGCACCAGTCAGACTAGTTCTCTAATGACTTAATTGATACAGATTCGAGTGTTTGTTTAATCTTTCTGAAAGTTTATGAAGCTGTTGTTGTTCTCACGCTTCAGTGAAGTTTTAAGTCTGAGTCTGAGTCAATTCTGAAATTCTCCAGGAAACATAACTTTGGTTGGACAAAAAACAGACCTTCCTTCATCTCTAAAAGGTCACTGTGTAAATCATGTATTTGTATCTGTCCCTATTCAAATACATTTATTGTGCAAAATACCAGCTTAACAACTTTATGTGACAAAAAAACAAAACAAAATCATAATGAGACAATCGGGGGCCACATTAAACTGTACATAATGTACTGTATTTAATGACCAATTAAGAGCACAAACATTATGATGCTGAACTGATATCATGAGACTAATACTTGATCCTGCAAAATGTTGTGGATTTCACTGATCTAAAAGTTATTATTTCGTTTAAACTACTGGAGTTCACACTATTCATCTTTATTTTAGTAGCAGACTAGATAAACAGCTCAAAGGGTTTCAACTTTTAAAGAAATATTGTTTAAATGTGTAATGAGGTGAAAATTACTTGGTGGTGTTCCACCTGCGTCAGTTTTGTTTGTTAAAATTCAGAACGGTGTTGTTTCTGTTGCTAGCTTGTGCATAGACATAGGTTAAATTAGCAGTGATCAGTTTTGCTCTGTTGCTACAACACGAACAGATATTCCTCCTGTAGATGTGACGACACAAATCAATTGAACACAATGGCAGAAGATGTACTTTTATGTAAAACATGTTAAAACAAAATTTTAGCAAAACCATGAGCAAAACGGACTGATTTGTGTCTTGGCTTATGAAGCTTTATTTAATACTGGCAAGGTTATATTGTGTTTCCCACACTGATACATTCAAAGGCAGAAAATGCCATTCAAACTCAATCACTTGTTGATGCGACTCAGACGCTCCTCCACGCTCCAAGTAAAGCTACATGTACAACTTTTATTTGGTGTTTATTTATTATTTATTCTTCTGTTTTCACTAGTAAATGGAATGAAGTGTTTAGTGTCATTAGAGTCTTGATGCACTAGATAAGAAATCTCTATTTGAAGGTTGCTAGCCGTTAGCAATTTTTATGCATAATTTTTACCTGAAATCAAAAACTCACAATAACTTGTGACAAGGTTCTGAACTTTGCTAAATGTGGTTGGTAAGTTTGTACCAGCGTCACTCTCTGCACCTTTCAAATGTGTGTATTTTGCGGGCTAATGCTAATGGCTATAGGAAAATAAACAAGAGAACTTAGAGTTCTTCAAATCTTACCAGACTAGCTCAATGCTAAGTGTTCGAGCATCAGAGTCAAACTGCGCGTCTACTATTTACTTGTCTGTACTTGTTGTGTGTGCTAGCATACCAACAAGCTTAAGATTAAATATTTCTGTTTGTTTATAAAACAAAAATCAGGCATAGCTGCTTTTAAATTTTGTTGCAAACATTCATCTGATTGGTTACAAGAATTAACTTGTTTAAATTTGCCAAGTCAAGTGAAATGTTTTGCTCCATTGGCTTGAAAGAACAATGTATTAAGACAAATAGAAAGACCTCAAACTAATCAAATAATCAGATCAGTCAAGTGCAACATGACGTTAAGTGTACTGTAGACAAGCAGTCTCTACCAGAGGAGTCCCATAATGTGCATCTGTGAACTGTACCTGCCGATGGCGAAGACGGTCACAGCCACAGAGGTGTTGGCCTCTCTGTGAGCTTTGTCGTAAACTTCTCCATTGAACATTCCCTCCCACATGATGGGGGCTTCCAGGAGGTCTGCGTCGGGACGTCCGCTCGAGCTCTGAGCAGCGACAACACAAACAGCCAGAACAATCAATGAAGCTGAGGTACATTACTGGACTTTGTCTTCCTACTGTTAAATGCAGTATTTTCTTTTGCAAGTTTGGTCTCCGAAGTAAAAATCGAAAGGATGAGGAGGAGTGTAGGACTGTGTCTACCAATTTATCTGCATATTGTAGCGCTGCAGTTACCAAATTTGACTAGAGACAACCCGGGGAACATGCAAACTCCACCCAGAGAGATCATGAGACACTCGCTGTGTCTGAATGTCCACATTCGTTCCCTATCTAATATATAGTTCTGTCCTTGTTCAGTGACTCTGGTCTTTCGGACACAATGTGCACTACTTTTAGGGGGAGAGTCACATGACCGAGGGTCACGTGACTTCCCCCTTGAGTTAAAGTAACAGTTGGCAAAAAAGTCAGATGAAAATAAACTTTTGTAATAAATACTGATCAAGTCCGTCTGACACGCACATATTTAAGGACTACTAATCATAATACAATCTGGTTTAACTTGGATAATACATTTAACCGCAAACTGACTGGATAATTCCTCTTTTACAGCCCAACTAAGCGCTAACGTGCATCTTATGCTAACGGCTTCAGTTACAGTGATTTGTTTATTCTCTGGCTCAACAGTGAGTTTAAACGGCTTTTTATATCTTTACTTCAGTGTGTGTTTACAGTTAAAACCTCGCGTGTCCGTGTTGTTTTTCCAATTCTCGCTATGAATTGTGGTCCATATTGACCGTTCTAGTGCATCAATGCTCACTACTTTTCCAGATGCATTGTGGGAAATTTTGAGAGCACTACTTTTTACCTGCTGGACATTCGGACACCACTACAAAATGACGTGACCCCTGAATAGTGCACTGTATAGTAGTTAGGGCGCACATTCGGACACAGAATCTGATTTGGTCCCACTCCAGAATCGAACCCGCAATCTCTTTTCAGGGAAGTCAGAGTTGTAACTGCTCTGCTACTGTCTAATGTGATCAGTTTCAGCTAAAAGAAAATTCCACTCACGAGAAGTTAAGTCTTGCGTCCAGGCTGCTCATGTTGACGGCCTGGACTCTGCTCGGTTTGGATCTTCTATCTCCTCCCTCAGCTCCGCCTCGGCCTCCAGCTCCATAAACTCCTCCACCAGCTCACTGTTTGAGAGACCACAAGTGTGACTATTAAAGAAGATAAAATCAACTACAACAGCGTTTTCTCATCGTAGGTTTACTCAGACTGGATTTAGCACTGGACTTAGTTTTGGGACTAAGTCACTGTTTTGCAAGTCCCAGTCAAGTTCCAGTCTCAACCCTTTACAGTAAAATAATTCAACTTTTGCTTCATTAAAAGAGTAAGCAAACAGAATTATTTAAATTTTTAAACTTCCTGCATCTGCGTCACATGTTTTGCTCACTTATAGTCCTTTAAAATCTATTTCTTCCCACCACAGATATTTGTTAATGTATTATTCAGGTGAATATTAGTGCACAATGTCCTGTTAGTTCACCACAAACTTCTAACTTTGTTCATTGTTGTTAGCCTTGTGGCTAATGCTATTAGCATACAATCTTAAAAGCTAAAACACACCATGTTGAACAATTCTTATGCTCAGGATGCATTAGTAAGTGAGTAAAACATGTGACTGACGTAGGATGCTTGAAATGCAGTTTTCTGTTTGTTTTCAAGGAAGCAAAATTGGGTATAGCACAGGGCTGTGTAATTATTTTTTTGTGAGCCATATTTGAACCAAAGTCATTGTTGTTACAAATTATTTTTGCAAGCACATTTTTGTTAAACAATAGCTTTTAATGTACCATTTTAACCATTATTGTGATAATATTAGGACAACAAGCAATGACCCAATGTAAGAGTAACACTTATTCTCAAAGATGTGCCAAGGGTCAAACTGAAACAGTCCAGGTCTGGTATAGCACCTTTAAGTCTTTATATCAAATTACTACTATCTTTATGCTTTCCTTATTTTCTATTTAAATACATTTTTGTTACAAAAGAATTCATTTCAGTAAAGTCTACAATTATCAGTCAATCATAAAGTCAAATCAATTATTCTCATATAAGCCAAAATCACAAAGTCATCTTGACTCTTTATTTTGTGAATGTAGTGACCAATTTTCAAATAAAACTACATCACTTTTTCGAGTAATACCAAAGTCAAAATAACAAGTAAAAGACATTCTTATGCATTTAGTAATTCAGGTCATTCTCAGCATGTACTCAGTGCTTAGTTTTTGTTGGTTTTGGTTATTTTCAAGCAATTTTTCTAGTTTAACTAAAGAAGTAGACATATTCCTCCCTTCACTGTTGGTAACTGCCAAAGTGGACGTCGTTAATCTGGACCTAAATGTCTTGTGTAGCAGTGTTTTTTGGATTTCATCTTATATGATAATTTCTCGAGTATATTTTTGACTGTTACTCACCACCTCTGTTAATATCACTCATTGGCTTATTTGACGCATAAACCACAGTAGTATTTCGAATTAGAGCTGTTTTCTTCTCTACTTACCTTTCTTCGCCTGGGTTCAAACTCCAAAAGCTGTCTCCAAGTATTGATCCTCCTTACCCTTTCCATCATCCGCTGATGTTTGAACAGGACTTACCCAAAGTAAATGGATTTGAAGTTGTTGAAGAAAAACACAAAGCAGCACAGCGTGAGGACGGCACATAACTTCAGCACATGGAGTTTTCTAAAGACAAACAGAGAAGGAGAAATGTTCTATAAAGACTAGTTTTATGACTTGTTTAACCTGCTTGGATAATCAATAGTACTGCTAAGAGTGATAAGAAAATATGGACTTTTTGCACACTGGGGACAGAAGAAAGCCACCTCAAGCTGACACACCCCATTTTGACGGAAAAGTGATTTGTGCTGCTAAAACAACTAGACGTGTGTGAATTGATTTGTATTTTAATCTGGTTTATAATTTAACAATCATCTTAAAATCAAAATCTTCGTTGCAATTTTGTTTTCCATGTTTAATTAGTTTATTAAATACTCAGAAAGAGCAATGATGGCAAAAACGCCTTTCAAATGAGTGTTTGAAAAAGTGTTGTCAGATGGGAAATGCTGAATTAGAACAGAACAAAAAGATTTATTGTCGTTGTTGTCTACACAAAAACTTGCCAATTCCTACTAATTTATTGAAAATATTACCGTTACATTATATTGCGTTCAAAAAACCTAATTATTTATGCATTTCTTCATTGTCAGTTTTGAGACTTCTTACCTCATGGTGACGTCGTCTTCAAAACCAAGAACCAACTGGATCAATCTGAAAAGAAAGCAACACATTTTCAACCACTCCAAACATAAACGTCTTTTTACAACAAAACAAGAACGAAGCATTGTCTGTGTTGTGTCAATATTTGGATTATCTGATGGGACTTATCACAATAAAGAAGAGAGGCTCATTTCTGCAGCTTTGCACAGAACAAGTATCGATGCTTAGTTCTTTCACTGCCACTGACATATATTTCTGTCATTGGACTTTGGGCTCTCTGATGCACGTGCTGACTTTGTCTACAGTCAAATCTATGATGCAGTTTCACAGATTCATCAGCAGAAGGCGGAATAGTGTGAGCACAAGAACCCAGAGGAGGTCACATGATGATGTTGTTTTCGTTTACACAGGGCAATCAGCTGTGTTTACATGATCAGGTGCCTCTGGAGGTTAGCTTTCTTCTCAAACAGTTTACAGGCAAAACATGTTGGATAAAAAACATTGTTGAGTAAGTTTAGAGCGGATATTTGATCTTTAAAATAAAGAAAAGACGATTCTACTGGACTAGGACTCTGAGGAGAACGGTACATGCAGCGAGTCTACAAACTTCCTCTTCTGTGAGCGAGTGAAAAGTGTAAGAGGAAGTCAAACTACTGTATTTCTTCATGTTTGGGGGTTAAATATAATCTATGCTCCATGAAAGCGGATGAATCTATATAATCTGCATCGGAAAGTAGAAAAGTGCTGCTGTGTTCTCGTCTGTAACACAGCTTTTGTTGGTTTAAAGATGACCTATCATGTAAAATCAATGATTCAATGATTTGAACCTTGTTAAAACTACATTCCCTCATCATTAGTTTACTCAAAGTTGTATTTGAATTGATTCATGTATATTTGCGTAATCTTGTATTCTTCTACAGCTCTTGCTCAGTGTTCAAACACTTCCTGTTCTTCACTCCGCCCACTTTGTTCTTAGCCCCGCCCACTTGTCTGTATTTACTTGTATAATTCAAAATTAACACTCAAAGCAAAGCATGTGTGGTTCAAAACTGTCCATGTCACTTTCCAACAATAAAAATTAGTCATTTCAAATCTGTTGCTTGTTACAGTTACATTTTGAATGAAGAGGCGGGGCTTAGTACTTCTGCAGTTTTAAACAGGAAGTCACTGGAGCTGTTTCTATTTTTAAGCCGTTTCGATCATTTTGGGGTTTTACAGTGAACAAAATGTAAATTGCTGATCTACTTATGTTCTAGTTTATTACTAAAGAGTTGAAAAAAATACATAAAATAAACACCCCTTTAAAGATGAAAAAGACACTCGTCCTGATTGTTTAAATCATGTAAACCTTGTATTTTTTATATTAAATACATATTTCATTGTAGTGGCTCATATTCTTTCACCAAAAAGTAGAACAGAGGAAAATAACACCGACATGAAGTTTGTATTATGGACGTTTTCTCAAGTTTCTCGTCAAACGCTGAAATCTACTGAAAACAGAGAACTTCAAATGCCTTTAAAAGGGGAACTGATTCAAGTAGAATTACAGGTCTTGTTTTAAATGAAAGTAGACACTTGTAGGTCTTATTTGATGTACAACATTTATTTTTTGTGAAGCTATGAATGTTGTTTAAAATTAGCAACAAGGCCTGGTAGGGAAGGTGTTAAAACAAAACAACAAGACACAATCTGTTGTATTTAGAAGAGTTTTAGAATCATCTTGAGCTTAAAGTTAGTGAGAAAAACAAAAAGTATGTGTCTTTGTTTAGTAAAGACAGTAAATAGAAAATTAAACAAAAGCTTGTAAAGTTGCGTCACAGAGCAGAGCCTCCAGTCACAGTCATCACGTGAAAGGTAATAATATTGATTTATAGATCGTGTAGCCTATTTTTTGCTGATCTTGATCTATGTTCTAGCTCTGGTTCTGGCTCAGGCACATTTTCGGAGACAATACAGTCGACAAACTGGTCTGGCAAGAATCAGTTCCTCCACAAAAAGTCTCTGAGGCCAAGTTCAACAAGTGTGAACGATGTCCTCAGTCAGTGTAATCTCTGGATCTGTCCAAACAAACAGCATAAAAAAACAAACATAATCTGATATTGGTTCAGCAAAGTTTCCTGGATCGAGTATCGCTGATGATATCGTTCAGGATTTCGAGTAGAATTGTATGACCTTGTAGCTATGAATTTAACAAACTGAATGTGCTTGGTTGTGTTTCTGTCTCTCAAATTAAAGAAGCCTGCTACATTAGAGAGTTTGGCCCAATTTATTATTATTACGTGATGTCATTATTTATGAACAGGAAGCACATTTTTAATCCCCTAAAAATGACATAATTAGGATAAAATTTGTAAAATGTTTTGTAATATTTTAAATATAATTATCCTAAATTCATTTTAGTGAAAGTGTAATTCAACTTGTCATCGGCACTTTAACTGGATGTTGTCCAGTTTGAGAAAAAAAGTTGAATTTTGAGTTTAGCTTTGCCTTGTCTCATTACTACAATACATGATCTGGTCAGATTTGGAAAAGTGAGCAGGCAGAGTCTGATTACTTGGACGAGAGGCAGGTGTCACAGTGAGATGGAAGAGAGTCACTTAAGGCCAACGCAAACCCGCAGATTAACATGCAATGAATGCCGAGACTCTTCACATCATTTTGAACAAACTGCAGTCACAATGAGTGAGAAAAAATTATGTTCAGTAACATTACCACTGATAAATACGTGTATTTGGTGCAATTTGTTGAATAAAGGAAGAAGAAACTATGAGTGCCTTCTTCTTGAATACACAAAGAGCAATGTCTTCATGCAAATATTTTTTGCAAGATAACATCTTACAACATTAGCTCTGTGGTCTGTGGTCTATGAATGTGGCATCGGCTGCACTTAACATGGCAACAATCTTAAATGTTCAGCCTCTTTCAAATCAACTAACCCCGTCTCTAAATGTGTTGGTATTCAAATATTTAGAACTACTACTAGACTATTTTCGAGTGAATATTAGGCACAAATTATCTCTGGGCGTTCCATAAGGTTCTGGGACAAGATGTTTTTATGCTGGGTCAGTACTGGTACATTTATTCTGTATTTACTGAGTTTTTCTTCATTGGTTTGGCGCATTTCTTGAAGCAGAAATGACATTCTTAAAAGTAAAAGATCATTTGGCCAAATAATACTGCAGTTTGTCACAACATTACAGTTCATCAGCAAAAGCACAAATCCCCGCCAAAACTGTCCAGACATGCTTCTAGTGACTTTCCCATGTAAAGAGTCAGGGCCATCACAATCACAAAGATCCTTCTCAGCTGCTTTGGCTCATTTGCATTTACTTTTGTAACGTGGATGGTTCAGCACAGCTCCATGGATCACCAGCAGAAGCTCGTATCTCTCCCAAAACACTTTAGATATGTGTCTTTCACTTCTAAACAGTCAGAGCCTCCAAAAAACACATCGCCCCTTTGTCCTTGTGTGAGCTCTGATAACACAATATATAATAATAGACTAAAATACACTAAAGCAGTTCTTCTTTGGTTTGGATCATTTAGTTTTTCTCGATACCTTTGAAGCTTGGTTTATTTTGATCACTTCATTCAAACATTTATTTGAACAAAGACTGTGATGGGCAGAACATTTGCTACAGTTTTCATTCATTCCCACAGTTTTCAGACTCTTTCCGAGTCTGAAAACTCGGAAAGACAGAATGAAGTGATGACAGAATGAAGTGAATCTTTGGTCACTTTGTCTCTGAATTAGAACTAAAGCTCTGAACTGTGAAGTCAAATGAATGAGAAAACATGTGAAAACACCTGAGGCATTTTACGGTAAAACTTTCTTTTGACGGGAAAATTGAAGTGTTTTGAATGTAAAACCTAATTTAGTCTGAACCAAAAGTTGGTTTTGAAAAACTGAAGCTTAGTTTGGAATTGGCTTTTAGAAAGAACAAGTGTTTCAAAGCGATTGTGCCATTCTGTTATGAACAATTGCAAGTTGTTTTGGAGATTTTTCCACGTGGACCAAATCGATTTAGCCTTATGCCAGCTGAAAATCTGTGACATCACAATCCCGAGTCTTACAACATCTTAAAGAAAAGTTAAAATTCCACAACAGACTCACCTGTGTCTTTCTGTGTCTTCAGTTCACGTCTGCTCTGTCCTGAAGCTGCTCTGTTCTGCTGAAGCGTCTGGTGTCAGCGCTTTAGCCCCAGGCCACGCCCCGAACCTCTGCCTCTGTGAAAGGGACTCACTCATTTCTGTCATTCTTCTGCCCCGCTAAAGCCACTTCTCAGCGGGAGGAAGTATCAGTCAGACTTGTTTCTTTAGGTTAAACACATGACATCACAGAGACTCAGCAGTGAGAGGGACAACTGTGTCAGGTGGCAGTGCGGGTTTGCTTCAGTCACATGTCAACAGTAGAAAAGCAGATAAACAACAGGAACACTGCAGCTAGACTTGTTTGTGACTGATACAGACTTTGAGATCATTTGGATTTATTAACTTTTCTCTTCTTGTCTTTGTGTTGTGATACCTAATATTCAATGCACAGTGACAGTTTATCCTGTGTTGCGTTGCTGCCCCAAGGTTAGGTATAACGATGTGTTGCGAATAATGGGCAATTTTTAGGGGTGTTTTAGCCCCCCTAAAATCTGTCCTGCACTTCCGCTGGTTAGCCAATCACGCACAATCAGATTTTATTTAAGGAGGTTCTTCTTCCTCACCTCTGGCGTACCTTTGTGAGGTTTTCAGTCTCACTTTGCTGTTTGTAAAAAATTGTTCTTCAGCCGTAGTTACATCTGCCAAAGGATTAGTGAGAGCTAATGTAGTTGGACAGATATAATTAGATAGTTACACTCAGATGTTGTGTTCACTAGCTTGGCATTAGAACAGGTTTTACATTCATAAGTGCAACAGAGAGTCAGTCAGCTCTCTAATCTCATAAGTCACATTTGAAAAGATAAAAAAAAAAAAAAAAACTTAAGGGCACATGCAAGTAAAATCCACTTACTGAATTTGTAACCACAGTGTTTCTCATTATTAGTTTACTCAGAGTTGTATTTGATTTGATTCCTGCTTGTTTCAATAATCTTGTATTGAAAAGTTCTGTTTTCACCTACCACCTATCCCCTCATGTTGTATGCAAAATAATCATATAGCACCTTTTCTTGCTTGTTCACTAATATTCTGCTTTAACAGGCTCGACCAATCACTGTTTCTTGTTTACTGTACTGTTTGGTTTTGTATAATGAATGTTTATCGTGGTATTTTCTAACATTGATGTTGGCTAAATAAACAATCATTATCGGTTCAGCAGTTTTAAACAGGAAAGCAACTGACTTGTTTGTAGTTTTAGGCCATTTTTAGGTTTTGCAATTCATAAAGTGTGGCCATACCAGCTTGTCAAAGCCTGATCTCAGGTTGAGCCTGGACAGAACTTGGATGGGAGACCAATATGACCTCAGGTGTCACAGTGGGACGACTGAAGAAACTGTCACTGTGTCCTTAGGCAATGTACTTCACTCTGGATTTGATGTGTGTGAATGGTTGGTGGTAGTCAAAGGGCCAATAGGCAAAAATGGCAGCCTCGCTTCAGTCAGTCTGCCCCATGGCAGCTGTGATTACAATTAGGGATACACCGATCAGAGACTGGGATTGGGTATTGGCTTTATTTAGACCAGGGGTGTCGAACTCATTTTGACAAAGGGCACATTGGCATCTTGCTTTTCGAGGGCAGTTGTAACTAAATTAACCTCACTAGTTTTTGATGTATACAAATAATAGTTGTATTTAATTATTGTATATTTATTTGAAGGGACAATTACTGAATACATCTGCAATAGTCTGAAAATGACTTACTCTTTTAAGTTTTAACAAATCTTTTCTTTAGGTTAAGATACCATTACTCTGGCACTATTAAATTTAGGTAGACTTATAAACTCGGGCGATAAATGAAGAGGCGATTGGGCTTGATTTGACATATTATTTAGACTTTATTTAGACTTAGACTTATGAGACTTATTTACAGGCTGATGTTGATTCAGACCGTTCCATAATGTTTGACATTTTATTCACATTAAGTTGCTTAATTGTGACTTCTTGCACTATAAATAAGTTACTTACAACAATATGATCACATGTTTTGAAAAGAAACAATAAAAAGTTATTTCAGTCCATACACTAGTATCTGTTGATATCGGGTTTCGACAGATACTTAATTCAAAGCTGGATCGGTGCATCCCTAGTTACAGTACTAACTTTCCACTAAGAGTGTGGAGTGAATGAATAATACAAATGTGAAGCTTTTTGTCATGAAAAGCACAAATTCCAATGCATTATAATTATTTTTACATATGTTACAATTCAGCGGTGCCCAAACTTTTATATCTCTGTAGGTCGCATTTTGAAACTTATATGGAGTGGAGGTCATATAGAGGGATTATTTGTTTATCGACACTGGCAATGCACGTGCACCTGGTATAGGAGTTGAGCCAGCACCGTTGTCAGCTAACTACAAGAGTTCATCACTGCGTGAAAACAAAAGTTCTGCTGCTAAATCAACATTCAACAAATCAAATTTGACCCTACGACCCTTAAAAGTTACATTTAGGTGAGTAAAAAATGGCGAGAAAAACACTGTCTCGAGCTTCAGGAGACAGACAGTTCAGACCTGATCCAAACAGCTGCTCTCGTCCATGTTGTTGTTTTAATCAAGAAAAGTTTCCCCAACAAACTGGATAGCATCTCTTTCTACATGGAGCATGAGGTTATTAAAGGTGACGTGTTTGGTTTGATATGAGGTCACAGTTCTGAAGACTTATGCAAACAGCAGCAATCATTCTTCATTTGCAAAACAGAACGTCTACGCAAGCAACTATTTGCTTGTCCATTGTCTAGAAGCAATGGTCCATTTACATTTATTTGTATATTATGCCAACAACTTCACTTCAAGTTATGTTTTACGACTTAAATATGTCTTGTTCAAACATTCTTTAGCTTTAGCTGTGATTTGATTTACACTTGGAAATCACTGAAAAAACAGGTTTTTCTGCTAATGTGACTCAGCTCACTTAGAAATGCAAACACTACGGAAGAGCTGCAGACAGGCAACGGAAGCCAGAAACATTTGGAATGCAAGGAACATGCAAGGCTGACTTTTTTCTCTCATCAAAATCATGTCCTGAGTTGTATTTAGACTCATCCAAGGTTGTGTGAGTGATGGCTGCTCCTCTCCATTCAATCCAAAAAAGCCTTCCCCATTTTTCCCTTGCACACTTCTCTGTATTAAGTGCATTACTAATGGAAGATTGATTAACTCAACTTAATCTACTTGTGCTGGCCTGTTCCATCATGTCTCTTGACCCACCGTCCCACCTCATATCTCATCTGTCCCGTCTCCATCTAAGTTGGAAAGTGAATCAGCTGGTCTTAAGGGTTTTTCACACCAAGCCGAGGGTCGCTCATCTGCTTCGGTTTGGCAACTTTTGCAACTCAAGTGTGTTTGGTGTGAATGGGCTGTCAGGGTTAGTGGAGCACGGAGCAGGTTAGTGAAGTTTTGAAGACTTTTTGAAGAAACAAAAATTATTCCAACGGAAAAAGCAGTATTTAGTCAAGCGTGGGTTGTTGTTTTTTACATGGGTCCAAAGAGAATGTAACTACGGAGAAAAGCTACATGCAAACCTACAGCAAGATCAGCTCTGTAACAGTTCAAAGGTCAACTGTAAACCAGTCTTTTGAATGTCTGCTTTCTCCAAACACACATCACCCTTTTGACCCAGTTCCTACAAAACATTTCATCTTTAAAATTTGAATGATTACAAATGATCAAAACACATAGAAATTTTTTTTTAACAAGACAGCAAAGATGAAGTCAACAAAGACAAAGAAGAAACAAAGAACATGCGGCAAAGATAAGTAGATGACGAAGGAGGATGACAAAGAAAAAGATGAAGAAGAAGTAGATGACGAAGAAGTATGATGAAGAAGAAATGACGGGAAGAAAAGTAGATAACGAAGAAGTAGATGATGAAGAAGAAGTAGATGAAGAAAAGTAGATGAAAAGAAGAAGTAGATAATGAAGAAGAAGTAGATGAGAAGAAGATGAAGAAGTAGATGACGAAGAAGAAGATGACGAAGAATAAGATGACAAAGAAGAATAAGTAGATGACAAAGAAGAAGTAGATGACGAAGAAGTAGATAGGAAAAAAAAGTAGATGAGAAAAAGTAGATGATGAAGAAGTAGATGACGAAGAAGTAGATGATGAAGAAGTAGATGACGAAGTAGATGACAAAGAAGATGACGAAGAAGTAGATGACGAAGAAGTAGATGACGAAGAAGAAGTAAAATGACGAAGAAGAAGAAGTAGATGACGAAGAAGAGGTAGATGACGAAGAAGAAGATGATGAAGAAAAAGTAGATGAGGAAGAAAAAAGTAGATGAGGACGAAGAAGTAGATGACGACGAAGTAGATGACGAAGAATAGATGACGAAGAAGTAGATGACGAAGAAGTAGATGACGAAGAAGATGATGAAGATGAAGTAGATGATGATGAAGAAGATGACGAAGAAGTAGATGACGAAGAAGTAGATGACAACGAAGAAGTAGATGACGAAGAAGAAGATGACGAAGAAAAAGTAGATGAGGACGAAGAAGTAGATGACGAAGAAGTAGATGACGAAGAAGTAGATGACGAAGAAGATGATGAAGAAGAAGAAGATGACGAAGAAGATGACGAAGAATAAGATGACAAAGAAGAATAAGTAGATGACAAACAAGAAGACGTAGATGACAAAGAAGAAGTAGATGACGAAGTAGTAGATGATGAAGAAGTAGATGATGAAGAAGTAGATGACGAAGAAGAAGTAGATGACGAAGAAGTAGATGACGAACAAGAAAAGTAGATGACGACGAAGTAGATGACGAAGAAGATGATGAAGAAGAAGTAGATGACGAAGAAGTAGATGATGATGAAGAAGATGACGAAGAAGAAGATGACGAAGAATAAGATGACAAAGAAGAATAAGTAGATGACAAACAAGAAGACATAGATGACGAAGTAGATGACGAAGAAGAAGAAGTAGATGACGAAGAAGAAGTAGATGACGAACAAGAAGAAGTAGATGACGAACAAGAAGAAGTAGATGGCGAAGAAGATGACGAACAGAAGAAATAGATGACAAAGAAGTAGATAAGAAAGATGTAGATGTAGAAGTGGATGGCGAAGAAGACATTTAAACCAGTCAGCCTGGTTTTATGTTTTTCATTGTCCACTTGATGAAAAAGTCCTGTGTTTTGTTGAGTATATTTTTACTCACTGCAAACCCATTTCCTCATGAGGACAATACATCTATTAGAAGAAATAGATGTTGCCACACAGACACTTTGTTAGCGGAAAAAAAAAAACTCAGTCTTGCATATATACAGTCCTTTAAATTCCAAATGTTTCTCACTTCCGTTGCCTGTCTGCAGCTCTTCCTTAGCGTTTGCATATCTGTGTGAGTTGAGTCACATTGCAGAAAAACCTGTTTCTTCAGTGATTTCCGAGCGTCAGAATTTACATGTCTTTTCAATGCAAAACCACATCACAGCTAAAGCTGAGTCTGTTTGAACAAGTGTTTGAACAAGACTTATTTAAGCCACGAAACATAAAAACCATAAGTGGAGTTGCTGGCATAATATTCAAATGGATGTAAATTGCTTCTGGAAAAAGACAAACAAATAGTTGCTTGCGTATTTGCAAACGAAGAATGATTTAGGTCAGGAGAGTCGAATTCATTTTGACAAAGTCTACATTGACATCATGGTTTGTCCTTGAAGGGCCAGTTTTACCTAAATTAACGTTACTAATCTTTGACACACAATAAATAGCAGTCTGTATTTGATTTTGTATATTTATTGCAGTTTCATAAATGCAGTTTTCCTGAAAATGTAAGACAAGCCTCTACTGTGACATAGTTTAAATCGTGGCTCAAAACATTTCTGTTTATCTGTGCAAATTACAAAACAAACAAAAAACAAACAAAAAAAACTTCTATTTATTTTACTGTGAATATTTATATTTTTGATGTTGTTTTGTTTTGTATTGTAATTTAAAACATATTTCCCTGCCTTGTAAAGCCCTTTGATTTGTGCTGTACAAATAAACTTGCCCACGTATACACAACAATTTGTTTTTGTATAGCCCAAAATCACAACACTTATCTCAGAGGACACAGGAATGTTGATTAAGCAAACAAAATTGTCAGAAAATCAAAGAATGAAACAATTGGTTAATACCAACAGAAGCAGTGGACAATCAGAGACAGACGTTATTAGAAAATACAGGCAGATTGTCCAACAACAAGCGGAAAAGTAAAGAATTGTCCCAAAACACCACTCCCACAGGCGGACAGGCTGAAGATGTGACCAGAGACCAGTGGCAGAGGCAACAATTCATCTAACAGGAAGAGCACGGCCATCGAAGAAAGGAAAGTGGGGAAAATCCAAGTGAGAATGGTCCAGGCCGTCAGACAAAATAGTCAAAGTAGTAAATGGAAAAGTATTAAACCAGAGACAATGTTTTGTCTCTGTTTCTAAATATAGTAATAATGGAATTGGATGATTGAAAAAAGGATTGAAAAAATGCTTTAATTACAGTTACCTTTCCAATAAAGTGAGTGAACTGTAGGCTCTAAGTAACATCACAGTAATCTTGCACTGCCCTCTTCTGGTGATCCCACAGAGCACATCTAGAGGTGATTTTTACTTTTGTGTCAGGACTGTTTCATTTTGCTAAACCCAGTAATGTCTTAAGCCTTAACCAGTTGTCCCTATTAACCTGGGACAGTCCATATTTTGAGCCCTGCGTCCCATTTTCCAGTAAATGTCCCCAAATCCACTTAGGCTATTTGTCCCAGTTTTACACAAACATGTCCCAGTTGTCCTGATTTTGACCACTTTGACACTTTCCAACAGTGAAGGAAGGATTATATGACTATTTCTTTTGTCAAAATAGAGAAAAACGTTCTTGAAATGACCAAAACATGATAAAAAAAAGCATCAATTTGCACAGACAGAAGTTTCAGAAAATATACTTGAGTGTGAATGAGCATGAATTAACTAAGAGCATAAGAATATACTTACTGTATTTACCTGTTATTTTCACTGAATGTTCATTACCCTCCACAAAAACTTGAGTTTGTCTCAGTTTTTAATTTGGAAAATATGGTCATACTACCTATAACAGTTCACTCATGTCTTGAACTTAATTTTGTTGAACTAGAGTCGCTTTTTTGGACTTTTTGTCCAAGGCTTCCTTGCTTGAACAGTGAAGCTTTAACTAAAAGCCTAAATAAAACAACAATTTAAGTGGTAGGTCAGGCTAACAATAGACACCAATGTCTTAGTTACAGTTCACAACAAAACAGCATTTTAACCACAATAAAACCTCAAACTTTTAATGTGAATACGTTTTCCCTCTTTTGCCGTGTGATGTAGGTCTACAAGGAGCTAACCACTAATCTACAAAAAGATTTTATTCTTGATTTAGATTTACAAATATATTGGCTTGACTTGAGCAAATTTGAAAAGGTAAGGAAAAGATGATGTAGTCCCTCATTCGTCCAGGAGTGATCCAGTAGAAAGTCTTCAAAGTTGTCATCTGGGAGCACGAGTTCACGGCTGTTTTGCGTAAATATGCCACGCGTCGAAGTCCCAGTTCATTCCTATGGTGGTTATTCTTATTTATGAATATTAACAAAATCCTGATTATAATCTTAACCTGCCCCAAGCCCCAGACCTAAACTTACACATTTTAGTAACTTGATGCCTGAACTTACTTGTTTCACAAAAAGAAAATGTCCCCGCGTGGCTGCAACCAAAACCCGTGTCCTTTTTAAGCTTTTTCATATCGTGCACTGGAGGTTATGCAGGTGACATCACATCATTCTAAATGTTCATGCTGAGTGGCAATGATGCATGAGAGTTAATGGAGAGAAAGGACATGTTCAATAAACAGCTAAAACAGGAAAAATAAACTACAGTTTGATAACAAATTCAACCCACCACAAGTCTACTGAGCACTGGGTTTGTAACTGACATGTAAAAAGAGAAAATCAAGTCAACAGTTGTAGCAAAGCAGATAAACAACAAGACTTTAGCTTCTCACGTTTATCACACAATGAAATTACACACAGTTGAACTTTTTACTTTTAACTTTTCATAAAACAATGTTTTTGAGTTCGTTTGTTGCAGTTAAAATGTCCTAAATCATCAACTGTTGTTACAGACAAGCCGTTGCCTGAAGAAATGCCTCTCATTCTAAATGTTGCTAAGCATTTTTGGAATAAAATGATGTCAGTGCATAACAAACCATGGCATAACATAAGTACGCAAAAAAAGTCTAAAATCGTGGTCATAATACAGAGTTTTTGTGTCGTGGTAAATGTGCCTTCTTGTGAGACTGTGTTGTATCTGGACATTGTTTCTGAAGATCAATACGTTTTGACTTTCAATCTGATGAGAGTCGAAACATCTTGATCTTCAGAAACATTGTCCAGATGACAAGTTTGAAGCCTTTCTACTGAGGCAAGAACAAATGAATTCAAAGAGAAGTTTTTCTTATGTTAAAGGGGCACTATGTAAGAAAAACAAACAAACAAACAAAGTAATTTCCACTTTTGAACACCAGAGGGAGCCTTTCACATGCATTTTGCCTATTAAGCATGCTGCCATCTAGCGTCAATAATCACATTCCGGCCCGTAATAAAACATTTCAAATACGTATAAATGTATCACAATTGATGTGGATTGGTTAACAGTGCTCTCTTAAGTATTCATGTTGTAAAGAATAAATATGATTTAAATGTTTGTGGACTATATGTGATCATTAAAATTCCTCTCAATCTTACACAGTGCCCTTTAAAGTGCAAAAAGTCTTGTTACTTTGGTAGAAAATTCAAAATTGGCTCAAATAAAACATGTCAAAATACAATTGCAGAAATCAGCAAACACACAAATCAAACTCAAACCAGTGGTGACCTGCTGTTAAAGACAATAAACTCTCGGCTCAGTCGTTTATTAAAAGGTAACTTTATTTAATTCAATTTTAAATTATCAAAACCACAGTACATTTAACCACATTTAGTTCAGCAGTAAGTAAACATATATTACATTATACAATCATCCTTAAGGAAGCACAATAAAAAGTAGTTTTAAATACCCATAAATCTCTGCTAGGCCAGAATATATACACATATATAAAAGAACAACACTTTAATCAGTAGTTTATAAAAATGCCTTTGGTTTTAAATATTATCTTGAAGTCCGAGCGAAAAGGCAGATCTTTGCAGACGTTTTCCTGGTTGTAAGTTTCAAAAGCAATCATTCTTTTTCATTCTGTTATGTTTTAAGCTGGATGTCCTCCCTGTCAAAAACCTACTGCACATTAGAGGATTTAATGAACATTGTCGACTATTTTTAAATGAGTCTGTGGCCTGCTCCTGTTGGACACCGACATTTTGCAACAATTATGTGTCTCACAGTGGAAGTGGACTTGAACTTGCTTTTTCAAGACTTCAAAGCAGAACTGAGCAACTTCAAAATTAAACTAGTCGACTCAATCAAACTTTTTTTTACTGCATTTTCTCATTTTTAAATGACTGGAAGGCCACAAAACTAATTTTACACAGTTGAATAAAAAAAAATAAATTAAAAAAAAATCAAAGAGTCAAAATTTCTCAAGAGAATAATTCGGGTCAGGGTGGGGACCAGATGGAGAAGTTGCTGTATTTGGAGCAGGAGGCAGCTGAGTTTCAAATGCCCTTACATATCTCTTACGTAACCAGACTTATAAAGACATTTAACATTTAAAAATGTTGCTTTGTTCTGTTTTAAAGGCAGACTCTGCAGGTAAAATATCTTGCAGGTTTAGGTTTTTTTTCTTGGGTCAGTTTGCTTTCTCAATGTAGGCCATCAACACAAAATAAAGCTCTCCAAAAAGCATGTAAAAAGGTTCCAAATTGGACAACTTAGCAGAGCAATTATGTTAAAGAGGCACTGTGTAAAAAAAATAAATAAAATAAAGTGATCCCGCTTTTGAACACCAGAGGGAGCCTTTCCAATGCATTTTGCCTATCTACCCTGCTGACATCTAGCGTCAATTTATCACATTCCGGCCCGTAATAAAACATTTCAAATAAGTATAAATGTATCACAATTGATGTGGATTGGTTAACAGTGCTCTCTTAAGTATTCATGTCGTAAAGAATAAATATGATTTAAATGTTTGTGGACTATAAGTGATAATTAAAATTCCTCTCAATCTTACACAGTGCCCCTTTAAATCAGTGTCTACTCGCCCCCTTCCCAAACGTCTGACCCTCAGTATTTGAATTAAGTTAAATAGTCCTGGAGTTGCTTTAATGTAGAGAAACATCAAACGTGTCTAATCTGCTTCCAAAGACATTGTATTATTTATAGAATCGACTTCATTCATCGAACTCAGTGGAACTTTCTCAAAATGCATTTTCCTTCATCGTCTAGATCAGCCTCAAAAGCAGCTCCTGCACCACTTGGACTGAAGATTTTCAAGTTTTTGCTGAAGGGTTTGTTAAAATGAGGCTAAACACTTGGTCAAAGACTTAATCAGAGACTTAAGACAAACAAAACACAGAACCTGAACTGGAATTATTATCATGACATACATTTTTTTCCCTGTATTGCTCAACCCTAGTCTGCATAAACGACCCTTTTTAACCAGGAGGATGTGCACATGTTGTCTTGATATAGCTTCTTTTCACATTTACTGCCATGTTTGTAATCCAGAACACTTCATTTACAAAAAGTTTTTACTACAACCGTTTTCTTTATAAGCATTAATGAAAGTGCAAAAGGAAAAAAGCCCAGCCTAATGTTAGTTTAAATGGCAAAGTTTAGAATTTTCCAAAATATTAAACTGTTTGCTAGTGGTAATGTATAAAGTTTTACAATTTGCGTCTATTTTATTGTGTGCTACGAACGCCTGAATTTTTATAACAATGGGAACTTTGGTTAAAACAGACCAACAACCAAGCATGCAATACATATTTATGAGAGCTAAGATTATGTATTTCACAGTTTGATCAACGACAAAACCCACAAAACCTCAACACAACAGAACAATAACATGACTTCAGGTGATGTATTAATTGCACACTGCTTGTCTTCGTAAAAATATATTGTAATTTCAGGCTCATTTATGCTTTGTTTTGGTACGTAAACAGTATACAGTCGCTTCATTTATGCTTTTGTAGTGGTAAGGCTGCATTCTGTCAAACATCCACCAGATGGCTCCAAAAGTCAAGTCAGAAAATGACTAAACAGGGAGAAATAAAGACTTCAAGGCAGTTTTCATGTTGCATTTGTTGGAGTGAGGGTTTACGGCTGTGTCACAATTCTTTTTCCTTGAGTCCTCTCCTCATTTCTTCAGCTGTCAATCAAATGTGCCAATGTAAGGGACAGATTTTCTAAGACAGTTCCACAAAACGTCAGGGTTTTGGGAAAACTTGTAGTTGTAATACAAAACATGTCTTAGTATCTATCACTGTAACGTCTGTTAGATTTTCATTGCTCTACAGAATTTCCAAACCAGCCTAAACCAGAATTAAAGAAGGACTAGAAAAGTACTAGCCAAGTCTTTATGCTTTTTCAGACAGGACAATGTTGGAGCGTCCAATGTGTTCCGTTTACAAGTGAAGTTAATCTAAACCTGTGTCTTGAGGAAAAATTGCTGCACAAATTTGAATCCAGCACGTCGAAAATAGCTTGTTCATGCATCTGTGAAGTAGACATTGGACATTTTGTAGACATTGTGACATAGTGGCCTTTTGCTTTCCTCTCACACCAAAAGAGAAAAAACTGACTGTTTACTGAAGTCTTAACCAACTTTTTTATGAAAAGGTATAAATGCAGCAAGACACCATCTATCTCTTTACCTCCCTTTCTCTCAACCTGATCTGCCTAGCTGCAAAACAAAGCTTTTTGCAAAAAACGGGAAGGCAGAGAAGCGCGGTAAAAAGTGTGCTTAATCCTCCAACGTCCCAACGTGTTGAGGTTTCAGCTTCGAATGTATTCTGCGTCAAACATGCTTCAACGCTGTCAGGTCTGAGCACAGCATTAGGCTAAAACCAGTCAGGTTTAATGCAGATTTACATTAACACTAAAATAAGACCAAATAATGTTGAGGCACATCTAGAATTAACGCTGCAATAGGAATAATATGTATATTTGCATTAGAGGCAGATTTTTAGAGGGTGAGTTTGTCCTTCTCCCTCAGGCCAGATTGGAGTTATGCACTAACGTCTTCTTCTCAAACTCAAATGCGATGAAATTGGATGCAGAGGTTGTCGGCTTGTCCCACAGCGATCCTCTATATATATGAAAAAAAAACATCCTCTTTTGAGAATGAATGTAGACTAGAGGGCCTGGGTTAGCAACAGTGTCACTAGAGCAACTACACCACCAGATATCCTAGGTCAATCTAAGACCGGAAAACGTTAGTGTATAACCTTTATTGTTGAATAGGCCTGCCATAGAGCTCACAGTCATCAGTAACGCTTGATTGAGTCTACTTCTGTGGTCCCTCTCTACACTTCCTCTGAGCTTTGTCAATATCACTATGTGTGGTATACAATACAAAATAGCATAATGTTGATGACAGCTAAAGAATAGAGAAATTGATAAAGGAAGAACTGAGACCAAGTACTCTTTGTTAGTTTAGTCGTTGCTCTGTCATCAATCAGCCGTCAGTTCATGAACAGTTCTGTTTTATCTGCAAGTTGCGAATATGTGTATATGTGAATGACGGACATTTACCTGGGACAGTCCTATTTTCAGGAGTTTTAGTCTTAGATAACCAAACATTAGTCAAAAAACGCTGGCAGAAGCATCTCTGATTTCATACTGACTCACGAGTAACAAAAGATGTGAATGAGCTATGAATTCACTGTGTGCATACGAAGGCTTTTTGGTATTTTATTACCTGAAAATCTAGTCACCCAACAGGATGACATACACAAACCTTTAGACACATCTGTAAAGCATAAATGAGCCTATAAAACCAGACACTACAGACAGAACTCTACATTTTCCCTTCATTTTATGTTCTTTGGGTCAGTTTGGTCTCTCAGGTTAAAGGTTTTCATGTGCAAACAACAAAATGTCCCAATCATTTAATCCACTTAATCCATAGACTTGTATGGATTATTGGAACTTCAAAGGACAGTCTCTCTATCTACATGCATTTCCCTGCACGAGAACATCAATATCCACCTACATACACCTAACTTTAAAGTACTGGACTGAATAATATCCTCAGATTTGTTGGTATCTAATTTTTAATCTGATTTATTGTCAAGTCCTGAAGGAGACCTGGTGTGTTTTTGTGTGTATTTAAAAAGAAGAACATATGCAGCTCAGTGATTTACATTTTGCTCATTGAAAAACACAAGTTTGATCTAAGACAAGCATGAACAGGTTCCTGAATTCCTGTTCAAAAGCCCTCATAGCAAAACTCAACGGTAAAGCAGCAAGTTTGAATAAGTAATGTTTGAACCCAGTTTTTGGAGTCAGAAGTTAAAGGTGCACTGTGTAACGTTCTGGAGGTAAAAATAAACTAAACAATTCCAATCAAAGAAAGTTAAAGGAGATCTACTGTGATTTTTCTGTTTATTTAGGAAGAAACTATGGGACGTGCAGATCAATAATTCACATTTTGTTCATTGCAAAACACAAAAATTAGTTAAAATGGGTTAGAAATAGAAACAGGTTCATTAACTTCCTGATCAAAACTGCAGAACTTAATTGTAAATTTTAACTTTAATAAGCCTCAAATTGAAAAATTAAAATTTTTGTTGTTGTTGGAAGTGTTTTCATGACAATCATAAATACTAATTTATGAGTAAACGCAAGTAAATGCAGATCAGTGAGCGGGGTAGGTGGTAGGTGAAGACAGAGATTTCTGAGCACTGGAGCATCAGCTGCAGGACAATACAAGATTACTCAAACATGCAGGAAGCAAGACAAATACAACTTTGCACCAAACTAATCTTGAGAGAACACTGGTGTAACATGGTTAAAAACTATGGAACATTCTGAATGGGGATAAATGTGTTTTCTGCCACAGTGTGAACATATGTTGCTAAAGGAAAATGTTTTCCATGTAAAGATACAAGAGGAGGCTCCTCCAGGCTAAATAATGGTCTGTTTTGTGACCATACAAACTTGCAGAACGAAAATTCACAGATTTTTATTATTTATTTGCTGCCATAAAGGCATCTAAATGACAAGAGCAGGATGTAATGAAGGTCTATTTTTGGTTACGCAGTGCACTTTATAACAGGCAAGTGGGCAGGGATAAGTGTTAAATCAAAACAGAAACTTTGTGAGCTCCAATAAGATTCCTCAAACAAATACAAGTTATAGCAAATCATTTGGCATGACAGGTTCCCTTTAAGTCCAAAAATGTTTTAGAATCTGTGCGTCAGAAACAAAATAAGACTTTCAAACTCCGTTTTGTAAAAAAAAAAAAAAAACTTTGCAACTAATGGCAATAATATTCAAACTTGACTAAGTATTTAATGCCCCAAATACAGTACCTATATCTTTGCAGAGCCAACGTGTGATGTCAAAATGTGGCCGCTCATGGCTGGCAGAATCAAAACTAGCACGTGTTGTTTTGTTTTTTTTTTCCGACGGGGGCTAATGATCAAAATCCAAAGCTTTCTTTTTTAGAAACACAGTAAAAGTTCTTAGTTCTCAAGTTCAATGCTTTATTAAGAATGATTCCTGCACCTTTGAGTAATCTTGTGTTGTGCTGCAGCTGATGATTGAATGTTCAGAAAATCTCTGTATTCACCTACCACCTATCCCTGCCCACTGATCTGGTTCAAATGTATGTATGGTTCAGAATAGTCACAGAACCACAACATTTTAAATCAACTGCTTGTTCCATTAAAATCTTACAATTAGGAGGCGGGGCTTATCAGTTTTGCACAGGAAGTAAATAGACATATTCTATTTTTAAACTATTTTCAATCATATTTGTGTTTCTCAGTGAGCAAAATATACATTTCTGATCTGCAAGTTTATTCCTAACCACATTTATTTTCTATTGCTTGTTCTCATTACCGGGGTCGCAGGTGACTTTGGGCTTTAGGCGGGGAAACACCTTG
This sequence comes from Mugilogobius chulae, assembly GCA_038363315.1. Lineage (NCBI taxonomy): Eukaryota > Metazoa > Chordata > Actinopteri > Gobiiformes > Gobiidae > Mugilogobius > Mugilogobius chulae. Next base: position 22,585,466 of record CM076401.1, on the reverse strand, counting down.
AACAGTGGCCAATTCATCGCAGGCTTAGACAGACAACCATTCACTCTCTCATTCATTAACTAGAGAAAATTTCAGTAATGCCCCATTAACCTGAACTTGCTTGTTTTTGGAGGTGGGAGGAAACTGAAAAACCCACAATGACACAGGGAGAACATGCAAACTCCACCAAAGAGATGATGATATTTCTAACAAAACGCAATAGATCCCTTTTAAAAACACACGACGAAAGACATGTAATGCTTATTTTCTTACATTTATCAGAAGTTTCACCCCTGAGATCTTTTCCTGTTCACCTGCTGTGTCTTGGCTTTACCGTTCCCTTCATTTGATCTTCATACATCACCCAAAATCGCAGTGCTTATCTTTGGCAAACAGTTTTTTTTTTATTTCTTCAAAAAGGCCTTCACTCTGTCCGCAGCTTTTCATAGTTTTTCACCGCCCACTCCAAGCGCGTTACCAAGATATCTTTCTTATTCAAGTAGTTATCCCAACAGTATTCCGGAGACAGCAGCTTGGTCGGTTTATGCAGCCAAAAATACTTGTTTAAATGGCTTTCGTCGTGCCACAGCGCCTCCACGTTGTTGTTTTTGTCCTCCATGATGTTGGCCAGGCACTCGTCGGCGAGCTTTTTCACGTTTTGCCAGTTTCCTCCAAAAACGGCAGCGTGGTAGTAGTAGTCTCCGGTCTCCATGTAGGCCTTGGATTTGGGATTTCTGTCGTAGGTGAAGCGGTTTTTGGGCAGTTTGTAGTAATGCGCGTGAAGGAGGGCCACGGAATCGCCCAGAGCCTCCGACCCGAAGCGACCGGTGAATTTCTGGTCCACGTCGAAGCAGAAGACGTGGGAGAAAATGTGCTGCAGCTCCGTTTCGATGAGGTCGGATATGGTTTTCATCCGCATCATGCAAATGTCCTGCCAGCGCGAGTGCCGTTCCACTTTAATGGTGCGGATGTAGCGGTGAGGGCCCAGTTCGATCAGCGGGACTTTGTTGGGCTGGTCGGTGAAGACGTAGTAGATGACCGGTAATCCGATCATGAAGTGTTTCTCTGCGGACACGAGGAAGGTCTTCAGGTAAGCATCAAGATATCTGCAAAGAAGAAATGTGTAAGTGGTCAGACTGCTTAATTTACTAAGGCAGCATTCACGATGCAAACTAAAATCAGACTTAACTCGATTGGGAATGTTACTTTCATGTTTTTGCATATTATTTGACTCGTTATCAATCTCACACATGCTGTTTGTTTTGATTCTGAGCCTCATGTGTGTTTCAGCCTGGATCACTGTGGTTTGTGTTCACTTCCTGGTTTCATTTTGCTCCCGGTCCGTTTGCGTTCACAAAGCAAACAAACAAACAAACAAACCGAGCCCAGACCGACCTCACCAACCGGACAATTACCGAATCGAACCTAACTATCCAGGCAAACGAAGCCTGATCCCAATCAAAAATGTATCGTGAATGCACCATTAAACACGGTGGAGAACAATCACAATTTGAGCTTTTTTTGGAGGAGGTTAATCTGCGTTTAAACTGGGAGGTTAGATAAAAAGGGAGTTTGTTTTATGCTCATAATACTGACCTAGGCAAACTGCACCCCGGGGACCAGATACGACCCTCGGACTGTTTCAATGTGACCCTCCGCACATTTTGAGAGTAAGTGTTACTCCTTATATTTATATTTCTTGATTGACTTGGTTATGAATTGACTTGCTTGTTGTTGATGAGGTTATAATATTATCACTACAAATGGCCAAAATAGTAGACCAATCAATCTATGTTTTACAAATTGTGCTTGCAACAATGATGATTTGTTACACCAATGAGCGCAATCTGACCCTCCACTATTTGTCTGGGTTTGAATATGGCTCACAATTGCCCGGTATAATGGCTCAAGCAAATTTAGAAAGACATTTATTTAAATGATCTCATGAAGCCAATAAAAACCCACAGGCTCCTCGGACACAGACCTGCAGCAGCGGCTGTGTTGGAGTGACAGCGGTGATAGAATGACTAAAGTCTGACGCCCGTTTGCATGCGTCACCAATCCAAGTTTTTTTTCTTCAGCGGGCCAAAATTGAAATTATTCTTCCTTGAAGAGCCAACATGAATTTGCCTGGAAAATCCAGAGATATATAAAATTACATCGTCTGGCCACCGCGTCCCTCTTTCGGATTTCTGTAGCCGCGATGGACAGATTAATTAGCCAATCAGAGACACGTATCTTCCGCCGTGTAAAAACCAACATGACTGCTCCCGATGAAAAAAAATACATTAACAAAATATCACGTGGAATTGAAAAACATTGCGTATTTCTGCAAAATCAATGAGCGAATTACAAAACAATTTTAATGTGAGGTAAGTGAAGATTTAGGTCTAGATGACAGGCGACCAATCAGCTTCTTTGTTTCATCTGCTTAACGTATATAAACTAATCTGATTGTCCGGTACGATGTAGATTTGATCTGAAACACAGGCGGGGGAAGTGGTGACCAGACCACTCTTCGCAGTTTGCTGGAGTTCTGGATGTCAGGCAAAAAATGAAAGTCTTGGTAGCATGTGGAGGTCCAAATCTAATTTCATGTTGCATCTAAAAAGTTTGTTTGCATCAAGAGTGTGATTAAATTGTATTTTAGTAACATGTTTTAGCAGAATAAAAATCTTTTAAATTTGAAATTGTCAAAAAATGTAATCAGATGGACAAAATCTCAGCATCTGTTTGCGAGCCAAATGAAAGCACCTGGAGGGTTTGGGTATCCCCATGCTATAGAAATAACTTTTGTGTGAAACATCAAAGTTCGGTGTTATCAATAAGAAAAACAGCCTCCTGCCCATGATCCAGCCTAACGTCACTATGACTTTCTACAGTGTGAGCTTTGCTTAAAGAAGTTACCTTCCGATGGCGAAGACCGTGAGGGCCACAGAGCTCTGGTTCTCCATGTGGACCCGGTCGTACACCAGAGGGTCCCACATTCCCTCCCACATGATGGGAGCTTTCCAGGCCGTCTGGGTCTCCACCGCCGTCCGCGACCTGGAGGACAGGCAAAGACTCTGGTGTTAAGCTCAGCAGTCGAATCATAGAAGAATGTGAAAATAAAATGACAACAACACTGTTCCAACTTTTCCATTGGCAATTAATAGATAGAGATCTTAATTTGAGACTTAAGACTTCATCATGCTTCTTGACTTGACATCTTGAAATTATATTTTGTTTAATCTAGGAAAATGTTTAAATGATCACCAATACCACATAAATTTATAAAGCTATACAATATTCTTAACACAGGTCATTTTTAACCGTTTGATATCGTTCGTCATCGCAGCTTGTTTTTAAAGATACTCATCTGAACATATTAATAGCTTAATGCAGTCGTTTATAAAGTTTAAGCTATTCTACAAAAAACGACAAATATTTTTGACGCCAAAAATTAGTAATTTCAGTGCACACATACTTAGGTTCACATCACACTAGTTAACAATTGTGCCTCACTGCAGTGGCCAAAGTTATTTACAGTTTATATGTGGCATCATGAATCCTGTCCAGTTTACCAGCTCTGTCTGAAACCTGGTTGTGGGTGGAGTCTAAGTTATTGTCCTTGGCGTTGCACGAGCTAAGCAAAACTTTTGTTGTTGTTTTTTGTATGTTTACTTTGCATTTCATGTTCGAAAGAGCGAGTGGCGGCGCGTAAAAGTGCAGCGGCTCAGGGGCTCAGCCTGCATTATGTGTGGTTAACTCTAGCCTCACATGATATACAGCAAAGTTACTGAAAACCAAACTCTGGTAGCTTTTAAATCTGCTCCAGTGTAAGACAAAACCCTGTTTACCACTCTAAATACTTGCGTTGTGCGTGTCTAATAGACGTCCTACTTCCACAGACAAATGTACCGAACATGCGCTAGAAGCATCCACTGCTTTCTTTACGGAAAAATAAGAAAATATGTGAGAATTGTCAGTTTTGTGCTCCCTGTAGCGCTGCATACATGCACTTCTGCCTCCATCATGGCGCACCCAAGTGATCAAGTGACGAAGGTGCAAAGGGTCAATAGTTGAACAGCTGCATTAATACACATTTAAATACGATAATTTAAATGTTGATCTTCCAGTTAGTTAGAGAGATCTAAAGTAAAATCTCCCTACACAAGATGGTTGCTGTAAATGAACACGTTTGCTACAGTTTACAATGGCTACTCATTGAGCAACATTTATTCTTTCTTTCTTTTTACAGACAAACCACTGAATTACTAAAAACAATTTTTTGCAATAAAATTTGGCTGAAAATTACTGTATATTTTTTGGAAGATGGGTCGTGGGCCGAGTTTAAACGGTTGGAGGTATTTCTGTTGAATATCCCTGATGTACTCTGTAACTGTGCTTGTGTTGGGACAAGGCCAGTGTTTTTGAACTGTGCTAATAAACCACTGAAAACACAGACACTCACTTATAGTTGAGTTTTTCATCCAACTCCTTCATGGTGGTGACTTTCCTTGTTGACGAGTGTGAGCTGGGGCGGTACATCTCTTTACTGAAGAAACAAAAACACACAAAAGTTACAAAACCCAAAAACACAAACTCAGATTTAAAGACTGTTGTGACTTTACCTCATGTACACGGTGCTGATGGCGAGCAGGATCAGGCAGCCCAAAAAGAACACACTGATCATCTGCCTGCAACAAAACACACAGCGACACGTCACATTTAGCGTTATCCTCGAGGTCGGACTGTTGACGGAAATCCAGGTTTTGTTAAATATTTATTAGATTGTCTTATATATGGTTCAATGAATAAACTCACTTTTACATAATAATATTAGCTGTGTTCATCAGTTTTGATATTTTTAGGATCAGAATGTTATTTCATCTCGATAGGCTGAACAGAAGTTTATAAAACAAAAGCAAAAAGGCTGCACACATACTCATAGAACTATAGTTACATAGGTAACTAACATCTTCAGTCCTTATGAAAACCTGGTCCAGTTCTGGGACCAGGTTATCTTGCCCAGCCCTTTTATTTATATAATTAAATAATGAATTTTACAAATAAATAAATAAATTGATAAGTGCTTACGCAATGAATTAAATGATTAAATGTGGCAATAATTTTATAAATATTCTTTTAAAGAAATAAATGTGTCAATACATTTTTAAAGAATCTTAAAAAATATATTTATTTCACCATTTCATTTTACATTAAATGAAGTTGCTGCGATCTTGAAATATGTCTGAAAATTTGTACTCCTGAATTAAGTCCTCCATCTTTTATGCAAGTTTTCTGCTTTGTAAGTTTTGTTTATTAACAGTGGAGATTTGTACAGGTTGTTTAAGCTTGAAGCAGAACTAACTAACATTGTTAACTTGTTAAATGTCTTTGGAAGTCCCTGTAATGGTTACATTCATATTTTGGGGTATTTGAAGCAGCTCTTAGTTGCCTCTCGCTCCAAATACGGCAACTGCAACTTCTCCGTCTCACCCCAAACCAAGACCTGAATTACTCTCCGGAGAAACTCTGGCTTTTAGATTTTATATTTAACAGTGTAAAATGTGTTTGCTGCTTCATTTCAATCTTAAAGTTTTGCAAAAATGAGAAACTACCTAAATAATGTTGATGCAGCTGCTAGTTTAATTACACAAGAGAGGCTATAAAGCTCTACTGCAGAAGTTAATTAGTTCTGCTTTAGTTAATGATCAATCAGTCACTCAATCAGTCACTCCCTGTTCGTGTCCCATTTCAAAGTCTTTACCTTGAAGTAGGCGCGAGTAATTCTTGCGTCATTTTGCCAAACAGTGCGGCTCCAAACTCAGAAGATGCTGCAGGAAGACAAAAGACATACTGCGTTAAACCAGTTTCTGCACTGCAAATATGTATTACCTCATCTTGAATACAACTAGAATTCAGAATATTCCTTTTAATTTGGTGTTGTTTTAGTCAGATTTGAATAAAACGGCTAAACTTTGGAAGTGTATTGCAGTTGCTTAAAGACATTTTGAGTGTTTACAAGAGATTTTTGCTCGAATCAATTTTACGCAATTGGCAAATACTTTGGCTTGAAATAAGATCAAATTTATTGAAACAAGACAGAAACACATTGAAACAAGTTCAATATTTATCTAGGTCCATAGAGTAAAACCATCTTAACCAGACAGAAATACTAAAAATGAAGATCAAAATCCAGATTTTAAGCCATTTTAGTCATTCGAATACATTTTTGTTGTGTGTACTGTGTTTACTCTTTGCTGTTTGCCAACCAAACCAAGCACACTGCTCTTATACAGTCTCATCCCCTCCTTTCACCTGCTTTTTTACTCTTCCAGCATGTTGCTGGTTGGGGAAGAGTTTAGAATCACATTAAGCAACTGGAGAAAAAACAATCTTTGTCTCAAAAGGGCTGCACACTAGTTTAATCTTTTGCCATTTTTAGACGTGAAAAAACAGAACATGCCACAGACATAAGGACATTAAAAAGGTCTATTAGTCTGACAGTGGCATCATGTGACAGAAGAACAGAGACGACACAGACTTGTTGCCGCGTGATCGAGCGCAGAGTGTTTTCTTTCATGTGTGCGGTTATAAACAGCAGCGATGATGAAATGCCAGTGGATTAAAGCAGGTTTATAAATGTCACAGGAGAGTGAAGGAGCTGTTGCACTGACACAGCATAGTGAGCATGAAATAAAAAGTTTAAACAGTGTTGTCCATGTTCTACAGTCGTCTAAAGGTGCTTCTCACGTCTTTTAAGGAGCAGGTGTGTTGGAGATGTGTAATGCTCGTGAAAAAGAATACTGCACTTTGACCACGAGCACAAAGCGTTACATTTATTTGAAGATGATGAGGCAATGTTTCTTCTTTATTTTACATTTTAAGAGCCGCCGTCACAAGGCAGATGCTCCACATGCTTCTATTGTAAATAGAGATATCACGATATAAAATCATGTAATTGCGATTGTGAGACAAAATATCACTTGATATGACCAAATACAGTACCATAAACATTTTTAATTTTCTTGTATTCTCATGGTCTTGACCAGTTTTATGAAGTAAACTTCTAAATGCAAAAATGTTAAAGGTGGCAGAAACATTGAGAAGTCTTTGCTTTATTAGAGATGATAATAAAAACTTAATTTTGCTTCTTAAAGGTTGTATGGAAATATTCAAAAATTGTTTGTGTCAGTCTTGGTTTTGTATTTAACCTCCTGCCGTGGCAAACAAATAATAGCCGATATTTGGAAATATACTGTTATTCATAACAAGCTAAATCACAAATGACTTGTCACTGTAGTAACAATACAAAACAAAATTAAAACAATGTATTTATCTGATACGCAACACATCTTCGCCTTAAGCTGAAACTGATATTTTTGCTCTGTTTCTATAGAATAAACTAAAAAAAAAAAGTTTTATTTTGACACTCTTCTAGTGTCACAATAAAAGGACACTGACATGTTCAGTTTTAGCACACAGCAAAAAAAAGTGACTTTTACAAAGAGCAGGACCGATAGAACGGGGATGCAGTTTTAACCTTGAACAAACAAACCAAACATGATAGAAAGTGTAAATAAAATGCACTTTGGCTGAACATAGAACTTGGTGCTGTGTAACATCAGAAGGAGGCGTACCACAAACATGACACACTATTTTTTCAGTTGCATGCTTTCATTTGATTGAATAACTCGTTGGCGGTAATTTGATCCTTTGTGCACAGATTGAACAAAAAAAAGTATGTGTTTGAAGCGGAGCCAGAGGTAAACAATGCCCCGGGCAACAATAAAATGTCTATTTCGGTTTAATTTCAGCTTTTGACATTGCTCCACCAAACATATCAAGTTATCACGCTTGTCTCGTGTTTGGGGTGGGACTTTTTCAAACACAGCTGCCAATCTTACTTAGATCTGGGTGATAAGAAACAAAAAAAATGATATAATGGTTTTCTTTGAGCCAGATTAAAATGTTGTTCTATCATGATTCTTGTCTATTTTCTTATTGCCAGATTCCACTGCAACAGCTGTCAAATGCAGACCAGTGTTGCCAGGTTTTCAGAGAGAAACAAGTGATCAAGGCTTTGAAAAAATAAATAGGAAACAAGCGACCGATAAGATAATTAAAACATTCAGTCGTTGCAAGACACGTGTTAATAATTTTGGCATATTTTAATAGTTTTTTACATAAAAATTAAATATGGTTGTGAGGTAAGTCTGAAAAATGGCAAAAAATAACTTATTTTATGACCAATGGAATCAAAGGCCATGAGAAAGAGAGAGAGAGAGGAGAGAGAGAGAAAGAGAAGAGAGAGAGAGACAAATAAGAGAGAGACAAACAAGAGAGAGAAAGACAAACAGAGAGACAAACAGAGAGAGAGACAAACAGAGAGAAAACAGAGAGAGACAAACAAGAGAAGAGAGACAAACAGAAAGAGAGAGAGAACAAACAAAAGAGAGAGAGAGAACAGAAAGAAGAGAGAGACAAACAGAGAGAGAGAAGACAAAAGAGACAGAAAAGAGAGAGAGAGACAAACAAGAGAGAGACAGAGAGAGACAAACAGAGAGAGAGAACAAACAAGAGAGAGAGACAAACAAGAAGAGAGAGAAACAGAGAGAGAGACAAACAGAGAGAGACAAACAGAAGAGAGACAGAGGAGAGACAAAAAAGAGAAGAAACAAGAGAAGAGAGAAGAACAAAAAAAGAGACAAGAGAGAGAAAGAGAACAAACAAGAGAGAGACAAAAAAAACAAAAAGAAAGAAAAGAAAAAAAAAACAAGAGAGAGACAAACAAGAGAGAGAGACAACAAGAAGAGAGAAGACAAACAGGACAGACAGAAAGACACAGAAGACAGACAGAAGACAGACAGAGCAGACAGACAGACACAGTGAGAGAGAATGTCACATAATCAAAGACTCTTTTTAAACCATGTCCCAGAAGTTCTCACACAGACTTAGAGGTAAATGTGTTGTTTGGAAACAGCTGATGAGCAATGTGCACATCACTGTTTGTTCCACTAAAACAGGTTTTTCTGTCTGTGTGAGCCAGAACACGCTTCATGTGCATGAGCAGAGGAGAAGTCAGGAGCATGTTCACTGTTTTACTGACAAAATCTCTTACATCTCAAATGACTTCTTGTAGTTTTTTTTACTTTTATTCGTCAGCTCTTTTCATAATTTACAACTATGATGAATATTTAGCACAATTTACTGCAGAAAAACTAAGTCAAAATGAGAAAACTGTCTGTCATATGGGCTTAAAGAAGAAAACAAATGCAATTTTTGTTTTAAAGAAGATTGTTTTACATGTAAAAGCTTGACTTAATCTTCTTCTAAAAGATGATTTGACAACTGTCCACAGTCCACAAGACTCTCTGTTTGTTTTTGCATTTACAAATGTATTTATAGCAGCAGGCATGAACAAAATGTTGATCTATGATGTTATCTGTGGTTTGCTCTGACACAAAGAACATACTTCAAACAGCACAAACCGGTCTGACAGTAAACAGTCTCTGCAAAAAGTCCACAATTCAAAGTGTGAGACTGTAGATGTGCTTTCTCATGTTCGCTAAATACTGTCACCACCAGATTAGAATCTCTGACCCAAAATCAAACTTTCAGTATTTCCGATTATTAGGGATTAATTTACAATTACAACTATGACTAAACAACAGCAATGTCTATTCTCACTGTCAAACACCACTTTTTTGTACTTGATTCGACATTTTGAACTCAAAGCACTTTCATTCACAGTATTTGAATGTTTTGTTTGTATATTGTTTGGTAACTCACTCAAAAACCACTGTCCCTCCATCTGAGATCTGAGAGTGTAAAACATGAGCTGTCTCCACACTGTGTCCTGTCTGATGAAGGCTCCGCCCCTCATGGGATTCAGCTGTGTCTCTGTCTCCACACACTGGGTCCAGTTTCTGTTTCCTCACCTGCTCAAAGTCCTCGGCTCAGTGGAGAGAGGAGATGAGGAGACACAGTGAGAGAGAGAGACATAGTGAGGAGAGAGGACACAGTGAGGAGAGAGGAGACATAGTGAGAGAGAGGAGACGTGAGGAGAGAGGAGACACAGTGAGAGAGAGGAGACACAGTGAGGAGACACAGTGAGGAGAGAGGAGACACAGTGAGGAAAGGAGTCGAACCCAGAACGTTGAGTCCAGGGGTCTCATTTATAAAAAGAGTGCGTAAAAATCTACTTGGAAAAGCTACTACGAAAAAAAACCTGAGATTTGTCCTGAGTGAAAAATTATCCAGATTTATAAAACCTTCCGTAAACGCTCTTTTCCTACTGAGCAACAGAAATCTGCGGCCAGGATCCCGCCTCAGGCCACGCCCCCTTCACACTTCCGTCTCACCATAAACGGATACGCAAATGAAGCGATTTAAATAAAACATGAGCTGATAATGAGTGAGTTGACTGACAGAGGGAGGAGCAGAGGAGAGACGCTGCAGCGGGACGAGCGGGACACATCGCACAGACTTGGGGGAAGTTGATTCAAGAGTGATCTTTGCTTCTCTGAGACCACTTTTACGTACTGTCATTGAAAACACACTGTCACTTTAAACACGTTGGTTGCCTGCTTTTCCAGAACCACTGCTTTGGTGCAGCTGTAAAGATCGTTAAACAAACATGAAAGGGGGAAAGTCATCGCTTTTATAAAGCCTGCAGTCACATGCAGGCGAGGGTTGTGTGCGTAAAAAGGACGTGTTTACGCTGTGGTCCGGGGTTTGGAAAGAAGCAGTGACAAGAGGAAAAGACGGAGGACGTGAGCTCATGCGTGTGACGCGCGTGCTCCCTAAACGCGGGTCAGACTGTTCTAGTGAACGTTTATTATAGAGACTAGATACGACTGCTCGGGATCATTCAGTGTGAAGCGCACGTGCACGTAGAGCGTGCACAAGAGCGCCACCCAATAAGCTTTATGAGCGCTTTGAAAAAATACTTTGTTTTTTTTTTGGTTTGTTTTAATTAGTCAATATTGCCCATTTCAAATGTTCCTCAAACATGCCATCGTCTCGTCCTCTCCTTCACGTCTCTCCTGCCTCTGAGCCGTGTTTAAGTGAAGTCTGTACATACGCAACCCCAAAATGTGCGGAGAGATACGTAATGTTCACGTTCAAGATGTTTTTTATAAATCTCAAGTTTTACGTAAAAGACTGCTCCGTACTTTTCGAGGCTCATTTTGTGCGTAAGTAGGCTTTATAAATGAGACCCCTGAGGACTAACCGCTGCACCACTGTTCTGTTTTCCACTCTCAGCCCTCCTTTCACCTTCTCCCATCATATCGATTTTACAGCTTTAAACGGCAATAAAAGTCACGTTCTACCAATAATTAACCTGCAGTATACGGTACAGACGTATGTTTTCCTACAGCGACTAGCGCGGCCCAAACCAGCTGAACCAATAAACTACAGAGGAAACACAGAGGTTCCCTTTACGTTTTGACTCAAGTGGATTTACAACACATGAGTGACTAGGTCTGTTTATTCTCTGTGAAGCACAAACACGGCCAAACCTGTTTTATCATAGAGACGTGTGTATGTTTTATAAAACATGTGTGTGGAAGTGAACAATGGACAGAGCCACATGACGTAACCATGCAAATATAATGTGCTACACTTTAAATAACTCTATCAAATGTGCTTTTGGTCTGTTACTATGACACCATCACTTCAGATTATGTCTTTTAATATTTACCTTTAGGGACGTCATGAGTTTCTAGTCAAATCGTCTGCAGTTTCCCCTGAAAGGTACCGATTGTAATTCACCAAACTAAGACGTCCTCATGTAATCCTAGTGCAAATGTGTTTTCAATTCCTGAAATGTAAAAAAAATATTTTATAAATGACTCTGCGGTCTATTTTACTTTCAGATTTGAACTAAAGCTATTCATCACAGACTCGTCTCCTATCCCTCCATTACTACACCATCCGCCCTGTTCAGTGGACTAGTCAGCGCACTCATTCATCTGGTCTTTCGGACATGGAGTGCAGCATTTTCACTGTGATTAGTGGTCCCCTTTAAATTAAAATAATGTATGGACTACCAATCATAATACAAGTCTGGTTTAACTTGGCAATAAATGTAACCGCAAATAGATTGGGATAATTCATTTTATAGGCCAAACTAAAGTAAGCAGCTAACGTTAGCATCTTTACGGCTAACGGCTTTAGTTACGAGTGATTTGTGAGTTTAAGCGGCTCCTTATCATCTGTACTTGTTGTTTCTAGTTTAAAGACCTGACGTTGTTCGCGTTGTTTTCCAATTCTCGCAATGACTTGTGGTCCATATTGACCGTTCTAGTGACCATCGATGCTCACTACTTTTTCAGATCAAGTCAAGAATGAAGCTAAAGGTTGTCGCTAACGGGACAGAGTGCGCTAAAACTGCAAAACGCTCGGCTCCAAGTTGTTTACCGCGCTTTTACCACGGCTACAAACTAAAAAGCTCACCTGTGGATCTGTAAATCTTCTTTATGAGCTGAGGAAATTGGAGATAGAGCTTAAGTTATTTGTGTGTTTTAATCAAAGCTAGCTCCTCCACAGCAGTTAGCAGTTAATCTTTTGTTTACCCGTTGTCATGGTGACGGAGAGAAGAGGAGTTTTAAATGGGGTGACCAGACGTCCTCATTTTTCCCGGACATGTCCTCCTTTGAGACCTAAAAAAACGTCCGGGAGGAATTTGAAATTAGACGAAATGTCCGGGATTTTCATATTGTCCCTCTCCACTAATTTGTCAGTCAGGCAGCGCTGTACTTTAATCCTTGTGCCTGTTAATGAACGCCCCTTTCTTAACCTGCAAGTCTTTAAACATTAAACACACAGAAGAGAGATGTGGGCACGCGCTAGTACCACATAGTTTAGATAGTGCCTTTGCCGCTACTCTCTCTCTCTCTCTCTCTCTCTCCCTCTTCACCTTTCTCGCCGCGCACGTTACTGAAAGTGTGCGCTTTCTCTCGCTCGTCTCTCTCCCTCCCTTGGATCTACTTTATTACTCCTTCCTCACTCACTTGACGACTTCAGACACCGCAGTGGTTTCGTTCTGACGCTGCTGTCAGTCATGCCTAAGCGCACGTGTTTAGTGCGGCTCTGAGTCTTGACCCGGACCCGGGCCCAACAACTAAGCGAGAAATGTGGGCCTGCTGGGTTCGGGCTCGGTGTGCAAAGTAACTCAAGTTTTGCATAATTACACAAACTGCATTGATGTTCTATTAACAGAATCAAAACAGCTTTGTCAATCAAACTATGGCACAGAAGAGTTTTGTGACTTAAAAGAAAAATGAAATGTTATAAAGAATAGTTATACCACGGTCATTGAGAATGCCAATGCTAACTGCCGTGCGTTATGCAGTTTTAACGCACGACGTGGAGTCTTAGAACACCGCGAAGCGGAGTGGTGTTCCTCCGCGGAGTGTGTTAAAACTGCATAAGGCACGGCTCCAAGTTGTTTATTGCGCTTATACCACGGCTACAAAGTGAAATAGCTCACCTGTGAATATTAAAATTTTGTTCATCATATGTTAATGTCTGAGATATTAGTTATTTCTGTGTTTGCATAAATCTAGTTCCTCCAGACTGACAAAAGTTGTTTACATTTGTTTGCCTGTTGTTATAGTGATGAGCCTGGCTCAATGAAATTATAGCAACTGTTGCCATGAAAACATGGAATGCATAAGTTGTTCATTTGACAACAAATGTAAATTAATTCTTCAAAATTTTGATGGTCCAAAAATATTAAAATGTACATTGAAATCAATCATATTTATGGCTCAATTTCTCAACTGGCAGCATTTATTTACCCGTTGTTGGTGACGGCCACAGAGCAGTGATTTGGAATGTTATTTGGCTGTTGCCTGAACTACCTGTGCGTTATGCATTCTTAACGCACGGCAGTTAGCATTGGCATTCTCAATGACCGTGGTATAAAATGATTTAAAGGTGTATTGTACAACTTTTTTTATATAAAAATTAAACTTGAATACAGTGGTCCCTCGCTCTATCGCGGTTCACTTTCCGCGGCTTCGCTGTTTCGCGGATTTTTTTTAGTGCAATTTTGCTTTTTATTTATTTTTTTTTACAGTGCGCGGTCCTATAGATGCGTGCTGTAAACGTGCTCTTCTCTCAAACACACTGTTTGGACCGTATCACATCGCAGCATTCACAGACAACAGCACAGAAGCTCTTTTAGAAAACTTGAGACAGTTTGGATAATGCAGGGGAAGCTGACCTGACGCTCAGACGTTTCTCCAGGTGAGGCTTTGACTCTTTGAGCTCGTAGTTACGATGATAAGTTTGTTCACGCTGGAACGTCACTTGTGTAGTTCAGAGATGTGTTTGAGGAGTGTGTTGTGACTTCGCTAGAGTCCGGATGTGTTTGGTGTCAGCTCTGGAGTCCGTGTGATCCGTGGCTGAGCACAAATGTGTCAAAATCCGCCGTCTTTCGCCGCGGTAATTTGCGTGATTAAATGTGCAGCCGTCTTAGTTCAGCTGCTGTTTTTCCTCTTAACTTACCCAATATGTGTCCTATTGACGCAAAATAAAGATTGTCTAAGAGTTTACGAGTCGTAGAACACGTTTCTGTTTTCAATGCGGTTTCTAGAGACTTGATTTTGAGCTGTGTGTTAAGAATCATCAGGCATATGCGTCTAGACCAGACTTTTCTGTCACTCATCTCGGCTTGGTGTGATGCCGTAGTAAATATGCACACATGTGGAGGCGGTGAGTGTTCAGTGCACCTGTACATGTTATCAACTCTGTAAACAATGAAGATCCTACACGGGTTATCGTAACATACTGTACTTGTTTTATTAAGCTGTATCTGTGTTTTTAATATAACAGATGATGTTAAACATAACAGCTCATAAGTTTGTTTTTACGGAGTTTATTTTACATAGTAAAGTGTTCGATCCGTATTTATTCTATGTGTCCTCCTTTTTGATCATCCCAATCTGGTCACCCTATTTTAAAGAATCAGGTTCGACTACATTTTTAGTAAAACATGATTAGATTAGATTTTATTAAACATTTAGCTTGTTTTTTTTACCCAGTTTGGTTTCGGTGAAGTTTATTCATCATCTTTTGTCCAGTAAATATGACACATGTGGAGGGGAGTCTACAACTGTTACCTAGCAACCACATTGTAAATCTGGGCCTAAATCAACATAAATACCACAGAAGTGACCATAGACATATAATTAGTAGACGCGCAGTTCAACTCTGATGCTATCGAACACTTTGCATCTGAGCTAGTCCGATAAGATTTAAGCTAGTCCGAAGGTTCTCTGTTTGTTTTCCTATAGCCTAGCTGTTAGCATTAGCCCGCAAAAAACGCAACTTATAAAAGATCCAGAGCGTGTCATCTGGTACAAACCTACCAACTACATTTAGCAGACGTCAGAGCTTTGATTCAAGTTATTGTTGAGTTCTCAAATCTTTTAACATTTTGTTGTAGATAAAATGTGTGTATAAGTAAGACTGCTAATGGCTAGCAAACGTCAACAAGAAATTTCTGATCTTGTGCATCTTTTAAGACTCTAGTGACCACCATAAGTCAAATGATTGTTTAAACTGTAGGAAACGGTATTGTTTTGCATTTCGTCTCTTTTTGACGACATGTGTGGAGAGATTCTGTTTTAAAACTTACTTTAAAAATTACTTCCTGTAATTTTTTATTTTTAGTCGTGAATTTATTCATAAGTTGCAACTTAGCTGCTGTAAAACCATAACAAAAATATCTACTACAAAGACTATCACACCAAAGTCAGAATTAGAAAACTTCTATAATATGTCATATGGGCTTTAGTCTGCTCTGTGTACATACGGCTGCAACAAGTTAATCGATTAATCGCAACTAATCAATTATTGAATAAAATCTAAATTCATTCATTTTCTAACACTTAATCTTGTTTTGGTTCGCGGGTGACTGGAGCCTATCCCAGTTACTTTGGGCCTTAGGCGGGGGAACACCCTGGACAGTGGCCAACTCGTTGCAGAGTTAGACAGACAAACATTCACTCTCTCATTCACTCACAGGGAAATTTACAGTGATGCCCAATTAACCTAAACATGCATGTTTTTGGAGGTGGGAGGAAACCGGAGAAAACCCACGGTGACACGGGGAGAACATGCAAACTCCACCCAGAGAGATCATGAGATGTTGATATGGTCCGACCCGGGAGTCGAACCACAATGTCCTTATTGGGAAGCCAGAGCTCAACCACTCTGCACAGAATATTTGTTAACTGGTCTTTACAAGTTCCAAACATCTGTCAGATTTGCCGTAAATTATGAAAATTATGTAAATTTGTGTTTTTTGTAAAAAGTCTGAGCCATTCTCATGAACTGTCTGCTGTAGAGTGACTATCTTTAAGAGTTAGACTTCCAAACCAAGCTACAAGAGAAAAGGTCACACCTCTATAAAGACGATAGATGAGGGTGAGCATGTTTGGCCCAAAGCTCTCAGAGGCAAAACAGGCACTGATGCCTCTTTAAACAAATGGCATCACAGTTTACCTCAAAATTTAGTCTGCTGCTATTTTAATTAGGTGGTGTGTCGGAGAATTCCAATAGAAATGAAACGTTTTGGTTTTAAGCTATTTTTAATTCAACTTTATTCTAAAATTGCAATTTTTTATGCTAACAGTATTTGTTCATCAATACTTTGCTTTTATCATTTTAGTGTTTAGATATCTCCAAATATATTTAATTCACTTTTGCATTCTGAACAACTAATCGAACAAAATAATTGTTAGTTGTAGCCATTGTGCATTATAATGATGCTTCTGTAACAGTTTGGCCGGGACTGTGTGAATATGTATATTGTATTTGTATTATCATTAAATTTGCTGCTGTTTTGGACCAATACACCATCGACACAAAGTAAAATTGCTGATAGTTAAAGTACTAAAGTAGCACAAACTGACACAGTGGATTAACAATGGATCAGAACATCTTCCCTCCTAAAAAGAACAGTTCTCACTCTTTACAAAAGCCGCTGAGTGTGATGTTCAGATTAATTATAAGAAGTACAGTGACATTTATGCGGGCGTCTCCCTGAAAAAACAAGATGAATGTGAACAGTAAGTCTGCAAACACACCCTTGTCCTTATTATTAATTTATTTGATGAGAGACAAGTTGTCTGTCTTTATGACACCTTTACTTCAGTCACGTTGCAGTTTGACACAGATAAAACAACATATTAACAGAGGGTGTGTCAATCCATAATTATTGATTTGACTTGAAAAAAGAGACATATAGAATTATCATTTTTGTACAATCATTTCACCTCTTGTATGATCAATAATTCTAAGTCCTTAAAACTCTATGTAAATGTACGATAATTTCGACGTGCCAGGTATTTTCTTCGTCTTGACTGACTTGAGGTCGCCTACATGACCCAAGAACTGATCTAGGATCAGTAAACTCTTAAGAACGTGTTCTGTGATATTATTGGTCAACACACCAACAGTTCCTCACAGCTGCACCTCTGCGTCTGCTCCCATGTCGCATGAGCAATATTAAGACATCGATGAAGGAAAGAGTGAGTGAATCAATGCTTTATTTTACTTATAATAAAGTATGATTGAGTATGATAAAGTATGATATTAAGTTAAATCAGACTGATTTGGGTGGGCTGTGAAAAGAAGAAACCTCACTGTGAATTGCACTAAAAATGAATGATGTTGTATTTTTCAGCCTCCCAACTGAGTAGAACATATTAAAAAATAACTTCTGGAATGATTTAGCATTATCTAAAGAGGCTTTATGTCATAGGAATTGATCCGGCCCAAAATTTAAGCAGTTTGGATGTGTACGATAATATTTAGCTAAATACGATAATTTTGAGCTCAATAATATTACAATAATTCAACATTTATCTGTCAACACTGATGATGATCTTTTTATCTGGAACATTTCCAGGTGCTTCAGTTTGTTTTGATCAGAAAAATGTGATCATGACATGTGATCAGCCTGCATCTTTGTCGGTTCTTAAATATTTATGCAGGTCATTATGGGCCTCATTCATGAACGTTTACGAACATTTACTTGATTCAAAACTTCTTTAATACATGGTTCCAAACTTTTCAGACAGGCAGACCAGGACCCACAAAATTGATATAACAACTGCGACCCCACAGCAGAATAAATGGATGTCTATAAAAATCAAGTTGGAAAAGCATTAAATTGCTAAATGCATTTATTTTGTAATTATTGCTTATATGACAATTTCAGTCAAACTGATGCAACTTATAAAACTGATTAAAACAAGTCATATTGTAAATAATGTCTTGAAATCATCTCGTACAAGATTTTGCTTTGTGACCAAGGATCCGCCTTACTTTGGAACCATACTTAATAGACCTGCAGCAGCCTTCCAGCCTCAGAGCCTCTGTGTTCTAACGCTCACAGGATCAGACCTGTCACCCCGCTGCACTGTAAAACATTTATTTTTGCACAGATTGTCAGTGTGTGGCCCTTCTTTTATTACAGTTTCAGGATTTATCCCATTTATCCTACGAACCTGTTCATCATGATGTGCAGAGTTTTTGCTTTTTTCTGACATTTTTAAAAGTTTGATCAGCGAAAATCGAGAGTCGCGCTGTGGACTTCTTCTCATTTCTCTTTACTACGTGAGAGAAATCCTGAGTGAAGTCTGCAGCGGCCCATATTTGCATATAAGGAATGCATTATTAATCTTTATATAAATAACCTTCGTAGCTGGCGTTTGGTGAATTTGCTAAAGCTGTAAAGGCTGATACACTTCCTGTTAAGTACATTTGTAATTGTTTCTCATTTGTAAAATCAAAATTCAACATTGCGTTTATGGTTTCGTGTTATACGCACAGCTATTGGCGTAAAACGACAGCTGA
Organism: Mugilogobius chulae; assembly: GCA_038363315.1. Lineage (NCBI taxonomy): Eukaryota > Metazoa > Chordata > Actinopteri > Gobiiformes > Gobiidae > Mugilogobius > Mugilogobius chulae. The sequence continues at coordinate 22,566,623 of CM076401.1, read as the reverse complement.
TGTATCTGGTTGTGATTTGTTTAACTGACTAGACGCACCAGGAACCTGATTAGCTCTGAAGATTTTCATGATCGAGGCCCATTGTTTGTCTACCAAAACAAAAGCGTCAACTGTGGATAGCAAAGATAAGCGAGAAACTTAACAAATGAACCGAAACTATCAAGTCGCTGAAGGACATGTGATGCAGAAAATGACTCAGCTCAACTGTTTTTTTTATTTATACAGCGCTTCAAATACACACATCTGACCAAAATGCTGCACAGATTCAACTCAGCGTGACAAAACACTGAACGCCGTTTTGAGAAGTCGTCATTGGCTCGCCGTTTGTTCTTTTTACAGCAGTGTTTTCAAAAGTTATTTGTTGTCCATCAAAGAACAGTAATTATCAGCTCGTTAAGTGACTCTGCAGTCTTCACAACACGTCAAACAAGTTTCATCTTCATATCTTGAATTCCATGATGCTATTGTGCGGATGAGTCATGTTTGAACTCTTCCTCTGGCTTCTGCTGAAGTTTAAAGAGGATCTATTTTAGGAAATCCACTTTTCTGAACACATTGTTCTCTCCTCATGTGTTTACTCAAAGTTGTATTTCCTGCATTTGTCAAAAAATGAAATCTAAAGTTTCCTCAACATTTCACAAATAATCTCTTTCACTTCAAGGTGTGGTAACTGATTTTCCTCTCATAAATCCTTGGGCACATGATTAATATTGACATGTATTTATTTTGTTTGCAAATGGGGGTTATGCGTTAATGTCTTCCGGGCTCAAATAGACATAGGTCGTTACATCCGGTGGCGTGGTTGCCATAGTGACACAGTTGTTTACTCCAAAAACGTACTCTTTTGTCATCTTTTGTCGCAGCGACGGCGGTAACAGCAGCAAAAGAGCAGCTTTTGGATTTTCATAAGGAAAAGTTGTGTGTGCGCGAACACAGCTCTCACTGCACACAGTGAGTCTGCGTGTGTGCGCGAAGCTTCTGTTCACGTAGTTTGTAGCTCACTTTTACAACTTTTCCTTATAAAAACAACTTCAGGACTTGCCCAAAATACTTCGTTTGATGTCCACCGCATTTGGAGTAAACAACTGTGTCACTGGCAACCACGCCACCGGATGTAATGGCCTCTGTCTATTTGAGACCGGAAGAACGTTAGTGCATAATCCCTATTATGGCTTAAAAACATTTCTTACACTCAGCAAAGTGAAACTGGAGAGAACCACCCAAGCTCAGCCATCAGAGGCTAGATTTGGCTCCTGATCAGAACTACAATGCTTATTCTTTGTTAAAAATTATTTAACAAAGAAAGTATACTCTCTATGGTCTCATTTTTCTTATGGAAAACACAAAGGTTAATAATGTTTTACTAAAATGTTAGCTACCCCAACTTTCACTTTGTTTTTTCTTGACCAGTTTGTGATGAGCAAATAAGACACAAGCTCAGCTCTGAGTCTGTGTGATGAAAGCTTACTTTCTGTTGTGTTGTGTGTTTGACAGATGCAAATCCAGGCTCTTAGTTAGTGTTAAAACACAACTATAACAACAATAGGCCCTTTTCACGCTCCGGCTTGGCTAGTTCCGGTGTGAATAGACCAACGGTCCGTTGTTTACAGGCAGTTCATTTCCTCGGGAGACTAACTCAAATGTTATAAACTAATTAAAATAATTAATTGACACAAACTGGACAACAAGTGACAGCCAGACAGTCATTAGCAGCGAGTTCAGAGCTTCACATACGAGGTAAATACTTCACCATGTGTTTATAAAATGTGCCGTTTTGTCTCTGAAGCTAATGTTAACCTGTATTTAATTTATTTATTAATTTTAAAATAACTCTACAAATTGAACTAGCTTTATACAAAAAAATTATAATGTATTTTTATCAAATTGTCTGCTTTATATTTGAGCTAATTCATTTGTTAGCATTGCACCAAACTTACACACATTATCACACAGTCTTTCTCTGGTGAAGTATTTACCTCGTATGTGAAGCTCTGAACTCGCTGCCAGTGGTTATCTAGTTGAAATCCGCTCACTGCTTTGAATTTTTAAAATATTAATTAATATTCGCGCACCTAGGAAAACTCCCATAAGGAATGAATGGACAAGAAGGAACTATCCACAGGTATCTCGCAAACCGGAGCTAGCATAGCCGCAGCGTGAAAAGAGCTTATTGGCGAATACAATGTCTTGAAACCAGTTCAAAACAGTTTGAAACAAGGAAAATAATCTATGTCCATACAACAATTGAGGTTAAAATAGTCAAAATGCTTGAAATCAGGTTAAAATCCTAAAATCAATCAACTTTAGCATGTCTGGCAGATTTATCAAAATTTTACCTCCGCAAAATACAGCGGATTTCTGCACATTTCTTTTGAATTCTTTCAAAGTGATGAGGTGATTTATTCCGACAAAAGTTTAAGATTTTAATATTTCAGTCAGAAAAGTGCCGCGCGATGATGCAGTTTATCAGTGTTAAACGTGAAGAGTGACCAGGGGCGGAGCTCACAGGGGCAGCAGAGACCGAGGCCCCAAGGACAAACACTCACACCAAAAAAGTGCAAACATACATTAACTGTAAAATGAAATTAGGCATAAACTGGTTGCAAAAGAGTGTCTCCAATTTAGGGAAAGTGCATCTGTTTTCTTCAAAGTTTCTGGAGCAGGATCTTATTATCTCTTTAATGTGAGAATTATTATTTAGCTTATTTTTGTGTGTCTGTAATGAAATAAATCTATCTATCTAAATGCTGCTTTGACTGATTAAGGTTCATAGAAAAATTGGAGGCCCTTAAGCTGATTTTTGCTTAGGGCCCCCAAAAGGTTAGATCCGGAAAGTTCAATATTTTTAGTATTCGATTCTGAAAGTCAACCAGTGTATAATTTAGATTAGTGACACATGAAGTGAAATATTTAATGTTTAAAAAAATGTGAATATTGCACAAGCTTATTACAAACTATTTTTCAAAGAAAGATCAGGCTTCCAAAGGTCTGTTCATCTTTATGCTGCAATACTTGGTTGTATCCATTTGCATCAGTGTGGTGAGGTCTGGAAGAGATCACTCTGTGGCTCTGCTCAGGTCGACCTGAAGTCCATAGACCTTCAGATCATCTGCAGAGCTTTGGTCTCTCTCATCTTCCTCTGGACAAGACTTTATAGATTCTCTGTGGTCAGTGAAGCAGGCTTTGGTCCCTTTGCCTGTGTGGACACGAGTTACTGTAAGTCCTGCTCAAACATGAAATCAGCATCTTCACAAGTTGCATCGGTTAAAAACTGTAAGCTTCTGGTGTCACTGTTTCTTGAGCCTTTAAATGCTTACAGATCTGTATCATCTGGTGGTCCACTGAGTTTTTTATTTTTTCTACAGTCAAAGTCCGTTGTACAAGACATTTTAAGAGCACTATATGCTGATTTCATGTTTGAGCAGGACCTAACTCGTGTCCGCACAGGCAAAGAGACCACAGTGTTTCTGTGTTTGCTTGGCCTGCAAACTCACCTGAGCTGAACTTCATCGAGAATCTAAAAAGTCTTGTCAGAGACGCCAAAGCCAACTCTGCAAATGATCTGAAGGCCTCTGGGCTTTGAGACATACCTGTAATTTGAATCCAATCACAAATACGGTGCATGAATGAGTGAATGAAGATAAAGTTTTGTAGCTCATGTGGCAGTCAGTTCTTTTCTCTAATGTGAAAAGCTTAGACTGGCTTACATAATGTGTTTTATCAGCCAGTGATAAGATTGTATGAGATCCATTGAATTGATTTTTTTTCTCACAGCCATGAGAAACACACGTATAAAGACCGTGTGGAGGGACTCTAGATCTGTTTGGTCTTTATTCACTCATACAGTAAAGATTAATTTCTTCCTAGTTTGAAGCAGTTGCCACGAATACCCGGAGAACCTCCCGGCAGACGACTTTAGCCCGAAGCCATGGAACTAACTACCACCGTCTTCTGTCTCACAGTATGCTGCAAAACAGGATTCAATTGAAGCTGTGATTTCAAGTGCAATTCACCAAACGCAGCAAACGCCCTCATGTAGGCTATTTCTATTAAAAACGGGTCGGGCGGTCGAGTCTCTCCATGTCTGTAAAAACCTCCGACGTCGTGGAGTAATCTAAAGTTTACAGACATCCAAAGGTAAACAATATGTTGTGCAAATAGAACATAAAACATAATTAGTAGACAAACAGGCATCAGACAGAGCGACGCCACCTTCCTCCGGTTTATCTGATGACACAAACCAATGCAATCCACACAAATGCCAATAAAACAGGCTTTTCCAGCAGAACCATGAGACAAACTTCCTGATTTATGTCACAGCATCACATGAAAGCCTATATATACCACGACACATAAATAGCGTAGAATGAGCACGATGTCATGCCTTTTTTGCTTTTATATTAGGTACGTTTATAGGCTTGGAGCTGTAGTGTTACTTTCTGTTGTTTGGTTCCATCTAAGCTTTGTTAGTTTTGTAAATAACGGGAGATAACGGTGATTTACAATCGTGTGGTTATAATTAATACTGAATCACCCCGTTCTTCTCTTGTTACGATCAGGTGTGTCTCAGCTTGGATCATGTCACTGTTCACCTAGCACTTTTGGCACCCTAGGCAAGATTTCATTTGGATCCCACCACCTACACCACCCCTGCCCCAAACACCTCTATAATTGTATTTTATTTTTTTTCTGAATTTAATTCTGTATAGGTTATGACGGCAAGGTCATGTTTGATTTGTTATGAAGAAAATAGATGCAATTTCCTATAATCTAGAGTATTTTTGACCAATTAAATTATCTTTACAGTGGTATTATATTATGTAGTATATATCCTCACCAAGATACTATTGTTTGGGGCCCAAATTGTAATGTGGCCCAAGCTGTTTGTGGTCATAAGTAATGAATATGTGTCCTTCTGACACAAAATAAAAACTGCAAACAGTTATAGTGGTAGAACTTGATTTTCAAATAAGGGTGCAATTTGGCGCCCTCACCATCAGATGGCGCCCTAGGCAACCGTCTACTTGCCTATGCCCAGGGCCGGCCATGCTGTTCACTTTCTTGTTTTATTCCTTTCTCGGGTTGTTTGTGTTCACAAAACAAACTCCAGGGCTTAATTCAACCGAGTCAAGACCGACCTCTTCAATCGGACCAGATTTTGGACCAGATCAGAGTTTGTTTGTGTGCTCACATTACCCAATTGAACCGAAACTATCCAGGAAACAAATTAAATCAAAGTGTATTGTGAATCAACCTAGAACTTTATAATAATACTTCACCAAAACACCAAAGTGTGTTAATACAAGGGTGTATTTGTGTGCTTTACAATTTGATAGGCGAATAAACAGCTTACACACACAGAGTCATATAACAGTAAATGTAAACGACAACTACCCACCTCTGAAAGTGAACACACCTTTACCATGCACACAAGGAGATAAATAATAGTGTCAGCATCAGTTTGTGACATACTGACCCCGGGACTGTTAATGTTAGGATATCAGGTGAACGTCTTTGTATTCTTGAGTGTGGCGTGTCTATTGTTCTGGTAAAACAGCACAGGCATCTACATCTGTGTCCTGAGTTTACCTTATGTTTCCATGAGCCCGGATCTCTCAGACCGGTGACTTTTTCTTACCAGAAGAAAAAAATCTGTCAAATTTAGACAATCACTGCTGCTCTACTCTCAACTAGTTTGTTTCCCTTTTTCAATATTTTTGAAGAGATATTCCAAAAATATTTAAAGAGCCTGATTTTTATTTATTTATTTTTTTGACATAATATTCACAAAAAACAAATTGTATGTGTAAAACTTGTGGTAACGTGTTAGACAGAAGCTAAATTAAAAGATGAGTACAAAAAAAGTTGCTTAACAATATTTTATACAACTGTAACAGAGCCACAAAGTTCAAGTCAAAACGTCCCAGAGAGGTGCACTGCCTTTATGAAGATAACAGGAGAGTTTTTCATACATTGAGGTTGGATTATGCTTGACACATTATAGATTATACAGTGTTTTGCCTTGACAAACAGAAACCAGCTGATGTTAAGCATGATGCTAAAAAGCTAGCTCTGCTTTGTTAAGTCTATCAGAGCAACAAATAAAGTTGTCATCACTGGACATACGGCGGTTTGTCACATGATCAAGTCAGACTTTGATGATAATTTTGACGCATCTTGATAACAATGTACGATATTTTGTCAGTCCAACATAAACTTGCTAAAACTGGTCTTCAAATTTGTTACGACAGGAAGTACCGTTTGATTCAAAGAAAACAAAGATGGCGGCTCTCGTGGATGTTCGTGTTTCTGCTGAGTTTGATTGTGTTTAAGCAGAAATATGGAGTATTTTCTTTTTGAAAAAAGCAGAGAGGTGTGTGTGAGACTTGTTTTATCCCACGCGAACAATGGATACACCATTACGATTTGCTACTTTGGCCACACATCCAGTCAGCTCAATGTATTTCATTAAACGTTCCACCTTTCCCCAAACGCTTTCTGCGAGTAAAGTTCCAGGTGGATACTGGGTTGAAAATAATAAAATTGGAGATCATAAGATAAATGTGACATGAAACGCCTCTAAAATGTTAAATGATCTGACCTAATGATCAAACATAATGTGCAAACAACAATGGGCCCAGCACTGAACCCTGGGGTACCCCACGAGGCAGAGTGGTACAGCCAGATACAACTGAGTAAATAAATAATAGTGTCAGCCTTGGTTTGTGACATAACATACATAGTTCAGGATATCAAATGGACTTCTTTGTTTTCATGAGTGAGAAGTGTCTTTTGTCCTTGTAAAACGGTACAGACTCTCATCTGTGTCCTGATTTAACCTGCTGAAGGGGAAGAACTAACTTAGACAAATATCTCTGAGCATGTTTCGGCCTCATGGGCATCGTGGCTTTTATGTGGCAGTCAGTTGCATCATGCATATTTTAGGTCTGGGTTTGGGTTATCAAAAGTATCAACAATCAGATGTTAACTGATACTGACACTCAGAGTTACATCTCATTTGAACAAGTATTATAATAGGTTCCATTACATAAACTCAAGGTAATCATAGGCTGGAAGGCAAAGTGATGGACTTTTGACTTTTGAAAGAGTTTGAATCATCATGAATCGATCATCTCATTGTTTCTCTTTTATTAACCCACCTCAGTCCACCCTGTAATTATTAAAAGTGTGTACTGAAATACACCAATGAAGAAACAATTTAACAAATAATTTAGACTGCAAATGTCTTAAATAAAGTGGGATTTTGTATATTTCGTTTGCTCCTTTGGCTCTTTCCTATCCTCTCTCTCGCTCACACATACAAGTGCATGGAAGCAGAGCAAACACAATGAAACCAGAGAAACTGAGGATGAAGGGACATGAATGATGCAGAGACATGTTCCTTGATTTTTAAGGTTCAAAATGATGCGTGTTTTACTACAATACAGCTCATATTCATGGATAAATGAGCCAACTTACACAAACTTAGACCTGTCCAGGGTTTTCGCTAGGATTTTTTGATAATGTGTACTTTGGCTTTTTGTATCATTTTAGTATACTTATTTTGTGAATATTTTTTTTCTAGAATCATCTACAAAAAAACTAACAAAATTGCTTAGATGAATGTTACCCAAAGCATGAACTTAAAAGTGCCTAAAAGTTAAGGTGCTGCTGTACTACAAAGACATTGGTGGGGTGTCCTCGGCCTCCCTTGGCCCCCATAAATCCGCGTCTGCTTTCCCCTAAAAACATCCGGTTCAGAAGCAACACTTTCCCTGCACAACAGATGACAAAAGAAAACGTAAAAAAAACCCCAACAACTCATTCTGAGAGTGTGGCGGCATGTCTAAATGTATAGTTAGAAGTCAAAGTCACATCTCGTTGATATATTTGATTGGTACACCACAATCAATAATAATCAGAAGTCTGGGGCCACATGAAATCATCTGGAGGGCTGCATTTGGCCATTTGAGACCCCGTTGTAGAGCACCTAGCACAAGGCTAAGCTAATGGCCAATGTGGCAGCAAACGCCACTGATCAAAAGACATATCACTAAGACTTGGGCACTACCTGTCTCTACCCACGGCTCTTCTTTCTCTCTGTTTCAAGCGTGTGTCTCTGCTGTCGGCTCTGGAACCTGTGCGTTTTAAGGCTCGGCTGTAGAGCGCAGATTAGTACCAGCAGTGTGTTAAAACAGAGCTACTTCCCTGAGTGAATTTAACGAAAAGGAACTCTGCAGGTATTTGGCAAACAAGAACTAGCGTAGTGCAACAGTGTGATAAGGGCTCGGTGCAAACTGCCAGAGCAAACAGATAAGGTGATGATGGCACGATAATGAAGTCATATTGACATTTCTCATTTCATTTTGGTTTAGCAAGGTTGGTTTAACTGGGCTCTAGAGAAATGTGTAGGCCTTCATAATGCAGTTATACTTATTGGTGAAAATGGTATCTTTGTTTTTTTTTTTATAGAAACTGGTAAGAAACATCTTAAGTAGAGGATATAAGGATATTTATTGATGTATTTTTCACTACAGCAGCACTTTGTCAACTTTTGCATAATCTATGTCAAACCCTGCAGCGGGAACAGACAGTTCACTTGGCAGCAGATAAAGATCTGGTTTTGGGTGTGCACATGTAAACCTATACCTTTACCAAAGTAACCACCCAGAAGAACAGTGCATCACCTGCCACATCAGCACCACCCTTTCCTGTGTCTTTCACGCTGAACATGTATGTTGCTAGGAGAAGGAGAAACAACAAGATAACAGCAACCTGTAGTAGGGCAGGGCGATTTGGCAAAAAAATTATTCTCATGACATCTTGGCGCCAGGCCACAATTTTGATTTTATCACGAATTGTATCTATTTGCTGCTTCACCATCATTGGCTAAATCCAGCTGTCAAAGTGTTGCCAGATATTTAGAGAAAGAAAAATCCCCAAAGTGATTTCATCCAGACGTGAAACAATGCTAAAGGTCTAAGTAAATGCAAACGTTCACCTCTTTTTTGACTTCAATGTACAGCTAAAAAAAAGTCACTATAAAGAAGTGGACGAGGCAGCTCTGAGGAGAGAAGAAGAAAAGTAGGTTGGAAAAAATATATCTGAACAGATTTGAACAGATGCATTAAATAGAGAAATGGGAAATTACAATATAGTGATTTCACCAAAAAAGCAGATTGTCACAGAGATAAGCTCACGATTAGATTTTTATCATGATGTTGCCCAGCCCTAATGACAAGTTTGTTCAGATAAAATGCACTTTTTCAAACGTGCCGACTAAACTAAATGAGAATTATTCCCTAATGAGTGTTGGGATGGTGTTCCTGTCCTTGTCAGCTTAGATGGAGAATGCAGACAGACTAAAAGCTGTGTTATCTGAGAGCGATCATACAGTCTCTTCTGGACGATCCTCTTGTATCTGGCCTAGTGCTCAAACCAAAAGAGTTCTTGAGAGGAACAGGCAGAATCAGGCATTTTTGAATTGTAATAAATTGTCCCAACCAAAGCCTTGCACACTTTTAGTTGGAACAATTAAAAGTGCAAAACAACAGTATTTTGGCCAGATTTTAACTTGCTTTTCTTTTGAGAGCTGACAGGATCAGGCTTTGACAAACTGTTCTCTCAGAGGGCTTCCCAAGATTAATTTAGCAAACAGAAATGAAAAGAAAACAGTAAACATTCACTGGTCAAAACCAAACAGGTTTGACTGGTCAAAAGTGAATGTTTTGTGTTTACAGACAAACCAAAAGCACCAAACTTTTACAGCTCACAGACGACAAACGTGTTTCTGTAGGCTTGGCTCTGTAACAGTCCAGTGCTGTTTCCCTGGACAGACTTAAAGCAAAGCTAGTGCATTAGGGTATACAGTAGGTTTCCTGTTTGTCGAGGTAAACTCTGTAAAACAGGAGTCACAATACAATGTCACCAGGGTCAAGAGGCCAAAGTCTGGGGCTTCACGATGGAGTTTCTTTTGAGACAATTTAAATTCATTCAGGTTGATTAATGAATTTTTCAACTGTTCCTTTAAAAATGAATTTCAGGGATTCATCTAACCCCGCAGAAAGCCTGGTATTAAAATAACAATTATAAAAAAACTTCATTACTGAAATTACATTAGAAATGAAGTTTATTGTTGCACATTTTCACCCTGCTGCTGCTGAAGAGTGGAACATTGTGTCTGTTTTTCTGTATTTTCCCGTGAACAGAGAATGCTGCGTCTCAACTCCCTCCAGACTTCACACTCGTGTCTCACAGGCTTTGGATTCCAGGCCGAGCTTCTGTGTCAGTGACTTTCCTCTTTGTGTCTTAAAGATCTGTATCTCTGTGTCTTTGTTTTTTGTGCAGGGCTGGAGGTTAGCTTTGCATGCTTCTGAACACACACGTGTGGTTGTTTTGTTTGAGCACTCATTCAAAGTACATTCTGCTCCATCTCTTTGTGCCTGAAAGTGTCCAGTACATGTGGAGTATGTGTGGATAGTCTCAATTAACTCTCGATTCTGCTGCATCAGTGTATAATATAACAATAATAAACATTTGTAGACCAAATTCTTAACATAGCAAACACATTTCTACAATAGAGTATATGAAATAAGAATAAAGTTTGAAGAATTAACCTCTTATGAAGAAAGTTCAAATTTTATGAGAAAAAGGTCATAATTTTATAGAAAAAAAATTGGCACTTTTTTTAGACTAAATTTTGAGACTGAAATAGTAATTTTATGAGAGAAAGTGAAAGTTTCAGAGCTTTAACAAATGTGTTCAGTGTCTGTAAGTGATGCAGAATAATAGTTTACGTTCGGTCTGAATCCAGAAGAATGGACTTCTCACGTTTTTTTTTTCTCACACTCTCGCAATACAAGTTTATTCTGGTTAAATTATGACTTTTTTCTCACACAATTTAAAGCTGTTCTTCTCATAATATTGTGAGTTTAATAGCGAAATGTCACAAGTTTCATCTCGTTTTATTTCATCCTTGTAGTTCATCATATACAGTATATCTGTTTCTTAAATAGTGCCAGGGGCCTGATTGAAACAAGTCTGCCCAGGTCTGCTATAAGCCCTTTTCACAGCGCGGCGGCTAGGCTAGTTCCTGTTTGCCTAATGCCTGAGGCTGTTTTTTTTTCTCGATACTTTAATTCCTTTTGAGAGTGAATTTCAACAATAATCACTGTCAGCAAGTTCAGACTTTCAAATGCGAGGTAAATACTTCACCAGGGTGTGTTTTTGGCGCAATGCTAAAGGCTAACAAATACATTAACCCAAGTATAAAGTAGGGTGACCAGACCAGATGGGACAGTCAAACCCTGTGCAGAGCCGGATCTGAACTTTTGGGTGTCCTAAAAAAAATCAAGTTCGGGCGGCCACCAGTCTTTTCAGTCAAGCCAAAGCAGCATCTAAACAGACTTTTTTTCTTAAAAATGTATCAAATATATGCAAAGCGAAAGAAAAAATATATTTGTAGGTTAAATAATGTTTCTCACAATAAAGAGATAATGTAAGGTTCTGCCCCAAAAACTTTAATAAAACAGATGCATTTTCCATAAATGTGGAGGTTATTTAGACCACCATCTTTTTACAATGTATGTCTAATTTTACGAGTGCACTTCTTCACACGTTTCACTTGGTGTCAGTGTTTCTCAGTGGGGCCCCTGCCCTGTCCCTCCCCCTGTGAGCTTCGCCTGTGGTCCTTGTCAGGCTGACTCTGGAACAGCTGATGAGCTGCAACATCGCGCTGGACTTTCTGAACAGAAATACTCAAATCTGATGTTTTTTCAGGACAAATACCCACATGTTATGTGACTTTAAATAATTCAACAGAAATATGCAGAAATCCGCTAATTACAATTACAACCACTTACATATATAGTATCATAGTGGTCTGTGTTTGTTTGGCATCATGTTATTTATGTGATGCATGATTTTATTCCTCTTGTGCATAAACTGAATGTATATCTGCTTATGTTAACGGGTGACTAATCACATGATTGTCTACACGTGACCTCGTCATGTGATCTGTTACTATACACATTATGATTACACACCTGTGAATGTTACATGCCCTGACGAAGACATTTGTGCAAATGCATCAGAGTGCCCCAGATCTCTTTTTACTGCTCTAGTAATGTGATTGATTTTATTCGGTCATATGCAGTTTGACAATTTCACATGTCATTCAGACCGAAAAGGTTTAGGCAGAAGTAACAGCATACTCATAATGCCCATGTCTACAACACAGAAGTAGTGTTTCTAAGACAGCGTTATGTTATGCCAACAACTTAAACTTTTCAATGTCAAAATGCTTTTGGATATTTATTTATCCTATTGGACAATGTTACAATCCTATTGGACTGAATTATAACTGTCTGACATAATCACAATCTTATTGGATGTGTTTTTATCCAACTGGACAGATATCAGTCCTGTAGGACAAAGTTAAAATCCTACTGGACAAGTATTGTCAGTGTCAGTCTTATACAGTATAATCAAAATCAGTCAGATCTAACAAGAATAAGTCTGAATTATATATTTTACAAATGATCTCATCGACGTGTGTACATGTTTTGCCTTTGGAGTCTGTCTTATTTGATTTTGTTTCTGTAAAAAACAAACCCAGTGGCACTCGTGTGAGGATGAAGCGTTAGTATTACAGAACAGAACCCACATCGTTCCTGTGCTTTGTGCGTACTGTGTAAACAAACCCACCTGCTTTTGTCCAGACTCAAGCCACAGCATCAAATTACAATATTTCCACATTAAAACACATCAAACAACAAGTAGAAGCTCTGGATTTGCATTGTTTTTACATCTGTCCATCAACATGTTGCAGGCCAACATGTATTTATTTTATCTGTATTACAACTGCTTCGACACACTTGAAAGCTTGGTTTGTTCTTTGATTAATACTTATCTGAACAAAGACTGTGAAGGGCAGAACATTTGCAACACTTTTCATTCATTCACAGTTTTCAGAGACTTCTTTACAAACTCACATGTTCAGTGAGTTTAGTTTGTTTCTCCAACACTACAGACCTGTTCACACATGATAAAAGACTTTTTGGATCGTCCTAACTTTGGATGACGAAATCGTTGGCTCTCTCTTTGGTCTGCATTCAAACAGAATGTAGGAGGGGCTGACTGGTCAGGCAAGTATAAATGTAGACTAATATTACCAGCGCAGTGTTGCTGTAAATGGTTTGTCCGTCACAGATGCTTTACAAAGTGTTGATGTGGATGAATCTCTCAACCACAAACTGTAAATATTTGGATAAACTAGATAAAATGTCAAATCCTAGTGACAGACTTAAGTCACTTTGTCTCTGAATCAGGACTAAAGCCTCTGAGCTGTAAAGTCAAATGAAGGAGAAGACACATGAGAACAGAATGGACAAGTGTCAAAGCGACTGAGGGAAAGTGTAAGAGCACAGACACAAGTTACAAAGCCTAAACAACAGAAGCTGCCGTCGACCCCTCTGACCCTTCACACACTCACACAGGCACACAGGCTGTTTCAGATTTCATGGAGACATTACATGAACTTACATTTATTTCATGGAGCCTTACTTTAATCCAGGGCTATTCAAATAGCGGCCCGCGGGCCAAATGCGGCCCACGAAGCAGTCTGATGTGGCTCACCTTGGTAAATTGGGCCATGGACTGGGCCACATTGTAATGAAGCCAGCGAAACAATCCGTATCTGATTTACAGTGAACAGTGGTGAATATAGCAACATAATGCTTTGAAATAAAGACTGGCCCATCAGAGTAAAGTGAGCCAGGACTGGGCCACATTTCTTGGTTAGATCTGGTTTTAGTCGCCTGCGGTACTTTTAAATCAACTTCATCAGCTAAAATTCCAGCTGCAGCATCAGTTATTATCACTATAGAAACAACTCTAGTCTTGGGCACAATCTTGCATCAAAAACTGCGATGTATTGTGCAACTGCCCGGCCCACAAGCCGTAGTCCTCGATAAAATCTGGCCCTCTGAAAAATAAAGTTGAATAGCCTTACTTTAATCTTAAAGTGCATGTGACAGGTTAAACCAGGAGTGTCCAACTCAAAGCCAATGTGGCCCCCAACGCTAAAGGCTCACACTGGCATTGTGTTTGTTCTCAAAGGACCGGTTTTAGCTCAAATTAACTCAACAAATCTTTGATATACTACAAATAAAAGTGTCTTTATTTGATTAATGTATTGTTAATGAAGTGACAATTACTGAATTTGCATCTGCATTCGTCAGAAAAATGACTTTACAGACTAAATTGTCAGACAAATTTTATCGGGTAAAGAAACCCACATTACTCATTTCACTAATTCAAGATTAAAGTAAGCCTTATGAAAGTTTGAGGGCCACATAAAATGAGGTGGAGGGCCGCATCCGGCCTCCGGGCCTTGAGTTTGACACCTGTGGGTTTGACTATATTTTCAGTAAAACACAGTTAACTTGATTAACATTTTGCTTCTTTTCACTTAGATTGGTTGTTTATATGAAGTTTGTAGTATTTTGTCCAGTATGACATACTGTATGTAGAGGTGAACCCACAACTGTTACCTAGCAACAGCACTGTAAATGTGGGACAAAACCCACATAAAAGACACAGATGTTATGATTTAACAAATGTAAAACTTAAACTGAATTAAATGATTGTTGTCAGTTGTGTGTGAATTGTCTTTGCGTTTTGTTGCTTTTTGACGACACGTGGATGGATTCTGTTTCAGAACTCAGATTACTTCTTGTAATTTTCAACTTTTTATGGGTCGATTTCTTCATTATTTGCAACTTAACTGCTATAAAACTATGATAAATATCATTTACCACAAGGACTATTGCAGCAAACCAAGTCAAAATGAGAAAAAAAGTGCTACTCTGTGCTATAGGCTTTGACCTTAGTGACTATTTGCCTAAACGTAACCTGACCCTCACCTTAACTCTACCTTAGCCTTAGTTGAACTTAAACCATGTCGCTGATCTCATATGAACAACTTACATAATGAGGACCTGTTTTTTGTTCCCATAAGTAAGGCAGGTCCCATAAAGTGAGAGTGAATAAAACTTTTGATCCACCCACATTAGATCCACACCAGGCACATTCCACTGTGCCACCTAATGTTCCAGTCAAGTCCAGCCCAGGTCCAACCGGCTCAGCTTCTGAACCGACGGGACAGGCTTTGACAAACTGGTCTGATCACAACTAACAACTAACAACTGACTAAAAACAAGCCTCAAATATGACAGGTGCTTCCTTTTCCATCTTGAAATGATCTCACACATGGAGTACCCCCTCTGTCATGTGCTTTTTATTAGTATTTAACTTTACGCATATGTATTCCATAACAAACAGTTGCCTCTTAACATGTAAAATGTGCTGCAAATAACATTTCTTACAACACAATACTTGCAGTTTTACCTTTCTTTTAATTCTGCAATCACCCCCCTGGAAACACTGCTCTACAGGACGTGGGACATGCACAGTCACGTTTCTTCTTTTTATGATATAGAACTCTGTCTCACAGTACAATGAAATTACATTTGGAGAGAGCCTCCGGGCCGCTGCACCTTTTGTGCGCCGCCAAGTTGAACAGAGCCTAAACCAATCAGAGCAGGAGTTATGCAAAATGAAAGACTTTTAACCAGAAAATAGGGAAGAACTGCTGTTGGCAACGCTGCATATTTGGAGACGTGGCCTGTCGTGAGGAACAAACTCTTTGTTGATTAATACTTTTTACCTCCTACGTCCATTAGTGAGTGTTCCCTCAGATGTTGACTGTATCTATTCCCTCAGATGTTGACTGTATCTATTCACAGGTATAGTCGGCTATTTATAGGTGTTACTTTCCGTGGGGGAGTGATTGGTTAAAGTTGGAATAACTAGCTTTTTTAATTGTACAATAGTAAATGTTGTGCTTTGCGTGAAAAGGTCTATAGCAGGGCTATTCAACATATTTTTCCCGAGGGCCCGATTTTTGGGGAACTATGGCCACTGGGCCAGAAAGTTCCACAGCACGTGACCAATGTTGCCAAAAGTTAGGATTGTACAAAATCTCTATCTATTTCAGCAATGTTTGTCACTACTAATGTTCTATAAAACCAGCTTTTACCAGGATTAAACAAGGACTAGACCAGGAAAAACAACAACTGTGAACTCGTGCTCAAAATACGCTGTTTTTGTGTCGTGGTAAAAGTACGCCCTCTAGTGAGACTGTGTTGACAAAAGACCAAAATGTTGTGTAGAATAGGTGCCTTTGTCTGTATAAATTAATTACTTTTTACTGTCAAATATCTCTAGAAATGTACAAAAATGTACTATATATTACTTTGTCAGTAAATGTATGTTGATTTGTTTTGTGCTCCATACCATGTATATGGTGATGAGCAAAAACAATAAATAAAATGAAATGAAAATGAAATGAAATGAATGAAATGTATTGACCAAACTTGCAACCAAAAAGACTTAATGTCAATACTAATCATGTGCTGAAGGGTTTGTTAGAGGAAGTTGTAAAACATAAATCATGTTTGCAGTGTAAAAGCAGCTACCACACCTTTAAAGCAACTTTTCTGAATAATTCTGAGTATTTTTAGCACAAAATTCAACTCGAGCCTCAGCTACCGTTTGCATTGTTGTATATATTTACATAGTTGGACCGTTGGATCACTTTATTCATTTCCATATTTTCGTATCTATATTTAGCACTGTATGTTTCCTTAAACCCACATTTGCTGTTGTAGCTGTTGAGCAGTGAGTGACTAAACTGTTTACAAATGTTCACATGTTTCCCTCACAGAGATCCGTTAGTGGAAGTTCTCTTTTTCCCTCAGATCTGCAACTTCATCTAAAATAACTGAAATAAAAATAATAAAAGACATCGTGTTCTTCTTTGAACTTGAGGTTGTACATTTGTAACTGTTTTCTGAGCTGCACCTTTGGTTATTCTGAGGCTATCTTTTTCTCTATTTTCCCCCTTTCCATCTCTCTCCTCCCTCTCTTTCTCTCTCTCCTCCCTCTCTCTCTCTCTCTTCTCTCTCTCTCCTCCCTCTCTTTCTTCTTTCTCTCTCTCTGTGTCACATTTTCTCTCGTTGCCCTTCCTCTTTCTGACCCTTTTTTCTCTTTTTCTTCCTCTCACTCTTTTCTCCACCTCTTTTCTCTCTCTATCTCTCCCTCTTTTTCTGTCTCTCTGTCATTCTCTCTGCCCTCTCTCCTTCCTGCTCTCTCTTCCTTTCTCTTTTCCCCTTCTCTCTATTTCTCCCCCTCTCTCTCTATTAACCTCTTCTCTTCTTTCTCTCTCTCCCCTCTCTCTTTCATCTCTCTCTTTCCTCTTTTCCCCCTCTCTCTTTCCCCTTTTCTTCCACCTGTCTTTTCTTTCTCTCCCCTCTTTTATCTCTGTCTCACTTTCTTCTGTTTCCTCTTTCTTTCTTTTCTCTCTCCCTTTCTTGCCTCCTCTCTCCCTCAACCCTCTCTCTATCATCTCTCTCTCTCACACCTCTTTTATCTCTATCTGACTTTCCACTCTTTCCTTGCATATTTCTATATAAACACAATCAATTATATAAATTTTACATATATTATTTTTTCTCTCTACTTACTTTTTCTTTAATTTTTGCTCTTTATTTTTGCAGTTATTATAATTTATATTACTATTATTATTTTTTTTTCTTTATTAATGATGAGTTTCCTGTTACTTTAATTGTTTTGTTTTTGCATTATGTTGTATTCTGTCTTGTTTTTTTTTTTTTTTTTTTTTTTGTCTTCATTGTTTTCATGTTAAATTACTTATGTTCAATAAAATCAAATAATATATGTTGTTACACATGAATATATAGATCAAGTATGTCAATTCAATTTAGTTTTCATTTATTTGTATGGCCTAAAATCACAACAGCAGTTATCTCTACGTGTGTAAAAAGCAGTCATGAGGCTAAGAATCTGTAAGTTTATTTATACTTATTAAATCCTCCTCCATTCTCTTTTTCTTTCTTTCTTTTTTTCTCTCCTGTCGGTATCTTTCCTTGGTGACTTAAAGCAGATACAAAACAGTGCTTTAATTAACAATATTTTTTTTGTATTTAGCCATTTAAATCTCTAAAATGAGCTGAACATTCTGCTGTCATGTTTCCCAGCTTTATAAATAAACTAATAAATAAATAAATAAGTAAACAAAAGTGCGTCCTACCTGTTGCTGGGCAGGTGCAGGTAAAATCCCAGGCTTGTCTCGGGTGCTGCCTCTGAGAGCTACTGACGAGTCCATCAGGTGCAGAAAACACACACAAACACGCACGCACGTACAGGGGAGGGGCGGGGCTTAAGGACGCAGAGGCAACAGCCGCACACGCACGCACAGAGGAGGGGGCGGGGTTTAAGGACGTAGTCAAATCCACTGACTCGGGTGTATCCTGCCTTCAGGCACTCTGCAAGTCTGAAGTCTGTAACTCAAGTGATTGTGTGGGACAGGGGGAAGAGAGAGAGAGAGAGGGAGAGAAAGAGAGATGGAGGGAGAGGGAGAGAAAGAAGGAGGGAGAGGAAGGGGGGGGAGAGTAAGAAGGGAGGGGAGGAAAGAGAGGAGAGATTGAGAGAAAGAAGGAGGGAGGGGAGGAAAGTGAGGGAGAGGGAAAGAGGGATGGGGAGAGTGAGAGAGAGAAATGGAGGAGAGAGAGACAAGAGGGAGGGATGGAGGAGAGAGGAGAAAGGGAGGGAGAGGGGGAAGAGAGAGGAGAGATGGAGGGAGAGGGAGGGATGGAGGAGGAGAGGGGGAAGAGAGAGAGATGAGGTAGAGAGAGGGATGGGAGAGGGAGGGATGCAGGAGAGAGGGAGGGAGAGGGGGAGAGAAGGGGGGTAGAGAGAGAGTGAGGGTGGGGGTGAGAGGGAAGAGAGAGTGAGAGAAGGGGGGAAGAGAGAAAAAGGAGGGAGGGTGAGGAAAGAGAGAGAGTGAGAGAGAAAGAAAGAAGGAATGAGAGGAAGAGGGAAGGAAAGAGGGCGGGCAATAGAGGAGAGAGAGAGGGGAGATAGTTAGCGAGGGGGGTGGAGAGAAAGAGAGGGGTGTGTGTGTGTGTGTGTGTGAGAGAGGTATGGGAGGGAGAAAAGAAAGAGATAGAGAGAAAGACTAAAAAAGGAAAGGAGGTAGAGACAAAACTTTCAGGCCTGTTTATAATGAAAACACTGGAGGTCTGCGCTGAACTGAGTCATTCGGAGACAAACTGGTTTCCTTCTCGAGCTGCACACACACATTTAATCTGTATGTGTTTAGATGCACAACCGGCATTAATCAATATTCTGATACCAACTCTTTTCAGGATCGACATTCTTCTGCAAATATAGATACGAATTAACACATTTAGGTAACACTTTATAATAACGAACAGAGAGTCATATATTATGTTTTAAAGTGAAACTAAACACAAAAGTAAGTGTAAATGTTCTATAAGCACACAACAGATGATTATTAAACGTCTAAACTTCTAATGCAAAGGTAACTTCCTGTTGTGTGGGCAGATGTGGGAGACAGGAAAGAGAACGTGTGAAAGGCTGCTGTGGTTCAAATGTGGTGTGTTTTGTTTGTTCGTTTGCTCTCTTTAGGGACAAACATAATGTAGGTCTCCAGCAAAAGTTTCCGCATGAAGAGTTCACTGTAGAAAGTCACCAGGCTCATATATCCACTGAAAATAACTTTTGTGACGGTTGTAAAAAAAATATAGTAGATTGTTTAGACATATTCCCAGAGGTGATGAAAATGTGATACAAAATGGCCCATTTCTTATTAGTTTCCCCATGCTTTCCTTGCCTGACCAGTCCTTCCCTCCTACATTCTGTTACATTCTGTTTGATGCAGAAGGGTCTGAAACCGGAGCCTCGGCCAATAATTTCTCCATCCAATATTAGGATGATCTAATCAAGCACGGCGATTCTGACACGTGACACTAAAAAGTCAGAAGTTGCTTTCAAGCCCCATTTCAAAACATTCAAGAAGGCGAACGTAGCTGATTCTTTTTGAACAATGAATGTATAATTTCCTTAAAACCTGAGCAAACTGTGTTGAGAGGCTTCACACTGAAAAAATCCTCGCGCTACATGTTTATGAAACATCTGGTTCAGCGTGTCGCTGTTTTGGTGGAATTTTCGGGTTTTCTATGATTGGTTGACTCAGCGCTCGGAAAGCCTGCCCTCGAAACTAAACCTTGGTGCTCTGCTGCCAGACCCTCACGGTTTGTAAAGTGTCTGTCAAAGTGTGTAGAGACTGGCTGGTCAGGCAACCATCATAACATACTTACATAAAAACACCTTTTTTAAGTAAATATGTTACGAAAAGCACGGTAGCCAAGTGGTTAGAGCTCTGGCTTCCCAATAAGGAGGTCGTGGGTTCGACTCCCGGGTCGGACCATATCAACATCTCATGATTTTCTCTGGGTGGAGTTTGCATGTTCTCCCCGTGTCACCGTGGGTTTTCTCCGGGTACTCCAGCTTCCTCCCACCTCCAAAACATGCATGTTTAGGTTCATTGGGCATCACTGTAAATTTCCCTTAGTGAGTGAATGAATGAGAGAGTGAATGGTTGTCTGTCTAACCCTGCGGCAAGTTGGCCACTGTCCAGGGTGTTCCCCGCCTAAGGCCCAAAGTCACTGGGATAGGCTCCAGTCACCGGGACCCCTAACGGGTTTAAGCGTTAGAAAATGAATGAATGTCACGAAAAGCCAAAAGCGTAAAAAAACACGCATTTTGGTTAAAGCCATGTGGCAACATTTTCTTTGGGTGTGTAAGTTTTGAATAAAATGCATATTTGAATGTTGTGTCCTAGAAAGATAGCATTCTTTATGCAGAAAGAGCCGCTCTCCATCTGCTTAGCTGGGGAAACTTCTTTGAATAAAACAACAAAACGGGACGAGAGCAGCTGTTTGGATCAGGTCTGAACCGGTCTGACAGACGTCTGTCTCCTGAAGCTTGAGACAGTGTTTTTTTAACTCACCTGAATGTAACTTTTAAAAATCGAAGGGTCCAATTTCATTCACAAATGTTTTTTAACAGCATAACTTTTGTTTTCTCACAGTGATAAACCTTTGTAGTTGGCTAACAACGGAGCTTTTTTGACCTTGTTTGTGTCAATGAGCGATGACTCTTTCTGCAGGTCGGGTGTGATCACGCTTCGTCTGTGTGGATAAACAAAAAAATCCTTTATTACAACAGGGCAAGCTGTATTTGAACAGCTCTTTACTGCACAGTTATGGAGACATACACTGTAAGAACATCTTCCGTAAAAAAACAGGAAAATATACTGGCAAAAAATTACCAGCAAACTGTCAGTTTTTTTTCCGTTGCAATTCCACTCTGTTAATTTACAGGTTTTGTCCGTAAAACTCCTCGGGGCAAAAAACGGAAAGTTTTCTGTTAATTTAAGAAACGTTTTCATTCAAATTACGGACTCTTATATATATTATCTTTCGGAGACTTTTATACGGTGAAGCATTTCTCAACAAACAGGCAAAGACAGTGTTTTTTCAAAGTCAAACATTTAATAAAACAATAATACTACAACAGGACATTAAACAGTAAAAGCAATCATCTTTAATCACAATAAAGACCTTTTACCTTCAGGTTAACAGGTTTGTGTCAGAAACAGTTTAAATCAGAGAGTTTCACTTTAGTCTTTCTGTCTTTCTTCTCTTTGTCCAGATTCCTCAGAGAAACTTTGAAGGAAAAAAAAGCATGATTAAGAAATGTACAATAAAGACCAAAGCAGAATCTTAATCTTTTTTCCCAAACCTTTGTTGTGAATCTCAGATTGTTGCAGAAGCTTCAGATGTTTTCCAAATATCACTTTATCTGAAAATACAGTTAAAATATAAATCATGTTAAATACAAATGATTATTTGTTCAATCCACTAAACATGATTCAGCACTTACTTAGTTCTGTGGAAAAACTCATCCATCCTTGTTTTCAGACACTTCTGGTGCTAAATCACAATTTTAAATATGAATCAGTCATACATTCTCAAACAGTTCACTTGTTGTTAGTTAAATATAAAAAAGGAAATATGTATTTTTTACTCACAGAGCAGCTCAGATCTCTTCTGTCCCAAACAGACTGTCTCTGTCTCTGACTGTTGAGTTTTCCCTCCAAAACACTTTCTTTCTCCCACAATGCATTGCTTTTCAGTTAGAAATTACGAAAAACCCGTAGAATTTANCTGCAATCGATAACATGACAAATCTACTCATCCTGTCCGGTCCCACTGTGGCTCCTGGTGTTTCTCTAACGGTCCCATCTCCACAAGTTCAACCAGGCCCTTCTCTTGCTTATCTTCTGAGAATCTTTCATCTGACGGGATCATGCTTGATATAAACATGAGGTTATTATGTGCTTTACGAATTTAGCGGTCGGTTTAGTAGGTTTAGGCCCGGTGGTTTTTATCCACTCGATAAACGGTGAATAACATAATAAAACAAACTCAAGCCACCTTGAAAATGAGCCGTTCCTTTTAGATGTTGATCTTGCCTCTTTATACTGTAAAAAAATTGCTGCAAAATTAACAATATATTCGTACTAACAAGCACATTACTTGCGCCAGTTTTCTACCTCTTGCTTTGTGAGAATTCTGCAATCACCCCCTGGAAACACTGCTCTACCCGACTTGAGAGGAACATGCACAGTCACGTTTCTTCTTTTTATGATATAGAACTCTGTCACACAGTACAATGAAATTACATTTGGAGTGAGCCTCCGGGCCGCTGCACCTTTTGTGCGCCGCCAAGTTGAACAGAGCCTAAACCAATCAGAGCAGGAGTTATGCAAAATGAAAGACTTTTAACCAGAAAATAGGGAAGAACTGCTGTTGGCAACGCTGCATATTTGGAGACGTGGCCTGTCGTGAGGAACAAACTCTTTGTTGATTAATACTTTTTACCTCCTACGTCCATTAGTGAGTGTTCCCTCAGATGTTGACTGTATCTATTCCCTCAGATGTTGACTGTATCTATTCACAGGTATAGTCGGCTATTTATAGGTGTTACTTTCCGTGGGGGAGTGATTGGTTAAAGTTGGAATAACTAGCTTTTTTAATTGTACAATAGTAAATGTTGTGCTTTGCGTGAAAAGGTCTATAGCAGGGCTATTCAACATATTTTTCCCGAGGGCCCGATTTTTGGGGAACTATGGCCACTGGGCCAGAAAGTTCCACAGCACGTGACCAATGTTGCAAAAGTTAGGATTGTACAAAATCTCTATCTATTTCAGCAATGTTGTCACTACTAATGTTCTATAAAACCAGCTTTTACCAGGATTAAACAAGGACTAGACCAGGAAAAACAACAACTGTGAACTCGTGCTCAAAATACGCTGTTTTTGTGTCGTGGTAAAAGTACGCCCTCTAGTGAGACTGTGTTGACAAAAGACCAAAATGTTGTGTAGAATAGGTGCCTTTGTCTGTATAAATTAATTACTTTTTACTGTCAAATATCTCTAGAAATGTACAAAAATGTACTATATATTACTTTGTCAGTAAATGTATGTTGATTTGTTTTGTGCTCCATACCATGTATATGATGATGCAGCAAAAACAATAAATAAAAATGAAATGAAATAAAATGAAATGTATTGACCAAACTTGCAACCAAAAAGACTTAATGTCAATATTAATCATGTGCTGAAGGGTTTGTTAGAGGAAGTTGTAAAACATAAATCATGTTTGCAGTGTAAAAGCAGCTACCACACCTTTAAAGCAACTTTTCTGAATAATTCTGAGTATTTTTAGCACAAAATTCAACTCGAGCCTCAGCTACGTTTGCATTGTTGGACATATTTACATAGTTGGACCGTTGGATCACTTTATTTCCATATTTTCGTATCTATATTTAGCACTGTATGTTTCCTTAAATCCCACATTTGCTGTTGTAGCTGTTGAGCAGTGAGTGACTAAACTGTTTACAAATGTTCACATGTTTCCCTCACAGAGATCCGTTAGTGGAAGTTCTCTTTTTCCTCTCAGATCTGAAACTTCATCTAAAATAACTGAAATAAAAATAATAAAAGACATCGTGTTCTTCTTTGAACTTGAGGTTGTACATTTGTAACTGTTTTCTGAGCTGCACCTTTGGTTATTCTGAGGCTATCTTTCTCTCTCTTTTCCCCCTTTCCCTCTCTCTCCTCCCTCTCTTTCTCTCTCTCTCTCTCCTCCCTCTCTCTCTCTCTTTCTCCCTCTTCTCTCTCTCTCCTCCTTCTCTTTCTTCTTTCTCTCTCTCTGTGTCACTTTTCTCTCTTTGCCCTTCCTCTTTCTGACCCTTTTTTCTCTTTTTCTTCCTATCACTTCCTCTTCTCTCTTCACCCTCTTTTCTCTTTCTCTCTCCCTCTTTTTCTGTCTCTCCGTCCTCTCTCTTCTCCTCCCTCTCTCTTTCTCTTTCACTTTCCTTTCTCTCTTCCCCTTCTCTCTATTTCTCCCCCCTCTCTCTCTTAACATATTCTCTTTTCTCTCTCTCCCCTCTTTCTTGTTCCCCTTTTCTACCACCTCTTTCCCCCCTCTCTTTTATCTCTTTCTCACTTTCTTCTGTTTCCTCTTCTTTCTTTCTCTCTCCTTTCTTGCCTCCTCTCTCCCTCAACCCTCTCTCTATCATCTCTCTCTCTCACACCTCTTTTATCTCTATCTGACTTTCCACTCTTTCCTTGCAGTATTTCTATATAAACACAATCAATTATATAAATTTTACATATATTATTTTTTTCTCTCTACTTACTTTTTCTTTAATTTTTGCTCTTTATTTTTGCAGTTATTATAATTTATATTACTATTATTTTTTTTTCTTTATTAATGATGAGTTTCCTGTTACTTTAATTGTTTTGTTTTTGCATTATGTTGTATTTCTGTCTTGTTTTTTTTTTTTTTTTTTTTTTTGTCTTCATTGTTTCATGTTAAATTACTTATGTTCAATAAAATAAATAATATATGTTGTTACACATGAATATATAGATCAAGTATGTCAATTCAATTTAGTTTTCATTTTAATTTATTAGTATAGCCTAAATCACGTTCAGCAGTATCTGTAAGTGTGTAAAAAGCAGTCATGTGGCTGAGAATCTGTAAGCTTTATTTATACTTATTATATCCTCCTCCATTCTCTTCTTTCTTCTTTCTTTCTTTCTTTCTTGTCTTTTCTCTTCCTTGTCTCTTCCATGATGACAGTGCTTCTATTAACAATATTTTCTATATTAACCATTTAAATCTCTTACATGAGCCAAACATTCTGCTGTCATGTTTCCCAGCTTTATAAATAAACTAATAAATAAATAAAATAAGTAAACAAAAGTGCGTCCTACCTGTTGGGGGCAGGTGCAGGTAAAAATCCCAGGCTTGTCTCGGGTGCTGCCTCTGAGAGCTACTGACGAGTCCATCAGGTGCAGAAAACACACACAAACACGCACGCACGCACAGGGCTTAAGGGGGGCGGGGCTTAAGGACGCAGAGCAACAGCCGCACGCGCACGCACAGGAATTAAGGACGCAGTCAAATCCACTGATTCGGGTGTATCCTGCTTCAGGCACTCTGCAAGTCTGAAGTCTGTAACTCAAGTGATTGTGGGACAGGGGGGAAGAGAGAGAGAGAGGGAGAGAAAGAGAGAGAGGAGATGGAGAAGAAGAGAGGGAGAGGGGGGAAGGTAAGGGGAGGGGAAGAAAGAGAGAGAGAGGAGAGATTGAAAAGAAGAGAGGGAGGAAAGAGAGAGGAGAGGGAAAGAGAGAGGAGAGGAGAGTGAGAGGAAATGGAGGAGAGGGAGAGAGAGAGAGGGAGGGATAGGAGGAGGGAGAGAGAAAGGGAGGGAGAGGGGGAGAGAGTGAGGAGGGAGAGATGGAGGGAGAGGGAGGGATGGAGGAGGGAGAGGGGGAAGAGAGAGAGAGAGAGAGAGATGGAGAGAGAGAGAGGGATGGGGAGAGGGAGGGATTGAGGGAGGGGGAGAGAAGGGGGTAGAGAGAGAGTGAGGGTGGGGGAGAGGGGAAGAGAGAGTGAGAGAAGGGGGGAAGAGAGAAAAAAGGAGGAGGAAAAGAGAGAGAGTGAGAGAGAAAGAAGGAATGAGAGGAAGAGGGAGGAAAGAGGGGTGGCAATGGAGAGAGAGGGGGAGATAGAGTGAGGGGATGGAGAAAGAGAGGGAGGGAGAGAGAGTGTGTGTGTGTGTGTGAGGAGAGAGAGGGAGAGATGAGAGAGGTATGGAGGGAGAAAAGAAAGATAGAAAAGAAAGACTAAAAAAGAAAGCAGGTAGAGACAAAACTTTCAGGCCTGTTTATAATGAAAACACTGGAGGTCTGCGCTGAACTGAGTCATTCTGAGACAAACTGGTTTAAACCTGTGTGTGTTTGGATGAACCTCTGGCATTAATCAATATTCTGATACCAACTCTTCAGTATCAACATTCTTCTGCAAATATAGATACGAATTAACACATTTAGGTAACACTTTATAATAAGAACAGAGAGTCATATATTATGTTTTAAAGTGAAACTAAACACAAAAGTAAGTGTAAATGTTCTATAAGCCACAACAACAGATGATTATTAAAACGTCTAAAACTTCTAATGCAAAGGTAACTTCCTGTTGTGTGGGCAGATGTGGGAGACAGGAAAGAGAACGTGTGAAAGTCTGCTGTGGTTCAAATGTGGTGTGTTTGTTTGTTCGTTTGCTCTCTTTAGGGACAAACATAATGTAGGTCTCCAGCAAAAGTTTCAGCACGAAGAGTTCACTGTAGGAAAGTCACCAGGCTCACATATCCACTGAAAATAACTTTTGTGACGGTTGTAAAAAAAAATATAGTAGATTGTTTAGACATATTCCCAGAGGTGATGAAAATGTGATACAAAATGGCCCATTTTTTATTAGTTTCCCCATGCTTTCCTTGCCTGACCAGTCGTTACATTCTGTTTGATGCAGAAGGGTCTGAAACCGGAGCCTCGGCCAATAATTTCTCCGTCCAATGTTAGGATGATTCAATCAAGCACGGCGATTTTGACACGTGACATTAAAAAGTCAGAAGTTGCTTTCAAGCCCCATTTCAAAACATTCAAGAAGGCGAACGTAGCTGATTCTTTTTGAACAATGAACGTATCAATTCCTTAAAACCTGAGCAGCAAACTGTGTTGAGAGGCTTCACACTGAAAAAATCCTCGTGCTACATGTTTACAAAAACATCTGTTTCAGCTTGTCGCTGTTTTGGTGGAATTTCCAGGTTTCCTTTGATTGGTTGACTCAGCGATCGGAAAGCCTGCCCTCGAAACTGAACCTTGGCGCTCTGCTGCCAGACCCTCACGGTTTGTAAAGTGTTTGTCAAAGTGTGTAGAGACTGGCTGGTCAGGCAACCATCATAACATACTTACATAAAAACACCTTTTTTATGTAAATATGTTACGAAAAACACGGTAGCCAAGTGGTTAGAGCTCTGGCTTCCCAACAAGGAGGTCGTGGGTTTGACTCCCGGGTCGGACCATATCAACATCTCATGATCTCTCTGGGTGGAGTTTGCATGTTCTCCCCGTGTCACCGTGGGTTTTCTCCGGGTACTCCCGGTTTCCTCCCACCTCCAAAAACATGTATGTTTAGGTTAATTGGGCATCACTGTAAATTTCCCTTAGTGAGTGAATGAGAGAGTGAATGATTGTCTGTCTAACCCTGCGGCAAGTTGGCCACTGTCCAGGGTGTTCCCTGCCTAAGGCCCAAAGTTACTGGGATAGGCTCCAGTCACCCGGGACCCCTAACGGGATTAAGCGGTAGAAAATGAATGAATGTCACGAAAATCCAAAAGCGTAAAAAACACGCATTTTGGTTAAAGCCATGTGGCAACATTTTCTTTGGGTGTGTAAGTTTTGAATAAAATGCATATTTGAATGTTGTGTCCTAGAAAGATTTTCGGTCGACGTCACTTTCTGCTCTACTGCGCATGCGTTATGCAGAAAGAGCCGCTCTCCATCTGCTTAGCTGGGGAAACTTCTTTGAATAAAACAACAAAACGGGACGAGAGCAGCTGTTTGGATCAGGTCTGAACCGGTCTGACAGACGTCTGTCTCCTGAAGCTTGAGACACTGTTTTTCTCACTCACCTGAATGTAACTTTTAAAAGTCGAAGGGTCCAATTTCATTCACAAATGTTTCTTTAACAGCATAACTTTTGTTTTCTCACAGTGATAAACCTTTGTAGTTCTCTAACAACGGAGCTTTTTTGACCCTGTTTGTGTCTATGAGCGATGACTCTTTCTGCAGGTCGGGTGTGATCACGCTTCGTCTGTGTGGATAAACAAAAAAATCCTTTATTACAACAGGGCAAGCTGTATTTGAACAGCTTTTTACTGCACAGTTATGGAGACATACGTGTTTGTGTCTTTCTGCATCACTTCGACTAAAAACACAGCTCATTCAGACTCAGCTGTCTGAACTGTTCAATGTGGACTTCTGGTTATTATTCAGCTAAAATGTAATGCTTCGTATACAGTAAAACATTATATTCTGCTCTGTAAAGCACATTTCAATCAGCTATTCTTCCCTGACACACATTTGTTAACATATCTTTTGTTCACTGTTATCTGTGACGTAGCATCCTGTGACAAAACTGAAATCTTATCAGGCTGCGGCTTAAGTTGTTCTGTAACTCTGATTGTAAGATTACAAATATGTTATCAGTGCTACTGCTCATATGTTCATGATATGGTTTAATAACAAGACAAGAGTTGCCTAGATAGATAACAAAACAATGTTATAGCTTAGACCAGGGATGTCGAACTCAAAAGAGCCACACTGACATCAGGTTTGTACATGAAAGGTCGATTGCAACTAAAATTAACCTTACTAATCTTTGACATTGCACACATAGTAATCTCTGCATTGATTTTTGTGTATTTACTGCAGTGATAAATACTGAATTTACATCTGCATTAGTAAGGTAAGGTCATGTTTATAAAGGACAAAGTACAATAAGCACAAAGGCAGAGATGCTTGTACCAGAGTCTACTTTACAACTCATTTCCATCTGTAGTTTATTTGTTTGGCCATAAACAAATAACAAATATGGCCTCTACTCAAATAAGCAATATTCCCTTTAGCACGATCATAAGGAAAAGCAAGTTACATTTTGTAATGTTACAGTAACAACAAAAATAATAATTGTATTATTTATCATTTTTATAGTTCATGTATTTAGCTTTATATACGACCATACTGAAATATTATTTTGTCTAGTCCTAAATGATGAATCTTTCTTTGTTCTAAAATTGGCTGTACACAGTTTGTACGAGCATAAATGAAAAACTATCTGCTCCTCGTCTAAGATGTCTGTTTTTCATTGTTATTCTGTTGTGTTTACAGCATTTTTTTTTGTACGAACATGAACGATTGTAACACAAACTCATCAGGGATAAGTGTGTGCACATAAGAAAATAAACTCAGTGCCCAGCTCAGGTGTGTAACAAGGGAGGTCTCTATAAGTTCTTGAACCTCTTCTTATTCCTTTTGAGTACCGTTGCTTGTAGTTTCTATTACATGTACAAGTTAAACATGTACTTTATGTTGCTCAAATAAACTAAACAAAATGAAAACACCAAACAAACAGAAAAACTAAAACTAGTCCTGGGGAGGCAATCTGAAAGATGAACAAATCTGTAAGTTTCAGACAAATCATTGCATTAAGATTCCCAGAACACTCCAAATACTAAAATAAGATTAAAGTAAACCTCAAAAGACCTTGAAGGATGCATAAAATGATGTGTTTGACACATGTGGCTTAGACCAGTACAAATGAGTCAAGAGAGTGTGTGTCCTGTTCAATAAAGATCTGCTGATGAATCATAACTTTTATATAAAAGTCAACAGTGATGTCTGCACATGCATGCTTTAGTTTGTTGTATCGATGCACAAGATTCAGATGAACTCTGTGGAGTAACTTTTGTGTAAGTGATTGGTCTCTAAAATCTGCAGCTTGGTTGTTTTTGTCAGTTTCCATTTAACCCACTTCTGCTCTATAAACACACAGCTTTGTTGAGAAACCTCAGACTTGACAGATCGAGTTGTGAACTAGGACAGTTTATCCAGAGCGTCTGAGTTCAGAGAAGAGAAACTTATCCAGGATAAGTTCAGTAACTTTGTAGAACAGGATCTGCTTTATCACCACTTAAGATTGTTGCACATTTTAAAAATCCAAAAAACAACTTATCTTACACTCGAAGTGACTAGCACGCTATCTGATCTCTGTAAAATGTACTCTCTATTGTTGTTGTTTATTTTACATACAACAGACACTAAATATTTGCTTTTAGTGACCAAAAGCAGTAAAAGATGCTTGTGTGCCAAATATTCATTTACCTTCTTAGAAGTTACTTTTGTGTGCATTACAAGTTAAAAGTACATATTTGACACCCTATTATCTCTTTGTACCTGTTGTTCCATACATGAGCTCCAAGAACAGACACAGGCCTTTGTTTGAATTCTTTTCTGTCCCGTGTCCAGATCATTCACCTGATGCTCAAACCAGTTTCATTTTACTTCCTGGAAAATGCGACATCCCACCAGAGGGATTGGTTTACTCCACGGTGGGCTCTAACCAATGGCTGCGTCTGAAAACCAAAGTGTGAGCGTCAGCAATCTTGCAATTTGAAGGTATAAAATCTAATTCTAAGTTCATATTTGACACAAGCACAAACAATACGCAGTCTGAAATCTCTGTTCCCTGATTGGCTGATTGTACTGTCTGCAGAGCATCTTTATTTTATGCCGCGACCCGGTAAGCTTACCTTTACCAAACTCCTAAACTCAAGCAGATTCACTAACGTAAACCTAAAGCTAACCCTAACTTTATCCAAAGTACATACAGTATTTTAACCATCAATGCAAAGTGATGGTGTGTGATTTGGTGAAAAAATTCATGCATCTGCAGTTCACCTGATCGAATATCTGCCTCTGCTCCAAACCCCAAAGAGATTCTTGACGCAAGAAAACTCTCTGAAGAAGGAAAAAACTATATTTACATGAGAATCAGGAGTTACAGACCATTTTGAATCTTCCATGTATGAATGTTCAAGGCTTTACTGGAACCTTCTCCTAAAGTTTTCTTTGGTTTGTGGCACATGCCCATTTCCTAACATTCTGTTTTTTTCCTTTCTGTACTTTCTAGGCTTGAATCCAACAGTAGCCCCCGGCATGAAAGTCTAATCTATCATTTATAATTTACATTAGTGTAGTAGTACTTAGAGCAGTCTCAAAACCACTTTTATTTAAGAAACTTTGAGGTAGTGCTCCCCTACAGCTCCATTGTGTAACTAAACTATAGTCAACTAAATTGAAACTTAACATTATTTATTTTTGCCTAACTTTATGGTTGAAACAACGCAGCAAAAACACATCTAAAGACATTTTACACTGCTAAATAAAAAAAAACATACAACTAGGGTTTCTCAGGACAGAAATCCAGGTCGGGAGTGTGTCAGGAAGGGGGCAAAGCAGGAATGTTGAAGTTGCCGTAGTTTGTGTCGGGGACAACGAGAGAGCCGACACCTGCTTCAAACGCCCCAAAATACAAAGTCTCCATGGTGATGGAGACTACATTTAACACGGTTCAAAATGTTACTTAGTTCTGCTTTAAGATCTTGGCGCATTTGGTCTCGATGATCTCGGTCTTGTCTTGGTCTCGATGTAGCTTGGCCTCGGTCTTGTCTTGATCTCGATGATCTTGGTCTTGTCTTGGTCTCGATGTAGCTTGGCCTCGGTCTTGTCTTGACGGTCTCGGTCTGTCTCGATGATCTCGGTCTTGGTCTTGTCTTGGTCTCGATGTTGCTTGGACTCGTTCTTGTCTTGTCTTGGTCTTGATGTTGCTTGGACTTTTTTGTCTGGTCTGAATGTTGCTTGGACTCGTCTTGTCTTGGTCTTGATGTTGCTTGGACTCTTTCTTGTCTTGTCTTGGTCTTGATTTGCTTGAACTCAGTTCTTGTCTTGGTCTTGATGTTGCTTGGATTCGTTCTTGTCCTTGGTCTTGATGTTGCTTGGACTCGTTCTTGTCTTGGTCTTGATTTGCTTGGACTCGGTCTTGTCTTGGTCTTGATGTTGCTTGAATTCGTTCTTGTCTTGGTCTCAATCTTGCTTGGACTCGGTCTTGTCTTGGTCTCGATGTTGATTGGACTCGTCTTGTCTTGGTCTCGATGTTGCTTAGTCTCTGGTCTTGTCTTGGTCTTCGATTTTGCTTGGATTCGGTCTTGTCTTGGTCTTGATGTTGCTTGGACTAGGTCCTGTCTTGGTCTGGATGTTGCCTTGGACTCGATCTTGTCTTGGTCTCGATGTTGCTTGGATTCGTTCTTGTCTTGGTTTCGATGTTGTTCAGACTCGGTCTTGTCCTGGTATCAATGTTGCTTGGACTCGGTCTTGTTTTGGTCTCGATGTTGCTTGGACTGCTTGTCTTGTCTTGATGTTGCTTGGACTCGTTCTTGTCTTGATGTTGTTTGGACTCGTTCTTGGTCTTGGTCTGGATGTTGTTTGGACTCGGTCTTGTCTTGGTCTCGATGCTGCTTGGACTCGGTCTTGTCTTGGTCTCGATGTTGCTTGGACTTGTTCTTGTCTTAGGCTCAATGTTGCTTGGACTCGGTCTTGTTTTTGGTCTCGATGTTGCTTGGACTTGGTCTTGTCTTGGTCTTGATGTTGCTTGGACTCGGTCTTGTTTTGGTCTCGATGTTGCTTGGACTTGGTCTTGTCTTGGTCTCGATGTTGTTTGGACTTGTCTTGCCTTGGTGTCGATGTTGCTTGGACTTGTTCTTGTCTTGGTCTGATGTTGCTTGGACTCGGTCTTGTCTTGGTCTCGATGTTGCTTGGATTTCTTTCTTGTCTGTTCTTTTTTCTTGTCTTGTTATGTTGCTTAGTCTTGCGGTCTTGAGTCTTGCGGTCTTGATGTTGCTTGGACTAGGTCTTGTCTTGGTCTTGATGTTGCTTGGACTCGGTCTTGTCTTGGTCTCGATGTTGCTTGGACTTGTTCTTATCTTGGTCTCGATGTTGCTTGGACTCGGTCTTGTCTTGCTGGTTTCCTCTGGGCACTCTGGTTTCCCCACCAATCAATAACATGCAGGTTAGGGAATGCATGTTCTGATAGAATTACACCAGGAGTTCTTGGCTCTTCTTTCTTCTAGGTATTTTTCTTTCTTCTAAGTATCTCTCTCTTAGGTATCTCTCTCCCCCTCTCTTTTTCTTTTTTTCTAGGTTTCTATGTATCTATATCCAATAAGTCAGCTTTAATCTCTTTGACTTGGAAAACTCATACATTGTTCATAACAGTTGTTTTTGCATCGCTTCGCTTATTTAAACCTCATTGTCTTTTCAAAAGTAACATTTGCCTGACGCTGACGAGGCCTTGACAGCAGTGCCTCTGTGTTTTCTTTAGCTGCATTGGTCCATTGACATGAATAAGAGTGTGGACGGGTGTGGCTTGGCTCCACTCACATCCGACGCAGGGGTTAAGTGAGAGTCAAAGTGCAGCTTTCATAGCTCTGATGTTTGCTCTTTACCTACAATGCAAACGGAACAGATCTATATACAGTTACCATTGTGCCAAGGTCCATGTCACTTTTACGACGCTGCATCCAGTCACACACATTTATACGTTATCAATTTAAAGTGCTCATAGAAACCGCTGTGAACTTTGTTTTATGGAGGATCTTGAAATATCAAGATCTTGTTCAGTTCAATTGTTATGGCCTTGTGGAGATATAAAAACTTGTTTGTGTCAGAGTTCTTTTACAATGCTTGAAATATTCTATGTAAGAAATGTGTATGGACCAAACCACTCAGTCAAATCAGCCATTCTTCAGCCATTACCTTCAGCTTTTGAAGTGGAATTGTTAAGGCTCATAACAGGCCAAATCTAGTGTCATTTAGACTGTGTTTTTCTTTTATGCAGAGCTTGTTTTTATTAACACTTACCTCTTAAAGCAGGTCTACACTGACTGTGAGGCTTGTTTGGGTCGAGACACGTCCGAGTTTCTGTGCCTGTTACACCAGCTGCAGTCCACTGTGGTCCAGATTTGTCACACGGATTTGCCATAGATTCCTGTGAGAAGGCTTGTAAAATAAACCTCGGCAGTCGCTGGGAAAAAGATGCTTCATGTGGATTCTTCCCACAGACCTGTATGGCTCTCATATCCACTTCCACACTCCTTGGAGGTCGCTGTACAGGCACGTTGATTCTGTCCTGCCATACCACACTGAACTCACACTTGAGGGCCAGATTTATCAAGCATTTGCTCATGTGCAAACAGGTTAGGGGGAGCAAAATCTTGGCGTAGCTGATATTTTTCTCTCACACAGGACACTGAAAATGCAGAATTTGAGGTGGTGCATTTCTGTTTTGTGTAACATGTTGTATGTACATCTTCCAATATTAAAGTATGCATAAATTGCTTCCAAAAAACATTATTTTTTGTTTTCATTTAGCACCTGGCTTGATAAATCAGGCCCTCAGTGTATTTGGGCAAGTCATCAGAAGTTAAAATGTCAGGCGTTTTAGAGAAAATAAGCCAAAAACAGAAAAGTTCTGTAATCCAATCATTGCTTTGGACACTGAATTAAAACATTACATACTTTTCCAAAATTGTTTTTCTTTTTGGTCAGACAGGAGTGTTTCTTTACCTGCTTTACATGTTTCAGCTACTTCCTGTAGCCTTCCTCAGAAGCGTCACTGGTTGGTATGGTGACCTGTCTTGTAGGCTGCTTACACAGTTTTGCCAGACAATAGAGGGAACTTGCGCCCCCTACTGTCTGGCGTCTTCTCCAGGACTGAATCCCATGTATGTGATAAGGTGTAAGCTCCCTCATCACGATTCATGCTGCTAGTTCCTCATTTGCGGATCTCGATGGCCTCCCTGATCCAGCGGTGGTATTTGTTACTTTCAGCACGGATGACCCTGGCTTTCTTCCAGTCCATGATGTGGTTCTGTCTCTTGCAATGATCTGATATGGCTGATTTTAGGTTTTCCTGTTCTGCTTGTTCTTTTATTGCTCTTGTTTGTCTGTTGGCTGTTTCCTTTTCACATTCTTTTTGGTGTTCTTTTTTCCGTGTTCCAAAAGATCTTCCTGTTTCCCCTATGTATGTTTTATTGCATGATAGGCATGGTATTTCAAGAGACAGAACCACATCATGGACTGGAAGAAAGCCAGGGTCATCCGTGCTGAAAGTAACAAATACCACCGCTGGATCAGGGAGGCCATCGAGATCCGCAAACGAGGAACTAGCAGCATGAATCGTGATGAGGGAGCTTACACCTTATCACATACATGGGATTCAGTCCTGGAGAAGACGCCAGACAGTAGGGGGCGCAAGTTCCCTCTATTGTCTGGCAAAACCGTGTAAGCAGCCTACAAGACACGTCACCATACCAACCAGTGACGCTTCTGAGGAAGGCTACAGGAAGTAGCTGAA
Organism: Mugilogobius chulae; assembly: GCA_038363315.1. Classification (NCBI taxonomy): domain Eukaryota; kingdom Metazoa; phylum Chordata; class Actinopteri; order Gobiiformes; family Gobiidae; genus Mugilogobius; species Mugilogobius chulae. The sequence continues at coordinate 22,531,227 of CM076401.1, read as the reverse complement.
ACATGTAAAGCAGGTAAAGAAACACTCCTGTCTGACAAAAAGAAAAACAATTTTGGAAACTTAAGACAAGAGACAGTATGAATCTCTTCACAAGATTACATACTTTTGATATGTATGGTATTTGGAAAGTAAAATATTGTATAATGTTTAGGATGTGAAAAAAGACTAAGATATGAGTGTACTTTATTTCAGAATATTCTAAAGCATTGCAGAGAGAGAGAGACCACTTTCGAGTGAAAGAGTCTTTTTCCAGCCGCAGTTGTGTTGTCAGTTCCTCCATGTTATAAACTTCGTGGACTCGTTTTTCCCACTGTTTCAGTGTTGGTGGCAAGGTATTTTTTCATTGTACAGTTATCATTTTTTAGCAACTAACAGCAAAACTTTTAAAATAAACAATTTATCTCTGGTCAATACAATTCCTTCCATGTGTAAACAACCCAATATATAGGATGACATACTTAGCGGCAGATCTAATCCTAATACTTCAAATATTGCGTTCTTAATATCCATCCAATATTTCTGTAATCTTTGGCAGTCTCAAAAAATATGAGTGTGGTCTCCAATTTTGCCACAACCTCTCCAACACAATGGGGGCAATGAAGGAAAAAAGCCAGATAACACCCTCAAAGTCCTGAAAAATCTAACTTTCACCTTCCAATCAAATTCCCTCAAAGAAGGGCTATTAGTAACAGAATCCCAGTCACTGTCTTCAATAATAATATTGGCCTCCAGTTCCCATTTGTCTCTAATGTAGTATGTATTTTCTGCATCATTTACCAAAGATTTATATACTTTAAGACTTTATAAATAGAGATAATTAACTTTTATGCCATAAATTGTAAAAAAACAAACAAACAAAAAAAAAAACTAAATGAACCGCTTGAACATGTGCAGGACTCCTCCAGGACAAACTAAGTCACTTTTGTGGCAATGAAAGTTTGTTCAAAGTAAACACACAGAGTTTTATTATTTATTTAGTGTGACAATTAGATAGAAATGACAAACACATGCTCTTATTCAAGTTTATTTTTGGCCCATACTGTAACTTGCTCAGTGCACCTTTAAAGTGATACAAAGTGATTCCCAAATAGGAGTCAGGATCTAATTTGGGCAAAGTAAAGATTCTCAGACGGTAACCAGAAATGTCTCGTCTGTTGTTATGTTTGCGTGAGACCAAAAAGCAGAGAAGCAACTAAGCTCCGCCCACCAAGGAGCAAGTAAACGCCCAATGAGTGAAATCTTAAAAATGTTGTCTAACCGCATAAGCACTTTATGTTGTCAGTCAGAAATGTGAAAGAATCCTCACTGCTCCGCTTGTTTTTCTGCTTTTTACTCGTCACACACAAACTCAATATTCAGGAGAGTTGTGTTTGTTTGTATTAAAGTTGGGGTAACTAACTTTTTTAGTTGTACATTTATAAACTTTGTGTTTTTCACTAAAAAGTCTATGATAAATGCAGCACTTTGTGAAAAATTAGCTCACATAGTATTCTCTGAATCAAATAATAACACATTTTCGTTCTAATCAGGAGGAGAATGCAGCATTCTAATTGGCTGAACTTGGGTGGTCAACTTCAGTTTTACTTTAAAAGAGAAAAAAGAGGGTTTTATGTCAAAATTTTAAACAAAACTTATTACATATTGACAATAACAATATGTTGAAGGATTTAAGAGAGAAAGTGTATTTGCAGTGTGAAAATCACCCACCATTAACTATCGATCTGTATCTGCTTTTTCACATTTCAGTTGTGTTTTCAGCTTTTACGGGAGAACATGTCACATTTCTCCATTGACTCTAAAATGCTGCGATGTCGTTGCCTGACCAGTCAGCCCCTCCTACATTCTGTCACATTCTGTTTGAACACAGAAGGGTCTGGGACCTGACGGTTAGCCAATAAAGTCGTCTCCCAAGGTTAAAATGAACTAATCAAGCACAGCGATTCTGACACGTGACACTTAAAAGTCGGAAGTTGCTTTCAAGCCCCATTTCAAAACATTCAAGAAGGCGAACGTAGCTGATTCGGCTTGTGCTTTGATTTCGAACAATGCATGTATCAATTCCTTCAAACCTGAGCAGCAAACCGTGTTGAGGGGCTTTGACTGAAAAAATCCTCGTGCTACATGTTTACAAAAACATAGTGTCGCTGTTTTGGTGGAATTTCCGGGTTTTCTGTGATTGGTTGACTCAGCGCTCGGAAAGGCCGCCCACGAAATTGAACCTCGGCAAGCGATGTCGTCTGCACCATAGACATATAATTAGTAGACGCACAGTCCGACTCTGATGCTATCGAACACTTAGCATCTGAGCTAGTCCGATAAGATTTAAGCTAGTCTGGAGCGTTCTCCTGTTTATTTTCCAATAGCCTTTAGCATTAGCCCGCAAAAAAACGCAACTTATGAAAGATCCAGAGAGTGTCAGCTGAACAAACCTACTTACCACATGTAACAAGAGCTTTGTTACAAATTATTGTTGAGTTTACAAACCGTTTAGTATTTTATTGTAGATAAAAATTGTGTATAAAATTGCTAACGGCTAGCGAACTGATGCATCTTTTAAGGCTCCAGTGACACCAAACGTCTGTTTTACATGTTACTAGTGAGAAAAGCAGACAAATTCCATAAATAACACCAAACACAGTTATAGCTTAAACTTCACATTGCCAAAGTTGTTTAAAGAAGCTTCATAAGACACAAATCAGTCTGTTTTACTCATGGTTTTGCTGAAATCGCTTGTTTCAGCTCGTTTTATCCATAAAAGTGCAACTTCTGCAATTGATTTCAATGGATTTGCGTCGTCACCTCTACCGGAGGAATCTGGCGTCGCGCTGTTTGAGTTGTAGCAACAGAGCAGAGATGCTGATTGTGTGACTGTCTACTAATTTAATGTCTATGGTCTGCACAGTTTGTTTTTCATGCTTGTTGTTGTTTGAATCTCAGCTGCTGGTTCCGTTGGTTTTTGTCTCATTTTATCTCAGACATGTGGTTGCACCTGTTTTTTCTCTGCGTTCTGATTGGTCCGACGCTGTGTTCACCTTTACCCTTCAGGTACGTGGGTTTGTGTGGGGCTCATGCTCACGTCACGCATCAGAAAGTTGGAGGTTTTAAAGTGAAGCTACACAATATAATTTTGTTGTGTTGCTAAGCTGTATATGTGGTGTTTACAGAGCTGTGCCTACTGTTTTGACTCAGTTTTTTTTTTTTTTTAGTGCAAAAGGATGAATAATAAATGAGCAGGTTAAAAATCAAAACAGTTGTTGCTTCTTCTGTGTCTCACTGCTGTGGCCAGTGTCATTTTTAGACAATGTGACATCTGCATTGAGTTGTTCACTCAATAGAGGGAGAACAAGTCAACATCATTTTTTGCTTTACTGCGGAAGTCGCTTGCAGAAAGAGATGGTGTTCGCTTAATTAGGTGGGGAAACTTCTTTGATTAAAACAATAAAACTGGATGAGAGCAGCTGTTTTGGATCAGGTCTGAACCGGTCTGACAGACGTGTGGCTTCTGAAACTTGAGACCATGTGTTTTTTCACTCACCTGAATGTAACGTGTTGGGGGGATCAGGTTTGGTTGTCACATTTGATTTGCTCAAAAATGACAAATCTCATATTAACCAAGAGTTCTTTATCTTATTCTGATCAAAAGCTATGGATCATTAAATGAAACTTTTCACTTGTGACAACCAATCCCAACGTATGAGTTAAACATTACTTTTACTTAAGTTTACTGACAAGAAAGTCTTGTTATCTGAGTTTTCTCTTCCTGTCTCTGCTGTTCCTTTGTTTGACTTGAGTGACACATCATGACGACAAAGAATTGTGAAATTAAAAACTCATTTGAAGTTAACCTTTGTGCTTTGAGTCATCAGAGTAAAACGCTGGTTTTGTTTCCACAGAAATGAAGCTGCGGCAGAACTGAAAGTGCTGTTTGACCCTGAGCTCCGTCAGAAAGTCACCGGACGCACAGAAGGTACAAGAAACACTCTTGTGCACAGAGGACACAGAGGAAACACGTGGATGTAGATGGAGCTCAGTATTGACCATTTGCACCTACGTCACTTGATCACGTGGCTACGCCATGCTGGATGGCAGAAGTGCGTGTACGCAGCATTACAGGGAGCGCAAAACTGACAAATTCTCACATATTTCCTTATTTTTCCGTAAAGAAAGCAGTGGATGCTTCTAGCGCATGTTCAGTATATTTGTCTGTGGAAGTAGGACGTCTTTTAGACGCACACAAAACAAGGTATTTGGAAAAGCTAATGAATGCTAGCTGATTTATGACCTCTTCCTCCTGCTATGTTTGCCGAATAAATAAAATCTTCAAGTTTGCCTGACTTTACTCCTCATGATTTGCACCATTATGTGGTAAACAGGGTTTTGTCTTACACTGGAGCAGATTTAAAAGCTACATGAGGTTGGTTTTCAGTCACTTAGCTGTGAGGCTAGTGTTAGCCACGCATAATGCAGGCTGTTTCAGATATTCATTGCATTTATTTTTTTGTCAAAGGTCTTTTTTTTCTCTAAGCATTGACTTACCTTGTTTAAAGTGTTCACTGCAGATCTGTAGTGATTTAGAGGGATTCCAGTTCTTTTGATTTATTGCTGCCATCCACTAGCGTCTTCTATCTTCATCAAAATGTAAATGAAAAAGCTACAGGTTTAGGCTTAAAACCTCGATCTTGCCTGCTAGTGCAGCGTGTTCCAGATACAGCCATTTTACAATTGAAATCAATTAAAATTACTTAGAAACGAGCAAGTTTTCGGCAAAGTTTCCATTGCTGTAATGCGCACAGACAGAGCTTTTGCCATCCAGCATGGAGAAGTGGGCGTTCCCTCGAGGAGCGTGACGACACGTGCAAATGGTCAATGGGACAAACAATCAAAGCCAGTGACTATAGTGTCTGAATGTCTAGCAGCTCAAACAGTAGTGCACTCAGAATTTCCCACAATGCTTCTGGAAAAGTAGTGAGCATTGATGGTCAGTTGTATGGATAATATAGACCACAATGCAGCACAAGAATCAGAAAAACTGAGAGGACAACGTCAGGTCTTTAAGTGGAAACAACACAAGGTTCTGTTTTAATGCACTTTTCAGCCAGGATGATAAACTAAACATTTGTAACTAAAAGTCTTTATCCTAAGATGCAAACGTTAGCTACTTACCTTAGTTTCAGCTGCAAAAGTTGAATTATTCAGTTTGATGCTGAAAGTGAATCAATCTTAAATAAAACACTGCAAAAAAGGACAATTTGTGAGAAGTACTGTAAGTAAAAATTGTTACAGTACTTCTTACAAATGTATACATTTATTTGGGGAGCTACTGCTTTTAAATAATATTTCCCAAGGATAAAGAAAGATTGTCTAAATGTCAGAATAATATAAAACATGTTTCCAACAAGTTAGTGTTGTAAATGTGTTTGTGTCACCAAAAGGTTCCTGTTAGGAAAGTACCTGCCCCAGAGCAGGAGCTAAAAAAGTCCCTATAGTGTGTCCCCAGTCTATAGTTCCTGCTCTGTGTGAACACACATAAAATGGGGACTGGTTCTAACAAAAGTACTAGGAACTGAAAAAGGTTCCTACAGTAAAAAGGCCTAAAAGGCGTGTTCACACAGAACAGGAACTATGACCAGGACCACACTTAAAGAACTTTTTAAAATCCTGCTCTGGGGCAGGTATTTTCCTGTCAGACCAGGAACCTTTTGGTGACATTTTCAATTGTAACTTTGTTTGGAAACATATTTGATATTACTCTGACATTTAGATAAGCTTTCCTTATCCTTGACTCATAAGCAGTAACTCCCAAATTAAATGTTTACATTTGCAAATAGTAACTACTAATTACAGTGAATAATTGTCTTGTATTATTGATTTCAGTGATGCTTATAGCTTTTGCACATCATAGTTTTGTGTAGAAGGAAAAAACAACTTTTGTTTTCACGGAACAACTTAAAAACATATATAAATGTTTCAACTAAACTAAACCAATGCTAATGTAGTTCACAAACTGTTGCTGTGTGAACACAAACATGGGGACAGGGTACTTCCTCTGACTCTACAGGGGCTAAAAGAATGTGGGGACTTAGTTCTCTGTACTTTCATGTGAGAAACATTCATTCACTTTATTGAGAATGAATGTTTTTTTAATGCCACACTGTGGAACATTCCAGGCTGAGCAAAACCGATGGCAGAAAGTCGACTAGAAAGTCATGCAATGTTACTGTTAGAGTTGACCACAATCATGATCATAGTTCGTCTTGTTTCTTCGTGTTGCAGATTTTGGCCAAAGACCGGCTCCTCTGCCTCTCCCTCCGCTCGACCTGGACCTGGACTATTACAGAGCTGCACAATAAACATGTTTAGTTTCACTTTCACAATACTGTGCTCATTATTCATGCACAATCTGCTGTATTTATCCACAAGACAAGGCATGTGTTTATTGTATCATGTGGCACAACAACAGAACTTCTCCCAGCATGCACCACAAAACACCAAAGATGGCGGTCTTGCTCTTCATTTTAAATGGGACCAGGATTATCAAACTTAATTAGAGTTTTAGAGAATGTGGATTCTTTTTCCAAATTATCAAAGAAGGAAGAAAACCACTCTCATATATAATTACATTTGACAGCTCATTCTCACACATGTATATTTCTTTGGGGCGTCAAAGTTCATTTCTTGGTTCAAACACATTTGAGATTCCATCAGTTACTTAACAAAAACGCATCACTGAAGTGAACTGAAGCTGCTCACTGGCCAAGGTCGTTTATTAAATCATTACATATTATAAGCTCATTACAACTTATTATTAACTTTATTACAGTGGAAGGGCAGAGTTTTATTCTCAAGTCTGTGTGCTCAACGTTGTTTCCCTGGTCATTAAGTTTTTATGTCCCGGGATTGTTCCTTTGAAAGATACGGAAGCCTATTGCATTTATTTAAATTTGATTAGTTTCTGTTTTTACGAGGAACGTTTCTGTTTTAATCGGAAAAGTTTCTGTTTTAACTAATCAAATAAATCCTGTTTTTAAGAGTAAAGTTTCTGCCAGTGACGTCTATTTCCGTCATAGACCCTTTATTCTCTGTGGCGATGTGGGGCTGTCTGATGCACGTGCTGACTTTGTCGACAAGAAGTTCTGCTGCTAAATCAATATTTTTGATTGAACTTCAACCCCACGACCCTTAGACGTTACATTCAGGAGAGTGACAAAGTCAGTGAATGAATCGATCAGTCAGACCGATTCAGACCTGATCTAACAGTTAGATCTAATCCTGTTTTGTTCTTTTAATCAAAGAAGCTTCCAAAGCCAACCTGATGGACAGCAGCTCTTTCTTCATGGAGAATGCGCAGTAGAGCAGAAAGTTGCGTTGACCGATAATCCTCTATAGAGGCTCTGACTCCGGCTCACACTACGTCCAGTCCAGCTCCAGTGCAGTCCAGAGCGGTTTACTAACAGTGGGTTAGCTCTGGAGGCCTGCAGTCCTGCTGTATCTTATGTCATGTCTCTGGACCTCTGTGATCAGCCGCTCGTTGTCCATGCTGTTAACTGACTGATATGATGCATTACTACACGTCTCAGTTAAGATGACATCATTTTTACACCACGATAAAAACACAGTACAACAGTGAAAAGTGACATTTTTTAAACAAAAAGATTTTGTTTTAAAAAATGTCCCGAAAGCACTTTACCTTAGCTTGAATGATTTACTGCGTTCTTTGATTAATTTCTCCAATTACACAAAAAAAGGCTACGGCGAGCGGCACCAAGTGTACAGCAACCGATCCTGAAACCAACAAAAAGCTGGACTGTATGCCGGGGTGACGCTGTTCTCTCCTTGTGCAAGCTAAACTTATACTCTGACTGGTGTGTAGTTCTTATTTAATAACAGTGTCCTACAGTGTTTGAGCTTCCCGAGTAGCTTCTTTAATGAACATCAAAGGGTAAAGTCACATAAAGGAAACGTTAACATTTACCGATGCCATAACACAGGCAGTTTGGTGAATGAGCCTGCAGTAGGTTTCCACAGGATCGATGCCAATGAGCAAGAGCCACATTTAACACATTCTTGTTCAATCAGAGTTCATCACTTCCGCCGCTTTCTTTGAATGGACAGTAAGAGCTGTATTTAAGCTCTAAAATGTAAACAAACAGGTGCTACGCTCTGTCATCACATCCACGCGTGAGACACAAGACAGTCAGAAAAGTCAGTAACTGAAGACGTGCTGTGATTGGATTTAATGACGTCTGCCTTGTATAAGCTAGCACTCTGCCTGAGGTTTGGCGCAGCTGCAGGAGTAACATGTGAACACTGTCTGATCATACGGAGTTCAGCGTTTGTCCTGGATCCTGTCAGTGTTTACCTCTCGTCTTCTTCTTGGGACAAGTATTTAGATATACTGCAAAAAATAATTTCATAAAAGTTAAAGTTGCTTGATTCAAGAATTTAAACTTTGATTTATTGTAACATCATTTTCCTTGTTTCAAACTTTTTAAAACTGATTTCAAGACATTGCTTCATATTTCGAGCCAAATTATTTGCAAAGGGGTTAAGAAAACTGTTTTTACCCCTTTAGCAAATTTTTGTTCTTGTTTTAACCAGTCAAAAATGTATTGACACCACATTACATAAGCAATTACATCTTATCCAGTTAAAACAGCTCAAATCTGGATTGAAGTTTTGATTCTGAGCCATTTTAAGCAAGTATAGATGAAGTGTACAGTATAATATTATCTGTATTTACTTAGAATGTTTTGTGGCCTATTACTGTTGATATACTGTACAGTGGTTGGACCAAATATAAACTGCAGCTGATAAATGAAATTAACCATTAACGTATTTATTACTAGCTGTTAACAATGTCTCTGTCTTGTCAGTTTTACACAAACACTGCACATGCTCCACTTTGACATACACAGCGAGTTTCAGGTCAAAATAGTAAAAAGGCACATCCCAGTTTACCAGCTCGTGTGGTTGTGGTGTTCAGAGGTTTGGAGTCAAAAATCAACTGATTGTGTCTGTTCTTTACCAAGTCTGTAACAGTGACACCACAAAAAACACAATTTAGACTGGAAACTAAATTGTGAGCTAATTTATAGTATGGGGTTCCTCAAGGGTCGGTTTTAGGCCCTATTCTATTTGTGTTTGGGGTTCCTCAAGGGTCGGTTTTAGGCCCGGTTTTAGGTTTGGAGTCTGTTTTTTAACTTTCTGATAAGAGTTTGTGACACTGATCTGGAGCCGTGTCATGCAGCTGATGTTTGCTCCTGTGATGTTTCTGTCAGTGTGATCAGTCAGACGAACTATTTAAAGACACAATCCCTAATGAAGATTGCATCAGTCGAAACATTTTGGATAAATAATAGTTGGAGCCAATTATGCCTGAGGTCGCTCTGGGAGTCCCTGGGAAAAGGTTTTAATTAGGTGGTGGCATTAATTAGTGCAGAAGTGTCAGAGGATACCTGAGGTGACAGGTAAAGTTTACTCAACAACAAGATTCACTTTCAGTATTGGTTTGTAGCAGGGGTTCTCAAACTTTTCAGTCCGCCAAAGAATGATCGTGCAACCAACTCATGACCCCCACAGCAAAAAATACCGTAATTTCTGGATAATAAGCAGCTACTTTTTTTCACAAGCTTTGAACCCTGCGGCTTATACAACAATGCAGCAAATTATAGATTCTCATAGACTTACTAACAAGTGCGGCCTATATACAGTATGTACATTATCATTTTTTTTTACTTAACTCTAGTGGGTGCAGCTTATATTCAGGTGCGCTCAATAGGGCAGAAATTACAGCATATGCTTTTGTAATAATTTTAAGTTAGAAAAACATTTAAATTGGGTTTATTTGACTCTCAGACTTTAGAGTTAGCAATAAAACACATACACATCTTTTTATAAACACACATTTATAAAGTTGTTTTTTTTTCATTTTAGACTGAGGCAGTGAAACTTCATAGTAATGAACTAAACATCAAATGAACATGTTGACAGGAAGTTAGCATTTTTGAAAATAGATAAGTCAACTGACTTCAGTGCACAGAGCCAATTGTTTATTTTGCTTTTTATGACCCCAAACATAATGTTTTAAACATTCAACAATTATTAAAGGAGGTCTATTGTGATTTTTTTTGTTTTGTATATTTGGAAAGAAACTATGGCATGTGCAGATCAAGAATTCACATTTTGTTCATTGTAAAACACAAAAATGAGCTAAAACGGCTCAGAACAGGTTTATTGACTTCCTGTTTAAAACTGATAAGCTCCGCCTCTTCACTGTAAAATTTAACTTTAATAAGCCACAGATGTAAAAATTACTATTTTTGTTGTTGTGAAGTGTTTGCATGGCAATATTGAACCCTGCATAGTTTACTCTGAATCAGATTTTTTGCAGTAATTGCAAGTAAATACAGACAAGTGGGCAGGGATAGGTGGTAGGTGAAGACAGGGATTTTTGATCACATGAGCATCAGCTGCACGACAATATCAGACTACTCAAATAACTTTGTGTAAACTAATGATGAGAGAACACTAATGTAACAAGGTTCCCCTTTAAATTCCAAGCCATAACTGTAAAAATAGATTTTGAAGTGATCTCGCGACCCCCACATTTTGCTTCGCAACCTCTCGAGGGGTCCTGACCCCCATTAGAGAACTGTCCAGGTGAACCCCTTTATCCACATTTTGGCTGATTGGAGCAGTTTAAAGAGGACCTATCATGTAAAATCCACTTTTCTGACTTTTTAATCAGCTTTTTCTCAGATGCATGTCTATACCAAAGTCTTCCAAAAATATTAAAATTTATCTGATTAGAATTTAATTTGTAATCTATTACTTTTAGGTTTTTGCTATTGTTTCAGCTTAAACGTCCAACTAGCCCAATGCCATACTGAGGAATATTCCAGCCAAAACGATTACATCAGGAAAAGAAGGGTGGTTTAATATTCTGAAAGAAAGACAAGACACAACCAGAGTTAGAATTTTTAAATAAAGATTCACACATAAAAAAATCTGAATAAAGCAAAGTTTCACATTCTACATTTGAATTCATACAATGTCATATATTTATAATTATATTAAATCTTATTTATATGGCAGCTCTGTACACTCTAGCGGAGCCTTCCACCTGAATAGTTTTGCTCTTTCGGTGGAGTACCAAAGTTCATTTCAAACACAATGGCTTTAGAGATTCGTGGAGCACATATCGAGTTACAAATGCAAAAAACATACAACGTAACAATAATATTGTGTCAGAAAAAAAAAACATTAGAATTACAAAAATCAACTGATTGTGTCTGTTCTTTACCAGGGCTGTAACAGTGACACCACAAAAAACACAATTTAGACTGGAAACTAAATTGTGAGCTAATTTATAGTATGGGGTTCCTCAAGGGTCGGTTTTAGGCCCTATTCTGTTTGTGTTTGGGGTTCCTCAAGGGTCGATTTTAGGCCCTATTCTATTTGTGTTTGTTGAAGTTTCATAATTTTCTCTATAAACAAAATATCCTCACACGTGTTTAAAGATGAACTCTAAGCCACTTCAGCGGTAGTATCCAATACACACATTAAACTACCAAGCCAAAAACATAATTTTAAAATGTCTATTTTTGAAGAGAGCTTGCGTAACAGGTGTGTCTGATTTCACGCGCAGCTCATCTTCGCTCATACGACTGTTTTAAGATTAATTTTTGTCTTTGTGAGCAATAAAAGTAACGATTTTGAGCAATGTCACAAGTTCTTGATTACTGCTCCGCTTATTATAAGTTAACAAGTGCAAGACTGCACTTTGTATTACACTTTTACGATCGGAGAACAATAGTTGTATGCTACTCTTCAAAAAATCAGTAAAACAGTCAACACGCCTGCTCAACACGCCTGCTTAATTGGAGAGCTGTTAACTCACAGTCTCGCCTTGCAAAGACCGTAGATTGAGGCAGAACAGCACAATGACTTTGTAGAGCAGGGATGTCAAAATGGCAGCTCAGGGGCCAAATGTGATGATTTTATGCAGCTCCCAGAATGATTTCTGATTATTACTAGTGACCTAACGATAAATGCTTGTAACAATTTAAACTACTGGACAAATCCCATAATAATACACTGCAGCCGACTAAGCCCCTCCCCTGCAGTGTTATAAAAATATGGACATACCTGTATATGTAATGTTAAGATGTATTTAGTCTACTTGCTATATTTGAATCAGAATTCTATTGGAATTTACTGTAGAGCATCACTCAGTTGAGGTAAATCTCAAAACCAGTGTGGCTAACAGAGGTGTGGACTTGCAAGTCATTCCTTGGACTTGAGTCAGACTTGAGTCACTATTTCGATAACTTGAGACTTGACTTGATTAAATAGACTTAGACTCGGGACTTGATTTTTGACTTGAAGTGACTTGAGACGACTTGATGTGTCTCTCAGAAATAGGTTGAGTAATTTTACATTTACAAACTGAAACATGTGTCTCCTCATTACTTTTTTTGTGACCAGAAATTAGTTTTAATGGACATTTATTATTAAAAAAATATATGAAATTGAAGAAATATAAAATGTATTTTAATTTAAAGACTTAAAAACACTTGAAACTAAAAGCAAAAGACTTGAACTCAACTTGGACTTGTTTCTTTTTGACTTTGGCCTTGACTTGGACTTGTCTCACTTTGACTTGAGAATTACTTGAGACTTTCAAAACAGTGACTTAGTCCTACCAAAACCTGTGGGCCAGGTTTGCCCAGGACGTTGGTTTGTTAGGACGATCTTTTTTACACTAGAGCTTGTGTTGAAAATCTGGTTGAAGTACACCAAATCAGATCTAATCTCCAAAAACCTAGTCAACATTTGTTTTTGATCTAATCGCCAGTCCAAAACTCTACAGTGGATTTAGACTCGCATAAACAGAAGAGCTAACTTTTGACCTTTTCTCAAACCAGACTCTGAAGAGCCTTGGATGGTCAGGCACACTTGTTTTACTTTGGTGTGGAAGCTACATCTAAAAGAGTCCAGGCAGAAGAAGAATGCATGTAGCTATTGAGTTAATATTTGCAGAAGGAATGTCTGGACTTTTTTTTTAAGCGACACAATGAAGGCTTTGAGGCGAACAACAGCGTGCACACATTCAGTTCTGTTGATTAATTTGAATGCTCACAAAAGGCTAACTGATAGTCTTATGTTGAACCAGTGACGTGCTCAGGTCCTCAAGAGTGTTTCTAAGTTTGAAGCTGTCTTTCTGTAGCTTTGAGTGTTGGCGTGTTTGCTTTTACATTTTGAATAATGTGGATAAGCAAAAGAGCCGGAGGTTTTTAAAACGTGTTCACAGAAGTGGCTTGTGTGTGTGGTTGCTTCTCATGGAATCGATTTGAATCTATAGCCAATCCCAGGTCACCAAGAAGCTTTAGGAAAATATACTGTATTTACTATTTAAATGAGGATGGCTCGCACAAGGAGATAAAACTTGGCTGCTATTGACCTTTCGCCGAGCCCCGCCCCCAAACGGCTCTTGTCCAATCAAACATTGTAGCAACCGTTGCTATGTAAATATGGTCCGTCAAATCTTGAGCTCCAAGCAAGACGGTGAAGCGATGTGTCTATGGTTTATGTAAATCAGACCGCAGATACCTCGAAATATTGACCGGAGGAGTTGTGTTCTTTCCATTTCTAAAGCTGAAAACAACTGGAGCAGTGCCTACAATGGATTAAACAGTGCGGGCGGCTCGGGACAGCTCCTCTACCAGCTAAATATATGGAACAAATGTCTGCTCAAAGGTAAAACTAATGTTTAACTATAGCTATGGACTTACTGTGTTGTTAGATCTAGAGGCAAGAACACAAACTAGACTGAAGTTATACCACGACGAGGATATAACTGCAGAAGTTACGCTCTAAGCTGCTAAGTTTAGCGAGCCTTTAGCTTTAGCCACCACGGGGAGGTTTAGCTCGCTAACATAGCCTCGTAAATGAACAATATTCTTGTAATAGAGAAAAATAGACCTTAACATATGAAAGTGAACTTACCCGGCAGTGCAAGAGCAGGACAAGGCTGTGCTTGTTGCATTTAAGGTAACGTTAAAAATCACGGGTTTCTCTGATTTAGCTTGAGACCAGTAGCATTAGCCTCCATAGTAGTTATGTCCCCTCTGTTGCATATTTTAATGTTCTGAATAAATCCTCCGCTGCATAGTGAACCCCTTTTGCCTCGATCTAGAGGATATCGCGGAAAAATTGCTTTAAAAAAGTCACTAACGCGAACAGGAGTACTTCTTTCTGTCATTGAAGTCTATGGCACTCTATCATATTTGACGGACGTAGCAACAGTAACTAAGGAGGGCGGGGCTCGGCGAAAGGTCAATTATGTAGGTAAGGTCTTCGTAAATGTTTATCACACTACACATGAAGAATTTTGCAAGGAAATTGTACCGAGGCTTGGTCTCTCTCTCTTCCCCGGGAAATGAGTGATGTTATCTGGGAAGGAACAGAGCCAATATACAGCCGTGCTCCGAGTAAAGTGGCCCAGGTTTCATCTCTCAGGTTGTGCCTGGGGAGGAGCAGTGCCATCTACCGCTCCGAGCTTCGGGGAACGAGCCTGAGGAAAAGTTTTGACGCTTCCCCTGTGGCATATCCCGTCTTCCTCGTCCGGTACATTTGGTAAAATTGCCGCAACCTACACAGACCTTAGAGCTGTGACTTTACAATAAGGAGATTATGGATCAACATATCACAATCTTTCTGGGTGAAGTTTGCATGTTCTTTCTGTGTTACATGGGTTGTCTCTGGGTGCTCGAGCATGTATGTAAAACATGTATGTTTAAAATAAATTGCATCACCGTAAATTGAACCAGTGAATGAATGAGTCAAGCCATAAAGTCAAGCTCAGCTGTTTCAGAATTAATATTTGACCTAAGCCACACACAGTTGGAGTAACGAATACAGTACGCCGTTACGTATTCTGAATACATTTTATGATATTATCGTTACAGTACGCTTCAAACGATATTCAGAATACAGTACTTTATAAAATCAATGATTACATTGCATGCAAAAATAAATGTAGACCCATTGTTAAAATCACCACAGAAAACCAATGCGTAATGTTTTCACAGCAGCAGCTTGACGCGCTGTCACTTTGTGCTGCTCGCTCTACTTCACAGCCCTTCAGGGGCACAGAAATAACAGTGTCCAATCAGATCTGGCGTTGTATAGGGCCTGCAGACAGACTGACCAATCAGATTGCCCCTTTATGGACAGGTACATAAGAAGTTTGTTGATGGTTGTCTCCGGTTGTATCATCTGTTCAACTTTTTCGGGACTTTATTTACGATAAACAAAGAGAAGACGCAGCGTTTGGATCGTTTATATTTAACTACGGATGGGATTCGTTTTTCAAAGAGGAATAGTTTGTTTTCGCGATGAAAACTTTGACAAAACTTTCACAACAAGTGCGGCGGACTGTTAGCAAAGGATTTGTGACATGGAGCATGCTCTGAAGCTCACGGACGACACGATGAATGAACTGTTGTTGGACTAAACCCACGATGAGCACAGGCGTGGAAATCTGAAGTAAACTCCTCCTCTCGACTCCGGTGAGTGCGATTTAAACAGCGCGTTATTGTGTTCAGAAGTTATTATAACGCTTGTTTACATAGAGATGCATTACTAGCATTACTTAACAGAAATAAGAATTAAGAAGAAACACGAAACTTTGTAATTTCACGTTAAAATTAGCACCTAATTTGCATTTCAAAATAAAAAGTATTCCAAGTATTCAGAATACAGTACAAAAATTTGCCAGTTTCAGGATGAAAACAATATTCTGAAAATCAGAAACCACAGGTCCCAGAGTAAAAAAGATTTCAAAACTCCGGGTCAATGTCTTTGCGGTTACACTCTATCCGCAACTTTTTTTTGCAGTGACTGCAGCAGAGCTCGACCGGTGCAGCTCTGGTGCAGTATGTGAACAGTTCAAGAGTGCAAGGTCTTGTGTGTGTGTGCTGGGATCAAAGCAGGTGACAGCAACAGCATCAGACTGAATGTGAGCTGTCCTCTGTGAGAGGATTGTATCAACACAGGATGAGAGCCCAGAGTCACACTGCTTCTCTTAACTTTTGTTTTCTGGAGTTTAGGGGGTTAGCTTCACTTTAAGTTTCTGATTTCTTAGCCAAAATGTCTATTTATCTGTGGTGCAGTACTCAGGCTGCCTCTGGTGGTCCTTTGAAGTTTGACTAGTTTAAAAGTAAAGTAATGTTTTTTGGAAAAACATTATCAAGAACTAACTATTAACTATTATTACTCCACATTTTGTCTACTCAGAACTGGTTTAGTCTAATTTTAGAGCATGTGTTGCTTTAAACTGTGACATTGCAAAACCTGAGATAGACATTTCCTATAAGGTTTTGCGAGTGTGTGTTTGTTTCAGCAGTCTTCAGTCTTTGAAAATAGAAAAGTCCTTTGTGGTGTTCACTGGGCCCTGATACTAAACAGCTCAAAGCCACAGAGCCTCTGACGCAAACTGTGGCATGTGAATGTGGTTATCATGACAGTCTCAATGCATAACACTCTACTGATCTTTAGAAAACTTGTTTAAAGGTGCACTGTGGAACTTTTTTGACAATATACATTTGATTTTTGCTTGTCTTCATGGTTTTGTTGTTGCCATGACATATTACAATACATTACATATTAGTTTCTGTGAGATATTTGGCCAAATTTCAACAACACACGGCTATAAGTTACCATGGTTGCACTCTCTTCAGTCACTATAATGACTCAGTGTTCATGAGAATATTGTCACGTCTTTAATGTTCCGTAGCATGGCATTACAAATAAATACAAAAACCAACATGTGACATCTCCAGGACGAGTTACGAGTCAGATCTGCAGAGAGACGACCTCGTTCATACTGTTTATACATATTTGAAACAGTAAATTAAAAAAAAAAAAAAAAAACACAGGTGGGATCAATGCCATACTCTGGAACATTGCCATAGGTAATGGATCATTCTACAAGAAAAGTTCCACACTGCACCTTTATAACAATGGAATGGTGTTTTCTCATCATGTTAAGTTCGAGTAAACCTTTGCACAAAAACTACCAGATTATACCAGAGCTGAAAATGCTTGGTTCCACCTTGTGACATCAATAAGTGGTTAACCTTTAAAGAGCCCACTTCAATCTATTTTGTATCTGTTGGATTTTTCTCATCAATAACATTCCTGGTGTTTTATTTCATTTGCACGTCTTCTATGGTAAAGTTGTTCTCTAAAACTGAAAACACTTCGTTCTACGTTATGATGTCATTAAGGGAAGGGATGGGTATCAAGACCTTCATAACAGCATCTTAACAGTCCACTAGATCAATAAGCTCCAGCCCTATCCGTTCTCTTATGTGTCCTGAAGGAGCATGTTCCGTGCCCTGTCAGCTCTGCTTTGATTGTGCGGTATAGATACGCTTCCATGTTTGTGTCTTTCCGCTTGTCTTTGTGTGGTGCACTCCAATCTGGTCTTTGAATGCACCGCACCACACAAACACACAAGCGGAGGGAACATCCCGACACCGAGGAGCACACAGGGACCAAGGAGAGGTGACAAAAGTACAACTACTTGTCCAAAAAAACAACTTAAGTAAAAGTAAAATTCCAGCTGAAATTCCTTTACTTTACAGAAGTATTATAAATTTACTTAAGCAAAAAAAAAAAAAAAAAAAAAAAACCCACAATGATAGTGTGTGTAATGATTATTAAATTGAATGAATTATGATTAATCAGAATCATATTGCAATAATTGGAGTAATAAGAAAGCTTTGGTGGTATTTTGTCTCGCAGAAATTTTTTTTTTTTTTTCATGACAAACAGTTCATGCCCAGTTACAGGTCAGATCTGCGGTCAGGCCAGTAGTAATGCAGATTTGCAATGCAATTCTTTATCTAATATTAAACTGTGTAAAGTAAATCAATGCTTAACTACAGATGTTTCTGAAAAATAAATAACATCACAGAAAAATCTGCAGCTTTAAGAAGAGAAAAAATGTGTGTTATGAATTAGAAAAATAAGTAGCTTGTTTTAAAAATGGAGTGGAAAGTACAGATATTTTTCAAAAAATGTTAGCAGTAAAAGTAGCAACTGTAATACTCAAGTAAAGTACAGTACTTGAAAGGCCGCGTTCAGGAGATGCATGAAGGCAGTCAGCGATGAAGCGGTGATGTCCTCGGTACAATGCCTAATCTGCTACATCATGAGTGGAGCCCTTGTATTTAGCCTATGAAGCTGGCTACACTGGCAAACTCTCAGTATAGAATCGCTAAAAGACCAGATCTAAAAGCACTATCAATAAGAGTTTGAGAAATTCTTAACGATACCCATCCCTTAAGGGGGCAGTTTAAATGGAAACAGGATTTAGACTGTATAAGCTATGAATTCATTTAATCTGCAACAATCAGTGCTCTGCTGTAAACAACAGCAGAGAAAGTTTGGTTGGAAGTTAGATGCTGTTTTGAGCTCATTATTTCTCGTCATCATGGATTCTCAGACAGCCTCCATTTGTTCTTGAACACTTGAGGCCAAATGAATGATGAGAGAACACCATTTGGACATGACTCAAATCCCGTTAAAGTCAGTTTTGCAGATCAAACATGAGACACAGACACTGGATGAGAGAGGCACTATACGAGTGAAGAAAGGTCGGTTAATCCTTCGTTTCCTGCAGCACCGGGAGACCGTCGAGAATGTAATTTGATAAAGTTTATGCCGTAGAAGAAACACTCTGGGTAAAAAGAAGTGGACCAGGTTTGTGGTAACGGCGATATGTTTGGTTTCACAAGGATTTAATAAACTTGCCTTTACTGTTCAAAGCTCAAGCTGCGTTCAGACGGACAGTGTTTTTGTGTCGAGGTCAGTTCACATGTGAGCCCGTTCACCTATAAGGGTAAATGCTCCTGACATACAGTAGCTCTCACAACCCGGTAGGAAGAGGAAACTGATGGTATTGGCGATAAACTCATGGATCTATTACATACGACGTAATAGTACAACGCAACAATGGAGGAGTACAGAAACAGGCGTCAAAAGGACATTGCCTGAAGGAGGAGAGGTAATTAGGAAAATATTTAGTCGCTATCGGGTCTCTTATAGCTACATTTACTAAATAGTCAGTCTCTCAATTTGGTCTGACATCAGAACAAAGCTTCTTGCAAACCGAGAACGCAGCTTTCCAAAATTATTTATTTCAGACCAGTATTGTAGCCTGAAATTAGATATTGGGTGTGCCTCTAAAAATTGTGTGTGCCCGAAAATGTTCCAATATAGCACATAGCCTATAGACTATTACGTATGTACCTCAATAGATCTTCAGCTCTACATATGCACACGCCCCTTCGATCACAATTTTGTTGCCCAAACTGTTCCTAAATTGAGTTTGAGCTCATGGGCAGCGGCTACACCTCTCCAGTCACTGTGCGTAATATAGAGGGATTAATGGTGGACGCCACTTTCCGCTTTACTCCTCAAGTCGCAAACAGAAAGAGACACTATCTGTCTAGTTGGCTGGGAAAGCTTCTTTAATTAAAATGGGACAAGGGCTAGCTGTTTGGATCAGGTATAAATCGGTGTGAAAGAAGCTTGAGACTTCTCTAGCTCTTTTTTCGTTCACCTAAATGTAGCGCATATGAATCGCAAACACAAGTTTCATTCTCATTTGTTGATTTAGCGCAGACCTGGGAAAACTGCGGCCCGGGGGTCATGATTGGCCTCTGGAACGCTTCTGAGAATAGGTATGATCTTGTACATTTATTTTCTTTGATTGATTTAGCTGTGGAGCATGCATCTTTGCTTGATGTCGTGCTATTTATCATAGTAAATGATCAAAATAAGAGATTAAAAAGCCTATTTTACATTATCGTTAATTAACAATAATGTGTCACACCAATGACCGAATTCCGGCCCTCCACCTCTTGTCTAGGTTCGAATCTCGTCCTTTGGGAAAAATAATTGCCCACCAATGATTTAGGGCATAACTTTTTTTTTCTCACAGTGATAAACTCTTGTAGTTAGCTAACAACAGCTAACTACAGCTTGTGCCAATCAGTCGCGTTTCTTTTTGCATTCTGGGTGCGCACAAATCTTTTACGTTCATAAACAAAGCAGTGGATTAGTTTGTCCTCCTGTCATTGATATGGTGCATCCCAGGGCACCTGATCTCTGCGTGTTTTATGTGTAACGGGAGCAACAGCACTGCTCTGGCACATGAAACATTAGACATTAGAGAAGGGAAAAGTCAGAAGGTACGGACAGAGAGTGCCTCAATGAGACACGGAGCAGCGTCCCAAAGCTTCTGACACCACAGTCGGGTGTCCTCGCGAGAACAACCACATTACCTCATCTTTCCAACAGAGTGTAAGAGCGACACATGAGCGTCCATGAAACAGAGCCAGTGTCACGCGCAGACATGAGCACATCCATTCTGCAAGAGCTTCTGACACCAGAGCTGTGGCTTCACAAGCGTCAAAGACACGCTTCAAGGCGTCAGCTTCATTAATATTTATCAAAAACACTGTCCGGTCCAAGCACGATCAAATATACAAAGGTAAGTATGATTATTTATTTATTTTGGCGAGGGTCAGTCAGGTCACATCAATTCTCTGTATATTTAAACGGCAATACACAAAACTGTGATTTTAACCCTATTTATGGTCAAAAACTCAACCCTTTGCAGAACTAGTAATGGTCCACTTCTTTCTCCTCGTGTTTGAAGCTACATGGAGGACGTCGCATACATTTACTGAACGCCACACAATGAAAGATCTACAGCGTCAAGTCTAAATGTAACTTCAGATGTGATTGTTTTGTTTTTTTACAGTGCGTTGAGACACTGAGCATGTGCGATTTACACACTGTACATTTACTAAGGCTTGTTCTTCCTGCTGATGCTAATGCTAACTAGCGCTGTCGTTCTTTTCAGCTTCTCATTGTGCTTTCACTGACCACACTGCAAAAAATAAATATCCATGTTGCGTTACAGTGCACACATTCAGTATTATTATTGTAGCTCTGCTTTGGCACCTCAGGTTTTAGAATTTAAAAGAATAAATCTACTAAAATCCTCACATTACAGCACGGTGGCACAGCAGTTAGCATTCTCGCTTTCACAACAGGTTCTGTGTTTGACTTCTGAATGCACAGAGCTTTTCTGTGTGAAGTTTGCATGTTCTCCCTCTGTCTGTATAACTTTCTCCCAGGTGTTCTAGGTTCTCCTATTACATGTACATTATGCTGCGTTCAGACTGGACAGGCGTGAATTGGCTTCCAGCGTGTCAAAATACACTTGTTCAGACATCTGCTGAAGTAACGTCTTGCGAAGTAGACACTCCAAGCTGCAGCGGATGCTTTGGCGCTGTTGAACTTTCATCTCTTGAATGGTCACGTACACTAATCAGACTCTACACTGCTCTGCTCTCACGTTTATTGAAGTCTTTTAATAACTTCTTTTATCAAAAGGTCGCTTGTTTTAGGGCTTTTTTCAATGGCGTGGTCGCTTGTTGCACTCTGAAAATCTGGCAACTCTGACACGGCAAAACAAACAATACGGGACATGATATAGACAACGCACTCACATGTATGGATTAAAAATACTCATTGTGGTGTTTAAACCGCTGAGGTACGATGTAACAAAAACGGAGTTCAGAGACTTTAAAGGACATTGACTGGAGGAGGAGAAAGTTGTGCTATCAGGTAAGTTAGCTATGTTTTATAAACACAACAAGCCATCTCTCTCTCTCTCTCTCTCTATACCTACATGCAAAACAAAGCTTTTTGCAAAAAGCGGGAACGCAGAGAGGCGCGTCGGGGAGTAAAAAGTGTCCTTGTCCCACAACAGGCTTTGGGGTGTTTATGGCGCATGTTGGGGTGTCAGCTTTGAAACTGTTTTGCGTCAAAAAATGCTTCAACCCACGAAATTAGACGCTTCAACGCTGTCCGTCTGAACGCAACATTGAGCTTTGAGATTTTTCTTGTTAAAGCTAAGGTAGGCCTACCTAACTTCTGTTAATTTTGTGAATTTGTAACCTTGTCTTTCCAGCTCAAAGCCTTTCTATATGGAGTTTGCATGTTCTCCCTGTGATTGTGAACGTTTGCTACGGTTTCCTCGAAAACTATCAATTTGTACAACAGGCTCTTCACTCAGCACTTCCTTCAAAAGAATAATGAAATCTTGGCTGTTTTTTCCTGGTTAATTAAAGATAGACAAATAATATAATAGGGCTGCAGCTAACGCTTATTTTGGTAATCGATCAGTTTAGCAATTTTTCTTTCAATTAATCGATTAGTTGTTTAGAACGCAAAAGTCACTTGAAGACACAATTTTTGCTTTTAGCTGAGGTAACATCATGAGCAGCAGCCCGGAGGATCAATTTAAACGTATTTCCCTGTGACAATGATAATAAATCTAACGCTGATTTAAATTCTGATTCTGACTCATTGTTGTATAGTCTGGAAACGTTTTTCTGCTGTTAAAACGTAAAGAAAGACCAGTTAGTTTTTATTCAATTACTACATTTGTTGATCATTATTTCAGCAATATTATTTCCAATTAACTTGTTGCAGCTCTATAACATAATATCCTTATTTTCTGTAGTTATTTTAAGTAGTTTGGATAAGATTGCTTTATTTCCAACATAAAGCAAATGTTAATTATACAGTTTTGTGCAGTAGTCTTCTCATTCAACAAACATACTCTAAAAACAATGCACTTAATCAGCATTTTTAAAATTAAAATTTTAAAACTTAACAAACTTAACTTTATGCCACCAGAATAGAAGCAAATCCACAATTAAGTTCAACAATCAACTCACATCATATTCATTGTAAATATGTATTTTTTGCAGTGCAGCGCTCTATGCCCCTGATTTGCATCTCTCTCTCTCTCTCTCTCTCTCTCTCTCTCTCTCTCTTCCTTTGGCTGGGTTTTCCTTTGTTCTTATTTCGTTCGTTAAAAGGGATATTCTGTGTTTGTTAGAGGAGTTATTCGTGTCCATGCAGCGTCGGGTTTATGTTACAGATTCTGTACAGGAGGAGGAGGAGAAGAAGAAAAGGCCGGGGTTATTCCAGGTAAATGTCCTCTGTGGGGCAAGAGAACTCCACGAACTCTTTGTAGTACAACTGGAACGCTTTCCTGGAAGAGAGAAAAGAGAGAGAGAGAAAGAGAGAGAGAGAGATGGGGGGATGAGAGAGAAAGACGAGGGAAAGATAGAGGAGAGAGATGGGTGTAGAGAAGGGGAAATGGAGGAGAGAACAGGAGATAAAAGATGAAAGAGAGAGGAGAAAGAGGAAAGAGATGAGGGGGTGGAGAGAGAGAAAGAGAGTGAGAGAAGTGAGAGGAAGATGGGGGTGAGAGAGAGAGAGAGGAGGGTGGGAATGTGGGGGAGGGAAAGAGAGAAGGTGGAGAGAGAGAGATGGGGGAGGTGAGGAAAGAGAGGGGAGATGAGAGAGAGGGGGAGAGAGAGAGGAGGGGAGAGAAGAGAAGAGATGAGAGGGAGTCAGACAGAGATGAAAGCGATGGAGCCGAGGGGGAGGAGAAAGAGGAAAGAATGAGGGGGTGGAGAGAGAGAAAGAGAGTGAGAGAGGAGAGAGGAAGATGGAGGGTGAGAGACAGAGAGAGAGAGAGAGAGAGGAGAGTGGGAATGTGGGGAGGGAGAGAAAGAAGGTGGAGAGAGAGAGAGAGAGATGGGGGAAGGAAAGAAAGAGAAGGAAAGAGGAGGGGAGTGAGGAAAGAGAGGGGGAAGAGAGGGAGAGAGGCGGAGATGAGAGAGAGAGTGGGGGGGATAGGGAGGGAGAGAGAAGAGAAGGAGAGAGAAGAAAGAGGAGGTAAAAGATGAAAGCGAAGGAGAGAGGAGAAGGAGAAAGAGGAAAGAGATGAAGGGGGTGGAGAGAGAGAAAGAGTGAAAGAGGAAGATAGGGGTGAGAGAGAGAAAGAGAGAGGGGCAGGGAGAGAGGAAGAAGAGAGAGAAGGGGCAGTTAAAAGAGAAGTGAGGAAGTGGAAGAGACAAAAAGATAGAGGGGAAGAGGATAAAGGGAAAAAAGAGGGAAGAAAGAGACAGAGAGAGAGAGGTAGACGGGAGAAAGAAAGGGTTAAGAAGAAAATATGGTAAAGATGAAGAGAAAGAAAGAGGGACATAAAGAGAGAGGGTGTGTGGAAAAGAGAAAGAACAGGGGGATAAGAAGAGAAGAGAGGAGGAGAGAAAGAATGGTGAGTGAAAGAAGAGAAGTGAGGAAGTGGAAGCAGCAGAAAGAGAGAGGGAAGTGGGAAGAAGAAAGAGAGAGATGGAAGAGAGAGGAGAAAGAAAGTGAGGCAGAAAGTGAAATAAAGAAGAGAGAAAAATCAAAGAGAGAGATTTTAGAATTTGCATTAAACATTTACATTAAACAAAACTATGGCTACTACAACAACTACAACAACAAGCAAATATTTTTATCAAATCAGTTCACAAATGATTTAATCTCCTTGGTTGAATCTGTAAGTTTGTGAAGTTCGAGCAGCCGGACTCACCCTACAGACTCGGCGATGGGTTTGGTGGAGTTTTCCGACACAAAGACGTGACAGGCGAACCTCTGATCGGCCGGATGTTTAGTGATGAAACCAAAATACCTGCAGAGGAAGAGAGAAGCTGTTACGTATCAGGTCTCACATGTCTTATGACAATCATGATGTAATGTTTGCGTTGTTCTTGTCTTTAAACATGCTGCTGAGATCCTTTTATTGACATCTTAAAACTGTGTCAAAACACAGCTGAAGTTTTGTCTGTGAGATGTTTTTTGTTCCCCTCTGAGCCTCAGAAAACACTCTTTTGGATGCCCTTGATCTGTGATGTCATAAGTAAATCTTCTGCTCTGTTTTTAAGGGAATAAACCCTCTAGACTTCGACTTGAGTCAGACTTGAGTTACTATTTTGATGACTTGAGACTTGACTTGATAAAGACAAAGACTTGGGTCCTGACTTGGACTTGAACGTCATCGACTTGAGACAACTCGACGATTCTCCTCAAAAAATACATTGTAAATAGTTTTATTATACATTTAAACACTGAAACATGTCTCTCCTCGTTCCTTTTTTTGACCAGAACTTTGTTTTATTGTAGAAAAAAAATATAAGATGTATTTTGTAGTTTGATTTAAAAACTTGAAAAGACTTGAAACTCACAGCAGAGGACTTGTCTCTCTTTGACTTGGAACTTAACTTGGACTTGTCACTCTTTTATTGGGACTTGACTTGTCTCTAACTTGAGACTTGACTTGGGCTTGTCTCTCTTTGACTTGGAACTTAACTTGGACTTGTCTCTCTTTTATTTGGGACTTGACTTGGACTTTTCTCTCTTGACTTGAGACTTGAGTTGACTTGTCTCTCTTTAACTTGAGACTTGACTTGGACTTTTCTCTCTTTGACTTGGGACTTGTCTCTAACTTGAGACTTGACTTGGACTTGTCTCTTTTTGACTTGGAACTTGACTTGGACTTGTCTCTCTTTTATTTGGACTTGACTTGGAGTTTTCTCTCTTGACTTGAGACTTGTCTCTCTTTAACTTGAGACTTGACTTGGACTTGTCTCTCTTTAACTTGAGACTTGACTTGGACTTAGTCAAGTCCTAAATAAAAGAGAGACAAGTCAAAGAGAGGACTTGGACTTGTCTCTCTTTTATTTAGGACTTGACTTGGACTTGTCTCTCTTTTATTTAGGACTTGACTTGGACTTGTCTCTCTTTTATTTGGGACTTGACTTGGACTTTTCTCTCTTTGACTTGGGACTTGACTCAGACTTTTCTCTCTTTGACTTGGACTTGTCCCTCTATGACTTGGGATTTGACTTGGACTTGTCTCTCTTTGACTTGGACTTGTCTCTCTTTGACTTGGATTTGACTTGGACTTGTCTCTGACTCTTTCTCAGGCTCAGAGAGGACAGAACAGCGTCTCACAGACAGAACTCCAGCTGTGTTTGTGACGAGGAAGCAACATTAGAACACGATTAAAAGTTGAACATTTGCATAAGTCTCATTGAAAATCAAATACAGAGAACTCATTTCCCTAAAGAGAGACAACATGGTCCTTAACCTCATCTGAAAGTCCCAACAATGCTCCAAACTACCTTGTCCCCATGTTTGTGTTCACACATCATCAGTTTCTAGGTCTAATGAGCTTTAACATTTGCATCTGCATAATCTGGAACATTTAAATAAGTCATTAAGAGTTGTTTTTTCGATTCTACAGAAAACTATATTTTGTGCTACAGAGACATTCATTTTACGTAATGTTATTGTAAAAAATCGGGTACAGTGGTCCCTCGTTTATCCCGGGGGTTAGGTTCCAAAAATAACCTGTGAAAGGCAAAACTCGCGAAGTAGTGATCTTCATTTTTACCAATAATTTCAGTTGATAACCTGCCTGGTTATGATGTTTAGTGTCTTTTGTACATGTAATAATGCGCTGAACACATGATTCATCGTCGTTTTTGTGACAACTTAAAGAGGGACGGTGCTGTGTGCGTTCGCCATCTCTGCTTTTGGCACGTTGCCCGTCCCGTTGCGCTCCACAGCCGACCGCAGAGCCATGGATCACACGGCTCCAGAGTCGACACGAAACACATCCGGACTCTAGTGAAGTCACAACACGCTCCTCAAACACATCTCTGAACTACACAAATGACGTTCCAGCGTGAACAAACTTATCATCGTAATTACGAGCTCAAAGAGTCAAATCCTCACCTGGAGAAACGTCCGAGCGTCAGGTCAGCTTCCCCTGCATGATCCAAACTGTCTAAAGTTTTCTAAAAGAGCTTCTGTGCTGTTGCCTGTGAATGCTGCGATGTGATACAGTCACAAACAGTGAGTTTGAGAGAAAAGCACGCTTACAGCACACGTCTATAGGACCGCGCACTGTAAAAAAAAAAAAAAAAAGCTAAATTGCACTTTAAAAAAATCCATGAAACAGCGAAGCCGCGAAAAGTGAACCGCGATAGAGCAAGGGAACACTGTATAGCCCTTTTCACCAAGTTCTTTACAGGTCAATCGTGTCTGGTTTGTTAGGTTTAATACTTGAAATATCAAAGCAAAGGTCCTCAAAGGCCTGTTTAAAGATAAGAACAATGCAAATATACATTATTGCCATTTAAAGCAGAACTAAGTAACATTTCTACCTTGGTAAATGTCTTTGTAAGTCTCTGTAATGATGGTCACATATGTGTTTTGGAGCATTTGAAGCATGCGGCGGCTCTCTTCGCTGTCTCCGGCAGAAACTACAGGATCTTTCCCAACACTATCCAGATTTGGATTTCTGTCCTGAGAAACCTTTGCTCTTTGATTCTTTTATTTAGCAGTGTAAAATGTGTTTAGGTGTGTTTTTTGCTGCCTTAGTTCTGCTTTAATTATTATTGTCTTGTAGAAGGTTGTGATTCGTGAGCAGAAGCTTATCGTCAAAATACAACTTTGATGAGAAAACACTGTTGTGACAAGGTAAAGCATAATACAGTACGTCTCCTTTATCTGATAGACTAGAAAAACCCTGGGTTACACTTACTTGCTGTTCTTGGGATGGTAGCCACAGAAAGACACGTTCTTTAGTTGGAAGAAATGGTTGCACTCATTACTCTGTGGAACAAGCAAACGTACATTATAGAAACATGTGAAGTTAAAATAATAAAAGGTGAAGTAATGTTGAGTGAAATTACCCTGTCGCAGCTGTAGTAATCCTCCTGAACCGAGAGCTTGACTCCTTTAACACTGATCTCCAAAACACACGACGACGGCGGGTTGTACTTCACCGTCATTCTTCTGTTTGTGGCAATCTGGAAGGACATTTTCAATCAGAGGCTGCTCCAAACAAAACTAGTGGTGAGCGGCCGTTAAATGTGGCACAGTTAGATACTTATGTAAAATCTTAACCAATATCTATGTAGAAGTGAAACAATTAGACATGTCAAGATACATTCAGTGTAGGGCTGTAGTCAACCAAAGAAATTCTTGGTCGACTAAAGACATGTCCCATCGACCGATTAGTCGACTAAAAAGGGGGCGTGGCTAAAGCTCTGAAGCTAAAAAAATATAGTTTGATCTGACAATTTATCTGACGCAAAAAGGCAAAAGTGCAATGGAGTTCATGCAAAAACAACAATTTACACAGAAAATGAATATGACACAGTGTGTTTATATCAAAAAAAGGCAGAGTTTAGATTCTGGGCCCGAGCCCGTGCAGGCCCGACAACTACGTGAGAAATGTGGGCCGGCCGGGTTCGGGCCAAGACGCAGAGTCGTACTGAACACGTGCGCTTCGCGGATGATTGACAGCCGCGTCAGAACACAGCACAAAACCACCGCAGTGATTAAAAAAAGTCAGTGTTTAAGTGGCCAACTATACGGCACGAGACTGAGGAGAGAGAGAGAGAGAAGAAGAATAAGCGCGGAGAAGGAAAAAGAGAAAGGAGAACGAAAGACGGGGAAGGCACGTCTTTCGTTTCATCCGCGGATCAAGTAAAAGGTGAGGAAGAAGCAGAGAGAAAGTGCGCCGTTACGCGCTCGGGAGAAAAGAAGGAACAAGAGGGACGGAGGGAGAGGGAGAGAGAGAGAAGTGGAGGAAGCGCGTTTAGCGGCAAGACACACTTACATTAAACACGTTGGACATCATAAGAAGCTTTTTCTGTCAATAAAATGCCACAGTTCAGTGAGTGGGGGGGCGGGCTCTCTTGGGCTCGGGCTTAGGCACAGGTTCCGGTCGGGTTCGGACACGACGTGCGTGGGCTTGGGCTGGGTCGACTAATACAAATTTTGGTCGACTAAAGCCCCATCGACCGATTAATCGACTAAACGACTAAATAACTACAGCCCTAATTCAGTGTTTCCCACAAGTTTATGGAGAGATCATGGTGGTACAAGTGGCCCATGTTTGAATATGTTATTTCATGTATTTTTGTTGCATAAGAGTCCCTTTCTGCCTCTATGGATCAAAAACATTGCTTATAGATTAAATATAACTCCTTACCTATGTTCATTGCGATTCTACCAGCTTCAAGTATTATTATATCCCCATCAGTCAAATGTTTTAGACTATGGGGGCAAAAATTAGACTATGGAGGGCTGCCATAATCTCCTCTATGAATGGGAAACACTGGATACATTGACAGTAGAAATAGGTTTATAATAATAACAATTTGATTAGAAAATCATGTAATGAATGATCAGAATCGTATGTTCAGCATTATTTGCATAGAGCTCAATGCAAACACAAACTTCTCATATTCAGCTGAAAGAGCATCTACAGCAGAGCGGTAACCCAGAATCAAATGTCTAAACCAATTTTAATCCACACTAGGGCTGCACGATATTGACAAAAATCTAATTGCGATTTTTTTTGCTTGATACTGTGATTTCGATTCAATATTCGATATTTATTAACATGTGTATAAATGTTTTTTTGTTTGTTGAGCATACTATTTTGCAACAATATTAAAAATAAACTGCCCTACTAATGAAATGTTTAACTGTACATACATTTTAGGCATTAATACTTCTGAAGCTACAACCAAGATGGATGTTGTGCTTGATAATTAAGTGACCTGTATAAACGGTAACTAAAGTAACTTAAGACTATTATTTAACCTGTAACAGAAATGTACATCTACGCCAGCAGATGGCGCCAAGTCCTTGTAGAGCCTGGCGTGTTCGACTGAAAAAAAAAAAAAAAAAGATCGCCAAAACTCTCAAATCAATGTTCATCTCATAAGGACTGAGCAAACCTTTGTGCCATTGCAGTGTTAATGGACTAATATCAGTCATGCAGCTTTTATTCGCTTGGATTTTATGTTTGTGAAGAAAACAGACTGGATTTGTCTGGGAAACTATCGATGTTTTCCTTGTTTAGGTAAGCAGCTAAAGCTAGCAGCATCTGCAAAACGTAACTATTTATTTATGAGTGGTTTTATTGAATACATACTAAAACTGTCATGAAGACAGTGTTTATAGACTTTTGTTTAGTCGTGTTGTGCAGTTTAGAGGGCAGTTGCTGTGGTGCTGGTCTGTGTTTGCTTTGTGGTGCACTGTGTCCAATAAAATAAAAAAGGAGGCTTATGCGTAAGAAAAGGAGGAATATCAAGGCTTTTACGATTAGCTAATCGCTGTTGTCAATATCGCGGTATTGATTCTATATCGATATATCGTGCAGCCCTAATATAATTTTTACACTTCGAAAGTCTTTCATCGTTTATAAAACTTTTTTTTTTAAATTATGGCTTTAGCAAATGCTGCTCATGCTCTGATTGGATTAGAATTGTGCACAACTTATTCATGATGTTGTACTACAGTTGTATATATATCCAAGAATCAAACAGTTTGGGAAGTGGAGACCCAGCATGCACCTTTCTTCTGCCACTGTTCCCTCTCCAGCACTCGCTCAACACAGTCTCTAACCTGCGTTCTTGCACTGAAACTTTTGTCAATGTAAATATTTCATGTTTTATTAGTCCTGTATAAGAAACTGCACAATTAAACCTGCAGATGTCATAGTTCATCGGCTATTTGTGGCTGTAACTCAATGAATACGTGTCCTCCAAAGGTGAAATAAAGACTGACTAACAGCTTATAAATGATAGCACGCATTTTTAATGTGTCCAGAGTCTTTTATTTGATCTTTTATCGCTCTGTTCTGTGAATGATGCCCCTCCTTTCTCTCTGGGGCCTTTGCATTTGCCTACACTACAGGCCGGCTCTGTTTTAAAGCACTTTCCCTGATCTACGAGGCACTTTGAATGATTGTTTGCATACAACCCGGCGTCTTGTTTTGCCTCTAACATTTAAACTCTTTGGTTTGTCATACTTTTTACACGCACGCTAGTTTAAATGCTTTGTGGAACGAGTGGGAAAACACAGAACTGTCACTCCTGCGTGTACTATGTATGTTGGAGTTTTTCATACCTTTTGCATAGCGGCACACAGCACGTCGTTGCCTTTGTGGTAGGGCACCTGGACCGATCCCAGAAACTTCAGTCTGTACCGATCCATCCACTCGCCGCTCTTCACTAAAAAAACAGAAGAAATGTGTTTAGTTTAGGGAGACATGCACATCTCTTCTAAAACGAGTGTGCAAGATCAAAAAGTACATGCAAAGTGAAAAACTGCAGATCTTTTTTTTTCATATTGTGTAAATCCCCAAGGAAAGAATTAAATACTAAGAAATAATTTCCAAAACCACCGCAGAACTCAAGACTAGTTGGGTGATTATTCTTTCGATTAATCGATTACAGTGGTCCCTCGCTCTATCACAGTTCACTTTCCGTGGCTTCGCTGTTTCGCAGATTTTTTTAGTGCAATTGCTTTTTGTTTACAGTAGCAGTCCTATAGACGTGTGCTGTAAGCTGCTTTTCTCTCAAACTCACTGTTTGGACCGTATCACATCGCAGCATTCACAGGCAGCAGCACAGAAGCTCTTTTAGAAAACTTTAGACAGTTTGGATCATGCAGGGGAAGCTGACCTGACGCTCGGACGTTTCTCCAGGTGAGGATTTGACTCTTTGAGCTTGTAGTTACGATGATAAGTTTGTTCACGCTGGAACGTCATTTGTGTAGTTCAGAGATGTGTTTGAGGAGTGTGTTGTGACTTCGCTAGAGTCCGGATGTGTTCGTGGCTCTGCGGTCGGCTGTAGAGCGCAGCGGGACGGGCAATGTGTCAAAAGCAGAGCAGGCGAACACGCACAGCACCGTCCCTCTTTAAGTTAAGTTTAAATCATGTGTTCAGCGCATTATTACCAATACAAAAGATACTAAACAACATAAGGCAGGTTATCAACTGAAATTATTGGTAAACAATGAAGATCACTACTTTGCGGGTTTCGCCTTTCACGATACACGATATATATCTTGTTATCTTTTAAATTACATTTTTTAAGTAAAATACTGATCTTTTCTTCACCTCTTTGTCACTTTTCTTTGTAGCTATAACTGCTTTTCATCAGTTTTAAGAGCTCTTTTCCACCTGTGATTCAATATCTCGATATGTATAATATGACCAAATTCATATCTTGTCCAATACATATATGATATGTATCGATATATCGCCCAGCACTAATCCAGACAAAGCTGACAGTATTGTAGTCTATGTTTACTGAGAAAATTGTTTTTTCACTGAAACACTGAAAAAAAAAAGCTAAAATGGTCTTAAATTAGATCATGAGTTCTTAAAGTGTGTATGACAGGTTCGACGACATTTTGAATAAAACATGGTAAACATGATTAAGATTTCACTAAACATTTAGCTTGTTTTTGGTTGTTTTGGTAAAGTTTATGATCATCTTTTGTCCAGTAAATATGACATGTGGAATCCACAACTGTTACCTAGCAACCACATAGTAAATCTGGGTTCAAATCAACATAAATAACACAGGAGTGACAATGTGACAAATTATTATAACTTATAACACCTTTTTTTTCATTCATTCATTCATTTTCTACCGCTTAATCCCGTTAGGGGTCGCGGGTGACTGGAGCCTATCCCAGTGACTTTGGGCCTTAGGCGGGGGAACACCCTACCAGTGGCCAACTCGTCGCAGGGTTAGACAGACAACCATTCACTCTCTCATTCATTCACTAAGGGAGATTTACAGTGATGCCCAATTAACCTAAACATGCATGTTTTTGGAGGTGGGAGGAAACCGGAGTACCAGGAGAAAACCCACGGTGACACAGGGAGAACATGCAAACTCCACCCAGAGAAAATCATGAGATGTTGATATGGTCCGACCTGGGAGTCGAACCCACGACCTCCTTATTGGGAAGCCAAAGCTCTAACCACTCTGCTACCGTGCACCCCCCTTATAACACCTAAATTGTGTTAAATGGTTGTGTGTAAACAAATCTGTTTACGGTTTTCTTCCCTAAATTATTTGACACATGGTTAATACCGACTTTTCGACTTTTGGTTAGAATTAAGGTTTGTAAACTTTTTTTTTTACTAACAACACCCAAGCTCAGCCAATCAGAGCGCTGGTTTCAGCTCTTGATGATGACTAACATTTTTTTTTATTCAATTCATACAGTACTCTGTGGTCTCGCTGAATTTATCTTACACCTCTTAGTAGAAAACACTTTACTAATTTACAACTAAAAAAGTAAATAAAAGATAAATATTGTCCACAAAGATTATCACACCAAACTAAGTCAAAACTTGTAAAAAGTTATAATCTGTCATGAGGCTTTAACTGTCTCACACCAGATGGATCTGTGTTGATGTGATTTGAGTTCTTCCACAGTATCCATCTGGAACTTTACTTACGGAAAGCTTTTGAGAAAGGGCGGAACGTTTATTGAAATACATTAAGCTGATTGGATGACCGGCCGACCCTATTTGTACTTAACCAATCACAGCAACAAATCATATTGGGTATCCAATGTCCACGTGGGATAAAACAAGTGTCAACCACACTGCTCTTCTTTCAAAAAGAAAATACTAAATATTTCTGATAAAACAGAATCAAATGCAGCAGAAACACGAACAGCCACGAGAGTCGCCATCTTTGTTTTGTTCGAATCAAGTGGAACCTCCTGTCGTGCTCAATCTGTGATGTGTTTGGGCCCACTGTGTCAGACTCCAAACCAATCGGGCTGCTGGAAGGCCAGATGGATTATCTTAAGTTTGTGAATTAACAAATATTGCGAGATTATCCATCAGGCTGGCCAGGTTACATTATTTTAATTTGAGCATTAAAATAGGTTTTTCCAATAAAACAATCGTTAACAAGACTTCAGTAGCCAGGGCAATTTACCAGTGAATTAGTTAGGGGAGCTTGAAACAGTCTAGGCGGGCCCAGTCAGAACAAAGGAAAGGAAGCGGAGTACAATAGAGAGAAAGCAGAGAACAATAGAACAATAAAAACAGGGAACAATGGAAAGGAAGCTAGGGCTTACCAAACCAGTTTTAAGAACAGGTTTCAGGAACAAGTTTGGGTGGGTTTAGCCCCTCCTAGGGGGAGGGCTTAACTTAGTATAAACACTAATTGTGTACAATAATATTATGGCTATTGGAAAATAACTATGACAATAATATTAAAAAATAGAAGAAAAAAAGGAAAATATCACACATCCAGCTAATATTGAGAATAATAAGTTTAAATGAAGGGAAACTGGATGAAATTTATGGAAAGTAAACTAGGAAAAAGGGGTGGGATTCAATAAGTTTACACTTCTTCCCACATCCCTTTTGAGAATGTTCTATGATACTATTGTATATGATAGTTTTCTTTGTATGGCTTGTAATGTACTACATGCTTGATGAACATACTCAAATAAATTCATTCATTCATTAATTCAAATACAGCCAGTCTCAGTCTACTTCCATCAGATTGAAAATGACTTTCGGATGAGAGTCGAAACGTCTTGATCTTCAGAAACACTATCCAGATGACTACTTTGAAGACTCCTACTATGGATCACTCCTGGATGAATGAGGGACTACACCGTCAAGACTTCAGTCACATTTACACCAATCCAACCAAATTTGTGTTTACTAATAACACTGGCTTGTTTAAGATTGTGTTTTTCTAGCAACTTAACTAGAAAACAATGACATCTTCTATGTCAATACATTCCAATTGCTTTTTCAGTTCATGCATGTTTGGGATCCTGTACAGACCAGTTATTTCAATAATCGATTGGCTGCAGCTCCACTGTAAACCCGACACAAAGAGCAGATAAATAAAAAGTGTCCATCTCTACACATGTTGTACCTTTGTAGCAGTCTGAGTCGCGGGTCACTTCCATGGCGTAATAAGCCGGAAACACTCCTCGAGCTCCGGTTCTCATGTTCAGACCCTCGAACCAGAAATCCTCGGCCTGCAGCTCCACAAACAGAGGGTCGTCCACCTCCAGCTCCACCTCGTCCTCGTGCCGCGGGACAAATCTGATAGAAAACACAGAGACATGTCAGTGTGGGTGTAAACTGTTTATTCACAATCACGGTTTACACACTGTAGAATTTCTCAAGATTTATAATAAAGCTGGACACATATAGACGAGTTGTAAGGAATCTAACAGTTTGGATCACTTTCCGTTATGCAGAAAGAGACGATTCTGAGTTTAATTTCTCTTTATTGCAGACTAAATTAATTTACATCAATACAACTTCACAGGCAATGTTCGAAATCGTTTATTTATTAGCCTTTTATCAACACGAAAAATCACAGCTCCTCAAAAAGTTCATGAGTTACAACAATAGGAGTTTCCACGTGTCTTTTTCACGAATTTGCAAAGAAAATCAAGAAGCAAATGTGTTTTACTGCTGCTGTCATCATGGCTGCATTAAACTGTTTTGGGCCCCGGGGCTTTGTAAATTCAGGGCCCCCTTTCATCAACCACGCATAAACATTGGAAATAAACATCTGTGGAAAAAATTAAAAAATGTGGTAGCACTTTAAAAGACCTCCACGGTACCTACCAGTTAAGTACCATGTCAGTTACTAGTAACTAACAGTGACACTTACTAGTACTTACTCTGGTACTTACTGTGGTACTTACACTGGTACCTAGAGTGGTACTTTGAGTGGTACTTGTACCAGCAGTTACTGGTACATACCACTGGTACTTACTGTGGTATTTACACTGGTACTTACACTGGTACCTACAGTGGTACTTGCAACAGCAGTTACTGGTACATACCACTGGTACTTACTGGTACTTACTGTGGTACATACACTGGTACTTACACTGGTACCTACAGTGGTACTTTGAGTGGTACTTGTACCAGCAGTTACTGGTACATACCACTGGTAGTTACTGGTACTTACTGTGGTACATACACTGGTACCTACAGTGGTATTTTGAGTGGTACTTGTACCAGCAGTTACTGGTACATACCACTGGTAGTTACTGTGGTACTTACTGCGGTACTTACACTGGTACCTATCGTGGTACTTGTACCAGCAGTTACTGGTACATAACACTGATAGTTACTGGTACTTACTGTGGTACTTACTGTAGTACTTACACTGGTACTTAAGGTGGTACTTGTGTCATCAGTGACTGGTACTTACAGTGGTAACTATGTTTCAGTGGTGGTATTATTGGTACTAAATTAAAAAAGTAGAGCTTATAAATTATGAATAACAATAAAATGCAAGTGTTAAAAAAGCACCACTGTCTTTATTTTTGTCACAACAATATTGGGTATTGACAAATACCAAAGTAATTATTTGTTTCAGTAAACAAAACAACAGAAAACAATTTACAACAATCTTAGCTTAATTCCAACATTTATTGATAAATACCATGATACATAATGGTAAATAGTGGTACTACAATGGTACTTATTACAGTAGTTGACAGTTAACTACTGGTAACAACGGGACCTGTTCTAAAGTGACACATACTGGTACTTGAGTGGTACTTACTACAGTAGTTGACCGTCAACTACTAGTAACAATGGGACCTGTTCTAAAGTGACACATACTGGTACTTCAGTGGTACTTACTACAGTAGTTGACAGTTAAGTACTAGTAACAACGGGACCTGTTCTAAAGTGACACATACTGGTACTTCAGTGGTACTTACTACTGTAGTTGACAGTTAAGTACTAGTAACAACGGGACCTGTTCTAAAGTGACACATGCTGGTACTTCAGTGGTACTTACTACAGTAGTTGACTGTCAACTACTGTAGTAAGTACCACCGAAGTTGCCCCACTGTGGCACCTGAGGTTCTTCTGTGGTCTCCCATCCGAGTACTGCCGAGGCCCAACCCTGCTTAGCTTCTGAGATCTGACTGGATCAGGCTTTGGCATGCTGGTATGGCTACGACCATACCAGCATGCCAATACTGGTGGTAAAAGTTCTACTGTAGGTACCAGTGTAAGTACCACAGTAAGTACCACAGTAAGTACCAGTTACTACCAGTGGTATGTACCAGTAACTGCTGGTACAAGTACCACTCAAAGTACCACTGTAGGTACCAGTGTAAGTACCACAGTAAGTACCAGTAACTACCAGTGGTATGTACTAGTAACTGCTGGTACAAGTACCACTCAAAGTACCACTGTAGGTACCAGTGTAAGTACCACAGTAACTACCAGTGGTATGTACTAGTAACTGCTGGTACAAGTACCACTCAAAGTACCACTGTAGGTACCAGTGTAAGTACCACAGTAAGTACCATAGTAACTACCACTGGTATGTACCAGTAACTGCTGGTACAAGTACCACTCAAAGTACCACTCTAGGTACCAGTGTAAGTACCACAGTAAGTACCAGAGTAAGTACTTGTAAGTGTCACTGTTAGTTACTAGTAACTGACACGGTACTTAACTGGTAGGTACCGTGGAGGTCTTTTAAAGTGCTACCAAAAATGTTTTTGTTTAAACATAAAATAAATCTTGTATTTACAAAAAAATATGTGTAGGTCTATTTCAGAAGTGACTTTCAGATGTGCAGCTTAACAAAATAGATTTACTATAAAAAGTGAAAAAAAAATAAGTTTTGGGGTCCTCCTCAGGAGATTTTGGCCTAAATAGATATAATTTCCTGTGATTTGGAGTATGTTTCCTGCAGCTCCTATGTTCAGCAGGCTTTAGTTCAGAATAAGGGGCTCTTATTAATAGACTCTTTATTTTTACAGGCTACAAAGGTCAAAAATAGGCTATATTTTAACTGGTCAGAGCCACACCATGAATCAACCTACTGCCACCACCAGGGGGCAAAATAATTTTTGATTGAATTAGACACAGACACTGTAAGCCCTTTATTACATATGTTTTTAATATAACATGGTTTTGATGTAATTCAGGGGGGTCTGGGGGAATTCTCCCCCAGGAGATTTTTTTTTTAAATTCTGTGCAATTTTCTGCTTTTTGGTGAGTTTTAGATGTGATATTCTTATTATGTGATGTATTTTTACTATCATTAAAAAAAACCTGAGCCAGTTTATTAACAATTGCTGGGTTTCACATTGTAGAATTCTTGTCAGTTAAAGGGCAGGTTGGGGGCAAGAGGCAACCCGTGCATTGATACGGGGTAGGCTGTCATGAACACTCTGGTCTTGGGAACTTACGATAATTGAATTTCAAGATAAATTCAAGTTGCTTGATTCTAGGATTTATACAAAATTTTAAGCATTTTGACAAATTTAACTTTGATTTATTGCAGAGACACAGATTATTTTTCTTGTTTCAAAGTGTTTCGAACTGATTTCAAGACATTACTTCTTATTTCAAGCCAGGAACTGTTCTTACCCCTTTGTCAAATATTTGTTCTTCTTTTAAGACACATTCTCTTA
Organism: Mugilogobius chulae; assembly: GCA_038363315.1. Lineage (NCBI taxonomy): Eukaryota > Metazoa > Chordata > Actinopteri > Gobiiformes > Gobiidae > Mugilogobius > Mugilogobius chulae. The sequence goes on along the minus strand of CM076401.1, from coordinate 22,492,962 downwards.
TAACCAGTTAAATGTCTTGAAACCAGTGAAATATTCTTACACAAGCAATTAAATCTTATCCAGTGAAAACAGCTCAAATCTGGATTAAAATTCTGATTCCAAGTCATTTTAAGAAAGTCTAGATGTATAGTTTATAGTGTACGTAGTTTCCCAGTGCACATGAATGCAGCATAAACCTCAAAAAATAAAATACAATACAAAAAATAAATATAAATGACTAATTATTAATATTCTAATTATTATTAGTCGATTAACAAATTAAAATGAACATTAAGATAAATGTATGCACATATGAAAATATTTAAATGTAAACATATTTAAATCCTAGATGTTTTATGAACTTCATGTACAAGTGATTTTTCCCCCTCTGGTGTATCTTTTTTGTTTGAATTTTGTGTTGTTGTTGTTTTGTTTAAAAAAAAAAAAAATCAATAAATAATAAATTACTGATTAATATATACAGTAATAGTTTATACAAATACATAGAAAACTGAAAAACTAACTTTTTTTGACTATTATGACGCAACAAAAGAGAATTTCTCTGGCCTTTTTTTTTTTTTTTCTATTTCTAAAGATATTTCAGATATATTAAAAATCGTAGAATGGTAAATGGTCTTTATTTATATAGCGCTTTTCCACCTTACAAAGCACTCAAAGCAAAGAATGTTACAATAATGAGTAAACTGCAGATTGAACATGATTTCACCAGGACAAGACAAAGTGAAATATTTCAAAGACAAGCATATTATTTCCTGTTGTGGTTGATTTTATGATTCATTCACATTTACTTACTCATATTTTTGTCAATTTCTTGTCAATATTCTCTCCCCTAAAAGACACATTTTTACACCAAAACTAAACAAAAGGTCTATACATTGATTTGTATAAAACTGCAATACTAGAATATAACACACGAGGGCGACTTTTGCACACAGACCATTTCACTCACGCTTGAACCCAAAAGAAAACACAGATAATAATGATAATTTGTGCCATAATATCCACCTTCACACATACTTTTTCCTTTTCTTTTGATTAACCCTAGAGCACTAAAGCACTATCGCCGGGTGATTTTTACCCGAGCAAATGTATTTACATGATTTTCAATATGTTACTTTTTTCTGAGTGTCATAAGTCCCTGGGCAGCTTCACCAGTGTTTGTGACTTCTATGAAGGTGTGGGTGTTTCCCCAAAGCCCACTTTTTCCTACAGGCTTGTTTTCGGGTGATTTTCACCCGGCAACAGTGAAAGAGGGTAATGTGCGTTTTGGGTGGATTTCAACCAGCGATAGTGTTAGTGTTTAAAATCAAGAGATCCTGCCACAAGTGAAGGGTGACAACAATCAGGCTCACCATATTTTCACCATATTTACTGTCCCTAGTCACTACAGCTTCATTCTGTGGCAGGATTAGTGTCTCGGACATCTCAGTAGTGAGTAACTGCAGGTTTGCTTTCGGGTGATTTTCACCCAGCAATAGATAGATAGATAGATAGATAGATAGATAGATAGATAGATAGATAATACTTTATTGATCCTCGAGAGGGAAATTCATTCTCTGCATTTGACCCATCCTGCAGAGCTGCTGGGACGTCTGTCAGGAGCAGTGTGCTGCCGCTGAACGGCGCTCGGGGACAATCTCCATGATGTTGTGCTTGGCTTCGTCAGGGCCTTAGCTGGAGGAGCAGGTGCAGTTGGAGGTGGAAACCGGAGTGTGAGACAGATGACAATCAGGTGCAGGAGGAGCAAGTAGATTCTGTAGACACATCACAGCCAGGTCCAGGTGGAGGAAGGTGAACTTCTGTTGTTTCAGTCGGTGATAAAATCTTCCTCTGCAAAAGCTTTGGCTGCAGCAGTTGTAAAAGTTCTGTAGCATATCAAAAGGTTAGTGCTAGATAGTCAGGTCCGAAGGGACAGAAGTGAGCTGGTTGCCATGGTAATGAGTTTATTTCTGTTGCTAAACGGGCTTAAAATGTTATATTTTTTATCTTAACCTTTACCCAAACCTTTTTCCTAACCTTAACCATCACCCTAACCCTTTTCCTAAACTTAGCCGTTCTCATAAACTTAACCATCATCCCTCCGGACCTGACTATCTAGCATTAACCATATCAAAAAGTCCAAAGCTAGCAAAGTTAGCTTTCATAACTTCATGTACCATCTCCATGGTTACAAGACAAACAAACAACTCCATTCACAGAATCTTAACTTGTGTCTGTTGAACATCACAGGGTGGATGAAATCCCAAGAATCAAACTATTTTCACTGCAATGTCCTCGGATGCTTCAGATGTGAAAAGTCTGCCATTTTAGAGGTCCAAATCTAGCGTAGGTAGCATTAGCTTTTGCATGGTCTCCATGGTTACGAGAAAAACAGATGTCTCCTTTTCACAAATCTGACAGTACTTATCTCATGTTTGTAGAACATCAGAGGCCACACGTCTTATTGGTTGAAGTCCAAAGGTGTCTTGCCAAAAACTGAGCTAAAAACCAAAAAAGTTTCAAAAAGTGCTCAGTGCCTCCAGAGAGACAGCAAGAGAGCAGCCAACCACTCCGTTTCAAAAGATGCATGGAAGGAAGGATAGTGAAAGAGGGTAATGTACATGTACTTATTTATTTATTTTTTTTGCCAAAAGCTAAATTATGTAGCTAGCTATTTATATAAATTACGAATATATATCACAAAGTGGTGATTTCAAAGTGAATTCTTAGGGTGAAAACAATATTTTAATCAAGTGGTCATTTTTACACAATGAAAAAATACAAAGTTTTTGTTCCTCTCTGCGGTAGTTGTTTGCATGTCCAGGAGTCTGTGCTTCACCAGGGAAGTCTCACATGTCTCAGGAATGGGTCGACCAAAGACCAAGTTTCCTGTATCAGTATTTTTTATTTTTAGGAATTTTTTGTTCTCAAATCCAAATTTTTCAGTAAATTTCGAGCATGTTTGTAGGATCGTCCTATATATTTATTTTCCATTTGTTACACATACCACAGTTAAAAAATAAAAGAAAATCACTGTAATTTATCAAGTGTTGTCATATTTTGATCTATTTTTTATGACAAGTACTTTTTTTTGGGTATATTATGGTGTAACTTTTTATAGCGAAAGTGTTCTAGGGTTAACATACATAACCTTCACCTTATGAGCTTATGATTTGGACTTTTGTTTTGCCTTTATACCTAGAATAGACTCATATTTTGACATTTAATATAATCTATTAAAACCACAGTCTTGTTTAAGCCGTGTACTGCCACAATAACACATAAATACATTAGCGGCGCTGCTGACATCTGTAAGTGTCTCATTATCCTGCGTACTCGTGCGCCCGGCTCTCCTGTTACCATGGAAACATGCAAATGACACGAGCTGTGAAGTCAGGCGCTCGACATGTGTGCACAACAGACCAGAGTAAGTTTATATATAGACTCGTGCTGGTCTGTGGGAGCAGAGACGGAGCTTTGCACAATGTTACTGTTTAAGATCAGGTTTTTATGAAGAACTCCTGAGTAAACTGGTCAGAGCCACAGCATGAGTCCACCTACTGCCACCACAAGAGGGCAAAGTACATTTTACATTAGAATCAGTTAGCCCTCTATTAAGCCCTTCTCCATTCTGGGGGACCCCCTGAAGTACCCCAAGGAACATTTTTAAATTTCCAGAATTTTGGTGAGTTTCAGATGTAATATTTTCGTTATGTGAAGTATTTTTACTATAATTAAAAAGACATAAGTCAGTAAATCAAGACACCCCCCCCACCACCACCACCCCAGGTGCCCCAGCCCCAGATGCCATTAGCTCCACTCCTGTAAAACTGGGCTTTAGGAGCATGATGATATAACTGTATTTATAAAGTACTTTAAAGACAACGAAGTTGACCAAAGTGCTGCAAGAATAACAAAGGATTAAAAACAACAATACAATAACAATAATAACATTAAAATGACAGCAAAAATAACAAATTCTAATAACTCAAACTGTGTCAAAAGCCAAAATAAACAAGTGTGTTTTAAGAAGGGACTTAAAAACAGCCACAGAAGGGGCCTGTCTAATGTGCAAAGGCAGGTCATTCCACAGTTTAGGTCCAGCTACCGCAAAAGCCCGGTCCCTCTGAGCTTTCGATTGGTCTTTGGCACGCTTAAAAGGAGTTGGTCTGCCGACCTTAAAGACCGTGAAGGGCTGTAAAGATGCAGAAGCTCGAAAGATACAGCGGGGTGACACCATTTAAACACTTAAAAACAAATAAAAGAAGTTTAAAATGGATTCTAAAGTCACTCAGGACTGTCCTGTGTGATCAGAGCCGAGAAAACACTGCTGCACATTTCCCGCAGTTTGCACTGCTGTTAATTTCACGTTTATTTTATTGTACATTTTGGACCTTTTCTTCGTGGATACAAGGCAGATTGGCACAAAATGAGGACCAAAATGAAGCTCCAGTTTCACAGAATATCACTGGGAGTTTGAAATGCTTCTCTCAGAAAAGATCTGTCTGTTAAATAGCTCTGCTGTGACGCTGCCCTGACAGTTGGTGCTTCCGAAGGAGAGAGAAAGAGAGAGAGTGGGTGTGTGGAGGAGAAAATGTTTCTGAATAAGCCAAAGAGCCGCACTCTGATTGGCCAAGAGCCCCATGCATTGAGCCTCGGGTTGGCCCCCTCCTGATATTAACTAATTATAGATACTGTAGATAAACTTCATCAGTCACTTTGAATGGAAAGTGTATCATCTCTTTCTTTGTGACTGTGCTTAAGCTAAAACAATTCATTGAACTTCTACAGTATCTGCCTGTGACGGTAAGCCGGGTCCAAATGTGTCCTCTCACCTGTAAACTGCTCTGTGTGTCTGCTCTCTCTCCTCTCCGTTTATCAAACACGAGAACAGGCCAACGACTCTGCACCTGAAACACACGACAGGACAAGACACATTAGGCTATATACAGTAATTAAATCAGATTGAGTCTGTCCTTTGCTTGTCTGAATGATGATGTCGTTTAAGCAGTCACCTTCAGTCTCTCTCTCTCTGAAACCTTCAAATCAAGTTAGAAATCTGGGGGTAATAATAGGGCTGGGTCATTAATCGAAAAATTGAGAGATTGAGATTGAATCGAATCGAATAGTCAGTTATTTGGTGGTGGGTTTTGAATCGAAAAATTTAAAACAATTCCTTTGTCAGTAAAAATGTGACTTCAACAGCCACATCAAGTCACTAACATCAGCAGCTTTTTACCATCTAAAAACATTGCCAAAATCAAAGGTGTAGAGTCAAAGTCTGACTTGGGGAGACTTGTCCATGTAATTGTTATTTTGTTTTAAAGGAGGTCTATTGTGATTTCTCTGTATATTTAGGGAAGTTCAAAATAAACTGCCAGAACTGATAAGCTCCGCCTCTTCATTGTAAAATTGTAAAATCCCTAGTCAGTGCCCCAAAAGCCAAAGTCAAGTCTCAAGTCTGTGACCCAAAAGTCCAAGTCTCTTCATTGTAAAATTGACTTTAACAATGCTACAAATAAAAAATTACATTTGTTGTTGTTGGAGAGTGTCTGCATGAGAATTTTGAACCTTACATGTCTTACTCACCATCCTAATTCTTTACTAAATGCACGTAAATACAGACAAGTGGGCGGGGATAGGTGGTAAGTGAAGACAGAGATTTTCTGAGCACTGGAGCGTCAGCTGCAGGACAATACAAGATTACTCAAACATGCAGGAATCAATCCAAATACAACTTTAGGTAAACTAATGTAACATTGTTAAAAACTTAGAAAGTAGATTTTACACAATAGGTCTCCTTCAAGGTATGCTAACCGGGTAACAGCATAACTGTGTGGGGAAACTAAGATGTGCACAGAACGTCAGCTGGCTTGTTAGATTTAAAATGCAACATCTTGATACAATGGTCATTTCCTGCTTAGTTCATTTTTCAAGGTTTTCACTATCAAAAGCTGAAAAATTACTACAAGATCATTCAAGTGAACAGAGACTTGTGATTGGTTTTCTCTGACAACATTTTCACAAATCAGGAGAAAACTTCACCAAAGGATCAAAGTGTGTTTATAAAAGGATGTGTTTGTGTGTAAATGCTGCATCATGTGGTCCTCTGGTGCTTGTGTTTCCTAGTCTGTCCAAAAACACACGTTAAAGGCTGTTTTCTATTTATTTTCCAGCTGATTTTTAAGAGTATCTTGAAAAATACGCCACAAATCAGAAAATATTTGCAGTTTTCTGACACATTTCTCTTTAACTATCCAAGAGAGATAAAGGCGGTGTTTTCTGTGGTCAGTGTGTTAATCTGCTCTTGACAGAATCTAATGCAGAGAGACAGAATGAGACCGGAGCCCAGCTGGAATCCACGCTCAGCTCAACAGAGACCAATTTACACTGACACAATCCTACCTGAGCAATCACACCACCAGCCAGAAGAGAACGTCCACAAATGAGACACGGCTGAAGCTTTGAGAAGACAGAACTGATATAACGAGCTTTGTGATCAAGAAAGAGGTTCTGTGTATGTTTACTTTACAAACTAGTTGTGGAACATTGATATCTGAAAAAAGGCTGAACAGCTAAACTAATACAAAACATTTATGGTAACTTTCATTTGCAAATAAAAGTCGTATTACCCAGAGATATGATTCCGGTTCATGCATACGTAATGGTGTTTAGTTTGACTTTTTCTGCACAAATTAATATGTTTTATCTAGCCTCGGACTTTAAATCCTCTGGTCCACCAAACCTCTAGGTACTTACACCTTCCCTGACTTGATCTGTTAAGGCATAACTTTGGATAACAAAATCATTTCTTCCTGAGCTTGACAACACAAAATACTCAAAGACAAGAAAGTTGCAAAGTTATTGGTTATTATTTTGATTGGTAATTACCATGGTAACACTGAGGGAGGTCTTTAGTTAGTGCTCCAAAAGTTCATGTCAAGTCAAAGTCAGTTCCAAAAAAAGTCCAAGTCTAGTCTTGAGTAAATGCTCCAAAAGTCCAAGTCAAGTCCAGAGTCAGTATCCCAAAAGTCTAAGTCAAGCGCCAAGTTAGTGCCCCAAAAGTCCAAGTAAGGCTTTGAGTCAGTGCCCCAAAAGTCCAAGTCAGGCCTTGAGTCAGTGCCCCAAAGGTCCAAGTCAAAGTAAGAGTCAGTTCCCCAAAAGTCCAAGTCAAGCTTCAAGTCAGTGCTCAAGAGAGTCCAAGTCAAGTCTTGAGTCAATGCTCCAAAAGTCAAAGTGAATCTCTAGTCAGTGACCGAAAAGTCCAAGCCAAGTCTCAAGTTAGTGCTCCAAAAGTCCAAGTCAAGCTTCAAGTTAGTGCCCCAAGACTCCAAGTCAAATCGTGAGTCAGTACCTCTAAAGTCCAAGTCAAGTCTTTAGTCAGTGCCCCAAAGATCCAAGTCAAAGTAAGAGTCAGTTCCCCAAAAGTCCATGTCAAGCTTCAAGTCAGTGCCCCCAAAGTCTATGTCAAGTCTCGAGTTAGTGCTCCAAAAGTCCAAGTCAAGTGCCAAGTTATTGCCCCAAAAGTCCAAGTCAAGTGCCAAGTTATTGCCCCAAAAGTCCAAATCCAGTCTTGATTCAATGCCCCAAAATTTCAAGTCAAGTCCCAAGTTAGTGCCCCAAAAGTCCAAGTCAAGCCTTGAGTCAGTGCCCAAAAGTCCATGTCAAGTCTTGAGTCAGTGCCCCAAAAGTCCAAATCCAGTCCTGATTCAATGCCCCAAAGTTCCAAGTCAAGTCCCAAGTTAGTGCCCCAAAGTTCCAAGTCAAGTCCCAAGTTAGTGCTCCAAAAGTCCAAGTCAAGTCTTGAGTCAATGCTCCAAAATTCCAAGTCAAGTCCCAAGTTAGTGCCCCAAAAGTCCAAGTCAAGTCTTGAGTCAAGTAAAACTCTGACGGTACTTACTTGAAGAGCTTGATCGTCCGTTGAGAAAAACATTGAGAAACTTTTTGGAGAAGTGCAGATCTCCGTCGGTGGAGGAGTCGTCGGACAAACAGGCGGTCCCCTCTCTCCTGACTCCGCCCATCTGCGCTCCGTCTACTTCCTCATCTTCATCCTCGTACTCCTCGCCCAGCGCCGACTCGTACGGCGACGAAACGCAATTATCGTAAACCGTGGCCGAGTCGCTGTCGTCGCTGTAGCCTTGGTAACACTGCTTCAGGCTCACCAGCTCCAGTTGCGCGTGCTCGTCGACGACCAGCGTGTATTTGACCGAATCGTACGTCAGACCGCTCGCTTCGGGGCTCATGGAAGTCCTTAGCGCGCTCGACAACGCCTGCTGCTCTTTGCTTTTCCGTCTACCGTCCATCATAATCCTATCTACGTCCTCATCTTCGCCGCAGTAGCTATCGTCTGTGGCGTCGACGTACTCTACGGAAGAACCGACTCGGAAAGCGCCAAGTCCGGAAGCTTTTAAATCCAACACGAGAGAAGAGGAATTAGGCGGGGTTATTAGCGACTCCACACAGGACGCGTAAGATGGCGGAGGCACGTAGATCTCGTCCTCTTCGAAGATGCACTGGTCGGTTCGGTCCGGCAGCGGTTGGTAAGGCGGGGGTCCTTCTGTGTCGGAGCTGATGGACATGCGGCCCTGTTCGGTCTGCTGGGACAAAAATGGCCGATCCGGTGGTGCCGCAGCGGAGTCCAGGGCATCTGAAGAAGAGCGCTGGACCGGGGTGAGGTATATCTCCTCCGTGGGTTCGATTCGAGGCGGGGGTTCGGCGGAGGTTTTGTTGCTGGGTAAAGAGGAGCCGGGGTGTAGTTTTGGGAGGTGGAGGCGGGGCTGGGGGTTTGTCTTTGGAGCGAGTGGAGGAGTGGGATGTGTGGTTGTGCCTGCAGGGGGCGTCCGTAGAGGTGCCTCGATCTTTGGTTTGAGCTGACTGGATTTTGTCTTCGTCGCTGAGGCAGCTGTGTTCTCGAGGGGGAGTCCGCTCACCTGCAACAAAGACAAAAAAACAAAACATGATTACAATAGCTTCACATCTAGACAGTAATGAAGTAATGTATTGTAAAAATATTCATCATTGCACAGCCAACCATTGCCCGCCACGGACAGATATTTCCGCTTCTGGAGGCCGACTTTCTTTTCAAACAGATTACAGGCAAAACATCTTGGACCAAAAACATCGTTGGGTAAGTTTAGAGAAGATATTTGATCTTTAAAATGAAGCAAAGACAATCGTACTGGACTAGGACTCTGAGGAGAGCGACACATGCAGCGAGTCTCAAGGAGAAAAACTAAACTTCCTTTCTCGTGAGCGATACAAAAGTGGTCACAGACAATCATTCACTCTGGGGCTGCAGATTAAACAGAAATAAGTGTTTTTGATGTGAAGCTTGTTTGCCTACATCAAGTGTTATACAATTATACAAAATCTGAAAACAAAGGAATAGATCTAAGCCCATCCACACATTTAACCGATCTTGGCCTATCAGTATTGCAGGGGGAAATGCAGGGATCATATTTAATGTGCTGCTCAGAGCGAATAGTGTACTACAGAGGCCCGTATGAAACAGCAGGACACCGCAATAATGTGGTTGGACTAAACTAAACTCCATCCTGAGACAGTGGAGTAGCCGACAGCTCTCACTTTACCCGTCTTTAGAGCAGGGGCGTGCAATGGTCGCATTACATTTGCTGAGTTTGTACACCCAAAGCATTGTATAGCCTGTTACTTGTTGACAATTCACAACTCAATAGATTCATGCTCATTTAAGAGAAGGGCATATATTTAATCCCTCAGATTTCAGGCTTATCTGAAGTGCATTAGTAGCAGCACAACAGAAAAAGGCCACTAAAGTGAACACACATGCTCTGTTTTCTGTCACATTTCTCATTCACATTTCTCTGGGTCTAGTCCCTCAACTCATCCTGATAATTTTACGAGCTGCCTAATCTAAATGGTCTATGTCTCTGTTCTGAATCCATTCACCCACATACTAGGAAGATTCCCGTGTAAAGGTGTAAGTATGAATGGGGCTTTAGACTACTAATTATGGTACTACGATGAGAATTAAAAATGCTCTTTTCACGTCATATTTCTACACAATAAACTAACATTATCAGCACAAAATACAAATACTTCTTTTATTAAACAGCTTGGGTTTAAACTAGCTTCATCAGAAAATACCAGATTTTGTCCTGTTAATGTGATTTTTTTTTTAAGTGCGCTTGGATCTAGTTTCAATACCAGTTTGTGCATTGATGAGAATATGATTTCTGATACTTTTGACCAACATAAAATCTAAATTCCCGAGGACAAATCTCTTTATTTACATGTTTTAGTGATAAGCATACCTGGGTTTTGATTTCTTTAGTTAATTGGATCCTTAAGCTTAAACCAGACACATATATTTAAACAAATGTTAAAGTCTTATAAAACCATACCTTACCCAACAGCAGTGCACATCAGCTCATATCTAACGTCATTACAGTGAATTACATTAGCACACACGCTCCCTCAGGTGTTTTTAAGGCTGCGAGAGCTTTTTCTTTGGCTTCATGTGACTTTGAAACAGATCGACAGCAGAACACACAGACAAGCCCGCAGCACTGGAGCCATGCACTCAGATGGATAGGATTACATAACTTTAGACTCAACAGACACACAGAGAAAGAGTCTGAGTTAAAGCGGGATTATCTAACTTTCTGTTGTAAATGGGTCGGTAATGCTTACGTTTCATAAAATGCAGGGTAAAAACAATAATCTGTGTTGAAATCAGAAACAAGCTTGTGAAAATTTTGTGCTGTGCCAAAGAGTACAAAAGATAATTTGGTGCATTTAGAGGTTTAGTCGACTAAATAAATTCTTGATCGACTAGAGAAGACGTGTCCAATCAAGCAATTGTTTGACTTTAAAAAGGGGTGTGGCAAAAACTATAAAGCTAAAAACAAATTTTTGATCTGATCGTGTATTTTTACATCCGTGGAATTGACCCCCCATTAAACTTACTTTTTTTTTTTGCAAAACCAATTCGAGGATTGCATAACAAAATTAAAGTTTTCAAGGGACTTGAACTTTTAACTTGAACTGAACTTTGAACAAAAAATATCTTGAATGGGGAACTGCAAAAACTTGCCTTCCAGTGCAAGTGAGATGAGGCACAGATCTGAGGCACACTGACAGGTAAATTAAAAGTCCTTTATTTTGTATGTTTGCCTAAACATATCATAGCGTTTCGACCATAATGGTTGAAAAAAGCCCTGATGAAGACCATTATGGTCGAAACGCGTCCCCTCACAAAATAAGTAAGCAATAAACAAAGAGGAGCCGTGCATTATGCAGTTTTAACGCACGACGTGGAGTCTTAGGCTACAAAGTGTAATAGCTCACCTGTGGACATTAAAATTGTGCTTATGATATGTTAATGTCTGAGATATTAGTTATTTCTGTGTTTTACACAAAACTAGTTCCTCTACACTGATAGAAGTTGTTTACATTTGGTTGCCTGTTGTTATAGTGATGAGCCTGGCTTAACGAAATTATACCAACTGTTGGCATGAAAAAATAGAATGCATAAGTTGTTCATTTAGTTTATAATGATACAAGAATTATAAACAACAAATGTAATTTAATTTAATGAGAATAAATGTTTAATGAGATTAAATATAGCAACCGTACAAAATCACAGATAAAACATCATACTTAGATTTAGAGATTAAACTGGACATTTCCATTAATGATACAGTTAATAAGGGGACACACTAGATAGAACATTGCTCCATGTTTTTCTCTCTTTGTCTCTTGCAGAAAAGGTCCTACACACTTGATTTTGCTTTGTCTCCTCTTTTTCCCATTCTTCAAAATTTTGATGGTCCAAAAATATTAAAATGTACATTGAAATCAATCATATTTTGGCTCACTTTCTCAACTGGCAGCATTTATTTACCCGTTGTTATGGTGACGGCCACAGAGCAGTGATTTGGAATGTGATTTGGCTGTTGCTGAACTACCTGTGCGTTATGCATTCTTAACGCACGGCAGTTAGCATTGACATTCTCAATGACCGTGGTATAAAGGACTTTTAATTTACCTGTCAGTGTGCCTCAGATCTGTGCCTCATCTCACTCGCACTGGTTTTGCAGTTCTCACTGATACTCAGACATCCTTGAAGAGCACCTGACTGTTTTTACTATCTACTGGTTGACTATTTTAGCATACATTTTTTGACCCAGTGAAGCACTCACTATCACCATTTTTCCTTACTACAAGGGTTTCTTGAATTATTGTAATTTTTTTGTGTGTGGTCTGTTATTGTTTGCACTTTATTTTTGCACCCATACTGTACTTAGTCCTAACATTTTTTAGTTAGCGTTACATGTGCAAATAAAACAACTATAAATTGAGAGTACAAATGTGAAAAGTCAGACTCACCTGTTTTCTGCGGAGACGAGCCCGACACTTTTTCCTGCCAACTGAACTTCTTCCCAAACGAGTTATTGTTGAGCGTGTCCTGCAGGAAGAGGAAGAAACAAAAGAAGCATGTGAGAAAAGTATAAATAAACCCAGAGAATGTGTTTGAACCAGAGTCTGCTTCTTCTACTGCTGCTGGTCGTCACAGAAAATCTCTCTCTCTCTCTAAAACCTCTTTTCAGTCGAACGAGCCGCGGCTTTTGTTTCAGTCGTGGGAAGAATTTAAAGGGAAACTTTACAAACTCGCTGAACTCAGAGAGAGAAGAGGTGAATGTACAGCAGAGAACAATGATCAGCTTCAAATGTGGTGGAAAAAACCCTCACAGAATATGAACTGGATCAGTGAACAAACTTTGCCCTGGAACAAAGCCCATGTCAGTTTTTGTTTTTGTTGTCAAACTTTTCTGGTAGACTTCACCCTGCAGGAGATGCTTTACTGGAAATAAAATGTATTTGTCATTTAACCTTTTATGAGGGTATTGAGAAGATTCCTACAATAATTATCGAGATGGTAAAAGAACTGAAGAGACCGACCAGGCTGTAGATGTGACTAAAGCCGGCTGCACACTACAGGAGTTTAGGATCTTTTGTGATTTTTTGACGTGCCAAAGAAAAGAACAGGCCACAGACATAAGGACATTTACAGCGATTATTTGTTTCACAGTCACATCGTCGCAGGAAGAACAGAGACGACACAGACTTGGGGCGTGGAATGAAGGAGACAGTGTTGTGTCACATGATCGAGCGCAGAGTGTTTCTTTCATGTGAGCCATTGCTGTTGCACTGACGCGCTGTGGGGTGAAATGAAAAAGTTTAAGCAACTAGGCCTCGTGCTACCATTTTTATAAAGTTTGGTGCTTCATCATTTGGGAGCAGGTGCGTTGAGATGACGTCGTAAGGATTGTGATGTGTGCACTTAAATAGTGCACAAAGCGTTACATTTATTTACAATAAGCAATGTTTCTTCTAGTTTTATGTGCAAATGCACATGCAGCGTGTGAACCTCACGATGATGTTTCCCGACAAACAGTTGCAGTGACGCACAGACACAAGGAGAAACAACAAAAAAGCTCTTACTAAGTCATTACTCTGGCCACACCTCCTAAACTCGTAGAGAGGCACAACGGCTCAAAATCAGGACAAAACTTCTGTAATGTGCAGCTAATTACAGATAAAGTATAAGTCTGTAGAGCCAAGTCCATTAGCAGAGGGAAACGACTCGTCTGGCAGGACCAGGACAGGCTAGTCCAAGAGGAGGGAGGGGTCCGGGCCCTTAAAGCTCTGTCAATGAATAAAGAATGCTGTCTGAGTTGTAGAACAATCCAAGCCTTTCTGTGAGATTTAGTCCACACTGCACTTCATTTACCAGCATGTTTTAGATTTTGTAGTTATGATGAGGTGCTGTTCTTTCTGACTTTACCCGTCTATCGAGCGCCTTCACTCGACTGATCACTCAAGATTATCCAGAGATCAACACGAGAACCTTCTCCGCCTCGCTCTGCCTAAACAAGCCTTATGAGTTTGCTGTGTTTGAAATGTGTTTGTGGGTGGAGTTTACGGGTGAGCTTCACTTTAAATAGGTCTGGTAGCGACACATGCTCGTTTCCATGGCGATATCTAAGAATAAAGCAATACTATGCAACATACAAGGGGAAAGAATAGCGTCTGACATAACTCCACATGCAAGATTACTGGCTTTTCTCTTGTCACATGTGCAGAAGCTGTGTTTAATCATGACTATATTGACTCCAGAGCTTCTCCTTTTCAGTGTAAAGTTTGGTCTGAGTCAGAGAAAACGAGGAGGAAGATGAGGAAACTCCAGTGACGAAGATGTGTCCAAAATAACTAATCCGGTTCTGACTCATGGTGTTCGTGAGCGCGTCGCCATGGAAACGCTGACTCACCTCACACGTCGCAGAGGTGCACTGTGGGTAAACAAACCGGCACCGGCGCAACATCATAGACAGTCGCCCATGTACGTCAATCATGCAAGTACACAGTCTGAATATATCTCATGTTTTCTATCGTTTTTTTGTTGTTGTTTTTGCATCTTTGGTTCAATCGTCTTTTTATGTCTATTTTTCTGTCTAAATTTCTAACTAAAACTGTTTCTGATCATTTTTATGCTGTATCCCTGTAGTTTTAGCTTCTGAGACTAAGAAGCTCTGATTAGAAGTGAGAACTTTCTCCACAGAAAAACAGAATTTAATTTTACCTAAATCGTTTTTAGATTGGTAAAACTGGTGTTGACAGCTGAGACCAGACTGACACTACATTTGGCATATTTTGAGTTTGACAATTCCTCTGCAAAAACTGAAGGTAACTGAAGTAAAGAAGGATTTTCGGTCAACGTCCCCTTCCACCTTACTGTGCATGCTCCATGCAGAAAGAGCCGCTCTCCATCTGCTTACATGTAAAACAACAAAACGAACGAGAGCAGCTGTTTGATCAGGTCTGAACCGGTCTCACCGTCTTTTTCACTCACCTGAGTGTAATTTTTAAGAATCGTAGGGTCTAATTTCATTCACAAAAGTTGATTTAGCAGCAGAACTTTTGTTTTCACACACTGATAAACTCTTGTAGTTAGATGACAATGGCCCTAGCTCGAAGTGTTTCTTTAGCTTGGTCAATGAGTGGCAGCCCGTGTTCATAAACAAATAATTCCTCTATATACTGTATACATTTCTTTTCTTCCTGACACATAAACCTCGTTCCGCTGAAGCTAACGTCCTGCACAAACACTCTCTGGTCTGAATGAGGTTGTTCCAGCTCGGCTCTGATCTGATTTTTCTGGTTGAACGCTTGGTCTGAAGCTCACAGTGACACGGTTATGTCACTGTGTTTTATTATGTAAGAATCCTCACATCAGATACTCTGGAGTTTACTCTGGTCTTATGAGCCACACTCGCCCTGAGGCAGACTGAGAGACATGATACAGGTCTGTGCTGTAACGACAGACTCTTTTGTCACATCAAACAGACATATTTTAACACTGACACAATATGGCAGCATACTATTAAAGTTAAAGCACCTTTATTGTACTTACTGTACTTATTGTACCATTGTACTTTGAGGTACTTTTACACAGAAACGTTGTGGTCATTTTTCCCAGAGAAAATTCAAATTCAATGTATATTGAAAATGTGAGTTCCTTGCATTGCTCCTTCAGGTTATTACCTAGAACAATCAGTCCTGTGAGACCTGAACTAAGGACCTTCTGATGTTTGGTTTCTTATTGAGGGATTTTTTGTTTATCAACACGGGCGATGTGCGCGCACCCATCCTGCAGAAAGAGCCGCCGCTCAAAGACACAAACAGTGGAAACAAGTCAATAAAGCTCCATTGTCACCTACAAGAGTTTATCAGTGTGTGAAAACGAAAGTTCTGCTGCTAAATCAACTTTTGTGAATGAAAATCGACCCTACGACCCTCAAAAGTTACACTCAGGTGAGTGAAAAACTTCAAACCTGTTTATAAAGAATTAGTTGAGGTTTGCACAGAAATAATAAATATATTTCTTTTAAACTTAAGAGTTAATGAATGCTTGTAGTAAATGTTTTAATTCATTGACAGTCCAAATATAATTTACCAATGGAACAAAAATAAAATATCTACTTTAGTTTCAATTAAGAAAATGACTATAAATCATTTAAATCAGAAAAAAGACATTTCACTTAACACTCTCCAATCAAACAAACAAACAAACAAAAAATAATAAGCTCTTATTTGTTTGTTTGTAATGTAACTATTAGATAAATGTCAAACGTTTTACTACAAACAAAATACTTCTTACTTCGTCATGATATTATCTAAACTTCAATATATTACCCAGCTCTAGTTGGTGAATAGTTTGATAAATTTAATAAAATAACTTGTTGCAGCTTTACAAATATCATCGTCTTATTTCTGCTGTAAAAATCCACTTACAGTTTCTAAAGTAACATCTGTTTATTTGGTTGACTCTTGTGTGAAGTATTTATACGTCTGATCCTAAACACTGAGTTCCTGCAGAGTCACATGTTTGAGATCGAGAGCAGCGCCCGAGGCAAACAGACAACTTCTCTTTTGTTCAAACAGAAAAAACAACATCCAGAGACAGACTGAGATGGATCCGCTCTGACGTCAGCTGCACTTTACAGACTTTTAACACTGATTTGTCCCAGTATAGAAAAAATATCGTCAAAAAGTCCAGGAATTACACGTCAACGTTACAATCTTCATAATAATGTGAACAAGCTGACACACTGGACTTAAGGGACATGTTTACACCAAACTGGGATCTGTGCATCAGTACTTCCATATTGTAACTACACACAAAGCTAATTAAGCCCAAAAATGGTTTCAAACTTTTAATGTATATATTTTTAAATCCCTATATAGATTTAACATGGGAGCTCGTACTTGTTGAACCAGGAAGTGGACGTCACAGTTGGCCTCCATATATAATAATAAATAAAATACCTAAATGTCTTTTCTTTTAACATATATTAAATGTACATTTTAGAATCCATTGTATGTATTTTTTAACTATCTACAATATACTTTGTACAGGGGTCTCCAACTTTTTCCCCTAGAGAGCTACTTTTACAAAACAAAAAGACAGAGAGCTATTAATGTTATCGGTCACAATACATTGAGTTGATATGGTGGCGATCATAAGCTTTAGATGGGTTACAATTTTATTTATTTATCAGTGCACATACTTAAACATATAAAATGTGCATTTACAATGGTAATAGGCATGTTTTGACTAAAATTTGAATTAATCAGTGTCAAATGTCGACTTCTTGAACCCCTTGGCGAGCTACTTGAAAGGTGCTGGCGAGCTACTGGTAGCTCCCGAGCTTTAGGATGGAGACACCTGCTATATACTATATAAAACTGTAAACTACAATATACTATATGAACAAACATGATCTAGCATGATATCTGGTCTCAGAACTAGATTTAATGAAAACTATTCTTGTATATCAGACAAGTATCGGTAAGAGATGGTACTACCTGACCAACAGCGGGGGGCGTGGTCAGTCCCGTAGACCTCATGGGTCAACTGGACTGACCACACTGAGAACAGCAGATAATAAGACACATCACCATGGCGATGTGCAACGCCTCTGACAAGATGGACCGTCAAAACCAGTCAGGTAATTAACCATCTCTTACCGATACTTGTCTGATATAGAAGAAAACACTTTCATGATACTTGAATAAAACATGATGAACATCCCAATCTTGAACAGATTTTGCTCTGGTGACATCTCCAGTCTGAACACAGACACAGTGACAGTTCAGCAGTTTATGGCTCTGTTCACATTGTGCTGTTGTGCTGGAGATTTGCTGTAAAAACAAATGAACTGATCTGACAAAACAGCAGCGCTGAGCCCAGCTTTAGTCTGACACCAGCCTCATGCAGAGGATTCAACCATGTTCACAATGTTTCAATCAAAAATGTCTAACATGTCAGACACACTTTAAAACACTTTAAAATTGGCATGTATCATTTTAGAAAATATAGTGATGGTTTATAGTAAAAAAGTCACAAACAAGCCAAAGAAAAATGAATGCCATGAATTTTGAGTCCAATGTTTCTGTCCTTTTCATTTACCAGACCAATAATATCTATTTAATATGATTAGCAGCTGAAATTAATCTTGTTTAAGAGCATACATTTTATGGCAATCGAAATGATCCCATTGAAATCATTGAAAAGACTTACTTATGAAACCTGCTGATGTTTTTACACATTACTGTTGGATTGACATATAATCATCTACATTCACCTTATTCCTTATTCTCAATTTTAAACATGAATGTCTATGTTAATAGCTCAAGCTAACTGCAGCTAAACCGGAATTATTGCAGCTAAGAAAAGTGGGCGGCCAGAATAAGGTGATTTTGTTATCTTGTAATGAGAAAAATAATCGAATTATTATTTTTTGTCAAGTTCGCCCCATGCTTATGCATTGAAATATCATATAGGAAAAAAATACATATTTCCAATGTATTTGTATTTTTATTTGTCAAATGCTAATTTTGGTGGCATTACAAGAGAGATAAGGTATTAAAATAATGTAGGTATGAGCTGACAAAAAGCTGGCATAAAATAATACAATTTAATAATGTTCACATGACATTACAGAGTTCTAACATTGTATTAATATTTATTACAGATGTTTTGTGTTGTTGTTGTTTTTTCAAACTAAAAGTTAATTGAGTCTTATTATTTAATTTAATTGTATCACTCTTTGTTAAGGACACAGGTGCAAACATAAGTTCTATAGTTTAAAAATAAATAAAAAAACAATAACAAAAAATGAGGAAGATAAAGGCTGTCAGCAGCATTCATCTCTCTAATAGAAAACACCACAGTGAAAAAATTGTGACTTTAACCTACATATTTTGCAGCAAATATCAAAAGAAAAATCTGGACTTGTCATAATCACATTTCATTCTCGAACGCAAACACAACCTATTAAAATCTCTGCTCTAATGCAAAGAAAACGTGTCTGTAAAAAGTCATCTTAAGCAGACACATCTACAGAGACAAGCACGCTCTGCCTCACCTGTGTTCGAGGGACGATGGGAAACAGGTTCAGCGTGGTGGGTCTTTTGGGTCGTACGTATCCATGGTGACGGGCGGGTGGCGGTCTCCTTGGCGACGGCAGAGGAAGAAGAGGAAGACGAGGATGAAGCTTTGGCAGTGATGGAGTCGGAGCAGCAGTCCACGGCTCCTCCGTCGATCAGCTCCATGTGAAGCATCTCAGACTGTAGATGTCCCACTGCACCAAGCTCCGCCCCCGAGGCACGCCATTGGTCCCCCGCCTCATGTGACCCTGAGAGAGAGAGAGAGAGAGAGAGAGGGAGAGGGGGGGGAGAGGAGAGAAGAGAGAGAGAGAGAGAGAGAGACGAGAGAAAGAGAGGGAGAGAGAGAGAGGGAGAGAAAGAGAGAGGAGGGAGAGAAAGGAGAGAGAGAGAGAGAGAGAGGAGAGAGAGAGAGAGAGAAAGGGAGGGACAGGAGAGGAGAGAGGAGAAGGGAGGGAAGAGAGAGAGAGACAGGAGAGAAAAGAAGAGAGAGAGAAAAGGAGAGAGGAGGAGAAAAGAGAGGGGAGGGGACAAGAAGAGGGAGAGAGGAGGGAGAGAGAAGAGAGGTAGAGAGAGGAGGGAGGGAGAGAGGGGGGAAGGGGGGAAAGAGAGAGAGGGAGCGTGGAAGAGAGAGCGAGAGAGGAGAAGAGAAGAGTAAAGGAGAGAGAGGGAGGAAGAGAGAGAGGAGAGAAAAGAGAAAAGGAGAGAGACAGGGGAGAAAGAAGAGAGGGAGAGAGAAGAGAGGAGGAGAGATAGAGTCAGAGGGGAGGGAGGAGGGAGGTAGGGAAGAAGAGAGAGAGAGGGAGGGGACAGAGAGAGGAGAGAGGGAGGGAGAGTGGAGAGAGACAGGGAGAGAAAGAGAGGAGGGAGGGAGGTAAGAAGGGAAAGAAAGAAGAGAGAGGAGAGAGAGAGGAGAAGACAAGGAGGGACAAGAGGAGAGAGAAGGCAGGAGAGGAGAGGGAGGGGAGGAGAGAGAGGAGGGAGGGAGAGAAAAAGGAGGTTAAAGAGAAAGAAATGAAGGACAAAAGGAGAGAAAAGGCAGGAAGGGGGAGAGAGAAAGAAAAAGGGAGAGGAAAAATAGAGCAAGAGAGGGGAAGAAGACAGAAGAAAGGAGAAAAAAGAGAAAAGATCAAGACAAGTCAGGAATCTCCACATAGTTCATAGTTTGTACAAATAAAACTTAGGCGGCCAAAACTTTCAAAAAACACTTAAAGCATTTGGTTTGTCTGTCATTATAATGTCTGTGTGTTTTATTACACAAATAAAAGCTGCACTGATCAGCAATCCTGTAAATAATGTATAGGCCTATGTATCATCAGCCTACAGTCAGACCTGAGCTCACATGACTGTTACTGTAAAGGTTTGTTCTCATGTGTTTAGTCACAACTCGGCTCACTCACAGGACAGTAAAGATTCAGCAGAGTCAGTCTTATTCTGGTCGTACAAACACGCTTCATTCATCATCACACACTAGATCATGACATAAAATAAGCTGCATTTGTAACACTCACCACTCGTGACATTAAAGCTGTGAATGTGACCTGAAAATGCATCGTCTATCCCAGTGTTTATTGTATGTCATTTTAATCTGTTAAATTACTATGAAATACAGTATTAGAAGAATATTTTAAGAAACAAAAGTGTGATTCTCAGGGTGACAAGTGTTCTGCTTATAACATTAAATCTAATTGTATAATAATAGCATCCTGTGGTACACGAGAACTTCAGAAATCAGTATTTGTAATATTTAATCTACTTAATAGGATTCCCTTTGGAGAGTTTCTTGTTGAATGTTACTGAAGCAATGTTCCATTTCAGATTTTCTGAAATTGTGCTATTTTTTACCCAGTTTAAATCTGATGGTAATTGGAAAGTCAATGATTGTATTATGAATGATGACAATGAATCTGTCTAATGTAATGTTGGTATGAAAAGATTGAAAAGTGCTGGTCTAAAGGAAACACTGCTACTGTTGAAACTCTTTGTATTAAAACAACGACAGACTGAGCACAGATTGTAAAGCAGACAGTGTGTTTGTGGAGTCAGAGTTCACTGGGACGTTCTGTCACCTTCACTCACATCAGAGTCTGAGTCTAAACACAGGACTGATCTCAGACCAGCTGAGTCTAAACACAGGACTGATCTCAGACCAGCTGAGTCTAAACACAGGACTGATCTCAGACCAGCTGAGTCTAAACACAGGACTGATCTCAGACCAGCTGAGTCTAAACACAGGACTGATCTCAGACCAGCTGAGTCTCAGGACTGATCTCAGACCCAGCTGAGTCTCAGACTGATCTCAGCCACTGGTCTCAGGACTGATCTCAGACCAGCTGCTGTGTGACTGTGGACACACTTCGTCTTAAGCCTCTTAAATACTTACACTCTGCTGCACCTGATACATCCACATAAACCACTAAACAATCATAAAGCAGCAGTTTAACCCTCCAGCTGAAGTCTGCTCAGGTCTGGGACAGCTGCACTAAAGTCCAGACAAAACTACTCAAAACAAATCATTCATGAGCACAAACATCGCATTAAAGGACACATATTATGCATTTTTAGTGTTGTTTTTTTTCCTTCAAACCTGCTCTGAAGCACCTCCACTATAGCATCTTAAGCACCACAACCAATAAAAAAGTCTAGTAAAGTCAAACAAGGGCTGTGTGTGTTTTCTACATCAAAAATTGAGTTAGAGCTCTGTTTACTCACTCCAAAGAAAATTACAGAGGCTATGCAATCAAACCAATCATGCCTGATGTGCTAATGCTGCAGAAAATGCTAAAACAAGTCTGGACGATTTATGGACTTAAAAAAATGCAGAATATCTCAGAGATCTATCTATGACATCACAGATCTGGGACATTTACAACAGTGTTTTTGGGAGAACAAAAGATATTTCACAAACACAACTTAAGCAGCATTTTGATGAGGAAGCAACTTTACAATAGGATTAAAAACTCAAAAAAGTGGATTTTGCATAATATGTGTCCTTTAAAGTTACTGGGCTAAACTTGAAACAAGGGCTGCACATAAGGACTTTTTGAGAATTATATGTCGGGCTTATTTCCATTAATCAAATTTAATTTACAAATGCATAACTGTTGTTTTCCACATTGATAAACTTTAGCTGACAACAGCGCTGGCTTGAGTTTTTTCTACAGCTTGTGTCAATCAGCTACATCTCTTTCTGCATACCGGCTGTGTGTGTTGATAAACAAATATCCCTCTTTAAATCTCCTCCTGATAGAGTCAGGTTTGGGAAACAGATACACACCAGGCTAACACTTCCAATCTACTACAATAAAGGTCAGTACTATGCAACAGTTTGTCAACTAAATGCTTAAAGCTGTAACATATTAAAATGCATTCACTTCAACTAAGAAAAAAACTTATTCAAAGCCCTGCTCTGAAATGATCCATATAAATCCATTTACAACATTACAACACACATTTCCATCTCAAAGTGTTACAGTTTCCTGCTGTTTGAAGAAAAAGTCCTCAAAACAGAGTTGTCACAATAATAAAATGATATAGTTTCCATTTACAAGAGATTAAAACTGTGCTTTGTTAAGTCAGGTTTCAGGCAAGATCAACATTTCAACACAAAATAATAGTATTTTCTTTTTTTTAATACTTTAGTTATTTATTGGCTCTTTTATTAGCTATAGAAGAAAATACATTATAATTAGGTGTTTCACTTCCTGCTTCTGTACAGTACAGACGTTCAGAAAAGCGAGTGACGGCGCGCAAAGGTGCAGCGGCCCGGAGAGTCACTCCAAACGAAATTTCATTGTACTCTGTGACAATGACAATAAATCTTTTGGTTTGTGAAGACAATTGAAAAACTGCAGCCTACATTGACATTTTAAATTGTAACAAAGCTTTTTTCTAAAGTGTTAGAAAAGTGTTGTTAGGTCTAGGGATTAAACCCGTGCTTTGTTAAGTTTCAGGCAATATCAACATTTTCAACACAAAATACTAGTATTTTCTTCTTTAATACTATACTTATTTATTACCTTTTATTGGCTTCTTCTAAAACAGTTTCAGGGAAGAAAACACATTATATTTAGCTGTTTCACTTCCTGCTTCTGTACAGTGCAGATGTTCAGAAAAGCGAGTGGCGGCGCGCAAAGGTGCAGCGGCCCGGAGGTCACTCAAACGAAATTTCATTGTACTCTGTGACAATGACAATAAATCTTTCTGTTCTGTTTGTTGTAAAGACAATTGAAAAAACTGAAGCCACATTTGATATATTTAAATTGTAATAAAGCTTTTTCTAAAGTGACACCATGTTAGGTCTAATTTTTAGGTCAAAACATTACACATTAGACCTTTAACAATGAACATCTTCATGTATTTTCATACATTTGGTTAGTTTAGAATAATTTCTGATAAAAATCCAATCAGGACTGAGATCAAAAATCAAACTATAACTACAATTGATCCCAACTAAACTCATCACATTCCTTCCCATCATGCTTTGCTCCACACCCATCCCTTCTACATTACAGCTTATATAAATCCCCCGTTCCGATCACGTACCTGTCGTTGTCGCGTCGCCTTCGTTCCTAATCAATAATCTCTATAAAATCCTCTCTCTCCAATCGCGTTTTATGTTTTATGACTGAGATTTCTGACGTTCGCTGCTGCCCACCCAGTTTCTATAGCGACACAGAGGAAGAGGAGAGAGAGAGAGAGAGAGAGAGAGCTGGGCCAATCGGAGAGAGGCGTGGGCGGGAGTTCAGCAGAGCCAGGGCCAATCAGAGCTAAGCACAGATCTGGGCCAATCGCAGGAGGTTGTGAAGGAAGGAAGAAGCACATGGAGGAGCAAACAGGGAAATACTAAAGGAAATGAAAGGGAATATTAGTACAAATACAATAAATAAATAAATAAATAATGTGTAAAAAAAAAAAAAAAAAAAAAAAAAAAGTTAAAAATCTATGACAAAAAGAAAATATATCTGTATTAATAGCAAATATATAATAAAAAAAATGTAAGCAAAATTTAAAAAGTGTTTTAAAAAAATTATGAACAAGAAAAAATATATAAATTGCAAATGAATAAATAAATAAATGAATGAATGAATGTATAAAAAATAATTAGCAAATGAGGAAAAATAAATAATTCATTTTTTTGACATGGCAAACAGAAAAATGTCAAGTGAGACTAAAAATAAATTAGAAAATACATAAATAAAAAAAATGATAAATGAAAAAATAAATAAATAAACACAACAAATGTAAAAATAATATATATTTACAAGTTTGGATAATAAATACAAAACAAATATAAATTTCAGAGAAAAAAAAATGTAAAAAAAAAAAAAAATGAAAAAAATTAATTGAATTTAATAAAATTTCTATGTGACAAAAAATAAAAAGTCAGATTTTTTTTTTATTTTTAAATAATATAAGTAAGTAAATAAGTGTATTTCTTTTATCAAAGCAATAAATAATATATAATCTAAATGTTATAGTTTTTAAAGTGTTTCAAAATAATAAAATGTTATGGCTATAAAAAAAAAATAAGTGAATTGAATTAAAAAATAACTATCTGGAGAATTGGTAAATACAACTATTCAAACATTGTTGTTGTTGTGTTGTTGTTTGTGGTGGGCATGAGCATTTGTACAGGTCTGATTCTCTTCTCACACTGTTGTTAATCCTTCTAATCCCCAATCAATAACTGATCAACACAACATCAGATTATCATCACAGGCCCATGTTCCACTGCTGCTTTCTCCCACTCTCTTTTCTCCCCCTTTCCTGCCTCTCTCTCTCCTCTTTCTTTCTATCCTTTCATCTCTCTCCCTTCTATTTTTTTCTCCTGTCTTTTGCTCTCTCTCTTCTTCTTCTCTATTCTTTCTCTCACCCTCTCTCCTCATTCTTCTGTGTCTCCCTGTTTCCCTCCCATTCTCTCTCTTCCTACCTTCCTCTCTCTCCTCTTTTCTCTCTCTTCTCTTTCCTTTACTCACATCATCCTTTCTCTCTCTTTCTCCCATCTCTCTCCTCTCTTTCCCACCCTCCCTCCCTCCCCTCTTTTCCCTTATCACACCCCCTTCTCTGTTTCTCTCTCCTCTCTTTCTCTCTCTCCTCTATCTTTCTTTGCTCTTCTCTCTCCTCTTTCTTTCACTCTTTCCTCTATGTCTCTCTCACTCCCTCCCTCTGCTTTCCTCTTGCTCACTCTTCATTCTATCTCCCCCCTCCCTGCTCACTTTCTTTCTCTCTCCCTCCCCTCTCTCCCTCTCTTCTTATTCTCTCCTCTCTCTCTCCCTCCGCTCTCTCCTTATTATCTCTCTTCGCTCTTTCTCTCTCTCCTTTCTCTTCATTCCTCTCTCCCCCTCCCTACTCTCTCTTCTCTCTCTCCCTGACCCCCCTCTCCCTCTTTCTCTCCTCTCTCTTCCTCTCATTCTCTCTCTCACTCCCTCTCTTCTCCTCTCCCCCTCCCTTCTCACTTTTTCTCTCTCTCCCTCCTTCTTTCTCTCCTCTCTCTCTCCGCTCTCCTCCTTATTCTCTCTCTCCTCTTTCTCTTCATTCTTCTCTCTCCCCTCTCATTCTCACTCTCTTCTCTCTCTCCCTCCCTCTTTCTCCCTCTAAATCTCTTCGCTCTCTCTCTCTCACTCCCTCTCTTCTCCTCTCTCTCTCTCCCTCTCTCTCTCCCTTCCTTCTCCTCTCTCTCTCTCCTCTCCTCCTCTCTCTCCCTCTCTCTCCTCTCCCTCTCTTCTTCTCTCTCCTCTCAGTTTGACATGACGGAGCTGCAGATGGCGGAGGTGTTATTTTAGCTCTTTTTTTTTTCTCTTCTCCACCAGGAAGTGCGAGAAGCCCCTGTTTCCATGGAGACCAGCCTCTATGATCCTCACACATGAAGTGAGCCTTTAATAATGATCCCATTGACCTTTCACTCTGGGCTTTTTAACTCAGGGAACTCAAATATTAATCTCAGATACCTTCACAGACACGAGAAAAAAAAAGAAATGTAATGCTTTATTGTGAACATTTCAAGCAATATCCTATGTTTTTGTCTTGTTTGTGAGGAGTTTGACACTGAGAGCGACGTAACCGGTGAGAGCGGCGTAAACCCAGTGAGAGCGGCGTAAACCCGGTGAGAGCGGCGAAACCCAGTGGAGAGAGGCGGCGTAAACCACCCGGCGAGAGCGGCGTAAACCCAGCGAGAGTGCGTAAACCCGGTGAGAGCGGCGTAAACCCCAGCGAGAGAGGCTCTAAACCCGGTGAGAGCGGCGTAAACCCGGTGAGGAGCGCGTAAACCCGGTGAGGGCGTAAACCGGGAGCGGCGTAAACCCGTGAGAGGCGTAACGAGAGCGGCGGTAAACCCAGTGAGAGAGGCGGCGTAACCAGCAAGAGCGGCGTAAACCCAGCGAGAGCGGCGTAAACCCAGTGAGAGAGAGCGGCGGTAACCCAGTGAGAGAGAGCGCGTAAACCCAGTGAGAGCGGCGTAACCGGCGAGAGCGGCGTAAACCCAGCAAGAGCGGCGTAAACCCAGCCGAGAGCGGCGTAAACCCAGCGAGAGCGGCGGGTAACCCGGTGAGAGCGGCGTAAATCCTCTCCAACCGAACCAGATTTGGACATTTTGTACTGGATCAGAGATTTTTTGCTCGTTCACAATTAGTCAAGTCGAACTATCCAGGCAAACAAAATCCCACTCAAAAGTGTATTGTGAACGCGTCTTAGTTTAGTCTTGGTTTGCAAACTCTACTCACTGCTGCTTTATTTCAACTCTGGTTAGTGATTATTACATTGTGTGTAGGCTTTGTCTTGTTTTTGTATTTATTTCAGTGAAAATAGTTTATTTTTACTAATACTAATACTAATGCGAGTGTTTGTGAATCGTGGATGTAAAACATGACCCACTGATAAATAAAACTGACTAGCCCAGGTCTAGAGTGGACTTGAATCACTGGTCTCCTTGTTCCCTGGTCTCTCTCACACCTCCCTCCGTCTGTCTGTGTGATGTCTGTGATCAGGTTTGGATGAATTATTGACAGGACGAGGGCCTCCTGCAGCGTCCCGGGGCGATGATGTCATCTCTGCGAGACACAGACAGAACTAACCCGGAGGAACATTAATATTTCAACACTTCTACAGCAGACACAATATTAGTCCTGATCCTCGAGTCTTGCACAGATCACACACTTACACAAAACCATCAATTCAAACAATATTTCAATTAAAAGAGACAGAAAATATAGTTTATTATGTTATTTGATTATATTGATTGTATTATGTTTTTTGTTCTACTTTTTGTTTGTTTCTTAGCATCCCTCTTGTCCACTCTTTCACTCTCCGACTTGCTTTGTCTCTCTCTTTCTTTCCTTTCTCTCTTTCTCATTGCACTCTCTCCCTTCTCTCGCTCTTCTCTAATTCCATCTCTCTGTCTCTCTCCCCCATTGTCTCGTTTGTCTCTTTCCTCCTCTTTCACTCTTTCTTGCTCTCTCCCTCTCTCTCCCATCCCCTCGCCACTCTTCCTTTATTCCCCTCTCTCTTTCTGTCCCTCTCTCTCCCCATTCTCTCTCTCTCTCTCTCCCTCTCCTTGTCTCTCTTTTCTTCTCTCTCTTTCCTCCTCTCTCTTTTCTCTCTCTCTCCTTCTCTTTCTCCCCTCTCTCTCTCCTCTCTTTCCTTCTCGCTCTACCTCTTTCTCTTTCTCTCTCCCCCTCTTTTCTCTCTCTCCTCACTCAGCCTCTCTCTCCCTCTCTCTCTTTTCTCCCTCTCTCTCTCTTTCCATCTCTCATTCTCTCTCTCTTTTCTCTCTCTTTCTCCCTCTCTCCTTCTCTCTCTCTCCTTCTCTCTATCTCTTTCCTTCTCTCTCTCCCCTCTCCTTCTCTTTCTCTCTTTCTTTTACTCCCCCCTCTCCCTCCCCTCTTTCCCTCTCTCTCCCTCACTCTCTCTTTTCTCTTCTTCCCCCTTTCTCTCTTTTCTACCTCTCTCTCTTTCTCCCTCTCCCTCTCTCCTTCTCTCTATCTCTTTCCATCTCTCCCTCTATCTCTTTCTTCTTCTTTCCCCTCTCTCCTCTCTCTTTTCTCCCTCTCTCCTTCTCTCTCTCTCCTCCTCTCTTTTTCTCCTTTCCTTTTTCTCCCCTCTCCTCTCTTTCCCTCTCTCTCTCTTTTATCTCTCTTTCTTCCCCTTTCTCTCTTTTCTACCTCTCTCTCTTTCTCCCTATTTCTTCTCTCTCTCCCTCTCTCTCTCTCTCTCCCTCTCCCTCTTCTTTTTCTCCCATCTCTCCCTCCCTCTCTTTCCATCTCTCCCTCTCTCTCTCTCTTCTCCTCTCTTTCTTTTCTCCCCTCTCTCTCTCCCTCTCTCTTTCTCCTCTCTCCTTCTCTCTCTCTCTCCTCCTCTCTCTCCCCTCTCCCCCAATACATTTTGAAGCTCTTTAATAATAAAGTCACATTGCCAAAGCTGAATAATCAAGCAAAAATATCAATAAAATCTCTGATAACAACATTGTATATTTACTTTGTCCCTTTAAATGAGTTTAATTGATCCTCAGAGACAAAACACACTTAATATTATTCACACATAACACCAGTGTCATTTCCACGTTTTCACAGTTAAATAACCTGTTTTATCAGATCGCCCACACACAGCTCCGGCAGCGAGAGGTGAGAAAGACCCTCCAGTCCAAAAACTGTCCTGTTGCCGTGGTTACAGATGGACACGGGGCGGGCGGGGGGGAAGGGGTGAATCTGCGGCGCGTCCTCGAACCAAAAACCCTCTGCCTCAGCATGACAACAACAGGGTTTATCTGAATAAGACGAGCTAATGTGGCTTCTGGAGCTTTCACACTTTTGATTCGTTTGCCTGGATAGTTCGGTTCGATTGGGTAATTGTGAACGAGCAATTGAACGGAAACAGACCGAGAGCGAAACAAAACCAACATTACAAGGAACACTTTTTTTCTAAGCAACACGTTACATGTCTCTCTTCTCTTTCCAGCTCTTCTGCATCAGCAGGTCTTCAAACACATCTCTGTTTTAGGACATGTCTCGGGGCAGTGGGACGCTCAGAAAACAACTGTGAGTCAATTATTTACACTGACTACCCACAATGCAACAGGGCTGGTCTGCTCTGGGACATGTGGACTCAGAGAGGGACAGATTTAACACTGGAGTGGACACATTCTACTAAATTCATGTAAGGTTTAGATGACTTTGTAAGAAACAGTCATATATTGTGTTTTCATATATTTAAGCTGTAACAATAACAGATAAGTCATTTACAATTTGTTCATTGTAAATCACAAAACAGACACAGGGCCATTGACTTCCTGTTCAGAACTGCAGAACTGAAAAGCCCGGCCTCTTTAATGTAACGGTAAGGATGAGATCTTAAAATACAAATTTGTACTTTTGGAAAGTGGCTACATGAGAATTTTGAAGATGAAGCCAGCAGCAGCACATTAGAGAAGTTTTAAATCTATCACGATTTCTAGACGTCAGGTGTCTTGTGAACAGTACTGAGTTTTCTTTACATGCATGGTTACATGGTTTATTTCTATAGAAACATTCACACAAACAGATGTCTTCTCAAGTGCTTCAGCCAGTAACACCTCCTCACTCATGACAGCAAAAGTCCTGGAGCAGCTCAGCAGAGGCGATTCGCCTAAACAACTCTCAATCTCTGACCACCACCAATCTAACCTGCATGTTATTGGTAGTGGCCTCGGAGTAAACCGTCTGAACACAGTAAGAACATGCAAACTTCACTCAGAAAGGCCTGGAGTCGAACCCACAACCTTTTTGCTGTGAGGCCTTGTGCTATTCAGAACGTCATTGATGTGAAACAAACAAAAAATAGAAAAAACAGTCACAGAGAGAACAGTCAGATCAGGAGCTGCTACACTGACTTACTGTAGGTGTGAACCTCGCCAAACAACAAAACGGCAAAAAATCTCTTAAGACAATCCTCCTTACTCTGGCCACAACAGGCTTAATATCAGCCAAAACGAAATACAGAGCAGACACTTTTCTGAGGACAACACAAGATTCCTCAAACATGGATGAATCGATCCCAAAACAACTTGAGTAAACTGATGATGAGACTGAAGTGCATTTCATCATTTCAGGAACAGAAACAGACTTAATCAGTGCCATTTAACAACAACAACTATCAAATGTTTCTTCCAAAGTCTAACTCCAAGACTGCAACCAAGACACTGAACATAACAATAACAGACAAATACACGACTACATCTCCGTCTCAGTTAAAATCGTGTGAAGCTTTCAAACGCTGCCTCACCTTCAGGTCCGGTCCGTTACAGTTCAGGCTCATCCCTCTCTCGTCCGTGATCTCGGTGATTTCCGACAGGTCGTCATCTTCAAACTCGTCCAGGCTGATGTCGTGGGTCAGCCTGCAGAAGACACAGACAGACACGGTGTTTTATAAGACTCCTGAGCTCAGCAAACACACACCAGGATTATTAAAAGTCAACACACAGTTATCCTTCAGTCCACAGCTGCAACATCGGAGACGGTTTGAGCTGCAAACACACAGCACACACGACGTCAGGGGGAACATGTCAGGATTTAGAAGTGTTTTTTACATAAACAGAAGACTGATGAAGCACACGCAGCTAAAGAGGAGAGACCTGGGCAATCTGGGAAAAATCTCTTCATATGGATTGATCTTGATATTCCATTTGTTTTATCTTAACATTTTATAACCTAGGGAAAAATGGCCATATGAACAAAAACAAAAAGTTTAGATATGTCTGATTTATTAGATTATTTTTGAGTTATATATCAGTAGTAAGGATGGAAGATCGATTAAAAACTTTGAAAATTGTTCGAAGTTTGCAGCGATCAAATTGAAAGGCCAGAATAGATCAGTTTGCCTCCTGCAGCCACTAACCTACACACTGTGTATTTGTATAATACAAACAATAATGCAATAATAGTCACAATGTTTAAAGAAACAAAGTGTGAACTTGTGCCAGACCTGACTGAATGTGCTTTATTATGTTGCCTTAACAACTGATGGGTTAACGACTTACGCTGGATTTACACAGACTGCGAGGCTGGTGCGGGTCGGGACACGTGCGGGTTTCTTGCTAAGTGCCTGTTACACCAGATGCTGTCAACTGCGGTCCGGTTTCGTCCAAAGCCACGTGGAGTCACGTAGATTCCCGCGAGAACGCTCGTATAATGAATGAAAGCCGCACCAGACCGCTGCGGTCTCCGACAAAAATAGACTTCATGCGGATTCTTTCCGCAGAGTCGCGCGACTCTCGCACTCGCAGTCGGAGCACGGTGTAAATCAACGCATTGGTTTTAAGCACTTTCTAAGTTCTGCGTGACTGACTCGCATCCAAGTTGCACTTAGTGTAAATCCACTGTCAATATGGACACTAAATATTGACACTAAATATGACTGTTTGCTGTTCAAATGTTGATAAAAATACAAGTTCTGACTCACGGCTGTGTTTCAAACATAATTTATTTTGTGTTTTAAGATAAAAAAAAAGATATAGATAAATAGATAAACTAACAAATTGAAATTGTGGCTGCAAAATGGAAAACTGAATTGAATCGTGACTTAAGTGAATCGTCCCATCCCTAATCAGTATTCTGCCTCAAAGCTTGACTTTTGCTCCAAACCACACATGATCCTTCATCCGATATGAGCACTTAGAAACCTATAGGATATGGTCAAAATCTGTCCGATATACCGTCGACCTTCTGGGAATGTTTTAACTTGTTTTAAAGCTTAGATCTTCCAGAATACAACCATTCTATTCAATCAGTCAGACCAATATTTAACGCAGTTATTATATTTATCTGTGGAGTTGTTTGTTGTCGGACTGCACCGGCGGCCCAGATTATCAGAGAGCTAAAAGTCTATATTTCTGTCATTAGGAGTACATTTTTTAAATCAAATTTAGAAAAACTGCTACAAATCCTCTTTTTATGATGTCAAAGTGCCTCTCAGGAGCAAGCTAAAAAAAACGCAACCTGGTTCAAAATTACAAGGACTTTCCAAAGAAAGAAGCCCAGATCACTATAATGAAGCGGACTTGGCAACTCTGATACTAGTGTCGCTCTGAGGCAGCGCTGGATTTAAATGCTCTAAACTCCACTGCTAACTCAAGACAAGGAAATAACTTTTCACAGATGACGCCCGCAACATCAGAAAGAACCTTTATTTCATCAAACTGTCAGTGAAGAAGGACAATCCCGTCACAAAGGACACACGCTGCGCTGTCAACATGAAGAAGTTTTCTCACCTCAAACACAAACAGTCGTTTGCAGTTTGGATTAAAGGAAATCTTCTTGTGAAGACTTGGATCTGAGAAGAGGTTATCTGAGCGGTGAGAGTTGAAAACGTGTTGCTTTAACTTTCAGTTTAGCTCACATTGCCTCAGCTCGTTCTCTCTGGGACTGTAAAGTGTTGTGTCTGTGTTGATGATTACTGGACATACAGTGACATGTTAATTAGTCATGAAAAGAGGTATTAATGGTCTGCATTTGCGCATTTTAATTACAGCATCGTGTGCATATTATGAGGCTAACTGCACCTTTAGCCTCTTGAATTCACTTCAGTAGAACAGGTCTGTCAATAATAATGTTATACGCAAATGTCAAGCCTTTAAAGTCACTCATAAGAGGCGAAGTAACAGTAAATGTGACCTAAATAAACCCACATTAAAATCACTAAAACTAGACTGAGCTTTTTTAATCATCTGCTTCTAATTTCTTTCTATTTCTAATTATATCGGCCGTCATATCGGTTATCGGCACTCCAAACCTCCTCTATATCGGTATCGGTTCTCTAAAAGCCTTAATTCAAATCCACTAACTAAATAATTGATTATTTGATTTGATCTATCGATTTTTTGGTTAATTTCCCAGCTTTTCCAGCCCTAACTACAAACAACATCAATGATCTGACGTCGTGTTTTCACTGGAGCTTTCTTTCGTCTGAGCCTAAATAATTCCTCTTCTTCCACCTTTGTCTCCAGCAGAACAGAAACTGCTCCTTTGTTATTGCTCAGGTCTGATCTGATTTTTCGGTCTCAGCAGAAACAAACACAGGCTGGAAATGTGATTATCCACATGGACCAGCTGCAGCACAGTCAGGACACTGTCAGGCTAACATCTCTGCATGCTACTGTTTGTCTGGCTTTAATTTAGTATATCAGCTTTTTAAGATTTAGTTTCGGCTTGCTGCTCATTCTACAACAGACAGTGCTGCTCAATTGTATTTACAAGTTATATACTAATTTCTGCCCTATTGAGTGCACCTGAATATAAGCCGCACCCACTAGATTTAAGTAAGAAAAATGATAAAGTAGGGGTGCACGGTAGCCAAGTGGTTAGAGCTCTGGCTTCCCAATAAGGACGTGGTGACCCGGTCGGACCATATCAACTCTCACGATCTCTCTGGGTGGAGTTTGCATGTTCTCCCCGTGTCACCGTGGGTTTTCTCCGGGTACTCCGGTTTCCTCCACCTCAAAAACATGTTTAGGTTAATTGGGCATCACTGTAAATTTCCCTTGGTGAGTGAATGAGAGAGTGAATGTTGTCTGTCTGACCCTGCGACGAGTTGGCCACTGTCCAGGGTGTTTCCCCTGAGGCCCAAGGTCACTGGGATGGGCTCCAGTCACCCGCGACCCCTAACGGGCTTAAGCGGTAGAAAATGAATGAATAAATGATAAAGTACATATATAGGCCGCACTTGTTAATACTAAGTCTATGAGAATCTATAATTTTGCTGCATTGCCTTATAACCGCATAGTTCAAAGTTGAGAAAAAAGTAGCGGCTTATAGTCCAGAAATTACGGTAATATTTATTATCAGCACTTGGACTTGGATGAGTCAAATTTTGCCTAAAAAACACACAATAGATTTTTTATTTATAAAAATGTTCCACATCCAAATTACAATTTTAATCTTGTAAAACTTTAATATGAAATAAGCTTTTTATAGCTTTGACTTTATTCTCATAACTTTATGAGTTTAATCTTAAAATAGGGCTGGGCGATATGGCCAAAAAATAAAATCTCGATTTTTGAACACTTTGGACGATTTCGATTTTAATCGATTTTATTCGACGTCATCGGTGACAGCCGCTTTTTATTAGAGCTCATAATATTTTAAAGCATCTTTAAAGAATGAGCCAAGGAGATTAACTCGTTTTACAGTTTAGCTTAGTTTATTTATTACTTAGTGTCATACACCATTTTTTAAGGGTGCCCACCCCACATAAGCTTATAAGACACATAAATATAAAGCAGACAGGCTTATCACAATCAGTATCCTAAATGTCATACATATTAAAACTAATAATAAGTGTTTGCTGCTGCATCTAATGCATAGCCTACTAGCATTTGTAGCCATTAGGCCCTGTTAAGTTCATCATTATGATTTAGTTGTTTATATCTAAAGTTTTAAGTTTGCGAGTGTTCAACTCTCACTCCTGTCACTCAAATTGTGTTGCCATAGTTACTCACACACGGAGGGGAAAGGGGCGGGACCTGCTGGCTGCTGCTTTTTGGGAGAGAAGGAGAGAGGCATGGGAGAGAGACGCTGTGGACGGCTTTTAACTTTATCAGAGAAAACCTGACAAAAAGCACACGCGGCAGCTCGTGTAACAGCAAAAACAAATCAAAAAGACGCTAGATTTACCGCGGGACTTTTCTAGAAAGTTACCGCGAGTTACCGCGAAGCGCTGAAAGCGGCCGACTCACCCGCGAAGAAATAACAAACTCGTAACTTATAGAGATTAAGCTATAAACCACCTCTAAACGGCTACGCACGGCTGTTATTATGTGATTAAAAGGTTCGCTAAACATGCGCAAGGTTTCTGTTCGTCTGTTATTTGTGAGAGTCGAGGGAGAGCTCTACAAAGCCGCTGAAGGTGTCCACTCAGGATGACAGTGAGCTCGATTTTACGATTTGGCCATTTTTCACATCGTCGATTTTGAAAGTTCCGAATCGCCCAGCCCTATCTTAAAATGTTTGAAGTTTATTGTCGTAGCCAAAGTTTTTGTCTCTTACATTTCTTCTTTTTGTCTCTTGCATTAACATGGCAGGGGCCTGATTGAAACAGGTCACAGGCCGCATTTGGCCCCCGGGTCGCAGTTTGCTCAGGTCTGGTCTAATTGCTTGACTGTTTTTATTTTTTTGTAGGTTTTCTCAGTTTAAAAAATGAAAAAACCTTCCATTAGCACATCCTTACTATACAGCAAAAACACTAAAAATGAAACAAGCTTATAACCAAAGAGACAGTTCCTCTCGTTGAACCCAGTCACCTTTTACTCCAATCCAAACTCTATTATCAGCGCCACAGGTCTTTACGGCTCATGTTTCCCCCAAATGATTCAGAGAGAGGCGGCCGCGCTGTTTTTAGAGCAACGTGTAACTGTATCTGTGCACTAGAATGTAATCCAGAAGATCAATACGAGTCTGAAACAGCCCAACGTGAGCCAGCTTCTGCAAAAAGAGACACGCAAGATACAGTGTGTAGTAATGTTTAGACTGAATCTGTCAAAATATGAACTGAGGAGCTTACATTATTATTAAAGAGAATTGTTTGACGAAAATAGATGAAGAAGTTGAACAGGCCACAAAGACAGAAGATTCAGAAAATGAAGTGTCACGGTCACAAGAACGTAAAGAAACTATTATACGCAGTAAAACTAAAATAGGAAGAGCATTAAAAGGACCACCACAAGAAGAAGGTCAGTCAATGTACTACGAAGCAGAATAAAATGTGAAACTACCAAAACTTGTGATTGAAAGTTTTATGGGGATGTGAGAAAATGGCTGTTTTTGGGAACAGTTTGAGAGCGCTGAACATAAAATACAAGCTTGACTAAAACCGATAAAGTAAATTTTTAAAGATGATATTTGTCGGGCGCTGCAGTCAATGTCATCGCAGGCCTGGCCTTGTTAGAGACTAAGGCCTAGTTTATATGACAACGTTCCCCAGAAAACTGTCACAGTCGTAACGTTTTGTGCCTCACAGTTTATATGGTCTTGTGGAGTAATTGTGTTAATGCACTGGACCCAAGTCACTGCCACTAGGCAGAACTGGTGAGGCCACTCCAAATGACCTTATCCTGATCCACGTAGCCTATAATAAGCTTTCTTCTGAACACACAAATTTCAATGGACTAATTCAATCTGGAAGATTTGTTTTGTGTCTCCTCCTCTGCAATACACAGACAAGAAACACTGGACACTGTCGGCTTAACTTTGTGAGAATGAAAGGTGCTTCGGCTGAAAATGACAAACGCCAGAACAGATTAAACTGTTTGTTGTTGCCACATTTTCAGAGTGAAATAGAGCAGTATTTTGTTGACTTCTACTTCTTCTAGTCTTTAAGTAGCTGCTACTGCGGGCATATCAGTGATGTAACTGTCTTCATTGACAACTGGGTAGAAAGGCTTCAAAGTTGTCATCTGGAAAATGACTTTCGGATGAGAGTCGAAACGTCTTGATCTTTGGAAACGCTGTCCAGATGACAACTTTGAACCTTTCTACTATAGATATGGTCTCAAGAATTTAAATATCAAAGGTGCTAAAACTTTCTGCAAATTGATGAGACTTTTTGACAGTGATTGCTCCTTTATAATCCAGAATCTTTCTCTTACTTGATTTAATGTGTCTTGAAGACAAAGATACTACTTTTTTTACTTGAAAATCTAGACGATACAAAGATATACTGTATCAACCTGGACTTTCCAGACATCTACCATCCAGAACACAGAGAAAACAAAACTTCTGCCTTTGTGCTTTTACTACTGACATGACACATTCTGGGACAGTTAAGGATCATTAGAAGGGGCCCAGCTCCAGAAAGACAAAATTGGACATTTCACTTTGACTTTTAACCTTGTGTTTGCCATGACCAGCCTGTTCAGAAGGTAAAAATTACTTAAAATGCAAGAGGAAAGGCATCTGGTGTAATTATGAACAACATCTGTCAAATCAGAACATCTCCTGTAATAAAAAACACAAAAATGATCCAGGTTTTGTCTTATTCTCCTGAAAGTGTGCAGAGCTAAAGTTGTGAAGGGCAGAAGGGACAGAGCAGTGAGGAGGCCCTGAGGAAACGGCCCGAGATAAGCACTCGGTCTGGGACGGGACAGGACAGGGTGACCCTCCGCTGCACTGCTTATGGGAGCAGGAGCAGGGGACCGTGAGGGAAATTACAGCGTCACAGTTAATGAGCCGGCGTCAGAGCCACGGTCACTGATCCTCGCAAAGAGTAAAACAGTAAAACAAGTGATATTTAATTAGGTTGGATCAGTTTTACCGGGTTTTTAAACTTGTAACTACAGATGTTATCTTCTTTACATTTTGTTTTTAACCAGAAAAGTCCAGCTGTGATCTCCTGAGAAAGGAGAGGGGAAGAACTACTGGACATGTTTTTAGTGGTAGGGGAACCAGAGCACCCAGAGGAAACCTGCACAGACACGGTGTGAACATGCAATTCATTCTCACACAGCAAAAAAGGAAAATCTAGATAAAATGACTTGGATTAGCAAATTTACCTTATTTTAAGCAAACTTCAATCTGTTTGAAGGTATAATTGCTTGAATCGAGAATAGATTTTAGAGATTGACCATTATGGGTTTTTCTTGGGCCGATACCGATACCGATTTTTATGGATGTTGTCAGCCGATGCCGATATCGGTGGACTCTTTTCAAAGCCGATTTCTGAGGCCGATTTTCTTATTTTAGTTTTTAAAAGAAATAGCTAAGTCTAAAAGTCTAAAAATCTAAACTATTCTTTGTCTCATGGTTTAATAAATACAACATGTTTATGCTCATTACAGAACATTTTAAAGAGTAAATAAAGAAAGTGCTTCTTTTCAAAACACAGCTAAGAGAGATACTGTATATAAAATAAACAATAATAATTTCTCTCCAAAACTATAACTTGGAGCTCAGCTGATCACTGTGAGTGCAGCTCTACCTGCAGACGACTGTTTAAACAACTACTGGATGAAATATCGGCCAAAATAAAGCTGATGGCCGATGTGGCTGATACACACTGTGGACTTAGGGTTTTATTCAGCTAATATCATATACTATTATATTCTACTCTATACAAGCATTACTCAAACATCATCTGTTTTTCCTTTGACACACTTTTGTTAAGATTGTTTACTGTTATCTGTGATGTAGCATCCTGTGACACAACTAATATCATATCAAGCTAAAGTTAAAGATGTTCTGTAATTCTGAATATAAGATTGCCAATGTTTTATCAATGCACTTGCTCCCATGTTCTTGATATTTTTTAATTACAAGATTTACAGTAGCTGACTAAGAGTCAGTGAGGCACCAAGATAGATAACAAAACCATGTTAAATAGCTTGAACCAATTTCTGAAAGTGTGTGTGTGCAAGAACAACTTGTAAGTGCAAGTGCATGGAGTGCGCCGCAGTGTCAGAGATGTAAGCTGCAATGGCTGCAATGGTGATGTGTCCTGTTATTCAATAAAGATCTGCTGATGAAACGATCCTTGGCTACAATGACTTTTTACATCTAAAAGTCAACACACACACAATCTAAATATCGGCCCCAAAATATTGGCCGGCTGATATATCAGTCTATCTCGAATAGATTTGTTTGAAATCTTCTCAAGAGAACTTAAACTATAGCATTTTCTGCTCGTTTTGTCAGGTTAGTCAGATTTTCTTACTGCACTGACAGTTTATTTTACTTGCAGTAAGTCATTTTACCTCAAAATTAGCAAAGAAAGGTCTTTTTTGCAGTGCAGGACCTTCTTTCTGTGAGGCCTGAATACAGCTGTTTAAATAATAGTTTTACATCACATGTGTCAAACACAGATGCGGCCCTCCACATCATTTTATGCAGCTTTAACCGGTTTTAAGATTTATTTTAATCTTACACACCATTAAGAAAAATGTTGGCGCTTTAACCTAATTATGGTTTGTCTGAAATTGAAAGAATAATTCCTTTTGTAGACGATTGCAAATACATAAGTATGATTTGTAATTTCAATACATAAACAAAATCAAATACAAAGTGTACGGTTTGTTACAGCCACCACCGACTCTTGTTAGTGATGTCTGACAAACAGTTAAATCAAGAGAATCAATTTTGTAATTCTGGACACAAGTCAATAAACCACTTTTAATTATTAAGCTGTTTTAGATCAATAATGTTGTATGAAGAAAACACAGTGTATGTAAATAATATTAGCAGGTTTAAACATATTCATTTTGTTCATACGGTCGACCTCTGTGACATTCAAACGGATTAGATTCATTTCTCCAGACGTATTTTCCACATTTGCTCTAATCCTCTCGGACCGTCTCCGTCCTGCAGGTTTGGGTATAAGCTCCGGTGACCTTTGACCTCTCCATAGACACACACATCTGGAGACAGAGACACTTTGGTGGATTTAAGGGTCTGTGAGTGGTTATTCATGTTATGCAAGACTTTTAACCAGCTTTCAAACGTTTTAATGTTCTCTCAACAATCCCACTTCAGAAGCACAATTTGAGCGGTCGCTGAGTAAAAACAAAGGAATAAAATAAATAAATAATAGATAATATACAAATAAAACAGCTTGCTTAAACTTTGCAGCATTAATGTAACTTAAAGTCGCAGTACAATACGTATTACGATATTTTTTGAAGACTGATCCTAAAAGTTTTGCAGATTTGTATGTTTTATTTTGTTGAATAAGGTTTTGAGTTGAATTTTATGTTTATCCGCAGTGTCCTTATCTGAGCACATGAATAATAATTAACTTTTAAGCTTAGTAACATCAGATTAGCAATACACAGAATATCTACTGACAAAATAAGAACAGGCAGATAAAGCCTCTAGTGTCACAAACTCAAGACAATCCTCTCTGGGCCCCCTGCCGATTGGTTTGGAGTCTGAACCAGTGAGTTAACGGCCCAATCACATTGCAGCAGAGCGAGGTGACGGGAGGAGGTGCTAGTAAGGCGATGTAGCGCCTGAATCAAAACAAAGATGGCAGATCTGCTGCATTTGATTCAATTTTAGCAGAAGCTAAAACAGATGCATGTGACACTTGTTCTATAGTGGGATTATTTGTTTGTGCGCGCGCAGACGGTTAGCAGAAAGAGCCGCTGCTGATTGACACAAGCTGTTGCAACAACACTAGTTGTCAGTAACTACAAGAGTTTATCATTGTGCGAAAACAAAAGTTATGCTGCTAATTCAACATTTGTTAGTGAAAATTTAACCCTACGACTTACACAGGTCAGGTGAGTGAAAAAAATGGCGAGAAAAACACTGTTTAAAACTTCCGGAGCGAGGGCTGAGAATTGCCAAGAGTCTTTCGATACGATATGTATTCCGATAAATGTTTACACTGATATAGATCTCTAAATACAATAAAGCATGTAAAAAAAAACTATAGAAGGATTGTACTACCTGTAAAAATGTTTTCAACATGTACAATTTCCTTAAAGTCAATGTTAAGAATCTAACTTTGCAGAAGCATTGTATTTTTACACAGCTTTTAATGTTACAAACAAGTC
The DNA here is from genome assembly GCA_038363315.1 of Mugilogobius chulae. Taxonomy (NCBI): domain Eukaryota; kingdom Metazoa; phylum Chordata; class Actinopteri; order Gobiiformes; family Gobiidae; genus Mugilogobius; species Mugilogobius chulae. Next base: position 22,452,485 of record CM076401.1, on the reverse strand, counting down.
TCCTGTGAAGAAGTCATTTTTCAGCTCAATAGTTTCAGCGTTAAAGCAGCTGTCCATGTTCAGAAGTATAAAAATATGAGTTTAAATATCACAATACATATACTGATACACCTCCTTGTATTGATGCGCATTACCAACAAGTCACAATATATCCCGATACCAATACATCCAGTACAGCCAACACTGGTTCAGACTGGTTCAGACAGCTGCTCTCGTCCCGTTTTGCTGTTTTAATCAAAGAAGTTTCCCCGGGTAACCAGATGGACAGCGTCTCTTTCAATCCCTCTGTTCCACGAGCTCATTAGATACGTCATTACGATTCGTTGCTGTGATTGGATAAGCACAAATTAGGTAGGCGGGTCACCTAATCTTGAAGATCATTTATTAGCTGGATAATGTGGTAACACTCAAATCAAAACTCAACACACATCCATCTGACGAGAGCCACATTCAGGATAAAAGGTGCAAATACAATGAGTTTAAAGTGAAGTTTTACTTTTTAAATTAGGTCAAAATGTTTCCTTTTTCAGAGTCATTTTTTGTGAAACTGCAAATTAGCAAGCTTCGGGTCAAAATTACTCCTTCTTGTTTAGGGCTTTGTATTTGTAACATTTCAACATGGTCTCGTCTGGCTCCTGCAGCAGAAAATGGCAGAATGTTGCTTGTGATTAAATATTCATGATTCCCTGATGTTAATACGACGACGAGGGCTTATCTTTCCATCCAAACGTTTAAGACGCTTCAGTCAAGCAGCAGCATCAAGAGAGAGAAAAGGTGCTGCTGAGTTTGATTCAAGTGAACTAAAAAGACTGATTAACTGAGCATTTTGTGATATTTTAATTGGTTTTGATTAGTTGTTTAGAAAGCAAAAGGTTCGTGAGTATGAGATGTTTTTTTAAAGCTAATATTCTAAATGACAGATGACCAGCTCCCTTGATTTGATTAGCTGGTGCTTTGTGGATTTGATTGTTGCATGGACAGACAGAGGAAAGTATTGCTCATAGGAAACTGGAACACTTCAAGAGCTGGTCAATGTGGGCAAAAAAAATAATCACCATTTATCTTTCATTTTGATTAATATCGATTTTCTGTCAATAGTCTGCCTCAAAGTTTTACTTTTGAGGGGAATGGATTTGAGCAATGGTGAATAATTGACAATCCGGAAATCGACATTCATGGTCAACGTGAGTCATTTGCTAACAATTGACCTAAAACGGCTCTTGTCCAATCGTAGCAACCGTTGCTATGTAAATTCCGTCAAATCTTGAGCTCATTGAAGCGATGCGCCTACGCAAGATACTAGACCGGAGGAGTCAGTGTGCCTACAATGGATTAAACTCGAGCTCAAGCTAAATATGGAACCTGCAAACTATAGCTATGGACAGATCTAGAGGCACACACCAAGTTATACCAGACGAGGATGCAGAAGTTTGCATTTAGCGAGCCTAGCTTTAGCCAACACTTAGCTCAACATAATGAACAATATTCTTGCAATAAAAAAATAGACCTTAGCTTAAGTGCAAGAGCAGGACAATGTTCCATGGGTAAAGATATTAGCCTGGAATAAAATGTTTTGTTTTCTAGACTAAGAGGATATCGCGGAAACAAAAAAGTTAACGTGAACAGGAGTCATTGACTAAGACAGTAGGTTCCCAACCTGAGGTGGATCTGTCGATCAGATGATGCTGTAGGAGGTCCCCAGAGCGTTTGTCTGTCTCAGAGGGTCAAATGATAAATAGTTATTAGTGCAATATCGGGGTGGTTACCATTCACTCTCATTCATTCACTAGAGGAACCTAACAGTGACGCCAAATTAACCTAAACATACAGTAAGTCTGAACAACACCTCTCAATTTCAAAACTTTTTTTTTTTATAAAAATTTTCATGACTATGAATTTTTAGATTCAACACTAAAACGCATCCCAAACTATGCCATTAACAACATCGTNGGACCAGCTGCAGCACAGTCAGGACACTGTCAGGCTAACATCTCTGCATGCTACTGTTTGTCTGGCTTTAATTTAGTATATCAGCTTTTTAAGATTTAGTTTCGGCTTGTGCTGCTCATTCTACAACAGACAGTGCTGCTCAATTGTATTTACAAGTTATATACTAATTTCTGCCCTATTGGTGCACCTGGAGATAAGCCGCACCCACTAGATTTAAGTAAGAAAAATGATAAAGTAGGGGTGCACGGTAGCCAAGTGGTTAGAGCTCTGGCTTCCCAATAAGGAGGTCGTGGGTTCGACTCCCGGGTCGGACCATATCAACTCTCACGATCTCTCTGGGTGGAGTTTGCATGTTCTCCCCGTGTCACCGGTGGGTTTTCTCCGGGTACTCCGGTTTCCTCCCACCTTCAAAGACATGCATGTTTAGGTTAATTGGGCATCACTGTAAATTTCCTTGGTGAGTGAATGAGAGAGTGAATGGTTGTCTGTCTGACCCTGCGACGAGTTGGCCACTGTCCAGGGTGTTTCCCCACCTGAGGCCCAAGGTCACTGGGATGGGCTCCAGTCACCCGCGACCCCTAACGGGCTTAAGCGGTAGAAAATGAATGAATAAAATGATAAAGTACATATATAGGCCGCACTTGTTAATACTAAGTCTATGAGAATCTATAATTTTGCTGCATTGCCTTATAAACCGCATAGTTCAAAGTTTGAGAAAAAAGTAGCGGCTTATAGTCCAGAAATTACGGTATATATTTATTATCAGCACTTGGACTTGGATGAGTCAAATATTTGCCTAAAAACACACAATAGATTTTTATTTATAAAAATGTTCCACAATCCAAATTACAATTTTAATCTTGTAAAACTTTAATATAGAAATAAGCTTTTTATAGCTTTAACTTTATTCTCATAACATTGTGAATTTAATCTTAATGTTGAAGTTTATTGTCGTAGCCAAAGCTTTTGTCTCTTGCATTAACATGGCAGGGGCCTGATTGAAACAGGTCACAGGCCGCATTTGGCCCCCGGGTCGCAGTTTGCTCAGGTCTGGTCTAATTGGTCGACTGTTTTTATTTTTTGTAGGTTTTCTCAGTTTAAAAAATGAAAAAACCTTCCAATAGCACATCCCTACTATACAGCAAAAACACTAAAAATGAAACAAGCTTATAACCAAAGAGACAGTTCCTCCCGTTGAACCCAGTCACCTTTTACTCCAATCCAAACTCTATTATCAGCATCACAGGTCTTCACTGCTCATGTTTCCCCCAAATGATTCAGAGAGAGGTGGCCGCGCTGTTTTAGAGCAACGTGTAACTGTATCTGTCCACTAGAATGTAATCCAGAAGATCAATAAAAGTCTGAAAACAGCCCCAACGTGAGCCAGCTTCTGCAAAAAGAGACACACAAGATACAGTGTGTAGTAATGTTTAGACTGAATCTGTCAAAATATGAACTGAGGAACTTATATTATCTTCTATTTGAGCAGTTCTTTATGCGGAAAGTTGTTCTGTTAGAAGCAGGAAAATGTATCAGAGTGACTTCCATGAGGACAAATTGACCAGGTCATGAGGTTCATTACTTACAGAACTTAACTCGTGTGGAAAGTTGATGTTCACTGGTCACTATGCTTTTTAAAGGAGCCATATGTAAGAAGCACAACTAGTGGTTGACGTTAAGAAGCTGCTGACCAATCAGGGACAAGATTTGCTATGAATCATGGATAATATCAGAGCATCACTTTCTTAGACATCTGACTCTTTGTCACGGTTTGTTGCTAAGATTAAAGTTTCAATACAATGTGGTGGAGCCTAACGAGAACTATATGAAAACCAGTGCATGAGCCTATCACAGACAGTTGTGTCTGTGTCCTGGTGCAACATCAGTTCAAACTCAAACATGTTTTTGACTCATGGTTCAAATCATCTTCCAGCTCTAAGAAACCAAACTAGCAACCCATATAAGAGAGTCATGTGAGGTTCATTCTGCTTTCTGATTGGATCATTCTCCTGAGAACCAAAACACCAAATGTAAACATCAACAAATGAACATCTTGTCTTGGGATGCACTGATACAACTTTTTCAGTTCAAATACCGATCCCGATATTTTGGCTTCAACCATTTGCCAATATGACAGATACGCAATATCAACCGATACAAGTGTAGGAACTGAAAGTTTTTCTTTTTTTCTGAGAACATAAATTTGGTCATATTGTGTTATGTAACTGTTATTTATAGTACAAGTCACTACTTAACAACTTATTCTGAATAAAATGAGACGTTCTGGATCAACACTAACCTGAAATTAGTCTCATTATGTCCAAGTAAATGATATCGGCTGAACTGATATCATGGAGCCGTTAACCGATGCCGCAAAATTTTCTGGATTGGCACTGATATCTAATCTCAGTATCGGATCGATGCATCATTAATCATGTCATTTGCTTTTTTTTAAATTAAGTATAACTCAATCACAAACTGAATTACAATGACTTTCAGTAAAAGTAATAGTATATTTGGACATGTTGACTTTGTATCTGACACATTTAGGTCATATTTATAAAATGTGACATAAATATCTTACATACAGTTCTTTCAAGTAGTATACTAACACCACACTAATTGAGATAAGGCCACAGAGAGTCAAGATCAAGACAAGACCGAGACCTTTAAAGGTCGAGAGTGAGATGAGACCAAATCAAGACCATCTTTGTAATTTTACTTCTACTGTCACAGAGGCTCGTACTGTTTACCTGGGATCTCCAATATTTTCCCAGGACAGCTACTTTAGCACAACAAAGCTACAACTTTTTTAACTGGAAAATCTAGATGATACAGTGATATATCATTCCGGACTTTCCAGGCAACAGCTCCCATCCAGAACACAGAGAAAACAGACTTCTGTCTTTGTGCTTTTACTACTGACATGTTCTGGGACAGATAAGGATCGTTTGAAAGGCCAGCTCCAAAAACACTGAACAGGAGATTTAAGTTTGACTTTTACCTTGTGTTTGCCATGACCAGCCTGTTCAGAAGGTAAAAAACACTGTAATGCTAGAGGAAAGGCATCCGGTTTGAATATGAACAGTGTGTGTCAAATCAGAACATCTCCTGTAGTTTAAAACACAAAAATGATCCATGTTTTGTCTTTATTCTCCTGAAAGTGTGCAGAGCTAAAGCTGTGAAGGGCAGAAGGGGACAGAGCAGTGAGGAGGCCCTGAGGAAACGGCCCGAGATAAGCACTCGGTCTGGGACGGGACAGGACAGGGTGACCCTCCGCTGCACTGCATTATGGGAGCAGGAGCAGGGGACCGTGAGGGAAATTACAGCGTCACAGTTAATGAGCCGGCATCAGAACCACGGTCACTGATCCTTACAAAGAGTAAAACAGTAAAACAAGTGATATTTAAATATGTTGGATCAGATTTAATGGATTTTTAAACTTGTGACTACAGAGGTTATCTTCTCTACATTTTGTTTTTAACTAAAAAAGTCCAGGTGTGATCAGAATCTGTTTTTCAGAGGATTCCTAAGCAAGGAGAGGGGAAGAACTACTGGACATGTTTTTAGTGGTAGGGGAAACCAGAGCACCCAGAGGAAACCTGCACAGACACGGTGAGAACATGCAATTCATTCTCACACAGTAAAAAACTAAAATCTAGATAAAATGACTGGAATTAGCATATTAATTTACCTTTAGAAAACTTATTTTAAGCAAACTTCTATCTGTTTGAAGCCATAATTGCTCGAATCGAGAATAAATTTTAGAGATCGACCGATATGGGTTTTTGGTGTGTGTGTGTAAATGATTTTTATGGATGATGTCAGCCGATGCCGATATCGGTGGACTCTTTTCAAAGCTGATTTCTGAGGCTGATTTTCTTATTTTAGTTTTTAAAAGACATAGCTGAGTCTAACAGTCTAAAAAATCTTTTGTCTCATTGTTTAATAAATACAACATTTTTAAGCACATTACAGAACATTTTAAAGAGTAAATAAAGAAAGTGCTTCTTTTCAAAACACAGCTAAATGGAGATACTGTATATAAAATAAACCATATAATTTCTCTCCAAAACTATAACTTGGAGCTCAGCTGATCACTGTAAGCGCAGCTCTACCTGCAGACGACTGTTTAAACAACTGCTGGATGAATATTGGCCAAATAAAGCTGATGGCCGATGTGGCTGATACACACTGTGGACTTAGGGTTTTATTCAGCTAATATCATATACTATTATATTCTACTCTATACAAGCATTACTCAAACATCAGCTGTTTTTCCTTTGACACACTTTTGTTAAGATTGTTTACTGTTATCTGTGATGTAGCATCCTGTGACACAACTAATATCATATCAAGCTAAAGTTAAAGATGTTCTGTAATTCTGAATATAAGATTGCCAATGTTTTATCAATGCAATTGCTCACATGTTCTTGATATTTTTTAATTACAAGATTTACAGGAGCTGACTAAGAGTCAGTGAGGCACCAAGATAGATAACAAAACCATGTTAAATAGCTTGAACCAATTTCTGAAAGTGTGTGTGTGCAAGAATGACTTGTAAGTGCAAGTGCATTGAGTGCGCCGCAGTGTCAGAGATGTAAGCTGCAATGGCTGCAATGGTGATGTGTCCTGTTATTCAATAAAGATCTGCTGATGAAACGATCCTTGGCTACAATGACTTTTTACATCTAAAAGTCAACACACACACAAAAATCTAAATATCGGCCCCAAAATATTGGCCGGCTGATATATCAGTCTGTCTCTAATAGATTTGTTTGAAAATCTACTCAAGAGAACTTAAACTATGGCATTTTCTGCTCGTTTTGTCAGGTTAGTCAGATTTTCTTACTGCACTGACAGTTTATTTTACTTGCAGTAAGTCATTTTACCTCAAAATTAGCAAAACTTTCTTATTTTTTGAAAGGTCTTTTTTGCAGTGCAGGACCTTCTTTCTGTGAGGCCTGAATACAGCTGTTTAAATAATAGTTTTACATCACATGTGTCAAACACAAGGCCCGGGGGCCAGATGCGGCCCTCCACATCATTTTATGCAGCTTTAACCGGTTTTAAGATTTATTTTAATCTTACACACCATTAAGAAAAATGTTGGCGCTTTAACCTAATTATGGTTTGTCTGAAATTGAAAGAATAATTCCTTTTGTAGACGATTGCAAATACATAAGTATGATTTGTAATTTCAATACATAAACAAAATCAAATACAAAGTGTACGGTTTGTTACAGCCACCACCGACTCTTGTTAGTGATGTCTGACAAACAGTTAAATCAAGAGAATCAATTTTGTAATTCTGGACACAAGTCAATAAACCACTTTTAATTATTAAGCTGTTTTAGATCAATAATGTTGTATGAAGAAAACACAGTGTATGTAAATAATATTAGCAGGTTTAAACATATTCATTTTGTTCATACGGTCGACCTCTGTGACATTCAAACGGATTAGATTCATTTCTCCAGACGTATTTTCCACATTTGCTCTAATCCTCTCGGACCGTCTCCGTCCTGCAGGTTTGGGTATAAGCTCCGGTGACCTTTGACCTCTCCATAGACACACACATCTGGAGACAGAGACACTTTGGTGGATTTAAGGGTCTGTGAGTGGTTATTCATGTTATGCAAGACTTTTAACCAGCTTTCAAACGTTTTAATGTTCTCTCAACAATCCCACTTCAGAAGCACAATTTGAGCGGTCGCTGAGTAAAAACAAAGGAATAAAATAAATAAATAATAGATAATATACAAATAAAACAGCTTGCTTAAACTTTGCAGCATTAATGTAACTTAAAGTCGCAGTACAATACGTATTACGATGTATTTTTGAAGACTGATCCTAAAAGTTTTGCAGATTTGTATGTTTTATTTTGTTGAATAAGGTTTTGAGTTGAATTTTATGTTTATCCGCAGTGTCCTTATCTGAGCACATGAATAATAATTAACTTTTAAGCTTAGTAACATCAGATTAGCAATACACAGAATATCTACTGACAAAATAAGAACAGGCAGATAAAGCCTCTAGTGTCACAAACTCAAGACAATCCTCTCTGGGCCCCCCTGCCGATTGGTTTGGAGTCTGAACCAGTGAGTTAACGGCCCAATCACATTGCAGCAGAGCGAGGTGACGGGAGGAGGTGCTAGTAAAGGCGATGTAGCGCCTGAATCAAAACAAAGATGGCAGATCTGCTGCATTTGATTCAATTTTAGCAGAAGCTAAAACAGATGCATGTGACACTTGTTCTATAGTGGGATTATTTGTTTGTGCGCGCGCAGACGGTTAGCAGAAAGAGCCGCTGCTGATTGACACAAGCTGTTGCAACAACACTAGCCAGCACTGTTGTCAGTAACTACAAGAGTTTATCATTGTGCGAAAACAAAAGTTATGCTGCTAATTCAACATTTGTTAGTGAAATTTAACCCTACGACTTACACAGGTCAGGTGAGTGAAAAAAATGGCGAGAAAACACTGTTTAAAACTTCCGGAGCGAGGGCTGAGAATTGCCAAGAGTCTTTCGATACGATATGTATTCCGATAAATGTTTACACTGATATAGATCTCTAAATACAATAAAGCATGTAAAAAAAAACTATAGAAGGATTGTACTACCTGTAAAAATGTTTTCAACATGTACAATTTTCCTTAAAGTCAATGTTAAGAATCTAACTTTGCAGAAGCATTGTATTTTTACACAGCTTTTAATGTTACAAACAAGTCTCCTGTGAAGAAGTCATTTTTCAGCTCAATAGTTTCAGCGTTAAAGCAGCTGTCCATGTTCAGAAGTATAAAAAATATGAGTTTAAATATCACAATCACTGATACATACGATACACCTCCTTGTATTGATGCGCATTACCAACAAGTCACAATATATCCCGATACCAATACATCCAGTACAGCCAAATGTTACACTGGTTCAGACAGCTGCTCTCGTCCCGTTTTGCTGTTTTAATCAAAGAAGTTTCCCCGGGTAACCAGATGGACAGCGTCTCTTTCAATCCCTCTGTTCCACGAGCTCATTAGATACGTCATTACGATTCGTTGCTGTGATTGGATAAGCACAAATTAGGTAGGCGGGTCACCTAATCAACTTGAAGTATTTTATTAAAGCTGGATAATGTGGTAACACTCAAATCAAAACTCAACACACATCCATCTGACGAGAGCCACATTCAGGATAAAAGGTGCATAATACAATGAGTTTAAAGTGAAGCCAAACTACTTTATATTAGCCGTGTAAATGATGTTTTGCCTTTTTCAGAGTCATTTTTTGTGCAAACTGCAAATTAGCAAGCTTCGGGTCAAAATTACTCCTTCTTGTTTAGGGCTTTGTATTTGTAACATTTCAACATGGTCTCGTCTGGCTCCTGCAGCAGAAAATGGCAGAATGTTGCTTGTGATTAAATATTCATGATTCCCTGATGTTAATACGACGACGAGGGCTTATCTTTCCATCCAAACGTTTAAGACGCTTCAGTCAAGCAGCAGCATCAAGAGAGAGAAAAGGTGCTGCTGAGTTTGATTCAAGTGAACTAAAAAGACTGATTAACTGAGCATTTTGTGATATTTTAATTGGTTTTGATTAGTTGTTTAGAAAGCAAAAGGTTCGTGAGTATGAGATGTTTTTTAAAGCTAATATTCTAAATGACAGATGACCAGCTCCCTTGATTTGATTAGCTGGTGCTTTGTGGATTTGATTGTTGCATGGACAGACAGAGGAAAGTATTGCTCATAGGAAACTGGAACACTTCAAGAGCTGGTCAATGTGGATAAAAAAAATAATCACCATTTATCTTTCATTTTAATTAATATCGATTTACTGTCAATATTCTGCCTCAAAGTTTTACTTTTGAGGCAGAAATTGTGTTGTGGTTGACATTTTTGATTGACTAAAGACGTGCTATAAATTGATTAGTCATTAAAAGCAAAACTAGCCTCAGTGTCTCAATGATCTGACCAAAAATTGGACCCAAACTCCATTCACCACCAAGATCAGATGTTTGCATGCTAATTAGCTCATAATGAAAAACGTAAACAGCTAAACACAATTTCCATGTAAAATATTCTGAATAAATGTGTTTTCTGACTAATAAAACATTTGGTCAACTAAGACAGTGGTTCCCAACCTGAGGGGGGTGTCGGAGATTGTAGGAGGTCCCCAGAGCTTTGTCTGTTCAGAGGGTCAAATGATAAATGTAGTTATTAGTGCAATATCGGGGTGGTTACCATTCACTCTCATTCATTCACTAGAGGAACCTAACAGTGACGCCAAATTAACCTAAACATACAGTACCGACCAAAAGTCTGGACACACCTTCTCATTCAAAACTTTTTTTTTTAAATTCTCATGACTGTGAATATTGTCGATTCACACTGAAGGCATCCAAACTATGAATTAACACATGTGGAAGTATAGAACATAGCCAAAAGTGTGAAACAACTGAAAATGTGTCATATTTTTTTATTTGATTGCTTCTTTGCACACTCTTGACATTCTCTTGATGAGCTTCAAGACGTAGTCTACTGAAATGCTCTTCCAACAGTCTTGAAGGAGTTCCCAGAGATGCTCCTTCAAGCATCTTTGGGAACACCTTCACACTGCGGTTCAGCTCACCCTAAAACCATCTGGATTGGGTTCAGGTCTGGTGACTGTGGAGGCCAGCTCATCTGGTGCAACACACCATCACACTCCTTCCCAATCATTCATGGTTCGGATACCTTCAGTGTGAATCTACAATGTACATAGTCATGAAAATAAAGAAGACTTTTTGGTAGCACTTTAAAAGACCTCCACGGTACCTACCAGTTAAGTACCGTGTCAGTTACTAGTAACTAACAGTGACACTTACTAGTACTTACTCTGGTACTTACTGTGGTACTTACACTGGTACCTAGAGTGGTACTTTGAGTGGTACTTGTACCAGCAGTTACTGGTACATACCACTGGTAGTTACTGGTACTTACTGTGGCACATACACTGGTACTTACACTGGTACCTACAGTGGTACTTTGAGTGGTACTTGTACCAGCAGTTGCTGGTACATACCACTGGTAGTTACTGTGGTACTTACTGCGGTACTTACACTGGTACTTACACTGGTACCTATAGTGGTACTTGTATCAGCAGTTACTGGTACATAACACTGATAGTTACTGGTACTTACTTTGGTACTTACTGTAGTACTTACACTGGTACTTAAGGTGGTACTTGTGTCAGTAGTGACTGGTACTTACAGTGGTAACTATTAGTACACTTACCACTTTTAATAATTTGTGGCACACACATATGTTTCAGTGGTGGTATTATTGGTACTAAATTAAAAAAGTAGAGCTTATAAATTATGAATAACAATAAAATGCAAATGTTTAAAAGCACCACTGTCTTTATTTATGTCACAACAATATTGGGTATTTATTGACAAATACCAAAGTAATTATTTGTTTCAGTAAACAAAACAACAGAAAACAATTTACAACAATCTTAGTTCCAACATTTGTTGATAAATACCATGATACATAATGGTAAATAGTGGTACTACAATGGTACTTAATACAGTAGTTGACAGTCAACTACTAGTAACAATGGACCTGTTCTAAAGTGACACATACTGGTACTTGAGTGGTACTTACTACAGTAGTTGACCGTCAACTACTAGTAACAACGGGACCTGTTCTAAAGTGACACATACTGGTACTTGAATGGTACTTACTACAGTAGTTGACCGTCAACTACTAGTAACAACGGGACCTGTTCTAAAGTGACACATACTGGTACTTCAGTGGTACTTACTACAGTAGTTGACCGTCAACTACTAGTAACAATGGGACCTGTTCTAAAGTGACACATACTGGTACTTCAGTGGTACTTAGTACAGTAGTTGACTGTCAACTACTGCAGTAAGTACCACTGAAGTTGCCCCACTGTGGCACCTGAGGTTCTTCTGTGGTCTCCCATCCGAGTACTGCCCAGGCCCAACCCTGCTTAGCTTCTGAAATCTGACGGGATCAGGCTTTGGCATGCTGGTATGGCCACGACCATACCAGCATGCCAATACTGGTGGTAAAAGTTCCACTGTAGGTACCAGTGTAAGTACCTCAGTAAGTACCACAGTAAGTACCAGTAACTACCAGTGGTATGTACCAGTAACTGCTGGTACAAGTACCACTCAAAGTACCACTGTAGGTACCAGTGTAAATACCACAGTAAGTACCAGTGGTATGTACCAGTAACTACTGGTACAAGTACCACTCAAAGTACCACTCTAGGTACCAGTGTAAGTACCACAGTAAGTACCAGAGTAAGTACTAGTAAGTGTCACTGTTAGTTACTAGTAACTGACACGGTACTTAACTGGTAGGTACCGTGGAGGTCTTTTAAAGTGCTACCGACTTTTTGAATGAGAAAGTGTGTCCAAACTTTTGGTCTGTACTGTACATGTTTTTGGAGGTGGGAGGAAACCGGAGTACCCAGAGAAAACCCACGGTGACACAGAGAGAACATGCAAACTTCAACCAGAGAGGTCGTGAGATGTTGATACGGTCCGACCCGGGAGTCGAACCCACGACCTCCTTATTGGGAAGCCAGAGGTCTAAGGTTGTGTGTCTGACCTACGACGAGTTGGCCACTGTCCAGGGTGCTCCCGACTAAGGCCCAAAGTCACTAGGATAAGCTCCAGTCACCTGCGACCCCTAACGGGATTAAGCGGTAGAAAATGAAAAAAAAAAAAAGAAGAAATAGTGCAATGTTATTACACAAATATATGACTTGAAACTGAATAAAGGACCCAAAACTCCACAATAGCTGTTGATTTATCTGAAATAAATGCATTTTAACTATAATTTGACCACATTGTATAAGTTTGGAATATCAAGTATGTCTTATAGTAAAAGAAAATCCACAAATTTAGGATAGAAATGAGAGGAAAATGATGTTCGTAAGCAACATTTCAAAATATTCTCAAGACCAATATTTACCACAAATGTTTCTCGAATTGTCGCTCAAACTAATTTTGTTCAAAGCCATTTTATTTATTTATTTTAAAGTGAATTACCCTTTATGGTAAAGTACAAGTTTATTAATGAGGAAAACTGGCTTTGCACAAAATCTGGACTTTGCATTCTAACATGAACGCAACCTATCGACTTAATAATCGTCTGAAAATCGTTAATAGGGTATGCCCCAAAAATATCCAGATACTCCTTTTTGTCCAGGACACCCAGCTCTTTTGTAGCTGAAAAAAGCAAACATCCCTTGTCCCTGTCTTTATTAATTACGGTGTCCTTGCTGCCTGTCTTTAATTGGGATGTTAGCGTTAGCATTAGCTCCTGTGGCGTTAGCATTAGCTCCTGCGGCGTTAGCATTAGCTCCTGCGGCGTTAGCATTAGCTCCTGTGGTGAGATTACAGACTGTTGCAGCTCAGAGACAGAGGTGTGACCTGCTGCTGTAAACACGACACTGCTGCTGCTAAAACCTCACGACAACTGTCACATCACACTGAAAAGACTAAAATACCAACGTGAACACAAAACTACAAATAACAAAGTGAAAATGTAACTTTTTTCAGTTGAACTAGCTATATACAGTATGTGTCTTCCACGTTATCCATCTGGAACTTCCCCCAGTGTAAAGAAAAAATGTGAGACTTTTAAAGGTGGGGACTCTGATATATCCTTCAGCACAAGATATAACCCACATATATTTTTTTTTGCCTGCAATGAAACCCTAAAAATTTGGCTCTTAAAGAGATATTAAATGCATTTTATTTTTTTTTTTGACAGTAGTGGCCTAACCTGGCTCACGCCAGATGGATATGTGTTGAACTCCTATCTGAGTTCTCACTATATCCATCTGGGACTTTACTCGCTGAAAGCGTTCGAGAAAAGGCGGGGCGTTTAGTGAAATACTTCGAGCTGATTGGTGTGGGGCTTACATCTCTGCCTTTGTGCTTAATGTAATTGTAAATTGTTCTTAATAAACATTACACATTACAAGTACGCATCACACATACGGCTCTTCTTTCAAAAGACTCAACACGGGCGAAGCTGGAGAAACACTGAGCTAGGCTTTGTCTGTTGTCAGATAACTAGGAGTTATCACTGTGCAAAGCAAATGTTAAACTCTCAATTCAACATTTGTGAATGACTCAAGACTCTTAAAAACACTGTCTCAAGTTTCAGGAGCCAGACGTCTGTCAGACCGGTTCAGACCTGATCCAAACACTGCTCTCGTCCATTTTGTTGTTTTATTCAATGACGTTTCCCCTGCTAAGCAGATGGACAGTGTCTCTTTCTGCATGGAACATGCACAGTAGAGAGGAAAGTGACGATAATCCCTCTATACACTTTCTTGTGAGATTGTTCCTGAACCAATAAAACCAATCTTGCCAGATCTGCTGCAGCTGCAGAAATGCTCCTGAAGAGTCTGGATGATTTGTGACTTAAAATATTGCAGAAGATCTCAGAGATCTACTTGACATCACAAAACAGGGACATTTAGAAGTGTGATTTCTGAGGCAAAGGAAATGATCATATGTCGAAAAGAACAACACAAAAACTGATTTGTTGATGTGTCATATTAGACGTAAGTGGATGAAACAGCCACGTTTACAGCTCTGAGCAAACATCATCAGCAAAACAATCAAACAAGGACTTTTTCAATGATAGAGCAATTTACAATCACTTACTCGATAGACTGCGATTTACCAGCCATCAGCTCCAGAGAAATCACTGCAAAATCAATGACACTATTTTTAACTGTGTCAAGTCACAAGAGCAGAGTCGAGAGAACCGCTGCAGTCACTCAATGCAGGTTTAGCATCTGGAAATGAGTTTATAATTACAATGTAGTTAAAAATCCAAAAATCTTCTAAATACAACTCACAAAACATTCAAAATTAAGCAGAAAATTCAACTTTGAACCTACAGCTGGAGCATATGTTATAAGTGGTCTTAATGTAATATAGGTAAAGCACATTCAGAGCAGAGTCAGCAGAGTCTATAAATAACCTGCATTAACTGCTGGCCTTATGTATCTGACCCAAACTGAGCTAGAAAAGACTAAAAATGAACTGAAATAAAAGTACTTATAGATTATAGTACAAAAAGACTAACCAACTGATTAATCGATTAAAACAACTAAGAACTACAGATCTAACTTGTTCATACTTACATTATAACAGAGCTAATGTGATGGTACTTCCTGGTTCTGGTCAGGACTAATGTAGCAGCGTTCTGGATGTACTGCAGCTCGTTTGGAAAGGCCGGTGAAAAGGCCGTTACAATAGTCTAACCTACTGGAGACAATGCATGGATAAGTCTCTCTAAGTCAGGCTTTGATACGTTATTATGGATTTCGGCAATGTTTTCAAATGGTAAAATTCTTTTGAAGTAATTGCTGATTTGAGGGTTTCAGGGAGACAGACTGAAGGTGACAGCTAACACAATCTCTAAGTTTTTGTGGCCCGAAAACAATGGCCTCCATCTTGTCAGCATTTAACAGTAGAAAGTTTGTATCCAGCCACTGATCTGTTGGATGCAGAGACAGTGAGTCCGCTGATAATAGACTGATAAGTATTGTGCTATGACACAACACTTTCACTTATCAGCTGACCCAATAGCAGCATATACAGATTAAAAAGAAGGGTCTCAGGATAGACCCTGGGGCACACCACAGGTTACACATTTATTTTCTTTTTAAAGCATCCTTTTTGGAGTGAGGGTGGGTTAAGGATTGTGTTTGTATTTTTGTATGTTGTTTGCTCTAATTGAAAAGGCAAAAAAAAAAAAAAGGTATCCCAATACGCCTCCCTGTATCAATACGTGTATAGCCTCCAAGTTTGTTACGATATATCTTGATACTGATATACTGAGTACAGCCTAGTCTTCACAGGTCAAAGTGAACAACATCCAGGTTCATAACCTGTTTTTAAATGCGTGGATCATGTGACCAATTGCAAAAAACAGAAATATTCTTTGATGAATGACATACAGGAATATTACACCAAGATAAAACAGCAGCATATGGATATAGTTTGTTTCCCATTTTGCTAAATTAACACCAGAAGCAACAAAACAAAAACATATACATTTCTCTCAATATGGACATTTCAGCATTGTCAGAAACATTTCCATTCATGGAAAATCGATAAATGGGCAAATTCAGCATCAGCTTAAAAGTATCACTAATAAATCTGTAAATAGGGATGTCACTAGAAAAAGCTGCACCGATCCAGCTTTTTCTGTTCCACCAACCGATACTAGTGTTAGGCTAGAAACACTTCATTTTTCTTATCTAAACATAAAACATTGGTCATATAGTGTTCTTGTAACTATTTTTATCGTGCATGTCACAACTTAATCTGAATAACATGTCCAATAATATGAGATGTTCTGGATCAACACCAACCAAATTAGTCTCATTATGTCCAATTAAAGGCACAACAATAGCATCGACTGAACCGATATCATGGAACCAAAACTTGATCCAGCAAAATCTCCTGGATCTGCACCGATATCCAATCCCAGTATCGGATCGGTGCGTCCCTAGATGTCACAGTAACAACAGTAATATCTTTAATTTTCTTTCACTTTTTTCTCCAATTTGTAACCAGATTAATAAACATACTTCCTGAATGTGACAGAAGTTCTTAGACGCATTTGTTTTAACACAGGTTGCATTAAAATACTTAAAATTTGCTTCTAAATGGTCTCACAAATCTGATAAAACTGACACATCACATCCTTTATTTCTATAGGGTGAAACTTTACTTTTGCCTCTGCTGCAATGATAAATCAACTCATGCAAACGCCACTCATGCATATACAGCTGCATTAAACACATCTCCCAATCATTTCCTCTTTCACATGTGAACACCTGACGTCTGTGTTGTGACTTGGACCGTACTGTTTACATTATGAGTTTGAACGGGCTTTCCCCATGCAGCTGTCGTTCTCGTGTTTTCCGCCGCACCGAGCTTAAAGACATCCTGCTTTTCCTCCCTTCAAGGACGCGCGAGTCAGCCTGTCCCGTGTTTTTGACAAGTAGCAGCAGAGTGCACTGGCTTAGCATCTTCAAATCTGCACTAGCAAGGTCAAGCTAAAACAGCAGCCCAAAGACACAGGCGAGCTAAGTGCTGCTACGTGCTAAAAGCTGCAGAAAAACCAAATGAATGAATGAATGAACGTTACCATTTCTCCCACTGGTCCTCCACCCAGCCCTCGCCTCCCGCTTCCCGGCCCGAATCCATGCCGCAAGAAGTGTGGGAGAGCTGGGCATCCGAGCATCCGAACAGGAGAGGAGAGGAGAGGAGAGAGGAAGAGAGGAGGGAGGGAGGGAGCAGGGGTGGAGCCAAAATGGAGGAGCGGCTCAGGAGAAGAGAGAAGAGAAGAGAGAGAGGAGGGGGAGGCAACACGGGAGTCAGGACCAGAGCAGAGCAGGAGAGTGGAACAGCTGGTTTTGTATACAGCAGGGGTGTCAAACTCAGGCAAATGAGGTCCTCAAGATGATTACATGTGGCTCCCGGGATAATTTCTGAATATTATAATAGTGGCCCCCTGATAAAAGCTTGTAACAATCTGAACTACAGGTCCAGAATGCACTAAAGCCTGGCACTGACGAGAAGAGACACAGTGGCCAGAAAGGATAATAAGCTTATTGAAATATAAAGGTGTGTATCACTGAGATTAGACTATAAAACCTTTTTTTTTCTTGAATGAAAGTATGTACAAAATATTATAATGCAATGTAATGTTACATGTTACAATCAAAATCTGGACACACAGTAAATGTGTTGTTTTAGCTTTGTAAAGCCCAATTGTCATATATGAATATAACACAGCTGAATAACAAAACAATATTTTAAAATGTGGTTCTCCACCAACTCTGACTGATTGATTTGGCCCCAGCTTCATTTGAGTTTCACAATCCTGTTATAGACTGTCATTATAAATGGAGAGATTATTTTTTCTCAACACAGGAGATGCACCTGCATCTAGTAAACAGAGCCGCCGCTGATCGACCAAGCTGTAGCAACAAGTCGTGCCAGCGCTGTTGTCAGCTAACTACAAGAGTTTATCACTGTGTGAAAACAAAAGTTATGCTCCTAAATCAACATCTGTGAATGAAATTGAGCCTACACTCATAAATGTTGCATTCAAGTGAATAAAAAACAGAAAAACAGTCTCAAGCTTCAGGAGTCACACGTCTGTCAGATGTTTCAGACCTGATACAATGTTTTGTTGTTTTTATCAAAGAAGTTTCTCCAGCCAACTAGACGGACAGCATCTCTTCTGCATGGGGCATGCGCAGTATAGCGCAGAAAGTGACAGCGACCGAAAATTCCAAGATTTTATTAATATCAGTGATTCTCTTATCCATTCCTACTTATGTATCAACGTTTAAAAAGCTGTACATGCCTTACTGAATATGTTAACACAAAAATGTGTGAATTAGATTATGATGATGTCGTCTATAAGATAAGTTTAGCGTAATCGAGAGATCAAGATTCTGTGACGTCAAAGCGAAGTCGACAGGTGGCGCAAAAAGCTCTTTCGTCCTTATGCACTTATCCTACTACAGCTCCGCTCCGCCACAGTCCACCTCCGAAAGTTGCCACAGAATCCTTGCCCACCCATACAGGACTTCCTTGTCCTGGCTGGGACAACCAAAATTCTAACGATGGGCCTGATTATTTGGTTGTTTTGAATCAAACGTTTATTAACAAATCCTTTATCAAACTTGTGTTTTGGAGTAAAAGCCAAACTTTGAGGCAGATCATTGATGTATATTATGTTGTTTTTTCTATGAAATGAAATGGAGCATATTAAACGTCTGTTTCACTTATGTTCATAAAATCATTAAAGCTCTATTTTGTTTTTGAAAACTAAATGAATAGAATAACTGAATAGACAACTGAGATAGAACAATATAGAGAACAAAACCATGATTATGTTTCTTCTCAGATGGATTTATGACAAAATCGAAAAACATCTACACCAATATTTGATCTCAAACAGGCCACAAGCACATTTCTGATACAAAAACATGTTTGTCAGCGGTCACTTCTCCACAGACATAAGGTAATACTGTACATATAATATATATATATATATATATATATATATATATATATATATAATTATATATAATAATAATAATGTTCTGATCCACAGCAGGAGAAAGACAAAGTGCTGAGCTGGACTTTTGCACCGGAGCCTCTGGAAAACCCTGTAAAAGCTCATTTTTTATTCATGAAACATTGATTTGACTCTTTATGTTTATCTACAACACGAGTCAGCTCACAAGAGATCTCAGGGATTTGAGCAAATATTAGGACTGAGCCATTATGAAGAAGGTGATGAGGCTGGTGACTAGTCTTAACTGTCAAAATGAAAGAATACAACCCAGAAGAAATAAATAAACAGCACAAACCTTGCAACCAAATTAAACCCTAATCTACCTTACAGTAATTTAACTTTGTTTTGTCGAAGCAAATGCATTTAGAGTTAAAGTCATTTTGTACTGAGGACTTACTGGAGCCAAGTTCTAAGAACAACTGAAGAAAAAACAGCCATGTCATAATCTCTGAGATGTTACGCGCTGTTTTTAGAAACAATGAATACGAAAATAGCTTAAAGGAACCATATGTAAGACGCACAACTAGTGATATAAAAAAGCTATAATCACAAATGAACTTGGGTTGCCAGAATGTGAAAAACAAGCCCACAAAAAGATAAGAAGCTACGACCAATCAGGAAAAAAGCTTGCTATGAATCATGGGTATTAACCAGAAAGTCAGTTTCTCAGACACCAGGTCTTTGTCAGGGTTTGTTGCAGGAATAGCATTTCGTTTTTACACAATGTGGGTGGAGCCTAATGAGAACTGTGTGGAAACAAGTGCATGAGCCTATCACAGACAGTTGTGTCTGTGTCTTTGGTGCAACATCAGTTCAAACTCAAACATGTTCCTGACTCACGGTTAAAAAACAAACAAACTGTCAACCCAAACGAGAGAGTCATGTGAGGCTCTTTGTGCTTTCTGATTGGAAATAATAAGTTTCTACAATAAATCAATGTTAAATAAGTCAAAATGCTTGAAAATAGGTTTAAATCCTAGAATCAAGCAACTTTTACTTGTCTTCAAATAAAACTTTTGCAGTGTAGCCGCTCCTCTCACATCTCAGTAGAATCAGATGAGGCACAGTCTTGTTCACACTGAGAGGGAGGTAACTTTGTGAGGCCCAGAAGAGTCAGACTCAGCACAAACTAAACAAACTGCAGCCAAAGCAACTGAGCAGAGTCTGTGTCAGCTCAGAAACAACTGCTGCTACAAGAGAACCTGCATTTACTGCACGATCAAAGACAGCAAGGAAAAAATAAATACAATCTATTTAAACACATGTGCAGTTACATAAACGGACATTTTTTTTACCCAAATCATCTGCCACAGGTTATGGCCTGGTCAGTCAGACTTAGGTCACTGCTCAAAAAGACTCAGATAGAGATAGAAGTAGGGCTGGGCGATTTTAAATGAATATCTGATTTTTAGTGATCTCAAAACGATATTGACGATATGTCAGTTCAACAGAAATCACAATTGATTAGAATCCGTAGTCGGGTGACTGGGCCTATCCAGTGACTTTGGCCTTAGGGGGGAACACCATGGACAGTGGCCAACTTGTCCAGTCAGAAGACAAACATCACTCTTCATTCACTATCAGGGACATTAACACTAGGGAAAACTGATCCATTAACCTAATACATGTTTTGATACAGTACCGATGACCTCCTCCAATAAAGTAGTTACAACGAGTAGTGTTTAGATGTCATTTTTTTCATATTTTCATTCAAACAAATGTTTGTCAAATTAATCACAAAAATGTCTCCCAATAAACTACTTTTCCTGTTCGTGAGCATTTGATTCAATGTACAACAATTACTCGACACATACATATGCTTAGTCTTAGCATCACTTCTTTAATTTATTAACCTGGGAATTATTGGTTTTTCTGTGTTTTGATTTACCAACCAAAAGTCAATAATCACAAAAAGTGCAGCAGTCTCCATTAAACACATCAGTTTGAATGCTCATGTACAAATGTCTGACACAGTATATATAACTGTCTGTTTAAGAAAATACGATTCAATGCCCAGCTCTAGATTGGTCTGGCTTTGGTACAGTCATGATGAGTTACTAAAGACAATACTAAAACACACAGTAATGTCGCCCCCTGATGCACGGCTCTAGTACTGCACTAAAGCATGTTAATGACACAAAAACAGCAGCAGGGGGCACTGTCAACTATACTGAATTAAAATAAATAAACAACAAGTAAATGGCAAATAAATAATGATTTAAAACAAGGTCCAGGCCTATTTCCACAAACCAAACCAGGACTGAACCGTAGACTGAGCCGTTGCTGATGCTGCGTTTGCTGTTGTTGTGTATTGTAAAGAGCAGTGGTGTAGTAATGTGTGCACGTGTGAACACAGAGTGAGGCAGAGTAAGTGCAGCTGATCAGCTTAAGCTCAGGATCCTCCACACACACACACACACAGTCAGAGTAAACCTGGATTAAACAGGTACTTTTACAAACACTCATGTGCTGCTGTGTCAGAGAAACTCCTCCTGTGCAACAATCAGCCATAAATATCACTGCATTTAAGCTTTTTTAACATCAAAACAACTTTACAATTTTGCTAAATTAAATGTGACAAATTGTTTGAAAGAAAAAAATATCTAGAGTTAACATTTCTTGCATGGGATCCAGAGTCACTCTTCTCAATAGAGGGATTATTTTGTTATCAACACGGGCGATGCGCGCACACCGATATGCAGAAAGAGCTGCAGCTGATTAACAACTCGAGCTAGGGCTGTTGTCAGCAAACTAAAAGAGTTTATCACTGTGTGAAAACAAAAGTTCTGCTGCTAAATCAACATTTGTGAATAAAAATCAACCCTACAACCCTTAAAAAGTGAGTGAAAAAACTGCGAAAAAAAATACAGTTTCAAGCTTTAGGAGACAGACGTCTGCAGACTGATTCAGACCTGATCCAAACAGCTGCTTTTGTCACATGTTGTTGTTTTATTCAAAGAAGTTTAAACAGATAACCAGATGGACAGCGTAATTTTCTGCATGGAGCATGCGCAATAGAGCGGAAAGTGACGCCGACCAAAATCCTTCTATAGTCTCAAATTGAATCAACAATGACACATGCAATCAAAATATTTTAGTTGTGTGACTATAATGGAGCTCATTAGTCGACTTCACTTAACTTCACTCATCTCATATAAAATACTATTTTACTTTGCTCACTGACTGTTTTTCAGCTTCACATGAGGTTTCAGCCTGCTCTCATGGAAATGTGTGTCAGTACTACGCCATTTTAAATAGTGTGTCCTGTAAACGTAATTTGCCCTTTTTTACGTATATGCACTGCTGCCCCAGTTTATTTTTATATTAAATGTAAAGACGTGTTATTATTTATGGATATTAACAAAATCCTAACCATAACCAACTCCAAGCCCAGCCATAAACGTACCCATTTTTGTAACCCAAAGAAAATGTCCCGACATGACTTCAACCAAATCACCTGTCTATAAAACAATAAGAAAATAGCGTCCTTATTTGATGCTTTTTACATAAAGCATATTTCTTTGATTTGTAATAGTACGCTCCAGGTTAGACTGACGATGTATTAGAAGCAAATGTTTTGGTCCTTTCTCTGCACAAGCAACACTGACTAACTAAAGAAACACACATAAGCCCATGATTGTGTCAGCAAATACCATGATATATCAACATTTCAATATCATGTCGTATCACTAAATATATAAAGCTGCTATCAGAGAGTATTGTAAACATTTCTCTTCATACTGGTGTCATTTGTGCGAACAGCCTGAGTCTCAGCAGAGGTCTGAGTCTCTGAGGCTTCACCACATGTGCTGCTTTATCCCAGGCCACTGATTCTGCTCCTGTTCTTCTCACTAAAACCACAGACGAAGCTTTTATTCTCACGTGCAGCCATTACTCGTGCTCCACTATTTATCAGTCCTCATTCTATAAAAAAAACAATATTGTGAAATT
Organism: Mugilogobius chulae; assembly: GCA_038363315.1. Taxonomy (NCBI): domain Eukaryota; kingdom Metazoa; phylum Chordata; class Actinopteri; order Gobiiformes; family Gobiidae; genus Mugilogobius; species Mugilogobius chulae. The sequence continues at coordinate 22,429,436 of CM076401.1, read as the reverse complement.
AAAGCAGTGTATAAGAGGAAATCTTAAATTACAGTTACCATAGTTATTTGAAAATAAGCTTGAAGATCGTCAATGTAAAAGCCATTAAACTAGTGCTAAATGGAAACTGAATTGACCGACCAAAGACACATAAACAAGGCCTTACTGAACAGGACACATGTGATTCTTGAATAGCTCATCCCTTGTTATAAATCTTTCCCATTTCTCTGTTTAAGGCATTTGTTGGTTCAAATACAGACTTTTCTTCTAACCTAGCCTCAGAGTTGCCAAGACCATTTCTTCTTTTGTCAAAGTCTGAATTTGAAGGTTTCAAATTTTGTTCTGCACTTTTTCTGAAAATATATCCATTCATGAATGAAACATCATTTGTATATTTTCATACTAAAATGTCATTAATATTGTTTGAAAGATGTTTTGCAGAAACACACAATGTAATAAATAAATGTATATTTTAATAACTTTTTTAAGGCTTGGTTGCTTGTTTTCTATGAAAATTTGGCAACACTGGTCAGACTTTGACAGCCACACTGCAAAAAAGGCCTTTCAAAAAACAATAACATTTTGCTTATTTTGAGGTAAAAGTGTCTTTCAAGTGAAATAATCTGTCGGTGCAGTAAGACATATTACTAACCTGGTTGTTTTGAGCAGAAACCATAGTTTCAAGTTCTCTTGACAAGATTTTTAAGCAAATCTAAACTTGATTCAAGCAATTATGGATTAAAACAGATACAAATTTGCTTTAAAATATATGTTTTATATCTAGTATAGGTAAGTCAGGATAAATCTTAGTAAGACTAATTAAGGTTTATTAGTGCATTTTTCAGTGCATTGACAGTGAAGAAAGAACTTTCTGAAAATGCAATGCGTGCGCCTGACCTGCAGGAAAGAGCCACCGCTCATAGACATGAACAGTGGAAACAAGTCCAAAAAAGCTCTGTCAGCTAACTACAAGAGTTTATCAGTCACACTGTGCTAAAACAAAAAGTTCTGCTGCTAAATCAACATTTGTGAATGAAATACGACTCTACAACCCTTAAAAGTTACATTCAGGTGAAAAAACGAAGAGAAAAACACTGTCTCAAGCTTCAGGAGACAGACGTCGGTCAGACCGGTTCAGACTGATCCAAACAAGCTGTTGTCTCGTTTTGTTGTTTTATTCAAAGAAGTTTCCCCAGCTAAGTAGATGGAGGGCAGCTCTTTCTGCATAAAGCATGCGCCGTAGAGCGGAAAGTGACGTCGACCGAAATCCCTCTATATGTTCTTTAAAACGAACAAGTTTAAAAAAGAAATATGTATGTAAACTTGTGTCTTTCCAGCTTTAGCAACTGGACAAAAATAGAAAAGGGTTAGTGTAGTTCCAATCAGAAATGTGCAGTAGTTAAAAGCCAACATCCTAAGATCCAAAAGAATAATATGCTGCTGTTTCCTCTTGTTTACTTGTGTGTTATTTTAACGGCCATCACAGACTTGGCCTCGTTCCAGAAGCAGCTGGGACATCATCACGTTCTGTTGTTTTCCTCTGGTTCTTCTCATCTTTACGCGTCGCATCTGTGTTCAGGGACGCCCGCTTTAATCATACTTCTGTCAAACTCTGCAGGTCTGATGTGATCCTGGCACAGACACGGCTCCAGCGTCTTTGGATCGCAGCAACAAAACATCTCATCTGTAATAACTCTCCACAACGTGTCATTATCGGGATTATGTCACGTTCACAACACGTCAGTCTCGTCACGTTTAATTGAATTTGTGTGACTTTTCACTTTGAGTTGACAGAAGATAAGAACAATATAAGACCTGTGCAAACATGTTTAAGACGTACAATGGCAAATGTAAGTCTTTCTAAAGCCTTAAATTCAAACTTTCTATTGAAGACTTTTTAAAAACCCTGCAGAAACACTGTAAAAAGCTAAAAAACAAGTTTAACCACAATTCTGAGGATTTAGCCTAATAATATTGTCTGAATATTCCATCGAGGTAAGGCATGAGGTAGCCTAATAAGTAAGTATATACCATGACATAACAGGACATGTTATGATTAGCATGATTTTTTTGTATAAATATGATATGCATTGAAAGCCCCAGTTCATTTGTAAAGATGTGTTCTTATTTATGAAGGTGAACGAAATCCTCATCCTAAACTTAACCTAACTACAAACCCCAGTCCTAAACCTACCCATTGTAGTAATATGAGCTAATGCTGCGTTGGAGCTTCTAAAGCGTCCATTTACCAGGGCTGTAGTTGACCAAAGAAATTCTTGTCGACTAAAGACATGTTCTATCGACCCAATGATCGACTAAAAAGGGGCGTGGCAAAGGTTCTGAAGCTAAACGTAGAGTTGACAAAAATATTGCAATCAATGCTAAAACTGGGATCAAAACTAGATACTCATATAAACAAATACAGATGACATTAACAGCAGGGTTCCTGCACACCTTCTATACAAAATTTAAGACTTTTAAGACCTTTTTAAGACCTTGCATAGCAAAATTTAAGACCACGTGCACGTTTAAAAACATAATTTTTGTGACAAAAAATAAATATCTAATAAATAAAAAATAATACAACTATATTTTTTTGTTTTGTCATATACACACTATTTATTGGCTCACAAAATTACATACATTTCAACAACTATCTACAAATAATATTTGTAGATAGTTGTTCCTATTTGATGCAGTTCACCTGTCACATGATCACAGACAGGTGCTGCACCTGTCTCTTTCACTGCGCTCATCTGCAGTGGCCAGATTTATGTGACCAGACGTCCCGAAATTCACCCATGTGTCCCGAATCCCAATCCTGTCCCACGTGTCCCGAAACTCATCACACCTCGCAGATTCTGTGCTGCTGTCATTAAGCCAGGCTACACACATCCACATTTACGCACACGCGTAAATGTGGATGGAACACAGCGGCTAACAACTTGAAGCTAACGCGGAAATAAGTGAAAAGTTTTTTGTGCACGCGGCGATTTAAAAACTGATATTTTCACCACATGTACACGACTATCGCACAACTTATATAAATAAAGATAATTACGAATGCACGCGTGAATACGGCACGTTACGCGCAGCATCTGCAGCGCTGCAATGGTAAAGTCAAGAATTTTCAGCCCGAATTAAAGCGCTGTGAGCTTACCTTAAAACTCACTCGTCAGTGAAACATGCTTTTCCTTGCCAGTTGAACAGTTCTTGTTTAATCCCAGAGTGTGAGGCGATTGGTGCTAAGCTAACCGTGAGCTCAGGCGCTCTGCTCCACGCACCTCTGTATGCGCTGTCGCTCCATCTGACCCTCGTTTACATGACGGGCATCACAGCAAATACAACTTCTCTGACACAAACACGCACATTCTTCATTTAACTTTGATAAATCTGCTCCAAATACAAGGTCTTAAAAAAGCCACTTCAAATTTAAGACCTAAACACCTAATTTGACAAATTTAAGACTTTTTAAGACCTTAAATTTCCCTTTTCAAATTTAAGACTTTTTAAGACTTTTTAAGACTCCGCGGGAGCCCTGAACAAAGAAACATTTAACCAAATTTGATATTTTCTGCAAAGAAAAAAAAGGCATATTTTCAGAAGTTTTAAAATAATGAGTCTCAACTTGTTTGAAAGTGAAATGTTTGTATATACTTGGATTTTGAGTTGAAAATGTCGTCCAAAAACTTTGACTTTCAAGAATCAAGTCTATTCGTAGTATAAAATAGAGTTTGAAATGTTGCTCAAAAAGAACTTAATATTAAATTATTTAATGCAAAAAACTAAGTTTATACAGAAAATGAAGAGAAACCTTGTGTTTATAAAAATGATTCTGCTTTGTTGAATACATTCCTTACAAATCTAAATAAAACAATTAGTCGACTTAAAAGTTTGCTCGACAAGACATCGACCGATGACATCGACTAAAGAGGCTACAGCCCTACATTACATGTTAAGTCAATGTAAACTTCGTGTTGAGGCGTCCAGCGAAGCACTGCTGAACTTTCAAGCTTCGAACGCCTATGCGTCCACTCAATCGAACTGCTCCTCTGTGACGTAGTGAGAGTGCTGTTTATATATAAATTTGCTGTATATAATATAAGGATTGTTTACTTAAGTCTTTTAATAACTTTAATAAAAGAAAGGTCGTTTGTTGCTCTGAAAATCTGGAAACACGGCAAAACAAACAACACGGGACATGATCTGGAGAGAGACAATGCGCTCACATGGATCTATTTAAAATGCTTGTTGTCGTGTTTTAAACCACTGCTGTGCGACGTAGCAAAGGAGGAGGACAGAGACCGCAACTGTCTGGAGGAGGAGAAAGTTGTGTGATCGGTTACTACGTTTTATGAAGGCAGCAAATCTCTATCTCTCTCTCTCCCTCCCTCCCTTCTTCTTCTCTCTCTTAACGTGATCTGCATAGGTGTGTGACAGGACAGTATGCCACAGGTGCAAAACAAAGCCTTTTTGCAATAAAAGCAGGAACGCAAAGAAGTGCGTCGGGGCGTAAAAAGTTCCCTGTATATTCATAGACCAACATATATAAAAAGCATGAAATCTTGGTATAAGCTTTCTTGCTGCTCCATCTATAGCTGGGGCTGGAAAGTTAATCTAAAAGATGGAATAGGAAAAAGTATTGGATGGAGAGAAAGGGAAGAGGGTAGATATGTTAAAGAAAAAGGGGAGGGATGAAGAAGGGGAGAGAGAAGAAGAAAAAGAAGATCAAGTGAAGAAGAGAAGTACAAAACGAGGAGGAGAAATCTGAGGGATAGAGGGAGATGAGAGAAGGGGAGAAATAGTAGAGAGGGGTAATGAGAAAGACTGTATTTTTTTCTGTATAAGACGTCTTCGGCCTTAAGTCAAGATAGATAGATAGATAGATAGATAGATAGATAGATATTTTATGTGCAGCACCAATAACCATCATAATATACATCCATTCATAGCCACAAAACGTGACATCCATGTTCAATAAATTCAATGAGAAGCAGCTGCGACACAAACACGAGTCTTCCAACATTGTAGTGAAAGAATGAACCACTGAATGAATGAAAACCATCCCCTTATCACGCAATAATAACGCCCGAGAGAAGATTCACACAGCCCTGACTCCGTAAACCCAAAAACCATGCACGGCACGGGAAAAGCATCGCGCGAGTGTCCCCGGAGAGTCCACGCGCCCCGGAGGAACAGACACGCCCAGCTCCGACCACAACCACAACACACGCCGAGCAAGAGCGCACATGAGGCGGGGGAGAGGAGGCAGAAGAGCAGCCGCGGGTCTGATCGCCCTGACAAGCCGCCTGACAGAGCCCCGAGCCCGGCCGTGGTCTTACCTGAAGCCCCGCGGCGGTGGAGGAGCTCGCTTCCTCTGCTGCTCCGCTCTCTGTCCGCCATTGGGCGAGTGCGCGCGCCAAAGACACCTGGGAGACGGAGAGAAGAGGGGGAGGGGGGAGGGGGAGGAGAGAGAGAGAGTAAGAGAGAGAGGGGGGGTGAGGAGTGAGAGGAGGAGAGAGGGGGAGGAGGGGGAAGGAGAGAGGGGGAGGGAGGGGAAGGAGAGAGAGGGAGAGGAGAGAGAGTAAGAGAGAGAGAAAGAGTGAGAGAGAGAGAGAGAGAGAGAGAGATAGGAGAGAGAGATAGGGAGGGGAGAGAGGGGGGAAGAGAGAGAGAAAGGGAAGAGAGAGGGGTTGAGAAGAGAGAGAAAGAGAGGGAGAGGAAAAGAGAGAAAGGAAATGAGAAGAGCGAGACAGAGAGGAAGGGGGAGAGAGAAAGAGTGAGAGAGAGAGTGAGAAGGAGGAGAGAGAGAGTAAGAGAGAGAGAGAAAGAAAGAGAGAGAGAGAGGGGTTGTGAAGAGAGAGAAAGAGAGGGAGAGGAAGAGAGAGAAAGGAAGGGAGAAGAGAGAGACAGAGAGGAAGGGGGAGAGAGAGGGAGGAGGAGAAAAAAGAGTGAGAGAGAGAGAGAGAAAGAAGAGGAAGAGAGAGAGGAAAGGGGAGAAAGAAAGAGAGAGAGGGGAAGAGAGAGAGGAAAGGGAGAAAGAAAGAGAGAGAGAGGAAGAGAGAGAGGAAGAGGGACAGAAAGGAAGGAAAAGGAAAGAGACAGAGAGGAAGGGGGCGAGAGAGAAAGGAAGAGGGAGAGAGTAAGAAGCAGAGACAGAAGGAAGGGGGAGAGAGGCAAAGAGGAGGGGGGTGAGAGAGGAAGAAGGGGGAGAGAGGGAGAGACAGAGAGAGGTAGAGGAGGGGGAGATAAAGAAAGAGGAGGAAGATAGGGAGGGGAGGAGAGGAGGAAGGGGAAAGGGGGTTGAGAGAGAAGAGGGAGAGAGAGAGGAGGAAGGGGGCGAGAGAGAAGGAAGGTGGAGAGGGGTAAAGGGATGAGAAAGAGAGTGAATGAACGAGAGAGGGGCAAATAGGAGAGGATGAAGATGATGAATGAGAGGAAGAAGGGGAGAGGGGGTGGGAGAGTGGAGGACGGGGGAGAGAGAGAAGGAAGAGGGACAAAGGGGGGTGAAAGGGTGAGAAAAAGAGTGAGTGAATGAGAGAGGGGCATAGGAACGAGAGGATGAATGTAGAAAGAGACGGAGAGAAAGAGATGGGAATAGAGAGAAGAGAAGAAAAGAGAAGGGGAGAAGGGATAGATAGGTAGGAAAGAGAGAGGATGGAAGGAAAGAGAAAGAGAGGGGAGGAGGGATAAAATAGAGGAGAGAAAAAGAGAGGGAAGAAGAGAATGAAGCAAGAAGAATGGAATATTGAGGGAGAGAAAGGGAAGGGGTAGAGAAGATGAAAAGAAGATAGAGTGAAGAAGAGAAGTACAAGAGGAGGAGGAGAAATGAGTGGAGACTGAGGGAATGAGGGATGGAGGGAGAGGAGAGAAGGAGAGAAATAGTATAGGAGGAGTGATTAGAACAGGGAGCGTGGGAAAGAGGAGAAAGAAGAGGAGAGGGGCAAGAAGAACAGAAGGAGAGAGGAAGAGATATTTAAAGAAGAGTCAACAATGGAGAAGAGGAGAAAAGAAAGAGAAGGAAAGAATATGTGGGGAAGGGTGGAAGGAGGAAGAGGGGAGAAGGAGAGAGAGAGATGAGGGGAAAAGACTAGTTTCTTAGTTGCTGTTTGTGAGCGATACAGAGAAAATGGGCTACAACAGACGTGAAACTGCATAAAACTGATAATTGATTGAACAAAAAAGATAAAGGTAAGAAATAAGAATGTTAAAATATAGCGGTTATTTGTTTAGACTTGTGAGCAGATGTAATACCCGTTTATGTCCAGCAGAGAGAGACACTTCATCATTATTTCAGTAGATTTGTTTCATGGGCGTTACACAAGCTATTAAAGACTAGAAAGACACAGGCATTCACTGGCGATTATTTGTTTATTTATTTGCAATTTATATGCAATTATGGCTTATAAACTTCTTTTTACAAACAACAAAGTGAAACTGAAGGACCACCCCAAGCTCAGCCAATCAGAGCGCTGCATTTGGCTCATCGTGATAAAACTAAGATGCTTTATTATTTTTTATCTGTAAGACTGTACTCAGTGGTTTCATTTTTTCATATCACCACTGTTACATTCTTGAAACGTATAATTTGTTAAGTTTCGAGAACTTCAAACACTTCAAATATGCATGCACAATATACAAAACACTCCATGGACTTGCACCCAGGGGTGTCGGACTGGGGGGGTAAATGGTACAAGTTTCCCAGGGCCCAAGGCAGAAAAGGGCCCCCAAAAGCAGGTCATTTTTGCTTATGTGATCGATGGTTCCTCTAAATGCAATTAATTGTGATATCAGGGTGTTCCGTCATCCTTAAAACGTAGCAAATGGATTTTAGCCAAAGAAAACAGCTAGAAAAGAGATGAATATTATTTGGCCAAAATATTAACAAATGTAAAAGGTTGAAAATATAATATTATTAACAAGATTTTGAAGATTTCAGTGAACAAACAGTCGCATATTCACATGATTTGTTATAGAATATTGTCAGTACATCACAAGTTAAGTATATTTTGGGCATAATTTAGACAATTTTATAGCTTAAAACAAGTTCAAATGTAAAAGATTGTGCTTCCATCTATTTTTGTCTAAATGAAGACAAAATGTGAATTTGCACAAATGTGACAAAAATTTGGAAATGCTTAAGCAAATAATCTGTCACTTCTTGCACATGTTTTTTTAGATGAAATATGTTGACATAATAACCTACTTAAAAATCTATCTCCATCACTTCAAAAATATCAAAGGAATATTTCTAAAAGTTGTGGCCTGTTAAGATAAAACTGTCTACAATTGGATCCTTTTCTTGAAGCATGTTCTAAGTGTTTCTTCCGTGTTTCTCATTTGCTCATTTTTATCATCAGTTCAGCACAATGTGAGTGGGAATAACTCTGAGGAGCACCATTGAATAAAGACACACACAAGTACTCACATTTGAAATGCACATATTATGATTTTTAACTTTTTATAATGTAATTTCTTATTCTTACAGGAGACTCTAAAGAGCCACTTGTGGTCCTCGAACCGCAGGTTGCAGACCCTGACCCCTGAGGTAATTACATAACATGTGACACAGACATTGGCACAAAAATGTGTTTATTTTGTTTTCATAAATGCACCAGGAGAGAATCCTGGAAGACCCGGACCGAGATGAAGAGGCTCTAGATGTTTTACCCTCTTTTACAATCTCAAACCTAAGTTAATATAAAAGACAAATAATCAAGAGACTGTTCTGTCGCCATATTTCAGGACGTAACAGCGGCTCCTGAGACACGACACCACGTCACTGATGACGGTTCTCAACATGGCCGACTGTTGGCAGCCTAAACATGTCAACAAAGTCAAACATCTCAGTCTTACTGTCTTAACTCAACTTGTGTTTGAGACTGAGGATGTGTCTAAGAGGGACCCATGGAACCTGTTTGTCTAACCCAGGACTGGATCAGAACTGAAACTGGATTTAATTTGTTCTAAAAAACAAATTACATCCAGTCAATAAAAGGCCTAAATTGGCTAATCCAGGTCTAACTGGACTAGCCGTGGCCTAAATCCATTTTAAGAAGAGCGGTGGGCTGCGCTGGTCCCTGCAGCCTCACTGTTGCCTATGCTCCTCCTCAGATGGTTGTATCTCCTCCTCAGGTGTACACTCAGGGATTCCTAATGGTTATTTCTGCTGGGTTTGAGACAATCGTTCCAGCTCCTCAAGATCTTCAACTGCAAACACATGTCTTCTGTCTCCATATTTCAGGACGTAACAGCGGCTCCTGAGACACGACATCACGTCACTGATGACGGTTCTCAACATGGCCGACCGTTGGCAGCCTGAACATGTCAACAAAGTCAAACATCTCAATCTTACTGTCTTAACTCAACTTGTGTTTGAGACTGAGGATGTGTCTAAAAGGGACTCATGGAACCTGTTTGAACCAAGTCTAACCCAAGACTGGATCAGAACTGAAACTGGATTTAATTTGTTCTAAAAAAACAAATTACATCCAGTCAATAAAGGTCTAATTTATGGCTAATCCTGGTCTAACTGGACTAGCCGTGGCCTAAATCCATTTTAAGAAGAGCGGTGGGCTGCGCTGGTTCCTGCAGCCTCACTGTTGCCTATGCTCCTCCTCAGATGGTTGTATCTCCTCAGGTGTACCCTCAGGGATTTCCTAATGGTTAGGTCTTCTGGGTTTGAGACAATCGTTCCAGCTCCTCAAGATCTTCAAATTGCAAACACATGTCTTCTGTCTCCATATTTCAGGAAGTAACAGCGGCTCCTGAGACACGACACCACGTCACTGATGACGGTTCTCAATATGGCCGACCGTTGGCAGCCTAAACATGTCAGCAAAGTCAAACATCTCAATCTTACTGTCTTAACTCAACTTGTGTTTGAGACTGAGAATGTGTCTAAGAGGGACCCATGGAACCTGTTTGAACCAAGTCTAACCCAAGACTGGATCAGAACTGAAACTGGATTTAATTTGTTCTAAAAAAACAAATTCTATCCAGTCAATAAAGGTCTAATTTATGGCTAATCCTGGTCTAACTGGACTAACCGTGGCCTAAATCCATTTTAAGAAGAGCGGTGGGCTGCGCTGGTTCCTGCAGCCTCACTGTTGCCTATGCTCCTCCTCAGATGGTTGTATCTCCTCAGGTGTACCCTCAGGGATTTCCTAATGCTTAGGTCTTCTGGGTTTGAGACAATCGTTCCAGCTCCTCAAGATCTTCAAATTGCAAACACATGTATTCTGTCGCCATATTTCAGGACGTAACAGCGGCTCCTGAGACACGACACCACGTCACTGATGACGGTTCTCAACATGGCCGACCGTTGGCAGCCTAAACATGTCAACAAAGATCTCAAACATCTCAAACATCTCAATCTTACTGTCTTAACTCAACTTCTGTTTGAGACTGAGAATGTGTCTAAGAGGGACTCATGGAACCTGTTTGAACCAAGTCTAACCCAGGACTGGATCAGAACTGAAACTGGATTTAATTTGTTCTAAAAAAACAAATTACATCCAGTCAATAAAAGGCCTAAATTGGCTAATCCAGGTCTAACTGGACTAGCCGTGGCCTAATACCATCTTAAGAAGAGCGGTGGGCTGCGCTGGTTCCTGCAGCCTCACTGTTGCCTATGCTCCTCCTCAGATGGTTGTATCTCCTCCTCAGGTGTACACTCAGTAATTTCCTAATGGTTAGGTCTTCTGGGTTCCGACACAATCGCTCCAGCTCCTCAAGATCTTCAAACTGCGAACACACGTCTTCCGTCGCTTCCCTCATGATGGTCTGCATCTGCTCCTCTGTGACACTCTGGCCTGTTATTATTGGCATTGTGCCGATCAAAGTCACAACTTTCATGTTCTCCGTATTGTCCTCTTGCTCCACAGAGTCAACTTCTGGGAAGTAGATTGAACTCTTCATCCAAAAGACTTTGTATAACTTCTCTACCTCTACCTCAATTATTATCGGCTCCTGTTTTTCCTCTTCCTCTTGTCTTTCTTCTAGCTCTTGTTCTCTTGTCGTTCCTTTCCTCTTGTCTTTCTCTTCCTCTTGTCTTTCCTCTAGCCCCTGTTCTCTTGTCGTTCCTCTTCCTCTTGTCTTTCCTCTTCCTTTGTCTTTCCTCTCCTCCTGTCGTCTTTCCTCTTCCTTCTGTCTTGTCCACGTATTGATCATCTGAATGAATGTGGACCATGCAGACGGGTTTTCCTCATTCACATTTGCGATCGAGTTGTTGCACGACTACACACCGAAGGTCCGGACTGTTCCTCGACTCTGTCCGTAAAATAGTACTGAGTATCGTCACTTGAACTGTTCTCCACTTCCTCCTGTCTTTCCTCTTCCTGTTCCTCTTTTCCTTCCTCTTCCTCTTGTGTCTCTTCTTCCTCTAGTCTTTCCTCTAGCTCCTGTCTTCCTCTTCCTCCTGTCTTTCCTTTCCTCTTGACCACTCCTTCCTCGCAAACTTCCTGCTCCTCAGACACATCTGCGGACCTCTTCACTACGCTTTCCGCCTCCTCCTCCTGTCTTTCCTCTTCCTGTTCCTCTTGTCTTTCCTCTTCCTCTTGTCTTTCCTCTAGCCCCTGTTCCTCTTGTCGTTCCTCTTCCTCTTGTCTTTCCTCTTCACCTTGCCTTTCCTCTTCCTTTTGTCTTTCCTCGTCCTCCTGTCGTCTTTCCTCTTCCTTCTGTCTTGTCCACGTATTGATCATCTGAATGAATGTGGACCATGCAGACGGGTTTTCCTCATTCACATTTGCGATTGGAGTTGTTGCACGACTACACACCGAAGGTCCGGACTGTTCCTCGACTCTGTCCGTAAAATAGTACTGAGTATCGTCACTTGAACTGTTCTCCACTTCTCCTGTCTTTCCTCTTCCTGTTCCTCTTTTCCTTCCTCTTCCTCTTGTCTCTCTTCTTCCTCTAGTCTTTCCTCCAGCTCCTGTCTTTCCTCTTCCTCCTGTCTTTCCTTTTCCTCTTGACCACTCTCTTCCTCGCAAACTTCCTGCTCCTCAGACACATCTGCGGACTTCTTCACTACGCTTTCCGCCTCCTCCTCCTGTCTTTCCTCTTCCTGTTCCTCTTGTCTTCCCTCTTCCTCTTGTATTTCCTCTTCCTCTTGTCTTCCCTCTTCCTCCTGTCGTCTTTCCTCTTCCTTCTGTCCTGTCCACTTATTGATGGTCTGTAAGAATGCGAACCATGCAGACGGGCTGTCCTCATTCACATTTGCGATTGGAGTGTCGTCACTTGTTGAACCGTTCTCCTCTTCCTCTGCAGTTCCTTCCAAAACTTCTCTTTCTACTTCTATGACCTTTTGCTCCTCACGCATCTCTCTCTGCTCTTCTCCTAAAATCTCATCTTCAACATGACCTGTCTTCTCTTCCGTCTCCACCTCCGAACTCTCAATTTCCTCAGACACACTGCGCAATCTCTCCTCGAAATGCACCTTCCTAAACTTACATTTCTTTTTCGTCGCCACGGTGGAGTCGGAGTCATCTTCGGACGCAAACGAAGCAGAGGATCCCTCCTCTGACCCTGCAGCTTGCCTCCTCTTCGCCACCTTCTTGTAAAAATGCCTGGAATGCCCCGGAAAACTCTCCCTTTCTTTTAAAACGGGAGAATCTGAAGATGTTGTTGTATCAGTGGATGACATCTGAAAGGGGGTCACTCCCTTCTCGAATGGAGATTTCTGTGACAGCAAAACTTCTTTTAACGAATTTACAAATATGACCTCCTTAATAAACTTTTCAACAAACGATTTGTCCTCAGTCTCTTCTTCTGTTTCCTTTTCTAAGCTGTGTAAGAGTTCAGCTGGTTCGGAAGAGTCGTTGGTCTCACTGGTCTCTATCACAGTGCCTGAAGACGTAGTGGACAATGTTGTTTGACGGTCATTTGAATCGATAATTTCACTGCTTACATCTGTTTCTACGATCTTCTGCTCTTCTAAGATGTCACTCTTTCCCTCACTCTCCGAATCAAACGTCTGCTCATCAACTACGACCTCGGACATTTTCTTGTCCCACAATTTCTGCGTCGACAAAGAATAAGTCGTCTCCTCGTCAGATTCTTTCAAACTGGTTTGAGGTTTGGGCTCTTTCTCTGAATCTGTATAAAAGGAACAGGATGCGTCTGACCCGGTTGCGTACTCCGAATCTGAATTGCCGCGTTCTTCTTCGTTTGCAGTCTCTTGCGTGTAATCTTGCGTGTAATCTGTTTCAACAATATATTGAACTTCTGTTTGTCCTAAGTTCTCGATCTCCTGTTCTTGATAGCTTCTCCACTCGTCAAACTCTTGCATTAGCTCCTGAAAAGTGTCCCTAAAAGCGTCATACCCCGTCTCTAAAGGCTTCTGCGTCTCTTTCTCCTCCTCTACCTCACCAAGTGTCTGTTCCTCGGTCTCTGCAGAGGCTTTAGATTCTTCCTTCTGTGACTCAAAGACAGCAGAAGGTCCTGGACGACTCTCATCCTCATGGGACACATCTAAACTTTCTTGAACCTCCTCCGGTAGCCTTTCTTCCGTTCTTGCTTCGCTGTCTGAACTGCCTACCTCTTCCTCTGCGATCTCTCTTTCCTCTTCTGTCTCTATGACCCTTTTCTCATCTCTCTCCTTCTTTGTGTCTTCTCACACACGGCCTGCTCCTTGGACAACCAGAAACTTAAGATATCTTTAAAACTTCTACCCCCAGTATCTTCATTCTCTGATTCTAAAGCAGAAGGTTCAGGAACGCTCTTCTCTTCATCGGATGTGCTTAAACTTTGTTCCTGTCTCTCCTCAGGCTGAATCTCTTCGGTTTTTACTTTTTCCTCCTGCTTTAATCCAGTTGTTTCCTCACTTTCTAACATCTCGTGGTCTTCTTCTACAACCTCCTCACTCTGCTCATTACTCTCCTTTGTCTCACACACATCAGAAGGTTCAGGAACACTCGCCTCCTCATCGGACACATTTAAACTTTGTTCCTGTCCCTTCTCAGGCTGAGTCTCTTCTTCGATAATCCCCTCGGTCTGCTCATCTGTCTCCTCTCCCTCACACACGTTCTTGTCTTTGGAAAGCCAGCTGAAAAGATGTTTCCTAAACTTCTCACCACAGACCCTTTCTCCTTTGTCTCATGTACAGCTGAAGGTTCTGGAGCACTCTTCTCCTCCACATCGGACATATCTAATCTTTGCTCTTGTCCTTCCTCCTCGAGCGTCTGTTCTGTTCCTAATTCTTGCTCCTGAAATGCCTTCTCTTCTGCACTGCTTTCTATCGGCTCTTCTCTCTCCTTTTCCACTTCCTTCCCTTCGTCTCTCTCCTCCAGTTTCTGCTGTTTTCTGAGCACCTCTAGAGCCAGACTCATGGCTTTAACTGAAGCTTCTTCTCTGGTGGGTCCTTGTGCGACCACTTCTGTATCTCCCACAAGTAGCCACACCATCCACAATGATACAGACGCAGCTCTCATCTGCAAGGTGTCCTGCTCAGCCAGCCCAAACAGAGCCTGGCTCAGGGGAGCGTTCTGTGACCATCTCGTCAGCCCCTCTTCAGTGCGGACAATTCGATCACTGCTGCCCTCGCCTGACAAAACTGCAGGAGAACCTGCCCCTGCTTCTCCTCCGATGCTCCCATCTCTCGCTCTAACTCTTTTTCCATTTGAGCTTTTTCACCTCCCAAGACCTGAAAGTGACTGGCTCTGAACGGTGTCAGATAACAAATGAGCAGATGTGATTCTGAACAGAACAGACAAAGCTTGGTGACATCACAGGTTGGTGAAAGAGACAAGTCGTCACAGCAACAAGAAAGAATCAGCTTTTGATGTCATCATTCCGGAAGAGGGCGGAACCTCAGAACCGGATGAATCTGATTGGTCGGACTGGGGACACCAGTGAAGCCTTGTGATTGGCTGTTTCTCTCACCAATGAGGAAGTGACAGTCTGAGCTGATCTGGCTGCTTAAAACAGATTCAGAGAAAATAAACATGTAAACTAAATATATATTTTTGTTGGTTTGATTTGAAAAAGGACAAACTGTGACACAAGAGTCAAATGCATGCAACAACCACACTTATCTAGAAGAATTTAACATGCAAAAGACAAAGAATATATAGGAAGATATTACAACATTAGATACAGAGATTAGACACAGAAAGACCTCAAAGCAGGGACAATTCTGATAATAATATAAATCTTTAATACTATACAATTCTAAAGCGATACTAACTCTACCTACAACAACCAACCATTTCAACTGCCACAACTATATAAACTAATAAAAATTACATTGGCCTTTGCAGTCAGAGTCAGTTTTTGTGTTTGGCTCATCGCAACAGCTGTCAACCAATAAAAGTGCTTCTGTTATGGTAGAAATCAAGTCAATACATGTCAAAGACAAGTAAATACAGATAACACAAACACTGGGATCCATTTATTGCTCACGTCTAATACAGATGAATTGTTGGAAATGCTTCAGATTAAAGTCACAGACCGTAATCCCAATCCAACTGGAATAAAACAGAGCAATATCAAAGTGAGCAGTTTAATTTGACTGAAACGCTCCACAGACACAGATTTTATGATTCAGATGTAAAACCTTGTCTGCTGCTGCTGCGTTTAATCCAAGAATGGTCCATTTCAGATATTTGTCATTTCATTCATCTTTTAAAAGACCCAAAGAGATCAGAACAGACAATACTAACTAAACAGGCTTCATACAGAGTGTGTATAAGTACCATGCAATGTTCTTCTTTTTTGTGTGTCAGTGATTCATTTCTATTGTAAAGATGTGTTATTATTCTTTATAAATATTACTGAATACTTAAACTTAATCATTTTTATACCTTCATACTTCAGAAGTTTTGCTTGCTTACGTCTTACGCAGTGCAAAGGCTTTCCTCTGCTCCAAACATGGCATTTATAAAAACTCCACTAAGCGCAGGATTTTGCTCAGCTCTGCACAAACTGGAACCCATGTGTGCGCTGTCCGCAAATCCTGTAGTCACGGGGAAAAGACGACACTCGTGGAGAGAAGCAGAAGTGAAAAGAGTTTGAGGTAATGTTTAATGCAGGAAAGCATCATTTTATACAAATAATTACATTTATAGTTCTGCCTTAAAGCAGATGTTGACCAAACACGACAAGGGCTGTTTATTTCTCTAATTTTCTCCACAACACGTGTCTGAGCAAGTGCAACTCTTGCACAAGCTTGTGGTCTCTCAGACCAGAGTGTTAATTATGGTAATAATACCAGAGAATCACCATTCTGTGAAACAATCCTTCACAAACTTTATAAATGAGGCCTCAGAACTGACACTTATCCTTATGCAATCAGACATTTAAGTCAGTAGAGCCAAAAACTAGTGACAGAGGGAAACGTTTCATCTAGCAGGACGAGGACGGCCAATCCAAGTGAGGAAGGAGGTGAGGAGTGAAAAAGGTCCAGGTTCTCAATATGACGTGGCATCTGATGTCCAGGCATCGACCCTGAAGCAGCAGCTTCTGAATAATATACACTTCCTAAGGGCGTTGAACAAGAAACATGTGAAGAGCATCACAGTATACACAAAGTGTATTTACAGTATTTCGTGACATGTACGACTTCCAGTAGATAAAGTTCACATAAACAACGGGCTTGGATTACTTCCTCTGCCTCAGGGATCGACCGGTTTATCACGACTGACGGATTGGGCACCACTGATAGACTTTTAAAAAACAATTAAGCTCACAGAGGTAGTTTGTTAGTCTGATGCATCAACCCTTTCATTTTGTTGAAACATCTGACATAATGTGTGTCAGTGTTAATATTTGACACAAGGCCAAAGGAGGAGAACACATACAATCTGCTATTTCAACTCAGGTTAGTTCATGACCAACACACCACTTCATCTCTGTTCACTGATTGGCTGTTGTATTTCCTGGTTTTTTGGAAACTGTCTGCAGTTTTGGCTAACAATTTCTGCACTTTTGAACAGGAAGTTAATGAGCATGTTTACATTTTCAAGCCATTTTAGATCAGTTTTTACAATGAAAATCTATACGTCATATTTCAACACAGATTTCTTTTAGTGGGGTAAAAAAAACATTCTCTTGCCCACCATCTGACCTCGGGACATAATCATATTGCATAACGAGAAGGTGGCAGATTACACACCTATGGAAATGTACCTTAGTCTGACTTTACAGTGTCATTTCATTTTGTGCAGCCTCCTCCTCGTCTGGTTCGGCCTAAAGTAGATTTACCTTCAATCACCATTTATTAAATCTGCTCCATTAAAGAGCAGTGTCCTCTGTGCCGTTAATCCTGATTACAACAGAGAGCCCCATCCACCGCCGCCTCACTGCCGCTGCTCATCCCGTCACATCGCAGCAGACACGGGACAGGGACCAGCCTCCAGATCAAGACCAGCAGACCCGGGAACATGGACCTGACTTAGGACCAGGGCTAGACCGGGCTCCAGGATGTGAGACTGTGTGGGACTGTCTGGATGTGAGTCTGAGCCTGGCTACAGCTGAAGTTTGGGACTGTCTGGATGTGAGCTTGAGCTGTAACTGTAGCTGTAGCTCAAGTTTGGAACCTTATGAATGTGAGCCAAACCGGGCCTCTGGAGCTGAGGTGTGGGACCCTCTGCATGTGAGCCTGACCTGGGCTGTAAAACTGCGTAGGACGTCTATCGAGGCTGTAGTTAAAGTTAGAGACGCTCTGGATGTGAGTCTCATGTTTGGGACGCCTGGGTGTGAGTCTGTGCTGTTTTTCAGGGACTCTTTCGATGTGAGCCTAGGCTGTAGTTAAAGTTCAGGACTCTCTGGATGTGAGTCTAGGCTGCAGTTAAAGTTTGGACCTTCTGAATGTGAATCAGAGATTTGGGACACTCTGGATGTAATTCTAAAGATCAGGACCCTCTGGATGTGAGTTTAGGCTTTAGTTAAGTTGTAGTTACAGTTTGGGACCTCTGGATGTGAGTCTAAAGTTCAGGACCTCTGGATGTGAGTTTAGGCTTTAGTAAA
Source organism: Mugilogobius chulae (assembly GCA_038363315.1). Classification (NCBI taxonomy): domain Eukaryota; kingdom Metazoa; phylum Chordata; class Actinopteri; order Gobiiformes; family Gobiidae; genus Mugilogobius; species Mugilogobius chulae. The sequence goes on along the minus strand of CM076401.1, from coordinate 22,411,493 downwards.
GTTGTAGTTACAGTTTGGGACCTTCTGGATGTGAGTCTGAGATTGGGACACTTTGATGTGAGTCTAAGTTCAGGACCTCTGGATGTGAGTTTAGGCTTTAGTTAAAGTTTGGGACGTTCTGAATGTGAGTCAGAGATTGGGACCTCTGGTGTGAGTCTGAGTTTGGGACCTCTGGATGTGAGTGTGAGGTCTGCAGCTGCGGTGAGGCACCAGGACAGGCAGGAGGATGGAGGGTCGGGGTCTGATGGCCCGCAGAGGCACCGGAGGCTCCGTCAAACGAAACTCCATCAAACGCAGCGCTTCATCAGCCTCACAGAAGGTAAGCACCAACTCACATTTGTGCAAGAATAATGACATTGGCCAAAATACAAGTCTGTTACAGTGTTTTCATTTGTTTTGCTTTCTAATAGTATATGGTGAAAGGTAGCAGAGAGGTTTGAGTGTTTTGTTTAAATGAAACATTGTAGCACAGGACTATTCAAGGATATTTTCCCCAGGGCCAGATTTTTCAGAAAGTCACTATGCTATAGTCTCGATTTGATTTGAAAACTGACTCCAAGCCAGCACTAAACCAGAAATATACAATACTACACTAGCACCAGTCAAGTCTGAACCATGAGTAACTGGCATTAGGCTGCTAGCGGCCAAGAAAGCAGAATGACACCAAGGCCTTGATTTATCTAATTGCGGGTGCAAACTGAAAAAATCATGTTATTTTTGAGCAATTTATGCAAACTTTAATATTGGAAGATGTACATATTATATATTCCACACAAGAGATATGTACCAACTCAAATTGTGCATCTTTAGTGTCTGTGTGAAAGAAAAATGTCAACTACACCAAGTTTTGGCTCCCACTAACTTGCAAAAGCAAATGCTTGATAAATCTGGCCCAAAACTAAAAAGGGATCCACTCAGATAAAAAGTACACCAGCAGAGTTAAGACTGCAAACAAGACATATACTGTATGCATGTTTGCAAACTGAGGGATTTTCAGTCGATGTCACTTTCCGCTCTACTGCGCATGCTCCATGCGAGCCCGATTCACAAGAAACTGCATTTACCACGGCATTACACAACATGTAAATTAGGTATGATTTGCACAAGTTCACGACTGTTTTGATAATTATAGTACGCGTCACAGTCCCATTCATTTCAATGGTGTTGTTAGACTGTTCTTATTTATGAATATTATTGAAATCCTGATTCTAATCTTAACCTGCCCAAGCCTCAGACCTAATCTTACCCATTTTAGTAACTTTATGCCTGAACTTACCCGTTTCACTTGAAGAAAATGTCCCACGTGGCTGCTGCAATCAAAAGTCGTCCTATTTTGACGCTGTGAAATCTCATCTGATATCATGCTAAATGCATGGCGTAACATAAGTACTAAGAATAGCTGTGAAGTCGTGGTCAAAATACGCTCTTTTTGTGTTGTGGAAAAGGTACGCCTCTAGTGAGATTGTGTTGTCCATGCAGAAGAGCTGCACTCCATCTTAGCTGGGAAACGTTTTGAATAAAACAACAAACAGGACGAGAGCAGCTGTTTAGATCAGGTCTGAACCGGTCTGACAGATGTCTGTCTCCTGAAGCTTGAGACAGCGTTTTTGTTGATGTTTTTCACCTGAATGTAACTTCTAAGGATCGTAGGTTGCATTTCATTCATTAATGTTGATTTAGAAGCAGAACTTTTGTTTTGTAGTTACTGACAACGCACTTTTTCAACTTGTTCCACTGTTTGTGTCTATACGGTTGCTCTTTCTGCATAACAGGTTGCCCGTGTTGATAAACAATAAATCCTCTATAAGATGCGGATCAAATCTTTAAGTTAATAGCTTGATGTAGCATTTAATACACTTTCTCTGTTGGATGATTGTCCCTCCGACATTCTGTTACATTCTGTTTGAATGCAAAGGTCTGAAACCTCTGCCAAATTCCTCGTCCAATGTTAGATGATCAGTCAACACGGGATGCTGACATGTACACTAAAAAGTGGACGTTCTTTCAGCCCATTTCAAACATTCAGAAGGCGAACACAGTGATTTGCTCTCGCTTCAGTTTGAACATTCCTTCAACCTGAGCAGCAAACGTGTTGAGAGGCTCAGACTGAAAAATCTCACGCTACATGTTTACAAAAACATACGTTTAGCGTTCGCTGCTTTGTGGATTTCCGGTTTTCTGTATTGTTGACCATAGAAACCGCCTCGAAATTAAAACTTTGTCTTGTAAAGTGTCTGTCAGAGCTGTAGGCTGGTCAGCAATGTGGATGAGCCTTGAGTAGAGCCGCTGCTCCAAAACAAAGGGGAAAAAAAATCAATGGCCTCATTCATGACATGCTCTAAATTTACAACTTGCCACAAAAATTGTTTTAATGTTCATTTAAGAACAATTTGTTAGAAAAAAAGTCAGGTCAAAATTGTAATTTACATGTTGTTAAGTTTTCAGCTTCTTCTAAGTGAGTTATGCAATTTTAAACACAATAACTTCAACATTGTGAAGCATGATTTCTGTCATTTAAGTTATTTTACCCTCAAAGTGCAGATTGTGTTTACATTGCTATCAATGTATCGACGTAAATTATGTTTGTTTTTTTTTTTGGAGTCTGAGCTGGAGGAAGTGTCTGGGGTGATGGAAGTCTGTCAGATTAAACAACAGGAAATGACTCACTGAGGTTTAGTGTCTGCACGTGCTTCCGTTTGTAGTCCTCGTTAATCAGTAAAGTCTGTGTGTTTGTGAATGAAGCAGCTGCGTTCTGATTGGACGGCGGAGTTCTGTGTCATTGATGAGTGATTAGTGACGGTTCAGCTGATCACGTTCATGTGTTTTCAATGAGATTTCACTCACATCAGCTCAATTCACTAAAGGACCGCACAACAACGAGAATGCAACTAACTCTTTCACTGCCAGGTCTTTTTGCTCTTTGTAATCAATATTCACAGCTCCACGAAAACTTGCAACTGGAATCATGACATGTTGTACATCAAATGAGACCTACAAGTCAATGGGAGAGGTGTCTTTAAAACATGGTAATCTCATGCTACAAAAAGAGTAAAAATGCCACATCTTTGAAATTTTCGACAAAGTGGTACCTTAGGTCACATCTAAAAATGTCACCCATTAAACTCTGGAAAACATTGCAGTTTTAGAGGCCATTTTTTCACTAAATGTGAAATTCAGGTTTTGACGCTGGTATAGAGGTTATGCAGGTGACATCATTTTATTCCAAAAATGCTTAGCAACTTTAGAATGAGTGGCATTTTTTCAGTAATTTCTTTGTTGTGTGACAACGGCTTGTCTGCCACAAGTTTGTCTGCTAAAACAGTTGATGATTTAGGAAATTTTAATGGCAACAAACGGACTTAAAACATCTTTTTAAAGAAGAAAAAGGTAATAAATTCAACTGTGTGTGATTTCTATGTTTGATAATGTGAGAAGCTAAAGTCTTGTTATTTATCTGCTTTGCTACAACTGTTGACTTGATTTTTCTTTTTACATGTCAGTTACAAACCCAGTGCTCAGTAGACTTGTTGTGGGTTGAATTTTTATCAAACTGTAGTTTATTTTCCTGTTTTAGCTGTTTATTGACTCTTACAAGAGAAAATGTCCTTTCTCTCCATTAACTCTCATGCATCACTGCCACTCAGCATGAACATTTAGAATGCTGCGATGTCACCTGCATAACCTCTATTGGAGGGGCCCGCCCACTTTTATTAATTAATTTATTTTTTGCCTACTGTTTAATAAAAATCAACTCTGAAGCTCTCTGACATGCTATAGATACAAATCAAATGTAAGTCTCTTATTTACAGTCAAATCAACCATTCTGGGATGGATCAGAGTCAGTTTTTACTCTAAAACTTAAAATAAAAAAATACTTTTTAAATCTCCACAATTTAATGGGAATTTTTCATGAGTTCCGCCTAAACGTTTTAAGTTAAAACAGGTCCCTAAAACTATTTTTTGATGAAAATAGCTTCAGCTTTTTAAGAGGAATTGTCAAAACCCCAAATATACCAAATCTAAAGTCATTCTGCCCATGGCTGGTGACACCAGCTGTACTGATTCTTATTTTCCAAATAAATTAGACGACTTTAAACCTGATGTTCTTTAGTGCAGAGCTTCTTCTCACTTAAAACAAGAGTTAATCAGACATCAGAGGCTAAAACTACAAACCCTCAGTTTCACAAAGAGTCCAGACAATTGTTTGTGCTCCAAAGGGTTCAGAAACAGTTTCCATTTTAATTTTAGATGATTTTAGGCAGGCGTTTTAAGAAAAATGGCCCCCCTCTTAAGGGGTCTGAAATATAAGGAGCAGTAAAGATGGTAACTGGGTCAGACATAACCTGGCTCACATCAGACTGTTACGTGCATCAATCTGAATTGAGTTCTACTGTGAGTCCAGAGAAACTGTCACTAAATGGAAAAGTGGAACGTCATGGCAACATTTGAATGTATTAAAAGCATCCCAAGCAAGTTTTTTGTTCAAATAATTTGGGAAAAAGTCACATCCCTGTTAACCCTGTGATGAGTTTGCCACTTTCCAAAGCCACTGGGATTGGCTCCAGTCAGCTGTGATCCCCGACAGGAACAAGTGGCAGAAAATAAATTAATGTCCATCATTTTGGGCTCAAAAGCATGCTATTACCCAAACCTTAAGGCTATGCTGTGATTCTGTGACCAGAGGCAAGAGCAAGTCACTGTTTCAAGTAAATTTTACATCTTTGACTTCAAGTACAAGTCAAAGTGAAGTCCCAAGTCAGTGCCCCATAAGTCCAAGTTGATTCCAAGTCCTCTGATTTTAGTTTCAAGGCTTTATAACAATTCACTGAATGCACCATGCAATTTCATTGATCTTCCATATGGACATTTTGGTCCATTTTGACATTTTTTTTCAAACTTTGTCGGCCGACCCTTTCACATTTGTTAATGATAAAGCTATGCAATTTGGTGTCAAAGCCTAAATCTTGTGAAATATGTTGTCAAAAACTGCAACTTCTTTGGATTACTGGGAAAAAATAAGTATCACATCCACCCTAAGGACACAAAAGTCCACTTACAAAAACGTTCATAAAAACATCATTTCATATTTTTTCATACTATTTTCACCTCATTTTAAAGATCCATCCCTGCTCCAATAAAAAATATGTGTAATATAAAAATGTAAGATACGTATTATCCCCCACTTCTGTATTTACTTGGGTTCAGATTTTCATTCAGTAAATTACCAATCTAAACATGTTGTAGTTTCTTACTCAATAAAAAACACAATAAATGTGCAGTTCAGACTTTGGAAAGTGCTTCAAAAAGTTTAAGAAACAGTTTAAATTAGGCTCATTGTTGACATGCTTTTTGAGGATAAATAGAAACTTAAACGTTGATAATGGATTGGTCTGAGCTGTTGCACCTCCTCCTTCCTCTGTCATGTGACGTCCTGAAGCTTTTAACGAGCAGCACAGAGCAACATGTGACTAAAACCACAAAGACGAGAAAAACAAGAGCTAAAGGAGCAGAAGAGACAATGTGAACGTCTCTGTGTCCTCTTCTGTCATCATCTCATTTATGCTAATCATTTGACAAGTGTAACTGCTTATCACCTGATGAAAAAAAAAGCCATTATCTGTGGATCTACTACAGATATTTTAGTAGCTCAGCCAATATACAGTATGTCTTACTGACTTGAAACAAACACTGGCTAATAACTTATGAGTGGTAGAATCTTATTTTGTGCTGTGAAGGATCAGACATATGTATCCAGACTTGTGCCTCTGAGTTCAGTGTGCAGGGCTGCTGCTTCTCTCCCACACACAGGCTGACTGTGAGGTATACAAGCATTAACGCGCGTATGATAGGTTTCTACGAATTTCCCTGTTTAATTAAATTTAGTAGATTAACACTAGTTGTAAATATTAATGATAGTTTTACATGAATAGAGAACAAGTTTGTAAAGAAAAGTTATGTTATATATTATGTTGAAAACAGGAAGTAGAGCAGAGTTCTAAACTGATGACATCACACTAGGGAGAAGAGGACATTTTGTATTTTCTCATAATAAAAATATTTTATTGACCTTATGAAGATCAATTTAAAGTGAGGCTAAACACGCGTTCAGAGACTAACTCCGCCCACAACTGAACCCCAAACAGGCTCGCAAAAGTGGGAGATGCCCGGAGGCCTTTGAAGAGACGCCCAGTGGGTGTGAACAGACATTGATTGACAGCACCAAATATGAACAGCGGTCCTGGTCCTGACGTGAGATTTGCAGCGGAAGGAGCTATAGCAACAGCCCCAAGTCTTTGTTTACTTGCACGTAAAGATTTTTTTATATTTGCTTTGCAAATCATACGTATCAAACCTTTGCTTTAGGCCGCTACATAAGCGCATGAGCCTATTATGTGAGTATTTTCTAAAAATGAAAATCGAATATTAAAAACACAGGGACGAGTTTCAAACCAGCGCATCATTGAACTAGTTGTAGCTCAACGCGCCACTCGCTCAACAACCTGAGCCAAATGACGGCTGATGTCATTACGCGGCGGGTGATCTCTTTCCACTCTCTCCGCAGCAGTGGCGTCAGAGGGAGGAGTTTAGATAAACCACCTGGGCGGCTCGTCTGCCTCGTCAATACACTGTGACGTCGGAGGGTACTGAAAATGCAGTGACAGCGTTTGCCCATCGTGGCAGTACAACTGCGGTTTTTGCACATGCCAAAATGAACGAGTTTGCACAAAGATGTCCAAAAAAGGCCTGGAAACAGTAGATAATTCAATTTTGACCCCAGATACACAGTCTGACAGTGAAAAAAAGTTGATTCTGAGTTTAGTTTCTCTTTAATAAAATGTGTGTGGTGTATTTTTGTATTTTATGAGTGAAAACCTCTAACATTAGAGGTCACTAAACAACTCCCTAGCGTGATGTCATCATCTATGAACAGGAAGTAAATTTGTAATTTAAAAAAAGGCTAAACTGGGATGAACTTTGTCTAAAGTTTTGTGAAATCTTAAATCTAATGATCTTAACTTTGTTTTAGTGAAATGAGTAGTTCAACCTGTCACAGGCACTTTGAGTCCATACAGTTTGTGAATTAAGTCTGCTATTGTTCAATTCAAATAATTTATGTAGAGCCCAAAATCACAATAACCGTCACAAAATTGTTGATTTAGCAAATGGAATTTTCAGAAAATCAAACAATGAAACAACCATACGTCAATAGCACTAGAAGCATTAGAAAATCTTTTTATGAATTATCAACAATACAGACACTTGTTAGCCCTCCAGTCAGGTAAGCATCCTGAATGAGCCCTGCTGTGGATCCCCCAGAGCACCTGATGCCCTACACGCTCTGCATTAAGTGTGTAATGTGCACTGCAGAGGTCTATGTAAACTGTCATGTGTTACTTGTGCATGTCGAGGTTTGGCAAATGATGCACAGACTTGGGGCCACATTTTAAAATATCTCCCTGACACTTTATTATATTCAATAAAAAACAAGGTTATTAGACTGTACATCAGGCCTATTCAACTTAAGGCCCTGGATCCAATTCAGCTCTTTAAAGATTTGATTTGACCTCAACCCATTTTCCCAAGATACTTTCTCTTGCTTGCCCGTTTAAAACCTTAAACTTGATTGGGTCCTATTTAAGTTCTGGTTTAATCCTGCTTTAGACCTTGTTTGGTCCTGGTTAAAGGTGCATTGTGTAACTTTCTGGAGGTGAAAAGTCATCTGCGCAATTCAGTAGCATAGAATTTTAAAACTATACTTTGGGACTTCTGAATAAAAATGAATACAGTTTATGCCATATTATGAAAAAAATCAGCTAAAGGAACATTTTTTCTGCGGAAACAGACGCGTTCGGCCCACCCCCAAGCAAAATAGTAGACTATTTTGTGGCTATGCAAGCCCACTCAAAGTGAAAAAGCAGATTTTTATCAATTATTTAGTGTAACAAAGGCATCTAAATAACAAAAATGTGCAATTATTCAAGTTTATTTTGGGCCAAAAAGTTGCTCAATGCACCTTTAATGCTGAGATTTTCTCACTACTGATCTGGTCTTTGTTTAATTGTGGTTCAACACTGTTTTAGAAGGTTTGTAGAGCCTTCAGATTCATATAGACTATGGCCAAATTGTACGTAATTTGCTGCATTCTGGTGCATTTTAGAGGTTTTATTGTCACGTCTCAACAATATAAAGCTGTATTTCCATTGTTTTTTCCAGTCTGGTCCTTGCTTTTCCTCCTGTGCTCTCGTTATGGGACATGTAATTGCTCCGTACGGGCCACATTCATATTAATCTGCAATCATATTGGGGGCTGCATTAAATCAAACTAAATCAAAGTTTTTAAGTGTTTGAGACCACTGCACTAAGGTCACATTTTTGACTTCTGAAGATATAGATAGATGGATAATCTGCTTCTGTATTATTGTTTCTGTTTGTTCGATCAAAAGTCTTGTTGTGGCTGCAGCTGAAAGTCAATGTTTAGTAAAGAACGTACATAGTTTATTGTCTAAATAAGTTCCTGCTGATAATGTATGACGGCATTGTTCGTGGTAAACCGCAGTCACATGCAGCGTGTGATAAGGCCTCATTATGTAAACTTCTAATCGCTTTAATCTCATTTCACCACCGTCTTAAGCTCCATCTCTTTGTTTATTGTTTCCTCCTTAAACCTCCCAAACTGCGGCTGCTGCTCGGTCGTTTGTCCCGGAGCAGATTCCGAGGCCCGGGAGTGAAGTCAAAGGGCCTTTTCTTGTGCGTGTTTGCGAGCTGCTGATTGGTCCAGATGTGTTTTTTAAGGAGAGTGTGACCCGCAGCTCATGGGACACAGAGCGCATGCATTACATTAGAGAAAAAAACTCTTCTACGGGACGAGAAGTGATGCTTTTTTTGACAAATTCGGTGGTAATCGGTTTATTCCTGCTCACGTCACAGATCAGTGATGTGGCTGATGATCGCAGACATGACATTTCTACAGGAGCTTTATGTAAGAGTTATTTTAACAGATACTTGTCCTAACATCACCTGTTCTTAAACCCTGATTCTTCTCAATATATTTTCACAACTTTACAGACACTTATTATTCTAATCTCAATAGAGCTTTGGCACTTACTAATGGCAATGAACCTGAAATTTAGCTTTTGGATTTTATCGTTGTCATTAAATAAAGTCGTAAATAACAATTTGTCTTAAAATCATAACAATTTAAACATTAGCGACCTTTTTATTTTATTTTTTATTTTTATTTATTTTTTTTATTGATAGAAAAAAAAACATGCATACAAAGCCAAATCACTAACAATAACAGGGAAAACAAACAACAAGATGACAGACTACAAGGATAGACAGATAAACATAACATAATGGGAATGGGAGTGTCTTGTCTGGATGTGTGGGGGTGTGTGTGCAAGTGTATGTATTACAACAGAGTGATTGTGTATTATATAATTATTATTATCATTATATATATAATTATCATCATTATCATATTTACCGTACCACACTTTTACGTATTGTCAAAATTAGCAGTTCATCTCATTGTTATCTTTACTCTCAATATTAAGTAGCATTTTTGAGTTTCGGTCTTCCCTCCAAATCATTTCAAGCTCTTTTTTTTTCCAATTTGATAAGCTTGCATGTATAATGTCTGACGTGCATTAAAAGAAGGACAATGTGCAAGCGTCTCTACTTGAGACATACATGCTGTCTCAAGGAAACCACCTCTTGTCTGTCCTACCAGCTTGTGTGAGTGTGATTTTTTTTTTTTTTTTTTTTTTTTTTTTAGTGGGGTGCGTTAAAAAACATGAAAAGACTGGGAGGGGGTTCAAGATTATATGTAGTATGAGCTCTTATCCAGGAGAACAGTCTAATAGTATTGATGGTGATGACAATGAGAAAAAAAAGCTTGCAATTCTACCAGTAATGACAATAATAATACTAATAATAAGACTAATAATAGCAATTTGTGATAATTATAATCAATAATAATGATAATAGTTAAATATAATATTAGCAACCTTTTGGTTGAACAAGCATGCTTTCTAAGAGTTTAGATTGCTTAAATTGTGCCCTAAAGCTGATATTTCTGGACATCTGGTTCTCTTTCCACCTTTTATATTAATAATCCTGGTGATGTTTGTGTGAAACTCATTTTATCACAAACTCCTGAATAAGCAAAGTTTACTAGGTAGTTCTCTTGTGTCAAAATACCTGTCTTAAAGTCACTTAAATATGTAATAATAGTTAGTGCAGCAAAAAACCTCTACACATCGACCTTGAGACGAAACTCTTGTCACATTTAAAACTGCACAAATAATGTACAAAGTTAGTAATAAACTTCTTCCAAGACAATTACAGTCCATGTTCACTGAAAGAAAAGGAGGATATGATCTTAGAGCACAAAGCAACTTTAAGATGAGAAAAATTCGCACAGTGAGAAAAAGTTTTCTATTTCCATATGCGGAGTTAAACTGTGGAACTCCCTGAAAATGGAGCTTAAAGCAAGTAAAAATTCATCTGCTTTAAAAGAAATTATAGATTCATTATATTTCAAAACTCCACTGATATCGAAGGCTGAAATTATTTTGCATCCATAATGTTTAGATTGAAATGTTTGTGTAAAATTATCGCAAAAAGACATGGAAAATAATTTGTGATGAAATATAAATATAGTGCAATATTCACGCATAACGTATTGCAAAAAGAAATGGAAAACTATTTGTGATGAAACTTATATACTGCAATATTCATGTAAAATGTATTGCAAAAAGAAATGGAAAATGAAATGTGATAGAAAAAGAAATGTAAATGTAATCATAGCAACAGAATTTTAGACAGGAGGGGTAGGATACTTTAAGTTTTAAAACTTCTTCCTTTTGAGCATCATGGACTTAAAGCACATCATCGTCAGCTGATTTGTTTGTTATTTGTCTATTTCATCCATGTCATGTATTTTAAATGCTCTGCTGATGCTCAAATAAATAAATAAATAAAAAGAAAACAAAGTTTTGAAGTAACAAAGATAAAATTAACGTAGTTGGAGAACTCAGAAAACACGTTCACAATGTTCCAAAAAAAAAAAAAAAGAAAAAAAAAGTAAACAAAACAGCTGTGGAACAATCCCATAAAACTGCTGGGTCAGTAGTGGTAACTTCATCTATCACTCTGTAGTGTCAGAATGGGCTTTTTGTTGAAGTGTGAATATAAAACCTCTAAAATGCTGGAATAAAGTCAAATGCATACAGTTTGTCCAAAGTTTTTTTTGGAAGGACAGTCAATACAACACAAAGTAATATAATGTACCACAATATGCATGTGGTGCTGGGCTTATGGGCTCAGCAGACAGAGAGCTAACCCTAAACAACAGTGACTAGTGAGGGTTTAAATCAAACACACGGCTCGACCAGCGGCAGCGTCACATGTCACTCTGCTCCACACATTAGATTAGCTGCTAAATTCAAGGAACTACAGGCTGTTTTAGCAGATGACTTAAAATAAAACACATTTAAGAGCCATCAGAAGTTTGCACAAATGGATTTATTTATTGACTCTGCTTCACGTCGAAAGAAAAACATGACTTTGGGTTGTACATGAGCAGTTAGTTATCAGCAGATCCAATAGCTCTAAGATGCAATATGTCAACTGGACACAGCCAGAGTTTTTAATTCAGTGTGCTTCAGAAATAGCGCAGTTCTCATGTCACATCATTACCAAAGGCCAAAGAAACACACTGTGATTGGCTGTTGTACAATCGACAGACATAAGTAGAAACATTCAACTTTCAGGCTGCGTGGTTGTGGCACAGGTTCCATTGGAAATGAATGGAGAAGCTGTGACGTCACTCCCTGTGTTGAGCACATTAAACAGCAGAAGAGTCATATCTGAATATAACAGATAGAACTCTTTTTAAACTGCGACACTCGACTGACTTTGATTCATTTGGCCTTAGCTCCATTTGAGTTTAACACTTCTACATAGGTTTATCTCCGAGGTCTTCTGCAGTGTTTTAAACTTCATAAATCAGGGAACATTAAAAAAGGAACTAACACAAACAAATCAGTGTCAATCAACAGTCAGATCAACAAGACTAAACCAAGTCGTTTTACATCAGACGTAAATCACATCTTAAACAAGACTAGACCATCAAATCTGAACTGGAACTAAACCTGGACTATAATGTTTTATAATTGCATAGCAAAGTTTGGTTGATGCATAGGCTACTGCAGACCTGGGCCAGATGCGGCCTATTTCAATCAGGCCCCTGGCATTTTTGAGACAGAAATGCAGACAAAAACTGCTACGACAATAAACGTTAAGAGAATAAAGTCAAAGCCACAAAAAGCTTTTTTTCAATGTTAAAGTTTTACGAGACTAAAGTTGTAATTTGGATCATGGAACATTGTTATAAATAAAAAATCTATTGTGTGTTTTTAGGCACAATAAACTTGTAACATTTTGAGATTAAACTAAAAATATAGTAAACATTGATTATGATTAAGATTTGACTAAACATTCAGCTTGTTTTTACCCATTTTGGTTGCTTTTAGGAAGTTTATTATTGTCTTTTGTCCAGTAAATATGACACATGTGGAGGGGAATCTACAAATGTTACCATAGCAACCACATTGTAAATCTGGGCCAAAATCAACATAACTAACCCAGAAGTGACAACGTGACAAAGTATTATAACTTATAAGACTTTAACTGTGTTAAATTATTGCTTAAACTCCCAGTAAAAAGTGTTAATTGTGTGAATAATGTCTTTATGATGACACATGTGGAGGGATTCTGTTACTTCCTCTCATTTTGACCTTTTGTTTGTCAATTCCGTCATAAATTGCAACTTAACTGCTGTAAAACTATGATCAATATTTACCACAAAGACTATCACACCAAACTTAGTCAAAATTAATCTGTTAATCTGTCATATGGGCTTTAAGAAAATAAAGTTGAAGCTTAGACAAATTAAGATTTTACTAGAAAAAAAAATGTTTTACACTATTTACAGTTTTTGTACTGGTCTTCTGGTGAAGAAATGTGTTTGCAATAATGAGAATTTGTCATACCAGTGTTGGCAGTCCGGCCCTCCACCACTGTTCTGGGGTTGAATACGGCCCTCGAGGAAAAATAATTGCCCACCACTGGGCTACTAAGAGAGATAATACAGTGCATTAATATTACAAATACAGCCCAGTAATATAGCCCAGTCCATGGCCTGTTTCATCAACCAGGGCCAAAACATACTGATGCTTAGTGGGTCGCATTTTTACCTCCGGGCCGCCGTTTGAAAAGCCTTGCCATAAATCATCCAGTCGTTTTCAGCATCAGGCAAGATTGATCATTTTCCTTATTAACTTTACTTTGCAAACGCATGACTGTCATGTGTGCTTTACTCTAATAAATGAGATGTCAAAGTAAAGACAAGAGCATGTTTAAACTGCAAGAACAATGCTGATATAGATCTTTTGTCTTTTAAGTTGTGCTGTCCAAAGGATAAAAAGACAAACTATAGATTCTAAATGGAAAGTTGTGATGTTTTTCCAGAATATTTTCATTTATAAATCAACTAAACTTTCTTTATTAACACAATCTAAACTTCTGAAAGAGCAGACTTTGGCGTGTGTTCCATCTCTTTGTCAAAGCTGATTTGCGGTGCGCGGTGGAAGCAGGAGCGGTCATGGGACTTGTGCTGGATTATGGAGAGTCATGGGACCGACAAAGAGGCCTGGACTCACATGCTGATCATATGAACGCCCCAAATGCATAAAGTCTACCCCGCGAAGCCCCAGCGTCCCACCACAGACACGCAGACCCGGGACAGGACCAGGCAGGAGCAGGAGACAGCAGAACAGAAGACCTCAGAGGACCAGGAAACAGCAACCATGAAGAGACCAATCTAAGAAAGAGAGAGAAGACGCAGCTTTGGAAAGGTTTGGACTTAAAATATCGAAGCAAGTGAAGTCAGGGTTAAATTGCCTTAGATTAAAAAGTATGAAGGACTTTGTCAGTTTTTCCAAGTGATCTTCTGCGTCCAAACGTTTTTTTGCGTCGTTGAAGTCCGTTCCTAAAGCTAAAACTATATTATTTTTTTCACAAATTATGTTCATATTCTTACAAAATGTCAATTTGGTTTCTCCAAAAATGTCACTTTTTTTTTTGTCCATCATCCGATAAAAATCTTTCCAGCTTCCCAACACGATAAAGATAAAATCCAACTGGAACCCTCTTATTTGCAGTCACCTTACAAATAAAACATACATCGATTCTCCAAAATCTAAAAGGACTTTTTAATGGCTCCACCAAGTTGCAAAGAAAAAAGGACCCAAGGCACTCTTCATACAGTAAAGGTTTAAAAAGATTTTTCTGGTTAAGGCTTCGTCAACATTTATTGTATAACAGTGCATTGGGTCCTTTTTTCTTTGTAATTTTGTATACAACGACACCTTCAAAATCACTAAATGTAAGTTTCCATGAACATTTTTGGAATTGTTTTTTTAATTCCCCCTGAGCTTTTTTTTTTTAGTTAATAAGGTCTCTAAACGTATTTTAATTAAATTTGCTTCAGCTTTGGAGAAGATGTCAAAACCAAAATATAAAATTAGTGTCATTCTGTCCCAGAATGTGACTCCAGCTGTACTGCTTCTTATATTTATCAAAGAAAGCTTATACAGACTTTAAAACCTGATGTTCTTTTGTGCAGAGCTTCTCCTCACTTAGAACTAGACTCAGTCAGAATCAAGAGGCTAAAAACTATACAGAGACTCAGCTTCACACAGAGTCCAGATGTCCAGATGTGTTTGGTGTTCCAAAGGGTTAGAAGATAAAATGAATTTTAGTCAGGTGTTTTCATAAAAATGGACCCTGCATAAAGGGTTAAAGCTTCAATTTTTTTCTCTCATAACTCTAACTCATAACTCCTTTTTCCTTTTTCTTATTTTAACACAGTAACTGTTGTTGGTGTAAAAAAGACCTTTGTTTTTTTCTTCTAAAGCAGGTGTGTGTTATTGTACAATATTAATGCAGTCATAGTTGCGCAGAGATTTATGATTAAATTGTGATTTATTATCATGTTTTTAGGGACTTGGTTTGATCTTTTTGCAACTATAGAATTTGATCAAATATATTCCTAATTCTAGTGAGAGTATTTGAAAGTACTGAAACTCAACAAACTCAAGAGTAACATTAAAGGTGGAGTTTTCACACTGCAAACACGGTTTAGGTTTTAAATCTGACAAAAACTCTCTAAATCTCTCACACATGGTCAATATCGTATGTATTCATTTTGTTTGTAATTACGGCTTTTGCAAACAACAAAAAGTAAAGCTGGAGAGGACCACCTAAGCTCAACCAATCAGAGAGCTGCTAAAAAAGTTGCTCAACTAAGAGTAACTATTTCTCTCCTCTGAGCCTCAGAAAACTTTTCTTTGAATTTCCAGATGTGTGATGTCATTGGTAGATCTCTGCACTGATTTAAGTCCACACATACTGTATCTGCTGTATTAGCATATCAGACAAGATTAGTGTGATTTTTTTTCTCCCTGTGTCATTTGCTTTGCAGCCAGTGGATGGAGCTCTCTCCACACAAGACTTTGTATTGTTGTATAACAAGTGTTTCCAACCAGAGGTCCAGGTACAGGAGCAAGCACTTACTGTGAGGTGTATGAATGGTTAAAAAAAAAGGTGTATTTTAATATTTTCTGATCATAAAAATTATGTTTGTAGTAAATTTGGAATAGTTTCAAGGATTTGAGCATGAATATATTTACAACAAGAAAATTATAAGGTAATAATTAACAATATACCACAAAGAATAACTTTTTCTTTATGCAAAATCTAAGTTAGGTTTATACTTCGAGTGCCAGTAATGAAAGAAACAAAAACAATTGAGAACTAAACCTATAACAAATAAAATGGTTCTCAAGAGCATGATTAAAGTTTGGGCAGCTAACTTTTTTACTTGTAAATAAGTAAACTTTGTGTTTTCCACCAAAAATATATGATATATGCAGCACATTGTGAAAAAATTAATCCACAGAGTACTCTCTGAACCGAATAATAAAGAATTTTAGTTCTGATCAGGAGCCGAATGCAGCGTTCTGATTGGTGAGCTTGAGTGGTCCTCTCCAGTTTCACTTTAAAAGAGAAATAAAGAGTGTTTTAAGTCAAAAAATCAACTTAAGCTTAACACACATTGATTTAATAATGTGTTTAAGGATTTCTGAGAGAAAATCACCTACCCCACCTTTAAAAGACAAGAACACAGTGTTTAGTGCGTTTCCTTGTATTTCTCTACACCACAATGCCTCTGTTGTACTTTTAAACCGAACATTTCTCAGTCTGATGGCATTTGAAAGCAGCAGCTTGTTGCTTTTCACATGACCGGGGCCAAATGCTCGTCATGTGAGAGAGTTTAATCTGCCATTATCCAAAGAGCAGGAATCTGAGCCACACGCTAAACACTTAAGCCACAATGGAGCAGGTCATTATCAAAGTAAAGGCCGATCCTGGATTAAGGCGAGAGGGGAAGAGAAAGGGGATTTAAAAGAGAAAGGAATTGTGCGCAGAAATTAGCCCGATCTGTGAGTGCATTAGCGACGGAAGGACATGGAGAAAATGTGGGATTGTGGAAGTGGGGCAAACCGTGAGGCGTAAAACTGACGAAAACGGAAAGGAAATGTGTCAGAGAGAAGGTTCTATGACAAAAGCAATAGATTTAAAGTTGGGGTGACTACGTTTTTTAGTTGTAAATTGTCAACTTTGTGTTTTCCTCTAGAAAAGTCTATGATAAATGCAGCACTTTGGATAAATGGACGTGTTACTGTCTGAATGATATACACAATAGTAGTTCTAATCAGGAAACCGAATGCAGCTCTCTGATTGGCTGAGCTTCTCCAGTGGTTTCCAGTTTCAGCTTCGTTTGTAGGCCGAGATTTTTAAGCCATAACTGCAACCAAAATGAAAACATGTTATATTAACCATACGTTGAAGGATTTAGAAGAGAGAGGAACTTGTAAAACCTAAATTCTGTTTTCAGTGTAAAAATCAGCTACCCCACCTTTAATGTGTTTACGACAGGTTGAACTACTATTTTCATTAAAGCAAATTTCAAGGTGCACTGTATAACTTTTTGACCAACAATGTCTGGCATAAAAACATCACTTTTTGTTCATAAATGAAATAGAATAAAATACACTATTGTTGTTAAATATACAGTATGTTTACAGGGTCATAAAGAGATAGCTAATTCACATTCACCATAACTCACTGTTCAATGGTTGATCGTTTAGTATTGACTCATTCATTCAAGTATCAATCTTCCACTTAAGATGTAAAATTAGAAAATTGTAATATCCTGTCATACACACTTTGAAAACCTTTGTTATCCATTCTTCCTTCAGTCAATCTCTCATTTTAAGACAGGAATATTCCACAGTAGACTATACAAAACATATTTAACAAGCATTCAGTCATTTTAATTACTATTCCTAGCAGAGTCGCCTCTCCACAGATCTAAACAGAAAATACAGTAACTTTTTCTTTGAGCCTTTTTGATGTGAATATAAACAGTCTGGCAATAGATGTTTGCTTTTTGTGCAGCTGTGAGGAAGTCAGGTGACACAAACAGAGTCTAAGATCATGTTTGCGTTTCCTTCACAGGTTCACCGGAGCGTGGATTGGAAAAAACCTTCCAAAAACGAGAATGTGTCCGGATCATCCCGAGCAAAGACCCAACCAGGTACTGCCTCAAAACAAGACATTAAAACACCTACAAGCAGCTACAGTTACTTTAAACATGGACCTCTGTCATACACTCACACGGTTCAGCGTAGTGCAGAGTGGATAGCTTTCAGTTCGAGTTGAGGTCACACTCAAACCTTCTCTCTTGTCTCTCGCTCTGTGCAGATGCTGCTGTGGTCAGTTGGTGGGCCCAGCACACGCCGGTGGACACGACCAGCGCCGCCCCAGAGGTCCTGCCTGGAGAGAGATGGAGCGCTATCAAACACACCCAGGCCACGCCCACAGACACCTACGGAGTGGTGGAGTTTCAGGGAGGAGGCCACGTCAACAAGGCCATGGTATGAGACTGGACACATATGCAGTATTTTTATACTTCAGCTATAATCCCACACAAACCCGTGTTAGAGTCAGTGCTCTCTGGGTGTATTCAACCGTGCAACAGGAAATAAGAACTGGCAATTCAGTTTTCTTATGTCTACATTTGAAGGCAATGAAACATTTTTTATTAATTAATCCCTTTTGTTTCGCAGGTAAAGCATTAGGACAAATTCTTATTTACATGTTGGCCTGGTATGCAAAAGCACCCAAGGGAAGGAGACTTAAACAGTTTTCCCCTCAGACAGTTATACTGTATAAACACACATTATGAACAGATATTTGTCAGTAAAAACACAGTTGATGCATCAGCCGGTTTCATGAAACCGTTTGAAATGGTTCCGCTTCGGTTTGTTCTTTCCATGGAGACATAAGTTTTTGCTACATTTGTCATGCTTTTTGTCTTCCTGACACAAACATATGAGATTGTTGAATTTTTGGCAAGTCACTTCCAAATAAAAATATAATATCTATTTTTAGTTACTATTTGACTCGAGGTCAAAGGAGAGCACAGAGTGATGCTGTGTTTCTGGCGAAAGCAGCTTCATCTTTCGCTTATTGAACTTCCTGCATTTTGGAAACTGTGTTTAGTTTCTGTGATACCTTTACCTGGGAGCTGAAGTGAAATTAAATGAGCGGAAGTATTAAGTGGTGTCAGGCTTGGATACAAAATCCAAGTTAGCATTAGCTGCATTCGGCATACCAATTCAGCTTGGCTTCTTGGTTAAAAGTTGTTAAAATTCTTCAAAAAATTAATGTGATTTATGTGTATGCTCAGAAAATATTAGATAAGAAGAAAAATGTGTGGATTGATTCAAAATGCCTAAAATTATCTATTTCTGTTTGTGTACAATGGCAAAGATCACGTACGGCACCTTTAATCTGACTTGAATAGATCATTATGGGAAAAAAGCTAGCACAGAGATGATTGTAGTCAGTAAAAAAAAACATGGACGTAATAGAAACTCTCCATCATCAAGTGTGTAATCTACTTCTTCTGTGTCCTGCAGTACATCCGAGTGTCGTACGATTCGAAGCCTGACTCGCTGCTGCAGATGATGGTGAAGGAGTGGCAGCTGGAGCTCCCGACGCTCCTGGTGGTCTGTCCACGGAGGGACTGCAGAACTTTGAACTGCCCCCAAAACTCAAGCAGGTCTTTGGGAAAGGTCTGATCAAAGCCAGCGTGACCACCGGAGCCTGGATCTTCACCGGAGGAGTCAGCACAGGTCAGGCTCAGTGTGCAGAACTTTATAAAACATTCCCCATCATCAGAGCACTTAGGGCCTCATTTATCAAGCCATGTTATAATATAAATGTAAAACTGAAAAAAAAAAAATAAAACAAAGTGCATGTGCTGTTTGTGAGTGTTCTATAGGAAGATGGTATATTCAAGCCTGTTCATTTTACTTTTGTTTGCTCCACGTAGGCAGGTTTTTTTTTAACTTTAACCAATTGTTGCTTTGGCCTGATCACATTAGTGCAGTCCAAGTAGAGAGTAAGCGTTTGTAGTAGTAATTAGATTATTTGAAAGGGACAAAACATTAAGAATTGTTGCCCTGTTAGGTGCAATCGATGCCACATTCATTGGTTGGTTGTGCCTCTGGTTTTGACCCAACAGCTTCTCTCTTTTTGATCAGATCCTCAACAACAACTAAGCCAGTGAGGCATTTGAAAAACTTTATAAAATGATCCAAACATAAAAAACTGTTTTTTCTAAAACGTTACAGCAGTGCCACTTTATGGGCTTTTGATCCATCACTTTTAGGGCTTGTTTATACACTGCACTTTGCATTGCCCCCTGACTGGCCTGACCCCAGAATGTAATACAATATGAAAAATGGATACAATCATTGCAAGGAAGTACAACTTTGCAATGTGCGAGTGATCATTGGCGTTTGCTGTGAGGTAAACTAAAAGTACAACAACAAAGTCTATGTTAATATCTGACATGAGGTCAAAGGAGAAGAACATAATATGCAGCTTTCTATCTCAAACTCAGATTGGTTCAGACCAACTCGAGACCTGACTGCTTCATCTCTGTTCACTGATTGGCTGATTCTACTTCCTGGTTTTCGGGAACTATCAGCAGTTCTGTGACCTGATCTGGTAGCTGGAGTGAATTGAAAAAACACGCACCAGGTTCTTTTATGGCTTTCACAAAACCCGTTTTCCACCACCTCAAGTTTGGATTTTTAGTGCAAAATGTCAGAAGTGTCACATTTCTGCTTTCCTTGAGCAATGCTTGATAAATGAGGCCCTTGGAAAACATTTTTAATGGTCAGATGCCAAGATAAAAAGCATGTATGATAGTCAAAGAAATTGTAATTTTTGAACATATTTTGAAAGAGTGCTTATATTGTGTCAATGAGCAGGAGTATCGCGTCACAATTGTTGGAGACGCAAGTCAAATTACTGCGTGTAATACACTGTGTAATAGACATGTGACTGACCTCACCACAACCTACTGTATTAGGAATTCTTTAATGTCAAGAATTATCTAAATTATAAAATGGAGACTGGTGGTAAAGTGAAGGAGACCATAATAGGCTACTTTACTGAAGAGCCACTTTGGAAAACTACTTTTGCTGTTGTATGGCCCTGCTTCACAATAATAAGCTCAGATTATCACCACTGTCAACCTACTGGTTTTAACTCTCACTTCCACATTCCTTCCCCGTTCTTCACTCACAGCCCTATACCTGCAGGTACACCTTTAAGTCTTTGTGAGGTATCGGTCTAAGCTTGGGTCTAAACACCAAATCTCTTATATACTTTATATTACTGTTATATTGTTAACTTCATGATCTTTTATCATTACTTGTGTTCTTTAGTTTCTTTGGTTGAAATGGTTTAAATTATTTTCTATGATCAAAACAAGCACCTGCTCACGACTGTGATCAACCCCACTTCTCTACTGAGGTTTGTTGTTAATGTGTGCAGTGCCACACCTGAAAATGTTCCTGCTGGCACTAGTGCCTCCTTCCACAACTGACAGAGCACAATAGTTAGCTTTTTGTACCAAATTTTGTTGGCATCTAAGTTTCTAAAAATATTTTTTAAATAATCATATTGTTGAGATTGACTCAAGTGCTTGACACAAATCTGCATCTTAAAGGTTGTATGGAGGATTTTTCAAATCCAACAACTGTTTGCTGTTTTTCAAATGATGCACATGTGTTTCCCTCCCAGGCCACACCCTTCACTGCTAACTGGACCAATGAGTTACTTAGGAACACTGAGTGTTTGCCTGACAGGTTAACAGGTCAATAAATAACGAGGTACCTTGTTATCTATTGGTCAACATTTTACTGACCTCATCATGTCCACAGTTTATATATTTTTAATAATTTTTTTTTTGTTTATCATAAAAACAAGGCTGTTACAAATCTATGCAACTGTTTTGACCAAGACTGACAACAAACATTTTTTGAAAATCCTCCATACAACCTTTAAAGCATTCTATAAGCAACTTTAAACATTTTCAGTGTAGACATTTCCTTTAATGTCTGTACAAAATATTATATGTGTCATTCAAGTCTCCAATTAGTATTTTTCTTAGGACAAGGGTATCCTGCCTACACCTTATCAAGTACTACTAATAATTTAATATTAAATAATCTACATATTCATTTTCATATTTAGAGAATATGGCAAATCCCTCTGATGTATTTGTTTACAAACCTGTAATGTGGGTGTAGCATCATATAGTGTGTAAATAGGAATGAAGAGTTCTACATAAAGACATTGACCGTTGAGGTCATGATATGAAATTAAAGTAAAAATCGGATCATTATCACACTGTGGGCTGGTCATAAACGTCCAAAGATATGAATTCCTAATCAGACAAGATGGCCTCTTCAGCTCATTTATAGCTCTGCATAATTGATTTTTAATGTCAGAAAGAGGCTCAGCAGTTAGTCTAATGTTACGAACTGAACTGCCAATCATCATGAACTGCCCACTAATTTTATGCTCACACTTCAAGTTTTATGTATTTGGACGAATTACAATTAACCATAAGAAACTTTGCAGTACGTTTCGTTCTATTTTGTCGTGTTGTGAAATGCACTTGTTTAATGTTTGTTTGTTTGTTTGTTTGTTTGTTTGTTTGTTGGCGTCAGTGGTGTTACTTCATCATTGATCTGCAGTGCATTTATGTTGACATATGAATGCTTAAATAAAAATGTAATGTTTTGCATTAGAGGCTTAAGAGGTCATAAAATCTCTGCATTCACCTATCTCCTATCCCCGCCCACTGTCATGTATTTACACTGTTGTAAACTTCTGTAGTGAAATGAACCAAAGCTCTGATAGACATCCCAGACAAATGTTGCTTTATCTGCATTACTGTGAATGCAGTTTCTAACACTTTGAAATGTCCTTTTAATGTGGCTAATTTACCTTATTCTGCCCCTCCCACTTATCTGGCAGCCCATTTCCAGTTTAGCTTTGCTAAGGGAGCTAACATGATTGCTTGTCTGTCTTGCAGAACATTCTCAAACAGACAATACAAAAGTTAAACACACCCAGTGACTGACCTCTACAGGCTAACCGCAGCTAAACCAGAAGTGCTCTGACAAGAAAAGTGGACGAGACAGAGTAAGGTGAATATTAAAGCCGCAAGCGGCATTCCAACGGCCCTCGCGGGCCGTGCTTCCAACTACTCGGACCTGCTCATGGCCTAAGGATGGCGCTGACGCGCCCTTAGTCAGTGTGTGATATGGTGTTAGTGGCTCATAAGAGCCTCGTGACAATACAGAGTAGACCAGAAGAGCAGCGCTTACGCGCTGCGTCGTCACGGCAACAGCGTACAAAATACAGCTTCGGACCATTGGACTTTTTTGTTCGGGGTGTCATGAAGAGTCACTGTGCAAATTTCACAAACTTTGGTGAAACTAATCAAATTTTATGGAGAAAACAAAATGGTAAAAAATGCTCATTTGGATAACATGGTGATTTGAGCGCATTTGGCTGATTTTGGGCAGAATTGCGGCTTCGCCGCACCTAAACCGAAAGACATATTGAAATAATTTGATAACTTANCTAAGGCACTCTTCATACAATAAAGGTTTAAAAAGATTTTTCTGGGCTTAAGGCTTCGTGAACTTTATTGTATAAACAGTGCATTGGGTCCCCTTTTTCCTTTGTATTTTGTATTAAACACCTTTAAAATCACTAAATGGAAGATTTCCATGAGCATTTTTGAAATTGTCTATTTTGAATTCCACCTGAGCTTTTAAAGTTAATACAGGTCTCTAAAACGTATTTTTAATAAAAAAAAATTTGCTTCAGCTTTGGAAGAAGGATTGTCAAAACCGAAAAATAAAGTTAGTGTCATTCTGTCCAGAATGTGACTCCAGCTGTACTGCTTCTTATATTTATCAAGAAAGCTTATACAGACTTTAAACCTGATGTTCTTTTGTGCAGAGCTTCTCCTCACTCATAACTAGACTCGGTCAGAATCAAGAGGCTAAAACTACAGAGACTCAGCTTCACACAGAGTCCAGTGTCCAGAGTGTTCTGGACTCTTGGATTGCTCCAAAGGGTCAGAAGACAAAATGAATTTTAGTCAGGTGTTTTCATAAAAATGGACCCTGCATAAAGGGTTAAAGCTTCAATTTTTTTTTCTCATAACTCTAACTCATAACTCCTTTTTCCCTTTTCTTGTTTTAACACAGTAACTGTAGTTGGTGTAAAAAAGACCTTTGTTTTTTTCTTCTAAAGCAGGTGTGTGTTATTGTACAATATTAATGCATCATAGTTGCGCAGAGATTTATGATTAAATTGTGATGTATAATCATGTTTTTAGGGACTTGGTTTGATCTGTTTGCAACTATAGAATTTGATCAAATATATCCTAATTCTAGTGAGAGTATTTGAAAGTACTGAATCTCAACAAACTCAAGAGTAACATTAAAGGTGGAGTTTTCACACTGCAAACACGGTTTAGGTTTTAAATCTGACAAACTCCTCTCCTAAACCTCTAAATACATGGTTAATATCGTTATGTATTCATTTTGTTTGCAATTACGGCTTTTTGCAAACAACAAAAAAAAATAACTGAAACTTGAGAGAACCACCCAGGCTCAACCAATCAGAGAGCTGCTAAAACAGTAGAATAACTACAAGTATTCTCTCTCCTCTGAGCCTCAGAAACTCTTTTCTGCTTTAAACTTTCCGGATGTGTGATGTCATTGGTAGATCTCCTGCACTGATTTAAGTCCACACATACTGTATCTGCTGCATTAGCATATCAGACAAGATTAGTGTGATTTTTCCTCCCTGTTTATTTGCTTGCAGCCAGTAGACGAAGCTCTCTCCACACAAGACTTTGTATTGTTGTATAACATAGTGTTTCCCAACTAGATGTCAGGTACAGGAGCAAGCAGTTACTGTGAGGTGCATGAATGGTTTAAAAAAAAAGGTGTATTTTAATATTTTCTGATCATAAAAATTATGTTTGTAGTAAATTTGGAATAGTTTCAAGGATTTGAGCATGAATATATTTACAACAAGAAAATTATAAGGTAATAATTAACAATATACCACAAAGAATAACTTTTTCTTTATGCAAAATTCTAAGTTAGGTTTATACTTCGAGTGCCAAGTA
Organism: Mugilogobius chulae; assembly: GCA_038363315.1. Classification (NCBI taxonomy): domain Eukaryota; kingdom Metazoa; phylum Chordata; class Actinopteri; order Gobiiformes; family Gobiidae; genus Mugilogobius; species Mugilogobius chulae. The sequence goes on along the minus strand of CM076401.1, from coordinate 22,386,778 downwards.
ATGATAAGAAACAAAAACAATTGAGAACTAAACCTATAACAAATAAAATGTTTCTTAAGAGCATGATTACAGTTTGGGTAGCTAACTTTTTCACTTGTAAATAAGTAAACTTTGTGTTTTCCACCAAAAATATGTGATACATTGCAGCACATTGTGAAAAAATCTGTCCACAGAGTACTCTCTGAACCGAATAATAAAGAATTTTAGTTCTGATCAGGAGCAGAATGCAGCGTTCTGATTGGTTGAGCTTGAGTGGTCCTCTGCAGTTCACTTTAAAAGAGAAATAAAGAGTGTTTTAAGTCAAAAAATGCAACTTAAGCTTAATAGATATTGATATTAATAATTTGTTTAAGGATTTCTGAGAGAAAGTTGTCAGATTTAAAACCTAAATTGCGTTTGCAGCGTGAAAATCACCTACTCCACCTTTAAAGACAAGAACACAGTGTTAGTGCGTTTCCTTGTATTCTCTACACCACAATGCCTCTGTTGTACTTTTAAACCGAACATTTCTCAGTCTGATGGCATTTGAAGCAGCAGCTTGTTGCTTTTCACATGACCGGGCCAAATGCTCGTCATGTGAGAGAGTTTAATCTGCCATTATCCAAAGAGCAGGAATCTGAGCCACACGCTAAACACTTAAGCCACAATGGAGCAGGTCATTATCAAAGTAAAGGCCGATCCTGGATTAAGGCGAGAGGGGAAAGAAAGGGGATTTAAAAGAGAAAGGAATTGTGCGCAGAAATTAGCCCGATCTGTGAGTGCATTAGCGACGGAAGGACATGGAGAAAATGTGGGATTGTGGAAGTGGGCAAACCGTGAGGCGTAAAACTGACGAAAAAGGAAAGAAAATGTGTCCGAGACTAGGTTCTATGACAAAAGCATAGGTTTAAAGTTGGGGTGACTACGTTTTTAGTTGTCAACTTTGTGTTTTCCGTTAAAAGTCTATGGTAAATGCAGCACTTTGTGTGTATAGTAGTTCTAATCAGGAGCCGAATCAGCTCTCTGATGGCTGAGCTTCTCCAGTTTCAGTTTGCTGTTTGTAGGCCGAGTTTTTTAAGCCATAACTGCAACCAAAATGAACACATGTTATATTAACCATGTGTTGAAGGATTTAGAAGAGAGAGGAACTTGTAAAACCTAAATTCTGTTTTCAGTGTAAAAATCAGCTACCCCACTTTAATGTGTTTACGACAGGTTGAACTACTATTTTCATTAAAGCAAATTTCAAGGTGCACTGTATAACTTTTTGACCAATAATGTCTGGCATAAAACATCACTTTTTGTTCATAATGAAATAGAATAAAACACACTATTGTTGTTAAATATACAGTATGTTTACAGGGTCATAAAGAGATAGCTAATTCACATTCACCATAATCACAGTTCACTGGTTGATCGTTTAGTATTGACTCATTCATTCAAGTATCAATCTTCCACTTAAGAGTAAATTAGAAATTGTAATATCCTGTCATACACACTTTGAAAACCTTTGTTATCCATTCTTCTTCAGTCAATCTCTCATTTAAGACAGGAATATTCCACAGTAGACTATACAAAACATATTTAACAAGCATTCACTCAATTTATTACTATTCCTAGCAGAGTCGCCTCTCCACAGATCTAACAGAACATATCCAGTACTTTTTCTTTGAGCCTTTTGATGTGAATATAAACATCTGGCAATAGAGTTTGCTTTTGTGCAGCTGTGAGAAGTCAGGTGGACAAACAGAGTCTAATCATGTTTGCGTTTCCTTCACAGGTTCACCGAGCGTGGATTGAAAAAACCTTCCAAAAACGAGAATGTGTCCGGATCATCCGAGCAAAGACCCACCAGGTACTGCCTCAAAACAAGACATTAAACACCTACAAGCAGCTACAGTTACTTTAAACATGGACCTCTGTCATACACTCACACGGTTCAGCGTAGTGCAGAGTGGACAGCTTTCAGTTCGAGTTGGGTCACACTCAAACCTTCCTCTCTTGTCTCTCGCTCTGTGCAGATGCTGCTGTGGTCAGTTGGTGGCCCAGCACACGCCGGTGGACACGACCAGCGCCGCCCCAGAGGTCCTGCCTGGAGAGAGATGGAGCGCTATCAAACACACCCAGGCCACGCCCACAGACACCTACGGAGTGGTGGAGTTTCAGGGAGGAGCCACGTCAACAAAGCCATGGTATGAGACTGGACACATATGCAGTATTTTTATACTTCAGCTATAATCCCAACACAAACCCGTGTTAGAGTCAGTGCTCTCTGGGTGTAATTCCACAGCCGTGCAACAGGAAATAAGAACTGGCAAGTTCAGTGTTTCCTCTATGTCTACATTTGAAGGCAATGAACACATTTCTTTATTAATTAATCACCTTTTGTTTCGCAAGGTAAAGCATTAAGGACAAATCTTATTTACAATGTTGGCCTGGTATGCAAAAGCACCAAGGGAAGGAGACTTAAAATCAGTTTTCCCCTCAGCACAGTTATACTGTATAAACACACATCTAATGAACAGATATTTGTCCAGTAAAAACACCAGTCTGATGCATCAGCCGGTTTCATGGAAACCGTTTGAAATGGTTCCGCTTGGTGTTTGTTCTTTCCATGGGAGACATAGAGTTTTTTTGCTACATTTGTCACTGCTTTTTGGTCTTTCCTGAACACAAGACATATGAGATTGTTGAAATTTCTGTGCAGTACACTTCCAAATTAAAAATATAATATCCTATTTTAGTTACTATTTGACTCGAGGTCAAAGGAGAGCACAGAGTGATGCTGTGTTTCTGGCGAAAGCAGCTTCATCTGTTCGCTTATTGAACTTCCTGCATTTTGGAAACTGTGTTTAGTTCTGTGATACCTTACCTGGAGCTGAAGTGAAATTTAAGTGAGCGGAAGTATTAAGTGGTGTCAGCTGGATACAAAATCCAAGTTAGCATTAGGCTGCATTCGGCATACCAATTCAGCTTGGCTTCTCTTGGCTTTTAAAAGTTGTTAAAATTCTTCAAACACAATTAATGTGATTTATGTGTATGCTCGGAAAATATTAGATAAGAAGCAAACTGTGTAGATTGAGTCAAAATGCTTAAAATTCATTATTTCTGTTTGTGTACAATGGCAAAGATCACGTACGGCACCTTTAATCTGACTTGAATAGATCATTATGGGGAAAAAGCTAGCACAGAGATGATTGTAGTCAGTAAAACAAAACGATGGACGTAAATCAACTCTCCATCATCAAGTGTGTAATCTACTTCTTCTGTGTCCTGCAGTACATCCGAGTGTCGTACGACTCGAAGCCTGACTCGCTGCTGCAGATGATGGTGAAGGAGTGGCAGCTGGAGCTCCCGACGCTCCTGGTGTCTGTCCATGGAGGGCTGCAGAACTTTGAACTGCCCCCAAAACTCAAGCAGGTCTTTGGGAAAGGTCTGATCAAAGCCAGCGTGACCACCGGAGCCTGGATCTTCACCGGAGGAGTCAGCACAGGTCAGGCTCAGTGTGCAGAACTTTATAAAACATTCCCTCATCATCAGAGCACTTAGGGCCTCATTTATCAAGCCATGTTATGCAAGTACATGTATATTCTGAAAAAAAAAAAAAAAAAACCAAGAAGTGCATGTGCTGTTTGTGAGTGTTCTATAGGAAGATGGTATATTCAAGCCTGTTTCATTTTACTTTTGTTTGCTCCACGTAGGCAGGTTTTTTTTTAACTTTAACCAATTGTTGCTTTGGCCTGATCACATTAGTGCAGTCCAAGTAGAGAGTAAGCGTTTGTAGTAGTAATTAGATTATTTGAAAGGGACAAAACATTAAGAATTGTTGCCCTGTTAGGTGCAATCGATGCCACATTCATTGGTTGGTTGTGCCTCTGGTTTTGACCCCAACAGCTTCTCTCTTTTTGATCAGATCCTCAACAACAACTAAGCCAGTGAGGCATTTGAAAAACTTTATAAAATGATCCAAACATAAAAAACTGTTTTTTTCTAAAACGTTACAGCAGTGCCACTTTATGGGCTTTTGATCCATCACTTTTAGGGCTTGTTTATACACTGCACTTTGCATTGCCCCCTGACTGGCCTGACCCCAGAATGTAATACAATATGAAAAATGGGATACAATCATTGCAAGGAAGTACAACTTTGCAATGTGCGAGTGATCATTGGCGTTTGCTGTGAGGTAAACTAAAAGTACAACAACAAAGTCTATGTTAATATCTGACATGAGGTCAAAGGAGAAGAACATAATATGCAGCTTTCTATCTCAACTCAGATTGGTTCAGACCAACTCGAGACCTGACTGCTTCATCTCTGTTCACTGATTGGCTGATTCTACTTCCTGGTTTTCGGGAACTATCAGCAGTTCTGTGACCTGATCTGGTAGCTGGAGTGAATTGAAAAACACGCACCAGGTTCTTTTATGGCTTTCACAAAACCCGTTTTCCACCACCTCAAGTTTGGATTTTTAGTGCAAAATGTCAGAAGTGTCACATTTCTGCTTTCCTTGAGCAAATGCTTGATAAATGAGGCCCTTGGAAAACATTTTTAATGGTCAGATGCCAAGATAAAAAGCATGTATGATAGTCAAAGAAATTGTAATTTTTGAACATATTTTGAAAGAGTGCTTTTCTTGTGTCATGGCAGGAGTGATCCGCCATGTTGGAGACGCACTGAAGGAGCATTCATCCAAATCCAGAGGAAAAGTCTGCGCCATCGGCATCGCTCCCTGGGGAATCATCGAGAACAAGGAGGACCTGATCGGCAAAGATGTACGTTCTTTAAAGCTTAAAAGTTAAAACTACTTTACTGTAAACTGTCACATGGATTCACGCCTCTCGTACAGTGACTGCAAGGTGAGTTTGGTGTGAGACATCTAGTCGCACTCACTGTACGACAGGTGTCAGTTTTCACAAAGTCTAGAGAATCTATCTGAAGAAACCTCGACTGTACAGATGACCACTGTGAGCAGGACCAATCACAATGCAACAGCAGACCAATTACAGCACACCATTATGTTTTGAGCAGATGCACACGGTAGAACCAAAGCAAACATGGCGGCGCAGATGGACCAAACCCTGGTGAACAAATATAGCTGCTGATTTGAGTCAGCGCTAAATTTCGCACGGCCCCAGTTGGCTAGCTACACCCAGTGACTGTGCAGCCCACATGCTCTGAAATGTAACATTAAAAAGCAACTTTTAAGTAATACTGGATAGTTTATCATCCAAACAAAAACGCAATTCGCAACCTTTTGAAAGCTGTTGGTTGCGTTCCCATCTGTATCTATTGTAAACAGATTTAGTGTCACTTTAATGGTTTGATTTGTTTTGTTGGCCTCATACTCTTTTCTTAACCTAGCATACTTCTGTTTTGCAGGTAACGCGGCCGTACCAGACCATGTCTAACCCTCTGAGTAAGCTGTCCGTCCTGAACAGCTCTCACTCTCACTTCATTCTGGCCGACAACGGCACCACAGGGAAATATGGAGCTGAGGTCCGTCTGCGCAGACAGCTGGAGAAGCACATCTCACTGCAGAAGATCAACACTCGTGAGTTTAACTATAACCAGTGTGTTTCTGAAGCTTTGTTTGAGCTGCTCCACCCTGTGCCGTGGTCATGTGATCCTGTGCGCCCGTGTCATGTGACCTGTGGGTTTCCCTTTGTCATCCTATGCCTGGGGCTGTCTGAGAGGCAGGGACCGCAAAGGGAGGCTCAGCCGTCACCACTCACTGCGATCCAGAGACACAGGAAACACTTTGTGTAGAGGTTTGGATGTTTTTGTCATGAATACAAAGTGCTCTGGGAGAGGTGTATTTTGCTAAAGTTATACATCAAGTGTTCAACTACAAAAATCCTGCTTTGTTTGTGGCGACAGGTCTGGGTCATGGCGTCCCGGTGGTGTGTCTGATCCTGGAGGGTGGGCCTAATGTGATCTCTATCGTCCTGGAGAGTCTGAAGGAGGAGCCGCCTGTGCCTGTGGTGGTGTGTGACGGCAGCGGGAGGGCATCTGACATACTCTCCTTTGCACACAAATACTGCGAGGAAGACGGGTACGAGCCTCACCTTCAAACTTACACTAAATCCAACAGTCCGAAGACAGAAAGAGCAGTCAATTTTTAGAAAAGTGTTGACAAAACCTTGTGTTTTTTCTGGGGCTGGGCACTGAAAAGACTGAAACGTTCGGTAAATATTGGAACCGAAAACATGACTAACCTTCAATGCCATTTTTTCGGTTCCATGGCTTTAAATCTCTGTACCAATTAGCAGACAATTAAAACACCACACAAACCACACGTGCGCTCTGTATCAGTGATTTTCAATCAGTATGCCAGGGAACACTAGAGTGCCTTTAGATACTGTCAGGTGTGCCTTGAAAAAAGTTGAGTTTTCAATTTTCAATGTCTGAAATCAAATGCTTGGATTTGTTTGAATATTTCTAATTTTGAAGGTTTTTACACCAAGAAAGAAAGGAAAAGAATCACTATTTTCCAATTTAAAGAATAAATTAACATGTAGTTGACAATAATTACAAGGCTTATCTTTTTATAACAGAAGAAATTAAGAAACACTGGTCCGCGCTGATTTCCACGTGGACGCCCCCTCAAGCGCAGACTGCATGGACCAGATTTTCCGCGTTGGCGTCAGGGAAAAATCTGTGACTACGCGGACGGTCAACAGGCTCTCAATGGCAGCTCCCTACTGCCCTCTACAAGCAGCCGCTTGAAAGGCACAGAAACTATAAACACTGTCAGCGTCTGCTCCGCTCTGGTCCATGCGCCTAATTTCCGCGCGGACTTCACGTGCGAGAGCCATAAACCAAGCTTCACTGCAGCTAAACAGGAAGTGCTCTGCCAATAAAAGTGGGTGGGACAGAATAAGGTGAACATACAGTATGTTCTAGTGCAAAAATAACTGTAGACTTTCAAATAATATTTCTATTTGGGTAAAATGCTGCTCATCAAGTCAATGCTCTAATTCTTTTTTGAAGCAACTGCATCCTTTTAAGATCTAACTTTTTATTAACTTGAGACCTGAGCAGATCATTTCCAACGTTCCCAGCCCCCCGCTTCCATTATAACTTACATACAAAGGTTACCAGCGGTTCTAATGTGGAATAATGTTAATTCAGAAGATAAACATTAATGTGAGATGACAACGGTTTTAGCAGAGGTCACATGAGGTCACTCGGGTTCAGACCATTAAGCCATCTGTTCACGAGAGCAAAGCATTACACAGAAACATCTACTTCTAAAAGCTCTATGCAGCGCCTGTCAGTGCAAGAAATAATAAAAATGTTAAAGTGACTTGAAATCAGAGTAAAAACATAATAAACTAAACAATTTAAAATACCTGTCCATTTTTAAATTACAAATCAGTTATGTTCTAGTGTAGCGTTTGTTGAGGCTCTAGACAGAAATGAATAGTATTTCCCTGACAGAACGCCCTCCTTTCATTAATTTGTGCTTCTGACGTGTTTTGTGATGGTAATTAAGGGAAAGTTTAATGGTAATAATGATGTTTTTGTCCATGTATATTAGAGGTGGGCAATTACTTTCCCTAAAGTGCCATATACAAATCCTGACAAGTTGTGGAAAGCTGGTGTTGAGGCAAATTAATCAATTTATCAAATGGACTTTCTTCATATTTTTGTGACGTTTTACCTAAACCATAAGGAACTGATATGGTTAATTTGGTTAAGTTTAGGCACAGTTCTACAACTTTTTTGTGCAAGAAGTTCAGAATGGGAGCTATCGTGAGGGTTAGCAACAACCATTCGCAAAAAAATTGTGAGTAGAAGAAGCTAATTTTAAACAAGAATATTCTCAATACGACACCAGACTGTAATCTTCCATGTAAGAAAAACATTATACATTATCACTTATTCTCAAAAATGTCCATGAGCCCGATTAAAACAGGCAGAGGCTCACATTTGGTCTGATGGATGTCCCACATATTTGCAGGCTCATCAAAAGAGTTTTGGGGGCCCAGGGCGCGAGTTTCTCATATGGGCCCATCACAATACAAATTATAATGAAAAGGGTACCATTCCTGGCAACTTCCTTGCATGTTTGAGCGGGAAACTGCGCTCCTCCCTACGTAATGGGTCTTGATGCACTCTAAAGAAGTCTTGTCTGAGCTGAAACACATCGAACATCCATGAAATTAGTTTTTATTTAGAAGTCTAGCTGTGTTTGTGACGAAGAAGCAATAATGATTGATATTATTAAAAACCCCAAAAGTAAACTAATGTATCCGGCTTACAGGACAAATGTGATTCATTTTTTGAGTTGTTTTCTTCCTTCAAACATGCTGCAGAGTTAAAGCTCTATCTGCTGACTGAAAAGTAAATTTCACAAGGTAAACAATCTAATTTATGGTCTATAAAATAGAGTAACAGATCTTAGGGATTTGCCTATGACATCACAGATCAGGGACAAGGGGCCTCATTCATGAAAGTCTTCGTAAAATCTGTGCGTTACTTCCACTTTAAGAAGCTGCTGCGAAAACTCTACGTGTGATTCACGACGGGTTCGTAACGAGCCAAATTCCTTCCTAACAGCCTTTACGCCAAATTCACCAAACCATAGCTACGAACGATCATTTACATAAAAATGAATAATGCATACTTCCTTATATGGCAAAAAGGGCGGGCCGCAGCGCGTCATTCACAAGACTTGGAGCAGTGGAAATGAGGAAGACGCTGCAGAAGCGCGTCTCCCCACTTTCGCTGAGTTAAAACTTCAGCGTCTTTTAAAAATGTCCAAACTCACATGAACACACTCAAAGGAAACAGATTAAAGTCACAGATGTATTGAAATAACGCTGGGCTTTTGCCGTTTATATCGAGTTTCACGTCGCGGTAGAACTCGCGTGTGGGGGTGCGGGGGAGGGGGCAGCGGCTGTAGCGGAGGTGCACAGACAGACCACCGTGCGCTCTGGTCCTGGGGCTGACACAGGGTCCTGAGTCCTGTGAGGATCAGAGGCTCTGAGGCTGGGACAGGCAGCTGCAGGTTTATTAAAGGAGTCAATTTTATGCATAACAGAATTTTTTTGTTTGTTTCTAAAATTATTTTATACAATAATTTGCAAAAATACATAACCTACAATCATGTAGGAATTAAAATTTTTGACTGAACTATAGAAGAAATACAAATCTGAAACAGCAGATTTTTTGTTCTTACGAGTGCCCCTCAGTGTTCGTAGGATTTGTTCTTACAGACGAACATTTTCCGTTACAAACAAATTTTGTGAATGCCAAAAATGTTCGTAAGGAGCCCTTAAGAACAAATTTGTTCGTAAGAACGTGTCATGAATGAGGCCCATTCAGAGCAGTGTTTGGAGGGGAACGAAAGAGACAAAACTCACAGACAAAACTTCACCTGTGTATTTGATGAGGAAGATGCTTTTTTAAAATGGGAATCAAACTTCAAAAAAGTCGATTTTGCATAATAAAATAATATATCTTTCTTTGTATGTGTTGTTTTGCAGGACAGTGAACGAAGGCGTCAAAGACCAGCTCTTGGTCACGATTCAGAAAACCTTTAACTACAGCCGCAGTCAGGCTCAGCAGATCTTCCTCATGGTCGTCGAGTGCATGAAGAAGAAGTCTCTGGTACGTCTCGGTGGAGCAGAAAAAAACACTTAGCTCAGAAGTCTTACTAAATGAACTGCTTTTTTTATCGTCATGTTTTGTCATCTTTCATGTTCATGTAATAAAAACATTGCATTCATTTTGTGTGTCATCCATTTATTCTCCATGTTCTCATATTGAACCATAATGTTGATAAAAATGTGTTACAGAATACTGAATACACGCAATAAAATACAGTTTGTGTTTCCATTACTTGTAACATCCCTAAGAATAAACCTGCATTTATTCATAAGACAAGACAGACTTTGTCATAAATTAGAGAAGGGAAAATGACACTTGCATCACTGTGATAAAATGTAACTGTACATTACAAATATCACCAGAAGAAAAATCAAATAGTTTAAATATGAGGAATAATGTGTTTTGATACATGAGTTCAGCCTATGCACACTGCCAGGTCACTCATTCAAACAGAAGTATTACAGTTTGAGCAAACTATAAGTTTAATAAATTTGTAGTTTGTAGAAATTAATTGAATATTTGTGACTGGTCAACATTGTCAAAATCATCACGATTGTCGATAATAATAATTGCAGTTATGGCTTATACAGAGTCTACAATCTTTAACCAAAACAAAGATAATATTATTAAAATCATAATTTGTAAAATACTACTTCATCATTTATTCAAATGCAATAAATCATGTTCATTTGTGAGTCATTCATGCTGTCAATTTAATTGAATTACCATAATACTCGAACAATAATGAGAACACAGACATTTGAGTCAATGATTTGTAGGTGTGAATAGTGTAGGTCTGAAGACAGGCCCCTGGGGAACCCCACAGACCAGAACTGTTAAAACTATTTACTATTTGGTAGTAACTACTATTTGGTTGGATCATTGTATAATGTACATTGATGCTACTCACTAATTTGAGCTGAACTATGTAAATGTATACGTAATGTTCACTTGTCACAAAATACTGTATTTGTTGTTTATGAGCTGCTTGTAGAACTGCCTGCCTGGGAGTAGAATTGGAAATTAGCCTTTTTGCTCTACTCTGGCATATTAACACTGTAGCTGCTACAGCGGGGGTCTTCAGGCTTTTCACATGGAAAACCACTTTTATAAAAGATAAATGACCGGGAGCTACTCATGTTAGCGGCCACAATAAACAAAGACAATACGATGGCACAAGCTTTAGGTGGGTTACATCCTGTGCTGTTAAAACAGAAAATGTTATCCACTTATCAGTACACTTCTAGTAACAGGCCTGTAATGGCTAAAGTTTTAACTTTTCAATGTAAAATGAAAACTTTTGGAGCCCTTGGAGCGCTGTTGGAAGGTGTTGGAGAGCCACTGGTAGCTGCTGAGTTAAATACTAAAGATCCATGTGCTACAGATCAATTTGTGCTCAATATGTCCCTTTCACCCAATAAATACAAAGCTTTGGCGGAGAAAGTCACGTTTACTTCAAAACATCATGAAACATGCAACAGATAAAAAAAAAATGATTAAGAAACTCTTAGTCTAACAGCGTTATTGTTATAATCACTGTGCTCATGGGACATTCAGCATAACATGATACAAATGTGTGATGTGTTCAGATCACAGTGTTTCGAATGGGCTCTGAGGGACAACAGGACATCGAGATGTCTATTCTCACTGCTCTGCTCAAAGGTAAGAACATGTCTGAATACTGCTTAACTCAAAATTATAACATCAAAAGTGTGTCTTTAAAAACACTGTTGTGCAAACTTCAAGATAAAGTTGAGAAGATCAAAGAAACGATTTAGTCTTTGAAAGCATAGTTTTACAAAAAATAAATAGCTTTTTGTGCTTTTGCATTTGAACTAAAAAATAAATACATAAATAAATAAAAAACTTTCTAAAACAGAATATATGTTTCCTGAACTTGAGATCCTGTCGTTACAGGGACAAATGCTTGTGCCACAGACCAGCTGAGTCTGGCTCTGGCCTGGAACAGAGTCGACATCGCTCGCAACCAGATCTTTGTCTACGGACACCACTGGCCGGTCAGACACAGAGACAACCCATCATTTTTCTGTTTTATCTATGACTCACTCTATACTGCAAACAAAAGAAAACACGATTCTTTTTAAATATTCTTTTGTTGTTCCGTTTGCAGCCTGTGATCGGAATGGTGAGTGATCGTCCCAAAAGTCCCGGAGCGGCTCAGCGAGTGGTGGCTGTGGCCGGGAAGTGGAAAGCCAAAGGGAAAAAAGGCAAAGGGAAAGAAAAACCAGAGCCTCCGAAAGAGACGGACCCAAGGAAACTGGAGCTGCTCAACTGGGTACGGACATATGAGACACAAAAATCATCATCTGAAGATACATGTTAAGATGTGCTTCAGATGACTGTGTTTATCTTCACTGGGGACTAACTGTTTATCAAAAATAGTATTAACATTTTCTATGCACAGTAAATTTAAATAAATTAGAAACACAATGTTACTCTAAATTGATTAGATTGCAAAAAAGGCCTTTCGAAAAATAAGAAAATGTTTATTTAATGTTTATTTTGAGGTAAAAAAATTCTTATTTCAAGTGAAATTATCTACGAGTGCAGTAAGAAAATATGACTCACCTAGTTAACGCTAGTTTCATGTTCTCCTGACAAGATTTTTAAGAAAGTCTATTCTTGATTCAAGCAATTATGGATTAAAACAGATACAAATTTGTTTAAAATAAGTTTGTATATCCACAAAGGCAAATCAGGATAGAATATCTTAAACAAGTCAAATAATCTTAGGTCTCATTAAGTGAAAAATCTAAAATTAGTCTTTTAAGATTAATATGCTTAATTGAAGTTATTTTATCGAAGTTAGATTTTCCTTTTTTGCAGTGACGAGTAAAATCAAAGATTATATGAACAGTGGCCATCTAATGACAGAGACAGACAGTCATTCACTCTTTCATTCATTCTCTGAGGGAGTTTTGCAGTGTTGCCAATTGTTTCATGTTTTTGAAGTGGAGAACATGAAAACTCCACTCAGATCATGAGATCTTTTTGCTACAGTTGATTGAAGTTGAATTTTTTGTGTGTGTGGCTTTGATCGAAATAGAATGGCAATTGCGCTACAGATTTCAGCAAATTGTCTTTGTTTTCAACCAACTTAGTAAATGTAGAATTGGGGTAAGAAAAAGGCAATTTTTTTTTTGCTTTATTGAAACATGAGAAAAACCTCAAGAAAGGATCATTATAAAAGAGTCTTGTGTGTGTGACCAGGTGAACGCTCTGGAGCAGTCGATGATGGACGCTCTGGTGTTGGACCGAGTGGATTTTGTCAAACTTTTGATTGAAAACGGAGTGAACATCCATCACTTCCTCACCATCCCGAGACTGGAGGAGCTCTACAACACGGTCAGACATGTTTCAATGTTACACTGTTTTTTGTGTTTACCTTTGTTTAAGTCCCTTTGAAAGTCAGAATATCTTTTGCCAGAGAGACCTGGCCAACATCATCAATACAGTAGTATAAAAAATTATACAATATTACATTATAAAACCAACTCTCTCCCAAAAAAGCGTACACAATGTCCTACTTAGATTCAGTCTTTTTCAGGAGAGTAATACACTTGTTTTTAGTGGTAGGGGGCACCTAGAGGAAATCGTGTCACCCACAATTTTCTAATGTTCAGATTGCAAAGTTCTACAGTATGGAATTTCACTTCTTCTATTCAATGCTGTGTTCAGACCGGACAGCGTTTAAGCGTCTAAATTTGCGCATTGAAGCGGATTTTGATGCAGAATATTTTCTAAGCTGACGACTGACAGGGGAGAAGGACACTTAGCATGCCCCAACACGCTTGTTTGCAGGCTTTGTTTTGCTCATAGACAGATCACGTTGAGAGAGAGAAGAATAGAGAGAGATAGAGGCTTGCTGCTGTTATAAAATGGAGCTTACCCAATTGCACAACTTTTTCCTCCTCCAGGCTGTGTCCTTTTGCTGTCTCTGTCCTCCTCGGCTCCTTCCGCCGTACAGCAGGTTTAAACACGGCAACGAGCATTTTTAATACTTCCATGTGAGGCGTTGTCAGTCCAGATCATGTCCATCTTGTTTGTTTTGCCGTGTCGCCAGATTTTCAGCGCAACAAGCGAGCAAGCCTTTGAAAAAAGCCCCCAAACAAGCGACTTTTCATTTTCCTCTTTTCCCCTTGATGTGAGAGGAGAACAGCATGTCACGTGTCACAGGAGTGTAGTCTCTGATTGGCTGACGCCCAATTATTAACCCAAGTTTTGTTATGCTAAAAAATAAATCTGTAAATAAAATACATCCTTTAGACTTTGTGTTTTAACTTATCTAAGTAAATATTTTTGTGGAACATTCAAGGTCAAGCTATACTGGCAGATCAAATGCCAAAAGGAAAAACTGACAATGGGAATAATAAATTTGATTTCTTAAGTACCATTTTAGTTTCAGTCTCACTCTCCTTTCATCATATTCCAGATTTAACACAGTCAGGCCTTAATAAAGTAGTGTTTAATAATGATTTATCCCATCTTGCTCTTTTACAGAAACTTGGACCTGCGAACACTTTGCACTTTGTGGTCAGAGATGTAAAGAAGGTATATTTCAACTCTTCCAACACAATCAACTTCCTATAGACTTGACATAACTTTTGCACGTCACTTGTTTCCAGGGCAACCTTCCTCCAGATTACCAGATCACACTGATTGACATCGGTTTGGTGCTGGAGTTCCTGATGGGCGGAGCTTATCGCTGTAACTACACCAGGAAAACCTTCAGGACGCTCTACAACAACCTATACGGACTCAAACGGGTCAGTGTGTATTTACTTATCTATTTGAGACAGTGTAATCCCTCATTCGTCCAGAAGTGATCCATAGTAGAAAGTCTTCAAAACTGAATCATCAGATTGAAAATATCATTCGGATGACAGTCGAAACATCTTGATCTTCGGAAGATGACAACTTTAAAGACTTTTTGAGTAACATTTTAAGCAGAATCTTTTTTTTTTTTTTTTTACTCCTGCCGTACACTGAATGTGAGTTTGGTGTGAGACGGGATTTGTGCGACTCGCAAGACTTAGAAAGTGCTTAAAACCAATGTGCCCTTGTACACAGACCTCGGTGCAGTGAGAGCGGAAAGAATCCAGTTAGCTTTGTCGGAGGTTGCAGCGGTCTGATGCGACTTTCAAGTCATAAAACGAGCATTCTTGTGGGAATTCAAGTGAATTTGCGCGGATTTGGGCAATAAAGAACCGCAGTGGACTGCTGCTGGTGTATAAGGCACTTCACAAGAAACTCGGACACGTCTCGGACCGAACTCGCCTTGCTGTCTGTGTACGGGAGGCGTAAGAGTGTTCTCTCAAAGTTGCATTTGGATTGATTCATTCCTGAGTTTTAAAAGACTGTCAAAGCAGTCATTAAAGCAGACCAAAGTAACATTTTGACCTTGTTAAATGTCTTTGTAAGTGTCTCCAGGATGATATTTACATATGTATTTTGACACATTTGAAGCCTTTGTCGGCTCTCTCCACTGTCTCTCATACGAAATACAGCAGCTCCACCGACCCCTCCAAATACATTCCTGACCCTGGCTCTTTGATTTTTTTTTATTTAGCAGTGCAAAATGTCCTTAGATGTGTTTTTGCTGCCTTATTTCAATCTGAAAGAAAAGTTAAAAATAAATAAATAATGCTGACTTCATGAGCAACCTGCCCGCATAAAAGGGCCGCAAAGAAAAAAAAAAAAGAAAAACAGTCTCATGCAGATGTAGCCAGATGTTTGATCGTACGGTTCACACCTAATCAAAACAGCTCGACTCTTGTCTTGTTTATTTGTATCAATTATGTATTTGTTTGTTGGTGTTGTTTGTTGTATCAAAACGGTTTCTTTCTGCAGACAAAATTTTTCAATAGAGCGGAAAGTGATAAGCTCCTTGATGCAAACTGTAAAATAATTTAAATTGGCCCAAAGAAAGAAATTATTTATTTTGGCCTGATGAAGAAAAGGTTCTAAAGCATTTTAGACACATTTTCTGTTCACTACAAATTATTTACTCACCCAACCAATTTCTTCTTCTTTCAGCCCAAAGCTCTGAAACTTCTTGGAATGGAGGTATGTAGTCACAGACATATAATTTCAAATGGATTTATCTTTAGCCGCTTGTTTGTAATATAACTTTTTTCTGTTTCCAGGACGATGAGCCGCGTCAGAAAGGAAAAGGGAAGAAGGCCAAGAAGAAAGAGGAGGAGATCGACATTGATGTGGACGACCCGGAGGTCAGCAGGTTCCAGTATCCTTTCCATGAGCTGATGGTGTGGGCAGTTCTCATGAAGCGGCAGAAGATGGCGCTGTTCCTGTGGCAGCGCGGTGAGGAGGCCATGGCCAAAGCTCTGGTGGCCTGTAAACTGTACAAAGCCATGGCCCACGAGTCGTCCCAGAGCGAGCTGGTGGACGACATCTACCAGGACCTGGAGAACAACTCCAAGTAAGAAACATGAACGAAACCCAGGACTTTGTTGATTCTTTATTCTCTGTTAGATAAATGACAAATGAAATAAAAAATGAAAAAGTTTTGATCTTTATTTACCGACAGTCAGATCTTTAACACTAAAAAGCATTGAAAACTTGCTACAACAAGATTTCCTTTCTATCTCATCATCCACTACTATTCTCCACTCCAGACAAGACTTAAGAGCACAGTCTGAGCCCAAAATAAAGGCTAAGGTTATGGAAGATATGTCCTCTGCATTTGAATCGTCTGAGTCATCTCTTCACCAGCAGTAAGCTTCATAGAGCAGAGTCCCATCTCCAGGTCTTCTAGACTTGGTCAGGACTGTAGCTGGAGATCTTTTCTATATGAAGCTTGTTTTGCTTGATGGAGGAAACCAAAGTGCCGTCTTTAATCCATATTTGGCTATGAACATGGTATGAACTTTGTAATTGTATTGTGACCTCATTGTAGAAAATTATTGTTATTGGGATATTTCCATATCAATAAGGGGTCCCAGATCTCAAAATTTCGAGATGTCATGACTTAGACGGAGTTGAATCCACAACCTTCTCACTGTGAGGACAGAATGCTGGCCACTCTAGCCACTGGGAAAAGTTTAGAAAAGTAGGAAAGTGCTGTCACTACTGGACAATAGAAAATTAGACTAATCCCTGCCATAGACTGAGTCCGAGTTCAGTGCGAGGCGAGACTGGCACGACTCTCGCAAGACTCTCGCAAGACTTAGAAAGTGCTTAAAACCAATGTGCTCTTGTACACAGACCTCGGTGCAGTGCGAGTGCACGTCCGAGAGTCGTGCGGAAGTGTATTTTGTCGGAGGTCGCAGCGGTCGGATGCGACTTTTAAGTCATATTACAAGCATTCTCGCGGTAATCCTCGTGAATCCGCGCGGACTGCTGTTGGTGTGCAAGGCACATAGCAAGAAATTCGGACCGAACTCGCCTCGCAGTCTGTGTACAGAAGGCATAACACTGAGTTCAACTGATGAGCACCGCTATTGACTCAGAGCAGCCATTTTGAATAAGACAGAAATCTGACCTGTTTTGTAGAGGTAAAAACTGCAGAGATATAATTGATTGATTGATTGTTCAATGATTTTATTTTGTTGTTCAGAGAGTTTGGCCAGCTGGCGTACGAGCTGCTGGACCAGTCGTACAAACATGACGAGCAGGTGGCCATGAAGCTTCTGACCTACCGCCTGAAGAACTGGAGCAACTCCACCTGCCTGAAACTGGCCGTAGCAGCTAAACACAGAGACTTCATCGCTCACACCTGCAGCCAGATGCTCCTCACCGACATGTGGATGGGCTGCCTGCGCATGGGCAAGAGCAACAGCCTCAATGTAAGCTGTGGTTAGACATGAGTCACCAATATTTGCAGATGCAGAAATTTGGATTCTTGGATGTTTAGCCTGTTAGCATGGTCCCCGAGTTCCCCCACCCAACATCAGCCTAGAAATAGTATACTATTGGCAATCTTTAATTTGTACATTTGAAAGGCCACGTGTCACTCCACAAGGGTTTGTTCTGGAGTTCTTCTTTATTCTGACCTGCTTAAGTCTCAAAGAGAAAAACACAAGGATATGCTTTTCATGATGGACATTGAAAGACTCTTAGTCATATTTAATTTTTTTTTTTTTTTTCGATTATTGAAAGATTTCTCCTGTCCTGATTTGGAACCTGGGCTCTGTAATATGGTTCTGCTCCAGTGCAGTCACTGTGGGTTTTCTGTTTCTCTAGAGAGAAGCTAAATAAACTTCCCCCTCAAACACATTTTAAACTGCTGCTAGAAAAGCCTTGAACAATTGGACATAGAAATTACACTGTTTTTTTGCAATGAAATACTGTTTGTGAATATTTGACCTTAAATCTGCTAATTTGCTCCTTTTGCACTAGATTTTTTCATACACTGAGTGCAAGCCCGGTGTGAATCGGGATTCGCGCGATTACCACAAGACTCAGAAAGTATTTAAAATCAATGTGCCCTGGTACACAGACCTTGGAGCAGTGCGAGTGTGTGGAAAGAATCTGTACAGTCTATTTTTCTCGTAGGTCGCAGAAGTCTGATGCCGCTTTCAAGTTATAATATGAACATTCTTGCTGGAATCAACTTGAATCCGAGCGGCTTTGGGCAACTATGGATCACAGTTAACTAGAGCTGGTGTACAAGGAACTTTGCAAAAAGCGTGCACGAACCGAACTCACCTCGAAATTTCAAATGTGACCTTTGGTGTGTCTGATTTGTTGCAGGTGATTTTGGGCATCATTTTCCCTCCATACATTTTGCTGATGGACTTTCGTCTTGGAGATGAAGCTTCTGCTCATCAGAGCGAAGAAAGCAAAGGCAAAGATGAAGACAACAAATCCAGCAAGGTTTGAACCAACAGAACTTTAACACTCAGTCTACTGTCTCTATACAAAATCAGGACGTACTCACAAAGAAATGCATCATCTCTTAATTAACTGCTTGGTAGATATTTTGAGTTGCTGTGGTCTATAACAGTGTTTACTTAACTTTTTAACATGGACTTGATTGCTGGTTGCTCTCTGAAAATCTGGCAATTCTGACTTTATACAGTAAAACTTGTCAATTCCACTTGATGTTGTTCTTTAAATTAAGAACAAGTATTATTATGCATTATTTGGAGATAAGGTTATTCCAGACATTTAAAACTGTAAATTATTGCTTTGATTGAAATACTGAAAACAGATTCTTTTTCAAGGCACACCTGGTAGACTGGACTGATTATCTTTGTCTTGTCAGGATGCAGTCTCAAATGTAGACACCACCTCGAGAAAAGGGGATGAAGAGGACAATCCGAAAGCTAGCAAGAAAAGAGTTCCAATCGGGAAGAAGATCTATGAGTTTTACAACGCACCGTTCACCAAGTTCTGGTTCAACACAGTGAGTACACATTTACGTATGTACTCCTAATCTGTTCATAAGTAAACCCAAATAGCTGTAATCATTCACATTCGTCCGTCTGCTGTGTTTGTGTTGTCAGATCTCGTACCTGGCGTATCTGATGCTGTATAACTACATCATTCTGGTGAAGATGGAGCGATGGCCGTCTCTGCAGGAGTGGATCGTCATCTCTTACATCATCACGCTGGGCCTCGAGAAAGTCAGACAGGTGAGCTTTGGGTTTGTGATCACATGGAGTAATTACATAAAATACAGACAAACGGGCTGGGATAGGTGAATTTTCTGAGCACATCACCTGCGAGATTAATCAGACAAGCATGAATCAATACAAATGCAAATTTAAGTAAAAATAACAATGAGAGAACACTATTAGAACATGGTTAAGAACTCAGCAAAGTGGATTTCACAGAATTAGTCCTCTTGAATGGATTGCTACATGTGTAATTTACAGTAATTGCAAATTGACAAAGGAGTAGAACTTGACTCAAGACAAACTTGGGTCACTATACTGATGACTTGAGACTTGATTTAAAGTTGGAGCTTTGAGACTTGAGACAACTTAATGCGTCTCTTAAAAAATAATGTCCATCCTCACTCTTTTGTGACCAAAAATGTTATTTTAAAGGTGGAGTAGCTGTTTTTCACACCACAAAACTTGAAGCAAGCTCCAGCTAGCTCTTAACTCTCACAAATCCTTCAGCACTTGGTAATATCCACTCACATTATTTTTTCTGTGCAATTAAACCTTAAAAATATGTTTTTACAGACAAGAAAATGAGACTGGAGGTGACCACTCAAGCACAGCCAATCAGAGCGCTGCACTTGGCTCTTAAAGAGAAACTAAATTGTTATTAGACAGTGATTTTGTCTGTTGCTTATGCAATAGACTTGTATCAACTTACAACTAAAAAAAGTCAATTTTAATTTTAATAATCTATGAAAGATGTATTTGATAACTATATAGATATATAGACTTGAAGAAACTAAAAACTTATAAGGCGCTGTTTTGAGACTTGACCCGGACATGACACTTGCAATAAACCAGTGACTTGGTCCCACCTTTGCAAGATAATTTTATATAAAAAATCAGCTATGCATTAAATATTGTACATTAGCACATGTGAACAGAAGTAGTAGGAGAATCTGAGACTAGTACAAAAAAAAAAGAATCTTTGCGTATTTCATGGACGTCTAATGAAGATAAAATACTTGGATACTGATTGTCACACTTTTCTCCTCAGATCCTGATGTCGGAGCCGGGGAAGCTGAAGCAGAAGATAAACGTGTGGTTGGAGGATTACTGGAACATCACGGACCTGGCGGCCATCTCCACCTTCCTCCTGGGGCTGTTGCTACGGTTACAGGCCGAACCCTACATGGGCTACGGTCGCGTCATCTACTGCGTGGACATCATCTTCTGGTACATCCGAGTGCTGGACATCTTCGGAGTCAACAAGTACCTGGGCCCCTACGTCATGATGATCGGAAAAATGGTACAAACTCAAACTAATCTGGCTTTGTAGGAAGTTAAGATCCTCCAAAGCTCGAGCAGAGGAGGTGGAATATAGTCAAAAAAGTGTACTCAAGTGGTGTTTGAAAGTGAGCTCTTGTGGTACAGACCCAGTCTTAAAAGACAAAATTAGCACAAGATTGTTTGCACACTTGAAGACCAATCACCCAAGAGTGGTTGTGAGTGTGTATCTTTAAGGAAGTGCAGTTTTAAATGCCCTAAACAAACAGACATTGTACATATTGTAAAAGGAAAGACTTGACCCCGAGATCCAGTCCCCGGGTGGAGTATACAGACACACTCTCCTGAAGCACCGAGAACTTGAATCTAGGACATTGTTTTTATCTATCAATGGAAGTCATGAACTATCTGTTTGTGCTTCCTTTGTTCATACCTTTTAAGAAATGGCTTAACAGGGATGGTTTACATGTCTATACCTAAAATGACCAAAAAGGTAAAACTACTTTTAAGTCACATAAATAGGCCAGTATTGGAGCAGATAATAAGTGCTATAGAGCTTTTGTACATTTTTATGGTAAGGAAACCGAAGCAACTGGAGGAAATCAAGCAGACACAGGGGAACATGCAAACCTACATCTAGGACCCCAGATTGCCTGCAAGTAAAAAACAGACCTTCTTCCTGTAAGCCAGGGTGAATAATATCAATAACTTAGCTTAAAGCGATACAGAAATGAATGCTAGAATATAGAGTAAAATTGTAATAATCAGTTTGCTCTACAGAAGTAGCCTCTCGTACACAACTGCAAGGCGAGCTCGGTTCGAGACATGTGCGAGTTTCTTCCGAAGTGGCTTGTACACCAGCTCCACTCCACTGCAGTGCATATTTGTCCAAAACCGCGTGGATTTACGTGGATTATAGATTGTTTGTATGAGGACTTGAAAGTCGCATTAGACCGCTGCGACCTCCGTGAAAAAGAGTATTCTTTCCGCACACTTGCACGACTCTTTGCTTCTCAGCGTGACCAAAATATGCCGGACTAATGTCTATCGTCATTCTCTTTCCCGTTCTCTCTCTCTCATTCTCCCTCCACCACCTCCCTCTCTCTCTGTTTGCCCCCCCCTTCCTTACTAATGACCCTCACCTCTTCTCTCTCAGATGATTGACATGCTGTACTTCGTAGTCATCATGCTGGTGGTCCTCATGAGTTTCGGCGTGGCTCGTCAGGCCATCCTCCACCCGGACGAGGAGCCGACCTGGAGGCTGGCCCGGAACATCTTCTACATGCCCTACTGGATGATCTACGGAGAGGTGTTTGCAGACTCCATTGACCGTAAGACTAGAGTTCATAGTAAGATCCTCCAGTCAGTCAGAGCTTCTCCTGCGTGGCATCTGT
This sequence comes from Mugilogobius chulae, assembly GCA_038363315.1. Taxonomy (NCBI): domain Eukaryota; kingdom Metazoa; phylum Chordata; class Actinopteri; order Gobiiformes; family Gobiidae; genus Mugilogobius; species Mugilogobius chulae. The sequence continues at coordinate 22,364,910 of CM076401.1, read as the reverse complement.
GCATCACAAACTAAACTCTGCATAAACTATTGGATAGAATACACTTTACTTCTGGTTTTATAATATTGGCATCCTTGGTAATGTTTTATGCTTAATCAGGATGAGACAAGTGAACAGGAATAAAACTTTTAGATTTTTAGAGACTTCAAGTGGCTCTGTGGGGGTCTTGGAATCCAAGGCAGCACAAGGCCTTTCTCTTCTACTGCAGGACTCCAACACTGGATTTTACTGGTTAAATAAAGATCAATACTAATACAAATATCAATTCCCTCAGTCTCAGCCATTAGTTTTTCTTCTGTGGCCACTAACAGGCCACAGAAGAGGACAAAGCACTCAAGTCTGAGGGCTGTGACCTCTGGGGTGCTAGTTTACCCGGGGCCAAAAGAAGAAAGGCCCCCAAAAGAAGTCATTTCAACTTGTGAGAGAGATATCGTTCCTCTAAATGCAGTTATTTGTGATACAGAGCTCCATCACTCCTTAAAACGTAACAAATGGCCAAAGAAAATCTCTCAATAAAGAGGAATTTTAACAAATATAACAGCTAGAGATGATTATTATAAGCAATAGTTTGCAGATTCCAATGACAGAGTTTGAAACAAACTGATCACTTCAATAAATTGAAAATTCACAGGGGCCCATTTTTGTTAAAACGCCTGATTAAAATAATCTAAAATTCTGATCCTTTGGACACAAACACACTCTTTGTGAAGATGTGGTTTGTAGTTTTAGCCTCTGACTGATTAAGTGAGAGGAAGCTTTGGTAAATATAGAGAGATTATCCCTCTGCATCACTTTTCGCTCTACTGCGTATGTCACCTGCAAAAAGAGACGCTGTCCATCAGGTTAGCTGGGGAAACTTCTTTGATCAAAACAACTAAATGGGACAAGAACAAGAGCTGTTTGGTTCAGGTCTGAACCAGTCTGACCTACGTCTGTCTCCTAAGCTTGAAACAGTGTTTTTCTCGCTGTTTTTTCACCTGAATGCAACGTTCAACCCCGGGCTCACACTGCATCCAGTCCAACACCGGTGCAGCCAGCCTTTACTCAACTTAAAAAGTCCGAGAGTGATTCACACGGCGTACAGTCCAGTCCGGTGTCTCTGGTACGGCCAATCCGGGCTCCGAAAACGTTTCATTTGTTTCAAATTTTGGCCGGACGCTGGAGTACACCGGAGCCCTTTTTGTTGAAGTTGTGAAAACAAGAGTCGATAAACAGGAAACCAAGCGAGCACTGGTGGAGTGAATCCTGTAGTTTTCAAAATAAAATTATTATGTTACTACTAATTATACCAAAACTCGACATATACACGATTATATAACACGTAACACAATAAACCTCCGTGCTTAACATTGTGCGGCCAAAAATCAAACAGAAAATCAAGTGTGAGCTCGGGTAAGGGTTGAATTTCGTTCACAAATGTTATTTTAACAGCATAATTTTGTTTTCACACAGTGATAAACTCTTGTACAGCACTGGGGAGTGTTGCTGTTACAGCTTGTGTCAATCAGCGGTGGCTCTTTCTGCATACGAGTGCAAATAATCTCTCTATAAGAAGCAGTACAGCTGAAGTCACTGGGCCAGAATGACAGTAGATTTGGCAGATTTTGGGTTTGGGCAATTTCTTTTCAAAAACTAAAAGGGAAAAGTTTAGGCGGAGCCCATTAAAAAGTCCTATTATATCTGGAGGATAACATGTCAGAAAGCTTAATAGTTGAATTAAGAAAAACGTCTTGTGTGTTTACTTTGGGCAGATTACACGGTCACAAATGTTTCCATAGAAAATCAAAATATAGTAATACAAAGACATTGTCAAGGATGCAAATATTAATGGAGGTAAATGAAATAAATCTACATTCTAAACTTCTTTTTTCTGTGGTAAGATATAAGAATAAAGAACTTAAACATACCGAAAAAAAACATTTAAAAAACCTGATAATATGAAAATAATACTTCATTTTTTTTTTTTAATAAATCAAAAAGCATTATGAGACTTTTCCAGGTTTCAAATGCACAGATGTCAAAGGCTTAAACAGTTTGGTGGCGTAAAGTCAGTGTCGTGCGCTGCGTCTGCACCCTCTGCTGGCAACAAACGACAATTACAGCTCATTTATGCAGAAGAACATAAACGTGAACAGGTTTTTTAAAAGAATATTTGACCCAGACTTTCCACACTGCGGGGGTGCACACACAGTTTTGTAATAATAATAATAAACAACATAAACAACTGTAAAATATGTGTTTAATTTGATAATAAAATGATAAATCTAGATAAAATTATTGTTTAAAGGCTTTTATTATTCTATGTTTTAAATTTACATATAAATGAGAACTGATAAATCTAAATAAATGTTAAACTGATAAAACTAAAATAAAAATATCTTTTTTGGAGACTAGTTTGTGATTTTTCTGTTTCATCTTGTATTAATGGTCTTTTTTTTCTTCTGTTTTGTCGTGTGAACAGTGTACGCCATGGAAATCAACCGTAAGTACAAGAATCACTTAAAATTTTACTTTTGTGTCTTTTATAGAAATGTGTTTAAGAGATTAACAAACAAAGCAAACTCTTACAAACTAAGGTGACACCACAGAAGATGAACACAGACTAAAACGTTCTGTCATGCTGCGTTCACACTGGACAGCGTGTTTGCGTCAAAATGTGCGCGTAAAGTGTATTTTGACGCTGAACATTTTCGAAGCTGATGACTACTGTAAATAGTTGTCCAAAATGCCCTGAGGCACGTCAAGGCGACACTTTTAATGCCTCAATGTGCTTCTTTGAGATCCCGCTTGTTTGCAGGCTTTGTTTTGCTCGTAGACAGATCACGTTGAGAGAGAGAAGGAGGCTTGTTGTCTTTATAAAACGAAGCTTACCCAATCGCACAACTTCTCCTCCTCCAGACAATGTGCTTTTGCTGTCTCTGTCCTCCTCGGCTACTCCTCCGGCAGGTTTAAACACGGCAACGGGCGTTTTTAATAGATCCATGTGAGGCGTCGTCAGTCTAGATCAGGGGTCTGCAACCTTCAACAGCAAAAGAGTCAGATTTGCCAAAGTCAAACCAAATCAAAGTTAGTGAGCCGCAACTGTATTAATACCAAAACAAACAAACCATCAAACATTTATTAAGTGAATTTTCCAAAACAAAACATTGCGTAAATTGACAAAAAATCTATTTGAAAAAGATTAGTCTTGCTATCATTTATACTTGTGTTCAACTTCAACACATGAGGTCAACTCCATTCATCAATACATTTAGAAATGATTAAATAACCATTTTACAAACTAAGTCAGTGTTTCCCAAGTGGGGACCGCAAAGAGCAATCGGGGTCACTAGATGATTTCAAGATGTAGTTTTGCCACTATGACCTGGTATTTATCCAGTTTTTTGACTGAAAGTAGCATGTCTGAGCGAATTTTGACCCACTTTTAATGATTTTCTAACTTGAAATGATTACAAACGTTTCTTTTCTTTTGGTGTTAAAAGAAAATAATAAATATACTGTAAATAGAATAAATAGTAAAGAATGTAATTGAACTTTTTTTCTAGTTTAGTTTCTCATTCTCAATCAAATCTCAAAGAGCCGCACTGATGTCTTTAAAGAGCCGCATGTGGCTCTCGAGCCCTGGTCTAGATCATATTCCATGTTGTTTGTTTTGCCGCGTCGCCAGATTTTCAAAGCAACGGACGACCAAACCTTTGAGAAAAGCCCCAAACAAGCGACCTTTAGTTCAAAAAGCTATTAAAAGACTTGAGTAAACAGTCCTCCTTTTCTCTTGATGTGAGAGGAGAACAACACGTCACAGGAGTGTAGTCTTTGATTGGCTGACGTCGACTTCCAGCTCGCTGAAGATGGATTTTTCCAACTCCTGTGGCGGCCGCAGATTCGAGCGAAGTTGCAGCCGCCGCAGGTTTGAGCTTCCAATCTACAAGACGCCGCGTTTTGAGATGCCTAAACGTACACCAACAAACCCCCACACATCAAGACGCACCGCAAATAAGCTTGAACGCTCAAGACGTGAGTTTACTTTGACTTAACATTGAAGATGAACACAAAAACGCAAAGACGCTGTCCGATGTGAACGCAACATTAGAGTTTAGATTTATTCACGTACAAGTGCATTCAGTTGACAGTCAATGCTTGGCTGATTGTTTTTGTAAAAAGTCATGTAAATACTGCGACTGACGCTGGTGGTTCTGTGTTCAGCTCCGTGTGGTGAGAACATGTACGACGAGGACGGTAAGAAGCTTCCTCCGTGTATCCCTGGAGCCTGGCTCACTCCTGCCATCATGGCCTGTTACCTGCTCGTGGCCAACATCCTCCTGGTCAACCTGCTCATCGCCGTCTTCAAGTGAGAGCTTACCTCTATCAGGAGTTTAGTCAAGACTTGTGAACAGGGGTGTAGCACCAAATTCTGGGCCCCAGGTAAAAACTTTGTTGATGGGGCCCTAACACTGTTTCTCGCATTTTAATTATTTATCCGCTCTTATTTTTTTTTCTATTTTAATTTGCCAAATATTGAGGTTTTTGCAAACTTCAAAAATCTATTTATAATAGTAATTTTTGAAGATTTTTATTGCAATAACCGAAAGTTGAAACTTTTGGGTTGGAACCATTGCATTCACTTGCATAAAGGCAAGAATAAAATGCACCGTGTATGTCTATAAACTTGTCTAAATGATGCCAAAAAATATACTTCGAAAATACGACAAAATTATAATATTGCTGGATTTAGAAATTGTAAAATTTTGACTATTTACGACCTGGTGAATTTTGCATATTTAGTAAAGGGATAATTTTGAACTACAAATTATAATATAATTTGACCAATTCATATCTTTCTTTGTTCGGCAGTTTTTCTTTGGCCAAAGTCCATTTGCTATGTTTTAAAGGAGTGATGGGGCTCTCTGATATCACAAATAATTACATTTAGAGGAAAAATCTATCTTGGGGGAACTTTCCTGCCCTGGGTCCTGGGGAAACTAGCACCATTTACCCCCCCCAGTCCGGTTCCCCTGCTTGTGAAAGTACTAAGCTCTTCAAAAGAAATTTTCTAAGAATAAAATAAGGGCTCTACACCAGGTGTCTCAAATTCAGCTGGAGCTGAAATTATTGAAGTATTTGTTATAATTTATATTTATAGCCTAATATAACATATATGTCCACGTTCATTTTTTGCATTTTATATCACACATACACAAGTGATACAAAAGTAGGGTCATCAGGGTCAGAGAAAAGCACATTGTATGTAATTTTATGTTTTCTAGCACATTTTCGATGGTTTATAGATGTACCTAGGCAGGACACTTCATCCAGCTTGCCTAAACTGAATCTGATGTGAATGTGGATATTTGGTGGTGGTCAGATGGTGCAAAAATAGCCTCACTTCTGTCAGTCTGCCCCAGGGCAGCTGCAATACAGAGTGTAAAGTGAATAAATAATGCAAACATGTGAATGGTCTTTGGGTGTCATGAAACACTCTGTATAAATCCAATGCATTATTGTTATACTGTATATAAATAATCAGAAATCATCTCGGGGTGCCATATTTGGCCCGGGCTGTTGAGCAAAAACTGAACTAAACTTTTCAGAACTTTTTCAAGCTAGCACCAGTTGAGATGAGCTGTTATTCTAACACAAGTCCTCTATGTGACAAAAACAAGGTTTGAAACAGTGGATAAAGTTGGGAATGCTGACCTGGATCTCAAACATGTAAAGACAAAACAGGTGCTGCTTATCAGGATGGCAGTGAACAAGACAACAAGAAGGGCAATGTTAATCATGTTTTTTTAAGCTTAACTCTAGTGTGTTGTGATCTGACAGTAACACGTTCTTCGAGGTGAAGTCCATCTCAAACCAGGTGTGGAAGTTCCAGCGTTACCAGCTCATCATGACGTTTCACGACCGGCCCATCCTTCCTCCTCCTCTCATCGTGTTTCCTCACATTTACCTGGCTCTGAGGAGGATCTGCTGCCGATGTCGACCCAAGAAAGGAGAAGGAGAGCACGACGAACACGACCGAGGCCTGCGTAAGTGAATATTCAGATAACTGCAGATAAAGTAAAGTGTGTTGTAATGCTGTGTTTGTGCTGCAGAGCTGGTGCTGAGTCCAGAGGAGCTGAAGAGTCTGTATGAGTTTGAGGAGCAGTGTGTGGAGGAGTATTTCAGAGAGAAGGAAGACGAGAAGCAGTCGTCCAACAACGAACGCATCCGGGTCACATCGGAGAGGTACACGGCACTTTACAGGACACTAGGATAGGGTTTTACTTGTTACTGGCGTTTTTGTTCTAGTCAGTTTTTAGGCGTGTTCGCACAGAGCAGGAACTACAAACTAGGGGCACATTTTAGTTTTTTTTGTTTGTTTGTTTCTGCTCTGAGGCAGATACTTTTATTCAGACCATAGGCTTTTTCGCATTGTAGGAACTTTTTGCTGTACTCAGATATGAGGGGCTAGAGACTATAGGAAGCATAGGCGCTGATCCCATGGGTGCCGTGGGGCTCAAATACTGGCTCGAATATCTGGGCACCCAGGCAGACTTTCTGAGTTCATTATCAGACTTCTCTAAGTGTCTGAGTGAGTTTTAGACATTTATCTCGGTATATTTCACACTCGTCTCTAGCTTTCTTTGCACTGTATGTGAGTGATCATGGTGAGTTGCTGTGCTGTTGCTCTGTCCCTGCCCTGAAAGATCATGGTATAATCCACAACTGTGCGCAAAGCAGAGCATAAAACCAAATCAGAAACAAAGTGAGAGATGAGAATGTTGAGATGTGATGCTATTCAGAAGAGACGTATGAAGTAACCAACAGCACTGCTCCTGTGCCACAAGAGCTGTGCTGAGAGGCAGGACAGACTCATGGCTCTGCTGGACATTATGGATTCTGTCAATTGTGGGAGAAAGGTGCGCTAGCTACCATGGCCCAGAAGTCTGTTAGTTGTGGGTGGAAAAGAAACAGAATGAACGCGGTAAAGAAGAGGCATGTGCAAGTGACAAGCTTGCACATTGTGAGGGTGTCTCCGAGGGTGTCTCTGTTTATTTTACATACCTGGCATCCACCTGACACTATGCTATCAGGGTCCGCCCACGTTTCTTCTTCGTGTGTCGTAAGTTCCTCTTCCCTTTAGCAAACTCCCGTGTTGGGAACAGTTGGGGCCAATCGTTAGAAGCACATTCTGTTCACTTTTATTGTAATCCAGATAAAATGGAAACCGCCTCCAATCACTCGGCTGTGTCCTGGGGTTCACTCCTGCAACAATAATCATAAACCAGCGCACACAACGCAGAAAGAAATACACCTGCCACACGTACACATTATGAGCATGCGCAATACATGTGTGCATGTGCTGTTTTTGGGTTGGTTGTTGCTGCTTTGGGGCAAGTACTTTTCTTCTGGATCTAGAATGTTTCGGTGACATAATGACATCATTGATGTTTGTAGATAACTCACAATTAATCTACAAAGTGCTGTGTGAAACTGTGTCAAATACTTGAAAAGACTTGAAATTAAAATCAAAACCGAGGAGTTGACTTGGACTTGAGGCAAAGACTTAAGACATACGTGAGACTTGCAAAACATTGATCCCACTTCTGCCAAGCAATACAAATAATCTATAGTGAGTGCTTTAACATAACTTACACTGCCTCTGTTGTGCTCAGGGTGGAGAACATGTTCATGCGTCTGGAGGAGGTGAATGAGAGGGAGCACTCGATGAAAGCGTCCCTGCAGACGGTGGACCTGCGCCTGGGTCAGCTCGAGGAGTTCTCCGGCCGCATGATGAACGCTCTGGAGAAACTGGCCGGCATAGACCGCTCCCAGCTGGTCCGGACCCGCTCCAGGGACTCCTCCATCTGCGACCCCTCGGCGTTACTGAGGCACGGCAGCATCAACAGCTCCGACGGATACAGCCTGTACAGATACCAGCTGGACAACGAGGACAAAGGGACGGCCAGCGCAGAGACGGAGGAGAAGAAGAGTCAGCTGAGTCCAGAGAAGAGAGCGCAGACTGAGGCAGGACCAGGTGAGATAAACCGAACGTCCACACCCACATAAGACACTACTCAGGGATCCAGTCATTTTGTAATGTCCCAATGTCCATCAGCTCAAAAACTAGTCCACTCAAATTTCCCTCAATGCATCTGGAAAAGTAGTGATGGTCACTAGAATTGCCAATAAAGACCACAATTTAATGCAAGAGTACAGCTGTCTTTCACTGGAAACAACACATCTACATGAAAGAAAATAAAAGCCATTTAAATGCATTGTTGAACTGAGATTAGAAACGAAACATTCTTTTAAAATCTTTTGCTAACATTAGCTGCTTATCTTAGTTTGAGCTGCAAAAGTTGCAATATCCAATCTATTTGATTTAACAAAGAATGTGTCCTTGCTTTAAAATCTGTAATTTTATTGTGTCTAGTCATAAATGATGAAACTTTATTACTGCTGTAAAAAATTGCAGTTTTCATTCTATGATCATAAACGAAAACAACTATCTGCTTATCATTTAGTAAGATGTCTGATTTTTTGTTGTTGATAAAATCTGAACAAAACAAAACAGAAAGATTTATTGTCATTGTCACAGAGTACTATGAAACTACGTTTGGAGTGAGCCCCGAGGCCACCTTTTGCGTGCCGCCGCTCTCTCTTCCGAACAAGAAATGCAAAGCAAACATACAAAAATAAATAAATAAATACAATGAAATAACTCTGTTGTGTTATTTACAAGAACAACCCGCATAAACAAAGGCTATAAGAACAAAGTTACATAATTTTGTTCTTACAGCCTGAGCAGGGTGACCAAATTTTGGTCGTCGGATGAAGTATGAATTGGTTTTTAGTCTTTGTGTGTCCCACAAATGCAACCACCTCAGACACAACTCATGTGTGTAGTCCTTCCTCCTCCTGTGTCTGTTCAAACTTAACATAACAATTGCTAACAACTGAAAAATTTCTTAAGACACTTATAGTTGTATTGAGTGTAACATCAGCCTTCTGTGAGTGGCTCGTTACAAGACCAACTTTCCATCACAAACCAGCCAGTGCAGGTTGTTGGCAGAGCTCATACAGAGGAGATATGACTTCAGAAGTGTCACACAGCAGTGAGTGGCTCTCATTATCATACAGACAGAGAGGACCTGGACACACCCTTCAAACGAAACAAGAACAGTGGTGCATTAATACGGTTACACTTTGCTATTCTGACAGGCCACTATTTAGACATTGACGTCCAATTGTGGGAAAAGAGGTATTCTTTGAGGGCTTGGAGTGGTGCACGTGTGGAGAGTCACAAACAGATAGATTTTAGTCCTAAAGTTCTCCCCTTTTGGAGGATTTTCTCAAGCATTCAGTATTGCTTGTGCACTGACCCGTGCCAACGCGCTCTTACGTCAGAATAAGACAGAAAATTGTTTTAAACTATGCAGAAATCAAACAAAAATGGTATGGCAGATAAAGTGCCTCAATGAAAAATAATTGATGGGAAATTCAACCCAAAGCACGTAAATCAAGAAAGAAAAGTTTGTGGTGCTGGAGGATCGTCAGACCTTCTGATTGAACTCCTGTAAAAATGCCCTCTTGTGTTCAAAAGTGTGATTCTCCTTAATAAAACTGTATAATCTTCTTTATGACACTCACATTATGTTTGTATTTGTTGCAGCCGACCCAAACGCGGTGGTGAAAGAGTTTGGCTGCACTCTGGAGGTAAGCGCGCAGAAGGAAAGAAGACTGTCCGTGTCTTCTAACGTGGACATCCTGATCACACCCAGCGACTCAGAGCCTCCAAAACCGGACCAGGACCAGCCCACTTTGAGTTCTGCTCCTGCTCTGATAGACCTAACAACTGTGGACAAACCCAGACTAGAAGCCACCAAATCTCTACCGCTCGAAAAATCCAAGGTTATGCAATTCCTTTCGTCTCCGTCTTTCAATTCTCCGCCACTCGCAGAAGAGCGATGAGCAACCAGTGGGCGACGAGCTTCACGATGGAGCAGGGGTCGAAATCTGGCATTGTGCACCACTGGGGGTCGGAATACAGAGTGCACCCTTCGTCTGCGGTTCAAGTTTCGCCGGAGAAAGTGGCGGGCAAGGAGGTGAGTCTAGAGAAAGCGAAGAGAGGACGGCAGAGCAGATGGAGGAGGAAGACGAGAGGATCTTCCCGACGCTGAGGTCCAAGAGCTGACGGAAAAACCCAGAAGGAGCAAAAAACAGCAGGAGGAGAAGCCACGAGGAGCCAGCAGCGTCAAAGATCTGGTGTCGGCGTTCAGCTCCAGGACTGACGATCAAACTGACTCGTGAAAACAGACTAAACTAAGTGTCAAATACTGTATAATCGGTGGCTGCCTGACTAACACACAGAGCAGTTTTTGGGACTTTTTAAGCCCAGGATCACAGGATTTCGATGGACATTATTTAAGCACTATAGCACTATCAAACATTTAGCATTCAAGCTAGTCCGGTATGTTTTAAAGAACTCTGGAGCGGTTCCCTGTGTTTTCTCCTATAGCCATTAGTAATAGTTAGCATTTGCCCTCAAAAAACACATTACAAATGATCCAAAGAGTGTCAGCTGCTACAAACCTATCGACCACATTTAACAAAGGTCAAAGCTTCATCCAAGTCCTTGTTGAGTTTACGCCCCAAAGCTAACAGCTAGTAAGTTTCAAGCTGAGATTTCTGATCTTGTGCATCTTTTAAGACTCTAATGACACCAAACGTCCGCTTTTACAAGTGAGAACAGCAGACAATTTAGATAAATATTACCAAATGAAAGTTGTGGGTATTAGCTTCACTCATCTGTAGAAGAACATTCTGTTTGAGTTGGAAAAATATGAGAGTCAATCGCTGTGTCCGAATGTCAGTTCAGTTCAGTTGACTTTATTTGTACCCGTAGGTAGATTTGTTGTGCAGCAATATCAGGTTTGGTGTCAAAGACAGCAACATAACAGACATAAACAGACATTCGATTCAGACATTCACATTGGCTCAAAAGTTAAAAAATCAATAAATAGAAAGGTTACAATAGTTAAGATAAATTCTCATACAAATAAATAAAATCTTAAGATTTATTAAGAAGGATCACTGCAGATGGAACAAAACTGTTCCTATAACGCTTTGTCCTGCAGCTCGGCACCTGGAACCTGCGTCCTGAAGGAAGAAGATGAAACTCCTCAAACAAAGGATGGGAGTCACAGCTCACAATATTAGAGGCAACACGCTGTACCTGCCTGGTGTACAGGGCCTCAAGACTCAACTGGGGCTCACCAGTCAGTCTACTGGACCATTTAATAATCTGACTGACTTTATTTCTGTCTTTCAGCGCCAAATTACCAAACCCACACTCGTTCCCTATCCACTCAATGACTATATAGTCCTGCCCTGTTGAGTGGACTAGTCAGCGCACTCATTCATCTGGTCTTTCGGACAGGGAGCGCACTATTTTCAGCTGACCGCGGGTCACGTGCTTCTCCCCCTTGTTAATGTAACGGTCGGCAAAAAAGTCCGATAAAATTGAACTTTTGTAATAAATACTGACATGGTCCGTCTGACACGCACATATTTATGGACTACTAATCATAATACAAGCCTGGTTTAACTTGGACAATACATTTAACCACAAACAGACTGGATAATTCCTCTTTTACAGCCCCAACTAAGGTTAGCAGCTAACGTTAGCATCTTCACGGCTAACGGCTTTCAGTTTTGTTTATTCTCCGGCTCAACAGTGAGTTCAAGCGGCTCATTAACGTCTTTACTTCAGTCGTGTTGTTTACAGTTAAAGACCTGACGCTGTCCGTGTTGTTTTTTCTGATTCTAACAATGACTTGTGGTCCATATTGACCGTTCTAGTGACCATCGATGCTCACTACTTTTCCAGATGCATTGTGGGAAATTTTGAGTGCACTACTTTTTTACCTGCTGGACATTCGGACACCACTACAAAATGACGTGACCCCTGAATAGTGCACTATATAGTAGTTAGGGCTCACATTCGGACACAGCCCATATTTATTTTTAGACAGTTTGAAAACACAAATCAGTTTGGCATTGTTTTGCTTTAAATGCCAGTTTTAGTCGCAGAAACTGGAAGAATGTGGCATCACAGCAACTGAACAGAGTCGCTGATTGCACTTCTTCACAAAGAAGACGTGCAATCAGCTGCATCATGTGGTCCTCGAGTGCTCGTGTTTCCGAGATGAGAGTTCAAGGTTCCGACCTTGTTTGCATTCTTGTGCTTTTTTACCTTGGAAAGTCAGGAGAAGGCTAATCATCAATGAGACTACGGTGGGATTGCCAGAACACTGTGAAATTTAGGATATGAAGCACAATCTTTGTTGTTTTTTACTCCCCTCCCATTAGAATTAATACAAGATAAAAGCAGAAGGAGGGACGGGGAAAGTATAAGCAGAGAATGGGACGGACAAAGCAAAAGGAGGGAAATCCCCCCCATCCCCCCAGCAAATCACACCCTGTTTATATTTATTTTCGTCAGTCTCCACAGCAGTGACGTCAGGTGCTGAGCTCGGCAGCTCTGTTTGTCCCGAGATGTGCATTTTTCAACACAGAACATTTTCTTGATTTCCTGAGAACCACATGAACGCGACATAAATGTGCTAAATCAGACATCAGTTTTTCTAGTTACCAAGGAGACAATGCAGGAAGCTCTCAAGTCACAATACTGTATATCTGTGACTTGAGACTTGAATTATACTATTATACTATATTGTTTTTTGTGGTAATTTGTTTAGTATTATCTGTAATGTCATTATAAGATAAAAATGTAAATAATGTAGGTGTATTGTAATACTCTATAGCAGGGTGCCCAAAGTGGGGCCCGGGGCAAATTCGGCCGCCAGATGGTCAAATTTGGCCGCGAAGGGGTGTTCAGGTTTGTTAGGATTAACTTTTTAATTCAATTTTGTGCTGAAAAGACTGTCAAATGACAAAATTCAAGTACAATCTCTTAAATGTGTTAATAAAAGATAATTTAATCTTCATCCACCTCTAAATGTTTTTTAAATGCCGCACAAATTATGTTTGGCCCTTGGCACTCTACAATGCAATAATTTGGCCGCGAAGAAAAAAATCAGCAAATTTTGGCCCACCATTGAAAAAAGTTTGGGCACCCTGCTCTATAGTCTATAATATCAACAAGTCTTCCATTCCATACAAAACATACTATAAAATCTATTTTGTGAGTCTGTGCTTTTGTCTATTAAATGTTTGAAAAAGTTATGTTATATTTTTCTGATTAATGACTATGACCCCACATGTGATGTATTTTATAATAAAATTCATATAAACCCTGATTAAAATAACAAAGGGAATACAAACTACCTCTCTCCTGTTTCCCGTGTTGGAAAATAAAGCATTCATCTGTATAAAAGTCTGTGTTGTCAGTTTTCTGAAGATAAAATGATATAACTATAACTATATAACATCTGATTAAAAAGAATTCTCTAAACACCCGACTTAAATCTAATCCAAATCAAACTGAACCTACACTGCAGCAACAACACCCACAAAACTCCACATATACTGTGCCAAATTTTAAGCATCAGTACTTAAAAAAACATATATGCACAAGTCAAAAATATACATTTTCATCATCCAGATATATTCAAAGCTGGTTGGTTTCATTCACATCCACTAAGTTTGATTTTCATTAAACTGAAAATGTATATTCTTTGCATCGCTTCTATCAGTTTTTGAAAACCAAACGTTTTAAGCAGTATAAAAAAAATTGATAGAAACAAGGTAACAATAAAAAAAAAACATAAATTTTCTCTTTTAGTTTAAAGGGGCACTGTGTAAGATTAAGAGGCATTTTAATGATCACATATAGTCCAAAACATTTAAATCATATTTATTCTTTACAACATGAATACTTAAGGAGCACTGTTAACCAATCCACATCAATTGTGATACATTTATACGTATTTGAAATGTTTATTACGGCCGGAATATGGATCATTGACGCTAATGTCAGCATGGTAGATAGGCAAAATGCACTGGAAATGCTCCATTGGTGTTCAAAAGTGGACATTACTCGGATCACTATATATATATATTTTTCTTACACAGTGCCCCTTTAAATGTGCACTGTGTAACTTTCTAGAGGATAAAATCATCTGCACAGTTTAGTAGAATTAGAAAGTTAAAATTATACTTGGGACTTTCTGAATGGAGATGAATGCTTTTAATGCCATAATATGAAAAAATCAGCAAAATGAACAGCTTTTCTGCAGAAACAGGCATGTTGGGCCTCCTCCAAGTAAATTCGACTATTTTGGGACCATGCAAGTCGCTCAAAGTATAAACACGATTTTATTAATTATTTAGTGTAACAAAGGCATCTAATGACAAATTATACATTTATTCAGTTTAATTATAGAAACTTTAGATGATATCGATGAAATTTAAACAATTTACTTTAAATTATTGTTCTTCACCTTTTTGACCTCAAAGCCGAATATTTATGTGCAAAGTAACCATAATGTCATATTAAATGTATTGTATTCTATTGATTTTAAGGCCCTCAAAGAGATGCTCGTGGTCCAACTTTGTGCTAATGTTGTTGGTTTTAATGATACTTAAATCTTAGCTTTAACATTAACAGACCTTAACAAAAAAGTGGGCAAGGCAGAATAATGTGAACTACATTTTTAAAAAGCTGTAAAAAAGTTGAATTAATCTTTTACTTGAACCAAAAATAACAAAGGGTTCAGGTTACTTATGAAGCAAACATCGTAACTTATTTTAGGTTCACTGTACTCAATCTTTTTGACTATTGTGAACATTTGGGTTTATAATGTGTTTCTAAACATTCAGAGCTCTTGAAGTTAAGTTTTTGTAGTTTTAGCGTCTGATTTTTTTTGTGCCCTATTCATCTTGTATTAGCAGTCATTTTGATTAAAGGTATTTTTTATTTGTGATAAGATCATTAAAGGATAAAACAAAGCATATCTTAGTAAAGTTTTATTGAGTTGTTACAGGCAGAAGGGTTGGACAGATGAATTCAAAGAAAACGATAAATAAAACCAAAGCACAGTGGAGCAATACAGATCATTTAACTATGAATTTACCTGCAGAAGTTTAAGTCTGAATATAAATTTGGTCCAAGCTTCAGTGCATTTGGTCCAGTTTCAGCTCAGAACATCACAACATATCAAAATTATTTGGTTTGAATCTCTCTCAAAATATACACATTTTCTTAGAATATCTGACCCACAATTTTATTACAATTTACTGAAACATTTCAATCTTCCTACAGATGCAGAAATTCACCTTTGTTTTCTACACAAGTTATCATTGAAAAGTACAGCATGAATATTCCAAATATAAACTAAATGTAACCTTTTACTACAGTAATGCTGCGTTCCAGTCGACCTCAGAATGATGGTTTCCCAAGGGTTGTTTGTTTAGTCGTACTGTCGGATTACTTTTACAGTAATGAGTTAAAAATAGCTAGAAAATTGCTAAATGTCTACATGAATCATTAAACCAGCCTGAAGCGGATGTAAAGCCTGTAACTGACCAGAGTGTAGCGCTGTGACTCTGACACAGAAAGTCACAAAACTAGAGGCTGACACTGAGCATGCACAGAAAAGTCGTTGAATGTAAACAGAAACTTTGCAGAGAATTCTTTTAAACTTAGCAAACATTCTGACTGACCAACGTGGATCTAAAACAGAAGAGACACAGAAAGTGGTCAGTACATTCAGCAGATGAGATGTGACTCAGTGATGTTGTCAGCGTAACTGCGGAGACGCTAAACCGCAGTTTTGAAATCTTTTCACTCTGGGACCTGGTTTTAGAAACCTTTGTTTTCAGTGTCCTGAAACTCCTGCTTCGTGTGGACAATGTGTGCTTTAGGGCAAATATATGTTCTGAAATGCCTGATCTAGGAACATGTGGACAGTCTACTATATCCTTTAAACGCAGGGCCATGTTTGATTTTCTATCAGACTCTGAAATTGGGATTATGCACTACGTCTTCCGGTCTCAGATAGACGCTACATCTGGTGGCGTAGTTGCCATAGTGACACAGTTGCACACTCCAAATGCGATGAAAATTAGACAAGAAATTTTGGGCACGTTGTGAAGCAATCTTAAAAAATTTCTCTTTTGTCATCTTTGTAGACGCAGCGACGGCTGTAACAACAAGAAAAGAGCAGCTTTAAACCGAGTTTTCAGAAAAGTTGTAAAAGTGAGGAAACTAGTTACGTGAACAGAAGCTCCGTGCACATACTGAGATTCACTGTGCTCATGAGCCCGGGCAGAGGTGCTGAGGGTCGGGAGCTGTCGCTTTTGGCTCTCTGAAAGTCTGGCAACACAAGGGTGCATGTGCTCTCTTCTTGTCGACCCAAAGCATCTCTGCCGGGCTCACGAGCACAGCAAGTCTCGGTATGTGCGCGAGCTTCTGTTCCATAGGTCGCTCACACTTTTTGAAATCCCGTTCAGAAGCTGCTCTTTTCCTGCTGTTACAGCTGTTGCTGCGTCTACAACAAATGATAAATTCCTCGTATGATTTTCATCGCATTGGAGTAAACAACTGTGACACTATGGCAACTACACCACCGGATGTAGTGACTGATGTCAATCTGAGACCTAAAGAAGTTAGTGCATAACCCCTGTTCTCTCTGAGAATCCGAGTAGGACTTAAAAGTTGGAGGGCTGTTTCAGTAAAACTTACAAGACGTACCTCGGAAGATCGAGCTCTGAGTACCACTGGAACACACCATAAATCCAGTTTAAAGAAATGCATAAACATCTTCCCTGTAGCTTTTTCTAAAACAAAATACTCAGTATTTCTGCTAAAGTAAGTTGGCCCGATCAGATTCACCTTTGACTTTTAATTAACAACTTTGTGTCCCATGAAACATTTAAAATAAAAACTGAAAGTGAATTTAAATCTTCTCATCACTGCTTATGGTGAAAGAGGCACAGAGAGTCAGCTGACCAGTTCTGAACAAGTGAATGAATCTGTATATACAGTATGTTGTCTGTGATTTTAGATCAATAATGCAGATTACAGTGAACAAATCCTTTACATACTGTATATGAAAGCATATGATGTAATATTAACAAAGAAATATCTTCTTTAAACAGAAAATCACTAAATCCCTAATCTTCTATCTACAGATCACTTCACCACCGCCATCTGTGATCATTTGTGACCTTTGACCTTGCTGTCGTAGGTTCCCTGGTGTCGGTAGGAGCTGACGTAGCCTGTGTTCTCCACCAGGTACTCGCGGCCCTCTCGCCCTCGGCCCCGCCCACTGCCGTCGAAGCGCTCCTTATGAGAGCCTGTGTAACGGGACGTGTCGGTCAGACGGTCCACTGCCCCGTCTTATCCACCTTCTGAAAACAAAAAGAAAAACATAAAGTCGATGTACTTCTATTAATGTGTTCACACTCCAGCATTATAAAGACCAAACCAAAGTCATGTTTCCGCTGTGTGAACCAGGACAACGCTACTACAATTTCTAGTAATAAAAAATAAAGGCTATTTTATTTGAATGCATCACAGGTTCAGTTTGGATCTGTGTGATTATGTGGCAGAACGCTTCTAACACACAGCCGGCAATCTACAGCAGGGGTTCCCAAACTTTTCAGATCGGGACCCATAAAATATTGATGTAACCGACTTGCGACCCCACAGCAGAATAAAATGAATGGCTTTAAAAATTTCAAGTTGGAAAACCATTTAAATTGGGCTGAAATGCATTAATTTTTGTAGAATTATTGCTTCATATGACCAATTTCCAGTCAAACCTGATGCTAAAGTTATAAAAAACAGATTAAAACCAAGACATAATTGTAAAATTACATCTTGAAATAATCTCGCGACCCCCAGATTTTGCTTCGCGACCCCCACTTTGGGAACCACTGGTCTACAGAATGGTAGAAGCAGTCTTTTGATTGGTTAGCAGTGACATCAGTGCTCGTCATGTTGGATTTGAGTGTTGTTTTGATCACGAGATTCTCTTACTGAAATCATAAAAGAAAGATAGAAAATACTTTTTGAGAAAGGTGTCACAGACGCCTGATTTTTATATATTTTTTTCAGCCAAGTTACGTCACACTGACATTAATTTTGAAACATAAGGTTAGGGTTAGAATTAGGTTTTAGAATAAATTAATTTGATTAAGTTTAGAGATTTGAGAAAGCTATGCTAACCAGGTCACAGCATAACTGGTGTGCCCCAGGGGTCAACCTTGGGACCCCTTCTGTTTAATAAGCATCAGTTAGTTGGGCGATTATTCTTTCGATTAATCAGTTAGTTGCTTAGAATGCAAAAATGACTTGAATACAAGATTTTTGCCAAATTTGAGCTGAAATAATGTTGCCTCAGGATTTTAGGGTTGTATTGAAGTATCAAAACTGGTATCAAAAGTAGATACTCAGAAAATCATGGGCCAGTGAATTTATTCTGTCGCTGTGCCTAACATATCAGTGTGTGGATGCAAAACAACTTTCTCCAGTTAATTCTGACAAGACGGCAGAGTTTGGCCCACAAAAACTGAGAGAAAGTGTCAGTAATCACATTCAGTCCTGTGCTTAGTCTTTGCCTGGCTTCAGTGGCTCAGAGAATAGACTTTAAAACAGCTCTGCTTGTGTTTAAGTCTCTCCGTGGCCCACACTAAAGTACATCTCTGACATGTTAGTGCCTTATGAATCATCTTGGATACTTACAACCTAGGGACCACCTCCTATATTAGTAAATTATTATTGTTATCTGCCCAAAAGAGCCTCTGACCTCAAACTCATAGCCATCATGTGAACAGCTAAGCACTTGGAATGCCACAATTACTTCGCATAAATCATAAGACATAATTTTGTTAGTGCAGTACTTGTGTTGCTTATTTAAAGAAAGCCAAAGTAAACAGTGAGGACATTAGTAGAGTCATATTCTGACCGTGACTCCAGCGTTGGCCGGTTCTTTTCCCTCGATGAGTTTGTAAACAGACTGAAGAGCCTCCTCTTTGCTCTGCTCTGGAAACCTCTTCTGAGCCAACATCTCCAGGGCTTTTTTAAAGTCTGTGTAGGACATCCCACGAGCCGTCTTTGGACTGAAACAAATAAATAAGTGCTTTTTGCGTCTCTCTGTTTGAGTAACAAATCTTTTGAAAACCAGGTGATTTGACTAAGCTTTGAAGTTGCTGTTCCTGAATATTATAATGTTTATTAACTAGTTTTCCATAAATTAAGCCTAAGCAGTTTTACAGCAGCACTATGCTAAACTATTTATTTAGTAAAAACTTTACTGGCAGTGGTCCACAGCAATAAGCCTTGTCCTTCCCTATTGTGTTTGTAGCTTCCGTTAGCATATTCCCAACCTGTTTTGAGTCATTGCACACTTTTGAGCTTGACATTTTTATCAACACTTAGCTTAATAGTTTCTTTCTACACTCATGCAGCCTTGTTTCTTTGATTCTCTGGGTGAAGCAGAGGCTGAGGACTCACATGAGTTTGGAGAAGATGATGTCTGTGTCGGTGCTGGTCACGTGTTTTCCGTCGATGATTTTACAGTCTTTGCAGAGTTTGGCCCATTTCTGTCCCGGCATCTCTGAGGCGGCCGAGCCTTTGTGGTCTCCATGAACCGCGAACTTTCTGAAGGCCACGAGAAGGTCGTCTACGTCTGAGCTCTTCGCCATAATGCTGCTTCTGCAACACTGAACACAAAACATGAACATTAGGTATAAATCCTCCAGCTACAGTGGTTCTGTCCAGGCTAAAACTGAGATTAGGAGAGAGGCTTCTCCAGGAGGAAAGGGGACAGACTGGGGAAGAGGATGGCAGACCTGACGGACAAGGACTGAGGACACGACACAAGGAGCTGACTGACAGGACAATAAACTGCACTAAACTTTCTTCATGCCTAATTGCACTTTTGAAAATACATTTTATTTTTTAGCTCAGATAATTCTCTTCTAACCTAGCTCATTCGATGGATATGTGTTGATCTGGAACTTTACTCGCTGATAGCATTTGGGAAAATGTGGGACGTTCAGTAAAATACATTGAGCTGTTTGGGTGTGCAGCCAACCTTATTTGTACTTAACTAATCAGAGCAACAAATCGTAATGCATATCCAAGTGTCAAACACCTCTCTGCTCTTCTTTCAGAAAGAAATGCTCCATATTTGTGCTAAAACAGAATCAAACGTAGCAGAAACACGTACATCCATGGGGGCTTCCATCTTTATTTTGTTTGATTCAGGGGCTATTTCCTGTCGTCATTGCAACCAACCCCCCTAACTCGCCCTGCTGCAATGTGATTGGGCCTTCAATCCATTGACTCGGACTCCAAACCAATCAGGCTGCTAGAAGGCCAGATGGATTATCTTGAATTGTGAATTCACAAATATCGTGAGATACTTCACCTGGCTGGTCAGGTTAATTCTCTACGGATTTAGATTTTTCTACATGGATACAACAGTCTTTAACAGGAGCAAACACCAGCATTGCAATGACAAACAAAGTGAAATGAAAACCAGCTGTTCCATCAGCCTAGGACATTGTACCTAGCGTCAACTGAACTGTAGTTAGTCTTTGGGGACCACGCCTCCACCATTCTCCAGAACACACTTTTACATCACTGTAAAGCCTTATGCATCTGTCTCAGTTTGACTCTCAACCCACTCACCCTCTACTTTTCCACAATGTTCCTTTCAGCATTCAGTTAAAATGGGAACTAGCTGGGCAGATACAGAACCTCACTGCCCAGCCATCATTCTATTGTACATCTTCCGATTCTATGGAACTTCAGCATCTATTTCCTTCACTAAAGAACATTATGCTGATCTATATCTGTTTGCCATAGACGTTGTGAATGACAGTAAAGTAAACCGCTAATTTGAACTTTATGCACCCACTCTTCAGGTAGATGAGTCGTTTGCCTCTTCTAATGGACTCTGGCTCTACAGACTTAAACTTTATATTGCAAGATGTCTTTGTCCTGGTCTGTCATGGAGTCAAGTTTCTCTTTTTCTCTCGATTTTCCTCGTCGAGACGGAGGGTCTAAGGACATGGGCTGCTCTGGAACATTATTGCATTTGCTTGTTTACTGCTGAATAATCTGCTTAGATGCTTCACCAATGACTGTTTCTTATTTTCTGATTTTCTTGTTACTATTTAATCTTGACGAATGATTGTTTCATTGATTGATTTTTTTAACACTGATCTTTGCTAAGTCTTCAATCTTTGGAAGTGGACTGTTGTTGTGATTAAAGTGATTTGATCTGATTCGAGGCTCAGGAGGACAGTCTCCGAAGAGTCTGGTGAGTCGGTGTTAGATTCCTGCTCCTCATGTTTACGACTTCACCTCTCCGTGCTCACCTCCTGCAACAAAGCTCCTCTGTCTGCCGCTTTTTCAAACAACCCACGAAGCTCAAAGAGAACTGGAGCCGCTTCTTATTAGAAATACCCAGATTCACTTCAGATTGTCCTTAGAGCCATGGATGAACAACTCACCACAAAAATATCACTACATCTGTTTCCATAATGATAAAATAACTACTGCTGTATTAGAATTTGTGGAGGAAAAATACAACATTGCAGCTATCAACCAATAATGTTTCATTCATCATTTTTACTCTATTTTTGATACTAATGACCTTTTGCAAAAGTCGTCACACTCTTCGAGAGAACGCCCACTTTTGCTCTTCATGATGGGGGCAAAGGCGCCGGTTTTTAAGTTACTTTTATCAATTTCAATTTTTAAAAAATGGTTGTATCTTGTGCAACTGCTGCACTAACAGGATGTTGAAAGTGAAGACAGAAGACGCAGTGGTTGGCAGCAATAAGAAAGAAATGGAAAGTCACTAAGTTCTCACAGATTTATCAAGGTATGTCAATGCCAATCAGAAAAAAATAAATATACAGTATATATGAGATTAATAAAAAAAAAAAGAATGAATATCTGAAACAACCTGTGAGTTGAAATCTGCTCCAGTCAGACAAAACACTGTTTACCCAACACAGTCTCACTAGATGGCGTACTTTTACCATGACACAAAAACAGCATATTCTGACCACGACTTCAAAGCTATTTTAGTACTTATGTTACGCCGTGCATTTAGCACGATATGAAAAAGCGTAAAAATGACACGAGATTTCACAGCGTCAAAAAACATGAGTTTTAGTTGAAGCCACGGGGGACGTTTTTTTCAGGTGAAACGGGTAAGTTTAGGCATAAAGTTACTAAAATTATTAAGATTAGATTGGGGCTTGGGGCAGGTTAAGATTAGAATCAGGATTCATGAATATCATAAATAAGAACACGTCTTAACAATCACCATTGAAATGAATGGGACTGTGATGCGTACTATAATTACGCAAAACAGCTGTGAACTCGTGCTAATCATACCTCATTTACATATTGTGTAATGTCGTGATAAATGTACACTTTCTTGTGAGATCGGGCTCGTTTACCACATAATGGAACAAATTATAAAGTCAGGCAAACTTGCAAATTGTATTAAATCGGCAAACATGGCAGAAGAAATAAAGTATGGATCAGCTGCATTCATTACCTTTTCCAAATACCTTGTTTTGTGTGCGCCTAAAAGTCCTACTTCCACAGACAAATGCACTGAACATGCACTAGAAGTAGCTATTGCTTTCTTTACAAAAAAAAAATCTGTGAGAAAATGTCAGTTTTGCACTCCCTGTAATGCAGCGTGTCAGATAAACAGATCCAAAACATCAGCAGCTGTTTCTATTATTGATTTTAGTTAGTTAGATGCTGCTAAAACAACTTGTTTACATCTGCTTAAGTGCAAATAATAACACACGCATTTCTAAATGTGATCGCTGTAATGCAATAATACACTCAAAGAAATCCCACAAAGCAGCTGCAACTGTAACTGTTTCAAAACATTTCCCCCAACATTGATCAGGACAATGCTTTACTTAAAAAACTAAATAAGATCTTCACTGTACCTGTATTAAAGCTGTTGACAAGAATAATCAAATGCATTTTTCACACACAAACCTCCCTTTTTCTATAAAAACATGACAAAACATCATGTATTTCTTAGTTATATAATAAACTGCAACAGATAGTTTTAAATATATCTCTTTGTCCCTTTTCACCTGCTGTATGTTGCTTATAAAATGTCAAAAATAAGTCGGTGCTGGAGTCTTACCTGTGGTCCGTCTGCTCTGAGCTCTTGTGCCTCCGTCCCATTGAAAACAGCTTTAAACTCAGCCTCTGTTGTGCTGTGTTTACTCCGTCACCCAGAGACGCTGTGTAACATCAGGGAGGGGCCACTCACAGCTGTGGAGCAGTGGGCTAAGCATGCGCCTCCCAACCGCAGGGTCACAGGTTAGAGACCCCGCTGTGCCGTGGTGGTGCTGGGGGTCAAAGTGAGGACAAGTTAGATGACTAAGCAACAAGATATACAAAATTCAACATTCTACAGGCCAGTATTATGTTTGGCAGCTAAAGTGAATATGTTGTTCTGTAGCACTGTGCTGCCACATAAAAGGCTAGTCACGACAGCCGTCAACCAATAAAAAGCGCTTCTGGGTTTCATTCTTCCTGGTCCCTGCCACTTCGTACCTTTAACGCAATTACACATGCGCAGGCCAAAATTACGTCTTTCAAACACATGCGTAAGTGTACAGTTAATATTATTTATTTATATTGATATTTATGAATGTATCTTACAAAATGAAATGTGCTCAAATTTTAAAGAAGATTGGAAAGTGTAAAAATTATGAAAAAAATTGCATTTATTTTCATACTTTTGGATCCCTGCCTCTGTTTAGTCATAACGAACTCCTTAAGTATTTTCTGTCTGGATTCAATTCCAGTGGTGTTGTTGGTTTCTTTGACAACTAATTTAATTTATTACACTACTACTACTACTACTACTACTACTACTACTACTACTACTACTACCACTAATAATAATAATAATGCATTGGATTTATACAGCGCTTTTCAAGACACCCAAAGACGCTTCACATTCTGCATTATTTATTCATCCCACACTAGGTAGTGATAAGCTATCTATTGTAGCCACAGCTGCCCTGGGGCAACTGACAGAAGCAAGGCTGCCATTTCACACCATCGGTCCTTCCAACACAGTATCACTAGATGGCGTACTTTTACCATGACACAAAAACAGCGTATTTTGACTTCACAGCTATTATTAGTACTTATGTTACGCCATGCATTTAGCACGATATGAAAAAGCGTAAAAATTACACGAGATTTCACAGCGTAAAATGGGACGAGTTTTGGTTGCAGCCACGTGGGGACGTTTTCTTCAGGTGAAACGGGTAAGTTCAGGCATAAAGTTACTAAAATGGGTAACATTAGGTCTGGGCTTGGGGCAGGTTAAGATTAGAATCAGGATTTCATTAATATTCATAAATAAGAACACGTCTTAACAACCACCATTAAAATTAACGGGGACTGTGACACGTACTATAATTACGCAGGACGGCCGTGAACTCGTGCTAATCATACCTCATTTACATATTGTGTAATGTAGTGGTAAATGTACACTTTCTTGTGAGATCGGGCTCGTCCTTCCGACCACCACCAACCATTCATACTTACACCAGATTAATACTAGGCAATGTGGGTGAAGTGTCTTGTCTAAGGACACAGCAACGAGTTTCTCATCTATTGCCCCACTGTGGCACCTGAGAATCCTCTGCATTCTCCCATCCAGTACTGTCAAAGCCCAATCCTGCTTAGCTTCTGAGATCTGACGGGATCAGGCTTTGGCATGCTGGTATGGCCACAATTTTATTCATCTTTTCTTGGCAAATGTATCCACAACCTAACTGCTAACATCCCTCCGGACACTTAGCACATGCACCAGATGTTGTCTCCTTGCGCTCGTGCAGCAGGTGACCTCACATGATGCTCCTGACAAATGATGCACAGACATAAGAAACAACAAAAGTCTCTTATGAAATCTTTACTCCGCCACACCTTCTGAACTCGTAGACTAGGAGCACATTGGGTATAAAATTGTGTCAGAACTCTTGTAGTGAGCAGAAGGGTTTAGAAATAGAGAGAAATAAAAGATCATCATCATAAAAGATCATTTCTCTCCAACTCAGACTTCTTAGACTTTACATTTTGTGTCTGTAATGGGTTTGAAATTTGCACAACCAACCATTTTTTCAAAGCAAATATCTTATATTTTGACTAAGATAGACCACTGATGCTCACGGGTTCTCATAGAAAACTGAAAAAGCTTTATTTATGGAACAACAAAGTAAATGAATCATGTAAAGTACTGCTAATAAATAATTGTGTTGTTTCCTTCGTAGTTTGAACTCATTTCCTGTTTCTGACGAACTGGTGGTGAGAAAGTCCTGGGTCTGAGCTCGGGTCATGTGGGTTTGGGTTTGTTTGGTTCAGTCTCCAAAGTGATGTGTCCGTGGGCCGAGGCAGATGAGGTCACTGACACCTCCCACCCCTTCTCTCTCTCTCTCTGTTCCCTCCTCCCTCCCTTTCCCTTTGCTCTCTCTCCTCTGCCTGTCTTTCTTCTCTCTCCATCTCATTGCTCTCCCTCTATCTTCTCTCTCTCTCCTCTTTCACTCTCTCTCTCTCTCTGTCACTTTCTCTTGTCGTCACTCATCTTTCTCTGTCGTCTATCTAATATCTTCTTTCTTCCTTTCTCTTCCCTTCTCTTTTTCTCTCTCCCACCTTCTCGCCCGTCTCTTCACTCTCTCTCTTTGCATCCCCCTCTCTCCTCTCTCTCCCCCTCTCATCACCCCCTCTTCATCTCTTTACCTTCTCTTCTTTTCCTTCTCTATACCCCTTTCTCTTCTCTTCTCCTCTTCTTTCTCCCCCCTCTCTCTTTCTCTCCCTCTTCACTTTCTCTCACCTCGCTCCTTTCTCTCTTCCTCTTCTCTGTTTATCTCATCTTTCTCCTTCTCTCTCTCCTCTCTTTCTCTCCCTTCCTCTCTTTTTTCTTTCTTTCTCCTCTCTCTTTATTTCTATTTCTCTCTCTCCTCTCTCTTCCCTCTCTTTCTTCTATCTTTCACTGCCCCCCTCTTTCTCTTCTCCCTCTCTCTGGTGCCTCCCCCTCTCTCCTCTTTCTCTCTCTCTCCCTCTCATCACCCCCCTCTACTATCTCTCTTTACCTTCTCTCTCCTTCTCTTCTCCCTCCCTTTCTCTTTCTCTCCTTCTCTACCCCCCTTCTCTTCTCTCCTCTCTCTCTCATTCTCTTCTTCCTCCCTCTCTCTCTTCTCTCCTCTCCACTTTTCTCACTTGCTCTTTCTCTTTCCTCTTCTCTATTTATCTCATCTTTCTCCCTCTCTCTTTCCTCTCTTCTCTCTTCCCTCTCTTCTTTCTTTCTTCTTTCTTTCTTTCTCTCTTTTCATTTTCTTCTCCCTCTCCTCTCTTCCTTCTCTCTCTCTCCCTCCTCTTTCTTCTGTCTCTCTCCTCCGACTTTCTCTTCTTCCCTCTCTCTCTTCCCTTTTTCTCCTCTTCTTTCTCTCTCTCTCTCTCTCTCCTGACCCCCCTCCCCCTCTCTCTCTCTCTGCTGTAAAACCCGTCTCAGGTCATGTGACTCAGGCGCCGGACGTCACTCTGAGTAAATAAATCCTGTTTGTTTTGACAGAAGAGTGTGAACAGTGAGACATAGTTTTGAATGTATTTGTGAGAAAACTTTATGTGAGAAAAGAATGAAGTCGTGACACAACACAGACCAATGCCAGTTACAACGCTGCTACATTTTAAACTTATCTACATTTACTTGTAAGGATGAGTGATTTGTTATCATTATGCCTCAATAATATTGCTAAATGAACAAGCTTTTAGTATCTTATTATAGGCTGGGCCCAAAGGCTTGAGCAGCTCCTGAGGTCACACTATCAGTAGGTATTTTACTATATATTTACTATGAGCTACTTTGTAAAAAACAAATCGGTCCGTTGGAATAGATTAAGAAGCCCTGCTCTAGACACAAGAGTTGACTTTGGAGATGCTAAAGACAGCAATAGAAGCCCCAATGGAAGAGAATCGCTATAGAAGGATGTTTGCTTGTCAACACGGGCGATATGCACACATCCTAAAGCTGCTGCTTATTGACCAAGCTGGAAAACAACCGAGCTAAGGCTGTGTCATCTAACTACAAGATTTATCACTGTGTGAAAACAAAAGTTATGCTGCTAAATCAACATTGTGAATGAAATTTGATCCAAACAGCTGCTCTCGACCCGTTTTGTTGTTTTATACAAAGAAGTTTCTCCAGCCAATAGATGAGAGCGTCTCTGCATGAGCATGCTCAGTAGAGCAAAACAGAGCGACTACAATCCTTCTATATTATTTTATTTCTCTGTCTATTTCACTGATAAATCAGAAAAAAACTACTTTGGCGAAAAGGAACGAACAGTTTACACAAGGAAGGGCAAAATTCTTTTTTTTAAATTGTATTTATTTATTTAAAGGGACAATGCATATTAATGAACATACAATGAAAAAAGACAAAGAACACATTAAACAATACACAACATTAAAGGAGAAAGCAGTGTCAGTGTCTACAGACCTGGTTATTCTTGAGCCAGTGTTTAAGATTGTTTTTAAATGAATTAATTGTAAAACTTGCTGCTGGATCTTTGCACTTTCAGGCCTTTGGGAAATCCTTTCTTTAGGGAAGAGTGCAATATTAACTTCAGACCATCGAGTGAGTGCAATAGAAACTATATTGGGGTCGTTGGGTTGTGCAGTTGTTGTTGTACACTGTGGATATGAAATGTGTTACTTCCCTTTGTGTCACTCTCGGATTAATCACATTTGTGACATGTTTGATGTCCAGACATATTTCTCCAGTGACTAATCTAATCTAATTATAATGTTTTTACTCCAACTAAAGCATTAAGTTAAAAAAAAAGTACATGCAATTTTGTTCAAGTCTATTTTCAGCAAAACTTTTAAATAAAGTAGACTTGTAGTTGAGTACATTTTTGTTCTAAAATCTCATGTGAATCTGAAAGTTACACAACTGATCATACTTTACTCAACACTGACGATCACAGAGGGAATCACACCCTGAACCTTTGTGTTACTGAGCAAACACTGAGCTTCTGTGAAACTGTCCGTCTGGTGTGGGTCACATGACCAGCATCAGTTGTTTGGGTCCAAACATTCAGACTTCCATAGAGACAAACAGAAAAGACACTTTGTCTGACCCTCCTAAGGATGTTTTCTGTGGCAGAGCTGTGTCCAAGGCACATTTACTTCAGAACAAATAAACTCTCTGGAATGTCATTAAAGGAAGAGACATATTATTCTTTAAAAGGCCTGTACCTGAACTTATTCATCTATTTTTAACACAATTTGGATTTGGTTAGAAAGTTAAATTGTTTCTTTAGAGGTACAAGATGTAAAAAGTTAACATAAACCCAACATATATCACCAGGAGTCTTAATTTCTTCAAATATTCATATCTAAATACAGATGTATGCGAAGATAGGGTCTATGTGATAATGTTCTGATGGGAAAACAACATTTGAAGAAGCTTGGCAGCACAAAAAGTGAATATTGGACAGCCCAGACAAATGTCACTCAAACATCTGTCCGTTTGTTGGAGCAGGTGTCGATGTGAACCAGCGACAACATGATGGATTTTCCACATTATCTAATTTCTTCTGCCTAATCGTTCAGCGTTCTTGGGTTTCCTGCTGTGTCCGTGTGCTGCTTTGTGTTTTCGTGGAGTGATTTGTGGGACGCTGGAGCTGCAGGATGTGAGCTCAACGGCCCAGGAAGTGTCTCCATGTGACTTCATCCTCAACAAACAAACTTCTACAACTGTCACGGAGAAGAAGAGGAATGTACATGTGAGGGAGGGACACCACTAAAAAACAAGATCTCTTTCTCCTTATATAAAGCAGATAAAGACTGATTATGATGTAGTATTTACATTGTCCCCTCCTCCAAACTTTCTCTTGAGCACCTTCAATTCAATTCAATTTATACAGCCCAAAATCACAACAGAAGTTATCTCAGCAGACTTTACAAGATGTTGATTTAGCAAACAAACTTTGTCGGACAATCAAACAATGAAACATTTGACCAATACCTTTGACCTTCAAATCTCTTCCAACAGAACAGTAAAGTCTGGAATTTAGCTCCATCTTCTGGTTGCAAAGAAAATTACAATTTAAATAATCAATTTGAGCTTTCCTGAAATGTGAATGTTGCAGGAAAGCTTCAAACATCATCAAGATCTGAGAGTATCAGGAGGACAGTGTTTTCTGAAGCGAAGAGAGGAACAGACAAGACGAAACTTCAGCTGTGTTTTTGATGAGAAAGCAAAGTTAGAACATGATTAAAAACTTTAAAAAGCTCATTCTGCATGTGTCCTTTAGCTAAGAGGCTCCAAACCTGTGGGTCAGGTAACCTGGATGTAGATTGTCCCAATATTTGTAATAATCATATTAAAACCAAGTGTTCTCACACCATTAATCTGCTCACAGTTGTGTTTGGATTGATTCATGCATGTTTGAGTTATCTTGTATTGTCCTGCAGCTGATGCTTGATCGCTCAGAAAAGTCCTGTTTCACCTACCACCTATCCCCGCCACTTGTCTGCATCTACTGACAAAAGCATGGGTTTAAAATGATCAGTTTCATGTCACAAAATGATCTATATTTGTCATGATAAAAAGTGGAACAAACTTTAGCCATGTTTAAAAAATATTATCCATCTCTGGCTTTGAACTGTGCAGATAAATTTGAAATATTAAAGGTATTTTAATGCAACTGAGGGAGGTTGAAATACTATAATTAAATGTCTGTCGATCAAAAATCAGGGCTGCAACAAACGATCATTTTGCAAATCAATTAGTCTAGCAACAGTTTAGAACACCAAAGTTACGAAATTTGAATTATTTATGTTTATTTATTCTTATTTTACAAATTTTGGCTCAAAAAGAAAGTGAAGCAGTTCTAGAATCATGAGTTACATTTACGAACAACAAAAGATTTCATTCAGTTTTCTGTTTGGAAAAAAGATTCCAGTACAAGTTTCAATCGCGTAAACACAACTTATTTTATTGCCAATAATCTCTTTGACTGTACTCTTTTCTCTTACACTTGTACAACGCTTAACTTAAAAACAAACCCAGTGTCTGTCATTGTGCTCACGTGACATCTTTTAAAACTGCTACATAAAATTAACATCAGTCTGATTCAATGGCTGTTTTATTTCTCACAATGGCGCGTCACTAGTGCTTTAAAACAATGTGGATTTTCTTGTTTCTGTTACACAAGAATGGATTAAAGTGAAAATGTGTACCAAAAGCTCTGTACCAGGTTAGTTTTTTTATTAAAATAACTTGAAAATCAGTTTTGCAGCAGCACATACAGTATATGTTGGTGAGTGAATGTTCTGCTGTTTAAAATGTGCTAAATCTATTAGCAGACACGCTAGTTAGGCTCTGCACTGTCACCATGTCACTTAATTTCTGTAAAACAAAAGCTCTATGAACAAAAATTAGACCACATTCTATCAGGTATTTTTCTCACACTCAGACAGGAAGTATTTTGTTAAATTTGCAAATTGTGTATCCGAACACACTGACTTGAGGTGTGCCCCAGGGGTCGATCTTGGGACCACTCTTATTCATTTTCCACTTGCTGCCATTAGGTCAGTTAATACACAGTATTAATGTGTGCTATCACAACTATGCAGACAACACTCTGATCTTTTTATCACTGACTGCAGCTGAACATGGACCAGTGGACTGTAAAGCACTTTGAACTACTTTGTGTCCAATTTAAGATATATAAATAAACTTTGTGTTGCTACTGCCACTCTGTGAGAAAGTTAATGAGTATTTTTCAAATAAAATGATGCCAGTGTATAACCTCTAATGCAGTGGTTCCCAACCTTTTTTCCTCAAAGCCCCCCTGACTGAACGGGAGACTTGTTGAGCCCCCCTTGTTTAAACCAGTGGCCTCTAAATTGTTATTGTATGATGAAAATTAGAATTAAAAACATTTATTTCAGCCAAATAAACAACTAATATGGTGTTTTGGTGCTTAAATTTGTGTTTTTTACTAAGAAAGTTTCACTTATAACTACTTTTAGAACTTGACCCTCAGACCAGACAAAGCTCTGGGAACCCAATGGAATCTTAGGCGCCCCCAGGTTGGGAACCACTGCTCTAAAGCACCAATAGCATCAGAAATCATCTTTAATAAAGGTTAAGGTAAGGTAAGGTATACTTTATTGTCCCCGTTGGGAAATTGTCCTCTGCATTTGACCCATCCTTCAATGCCTCTGGGCATCTCCTCAGGAGCAGTGATCGCCGCAGTGCAGCGCTCGGGGACCATCTCCAGATTTGTTGCTAGGCTTGGTCAGGATACCGTAGCTGGAGGATATTACCCTAACATGCATGTTATTGGTTGGTGGGGAAACCGGAGTGCCCGGGGAAACCCACCAGACACGAGGAGAACATGCAAACTCCACACAGAAAGGCCCGCCCGTGCGGGAATCGAACCCGCGACCTTCTTGCTATGAGGCAAGAGCGCTAACCGCTCAGCCACCGTGCCGCCGGATGCTGGATTAGGTGTCGACCCCATAATCTGAGTTCAGTCGATATCCTGCTCAAGCCTTTTAATGGATTTAATAAGACTGTTTACTGACTGATGTGTGGCCCATGTTTGAAATAAATGCTATTCACACAGTTACAGCTGCCAATTGCAGGATAAAGCTACAAAAAGGCTACAAGAATTTTGGCACAATTTTAAGTCTGATGTGCCCCTCTATGAGTTCGAGGAGGCGTGGTCAGAGTAAGGATTTTCATAAGAGATTTTTTGTCGTTTCTCTCCTTATGTCACTGCAACTCTGTTACGACTATTTGCTTTGCGTACATAGTCAAGTGTGAGATTCGTTATACTATATTTGAACGAGGATTAGGCACACGCACTGGTCTCCACTCACTGCTGCGCTCCACAAGTCTGTGTTGTTTCTTTTCTTCCTGTATCATGATGCAACTGTGAGACAAATAATCACTGTAAATGTCCTTATGTTTGGGGACGTTCTTTTTTTTTTGACACGTCTAAAAATGCAAAAGATCCTAAACTCTTCTAGTGTGCAGCCGACTTAAGTACAAGCTGGCATAATTTGATCCTTTATTCTTTGGTAGTAAATTTGCTTTGAGGAAAAATTGTTTTTTTCAGACCCTACATTGGTACAAATTACTTCTGTATTGGAGCGGGAAAAAGCTGAATCAGTAAACCCTAGAGTCTACTAATAATCTGCTTGATCAAATGTTTCATTGAATGTGTATTGTTTTATTGAATATGTATTGTTTTATTTGATTTCCTATTATTCATATTTGCTCAAATTAATAATCTGGGAAGTCCTCAGAGACGACTGTTGTTGTGATTTTGGCTATACAAAAATAAATTGATTGATTGATTGATTGATTGATAGAGTCAGCATATCAGTACTACTGCAAAACTGATTCAAAGATACGTATTTTCTAAAAACTAAAACAATTTGAGGACTATTAAACAGATGAATTAGTGTCTCGTGTGTCCTCTTTAAATTCACAACTTACATCTTCTTAATCTACAAAGACATTTTAGCAACAGGAACAACAACAGAGGTGGGAGATGAATCGACAAATGGATATTTATTATTGTAATGATGCTTGCATGTTTAAAAGACATTACAAAGAACACATACATCATAATTTGACATTTAGTTGATATTTCTGCATGTTTGTGATCCATGTGAAGGCTCATTCTTTGTTTGTGCAAGACTTGAACCTCAAACACAGACGATTACAAACTAATTTTAACACAATTTTGATGGATTGTGATAATTTCATCTGATATTGTTTATATATTTTTGTCAACATCTCCCACCTTTAACCACAAAGACTATTTACACATATTTAGCACTTAATGGATAAACCCAACTGATTCCTCCTCCTTCTCTTAGAAAAATTGTGCACTTTTGCTGATAAAAAATAAATACAAATCATTATTATTAATTAAAAGCAATAATAAATAATCACTACAAGTATAAAAATTGCTTGGGATGATTGTAGAAAGAGTTTTTTATTGCTCCATAAAGCTTGTCCTGGAGCTGGGCCTAGAACCTGGA
Organism: Mugilogobius chulae; assembly: GCA_038363315.1. Lineage (NCBI taxonomy): Eukaryota > Metazoa > Chordata > Actinopteri > Gobiiformes > Gobiidae > Mugilogobius > Mugilogobius chulae. The sequence goes on along the minus strand of CM076401.1, from coordinate 22,331,813 downwards.
TTTCTCCTTCTGTCCAGCGCCGGTTCTCCGCTCGCTTTACTCACAAGACTGTAGGGGGCGCCATTTCGAACCGCAAGTCCCCGCGGCTCCGGTTGGCCCTCGCGGACGCCTTCCTCTTAGTCCTGGGCAGGGGGACGGCAGGGGGAAGGAAAGCGTGGGCCTGTGGTGGGTCAAGTGTGAGTTTTCTCGGTTCGATGTGGAGCCGAGTTTGGCCAGGGCTACGGGGATTTCCTCCAGGGATTCGGCAGAGTCGGAGTGGTACTCGGAGGGCGGCGCGGCGGCCATGACGGGTCCCGGAGAGGGCGAGGAGGCCAGGGGAGGCAGGGAGGCGCGCAGGGGGAAGGAAGGGAAGGGCAGGCGCTGGCTCAGAGACACAGTGGAGACGGTGGAGGTGAGTTCTGCAGGAGAAAAGTTAGTTTTAGCTCTTATTCCAAACAGGGAAGCATTTGTAGTGTGTATGTTTCTTATTTTAAGTACTACTTACATATACAGTATAAAAAAAGCTGTATGCCATTTTTTTGGAGGTTTTAAGGTTGTATGGAAGATTTTTCAAATCCAACAACTGTTTGCTGTTTTTCAAATGATGAACATGTGTTTCTCCTCCCAGGGCCACGCCCTTCACTGTAACTGGACCAATGAGTTACTTAGGAACACTGAGGGTTTGCTGGACAGGTTAACAGACCAATAGGTCAACATTTTACTGGCCTCATCATGTCCAGAGTTTATATATTTTTATAATTATTGTTTTGTTTAGCTTAAGTACAAGGCTGTTACAAATCTATGCAACTGTTTTTGACCAAGACTGACAACAAACAATTTTAGAAAATCCTCTATACAACCTTTAAATTGAGTCTGATTCAACACAGAACAGTGGGAGGATTACAATTTTCTTTTGTGTTAAACCAAACCAAATAAAATCGAGCTTCATAAGATTTTTGGTTTAACAAACAGAAACGTTAAAAAATCAAACGCGCGCTTACATGCGCACAAATAACCCGATTATGATCAAGGTTTTTAAATCTCCTGGTTTTGTGTGTGTCTATGTAAACACCATATTCTAATTTCAATAACCTGGTTATTCAATTATCCTAGTTACGATAAACCAGCTCATTCTCACTGGAATATTCTTGGAATTGGAATATTGCTGCCATAATTACCAGTCTAAACATTCAAGATACTCTGGTACATGTCAGGTGTACCATGTAAACACTACATGTACATCCATAATATTGTCATAACCAGGATACATTGGTCAATGATACAGAAGCACATTCACAGCAAACTGGCAAACAGATAATTGCCCCCTGCCTTTAGACTCTTCTTCTTGACAAACAAAAAGAAAACAGGCTGTGCGAAGGCCAGGCTGTAGACGTGACTGACATCCATTCACATCCATTCACAGATACAGAGTTAAGCAGGTCCTGGAGCAGGATGAACAGATTTCACATTTTTTGTTGTTTGTGACGGAAATTATGAGACTAAAATTGCAGTCTCTGTGATTTGGTAATTGCATCAATTGATAGTGTGATTCCGACTTGATTTTGATTGATTCTGCAGCTCTACAAGTAAGACATCACCCACTTATTTGAGAAGGAGGGTCTAAGGACAGGGGATGCTCTGGATCATTATTCATTTGCTTGTTTACTTATAATCTGCTTTAACATGCTTGACAAATCACGTTTCTGAATGTTTATTGCTATTTTGATTGTTTATTTTTTATTTTTATACCATTCATGTTTGCTAAATTAACAATCTTCCTCAGAGATGACTGGCAGTACAAAAAAAAAAATCAATTAATTATGATTTTACGCTCATATTGTCATATCGTGCAATATATACGGCGTAACTAAAAAGCATGAAATTGTGCTCAGCCTACGTCATTTATGTGTCGTGGTATAAATACGCTTTCTTGAGTTCCAGTGTAGTAAAGTCTGCTGATGTCTGTGTGTTTGTACCTGGAGGAGCAGCTGCACTCAGAGGCCGCTCCCTCGTCACTTCGGCTGGAACTTTACGCACCTTCTTTTTTCTTTTCTGCAAAACAATCAACCATATTTGCATCACGTGGAACAGCAGCACAGCAACGCACAGACAGAGGTCACACACAGACAATCTTTTAGTTGAAAATGCTCCTAAATATTCCGACTGAGTGGCAATTTTTTAGGGAGAAAGTGCAATGAGTCTGTAAGAAATGTGAGAGAAGCTAAAGTCTCGCTGATTATCTTAAATGTCAAATCCAAACTAAATATTCAGCAGAGTTGTTGTTGAATATATTGTTGTCAGGCTGTATTCTACTTTCACAATTTTAGCTGTATATTGAGTTTGACTCTCATGTGTTTTTGCCACTCAGTGCTAACCATAGATGTGGATTGTGTAAGTCATGACTTTAGACTTGAGACACTATTTTGATGACTTGGGACTTGACTTGGACCTGCCTCTCTTAGACTTGGGACTTGACTTGGACCTGCCTCTCTTAGACTCAAGACTTGACTTGGACCTGCCTCTTTTACACTTAGGACTTGACTTGGACCTGCCTCTCTTAGACTTGAGACTTGACTTGGACCTGCCTCTTTAGACTTAGGACTTGATTGGACCTGCCTCTCTTAGACTTGGGACTTGACTTGGACCTGCCTCTCTTAGACTCAAGACTTGACTTGGACCTGCCTCTTTTACACTTAGGACTTGACTCGGACCTGCCTCTCTTAGACTTGGACTTGACTTGGACCTGCCTCTCTTAGACTTAGGACGTGACTTGGACCTGCCTCTTTAGACTTAGGACTTGACCTGGACCTGCCTCTCTTAGACTTGGACTTGACTTAGACCTGCCTCTCTTAGACTCAAGACTTGACTTGGACCTGCCTCTCTAAGACTTGGGACTTGACTTGGACCTGCCTCTCTTAGACTTAGACTTGACTTGGACCTGCCTCTTCTAGACTTAGGACTTGACTTGGACCTGCCTCTTTAGACTTGGACTTGACTTGGACCTGCCTCTCTTAGACTTGGGACTTGACTTGGACCTGCCTCTCTTAGACTTAGGACTTGACTTGGACCTGCCTCTCTTAGACTTGGGACTTGACTTGGACCTGCCTCTCTTAGACTTGACTTGGACCTGCCACTCTTAGACTTGGGACTTGACTTGGACCTGCCTCTCTTAGACTTAGGACTTGACTTGGACCTGCCTCTCTTAGACTTGGGACTTGACTTGGACCTGCCTCTCTTAGACTTGGGACTTGACTTGGACCTGGACATTTAACATTTAAAGTGCTGTAATGTCATCTGCATAAGTTTTAGCTTCAGGTAGTAATTATGTCTGAGTAAAAGACCTGTAAAGCCAGATAAACCAGGTGTGTTGTGTGTGTGAGTTTTCAGACCTGGGTTCTTCTTTGTGGAGTCACAGCTTTGACCTCAGTTGGAGCAGGAGGCGGGACTTCCTCCTCCACCACAGGAGCCGACGCACTGCGGACTCTGCCATTGGCCACACACCTGCACAACGACACAGTATAAACACACTTTTAAATAACTACACCAGAAAACAACAACAGCTAAACTAGATACAAGAAGTGTCAAAGCAAATGTCTCCTGTTCAACACCAGAGGGCAGTGTTGTTTGAAAAGAAAAATCATGGAATCTGTAATGGATCAGTGCTATAGGATGAATGACGTATTCTATTATTGTCTTCCTTACTTTTACCTGTTTTTATTTTGTTGTGTTTTTTTTTCATCGGCTAACTAAACTGTGTACTTTAATAATGAAATGTGAATAGCTTCTGTTTATTTATTTATTCAGCTTTACAGTTCAATAATAGTGTAAAATAATTAATCAGAAAATGCTAGGCTTTTTTTCTTTATACATGGATGCTTGGGTCATGGACATATTCACAGGTAAAACAGGGCCAAAAGGTTATTCATGACTGACTTAAAGACATTACAACCAATTTTTATTAAAAAAGTAATTTAGTTTTCCCACAGCACATCTTTGTGATATAAATATTGAGGCAACAATGAGATTGCAGAGTCCTGTCTATGTTTAATAATAGAAAGTTTGTTAGCGTTTGGCTAACTGCCGTTGGCATACTGACACAGCAGAACTGATGTTCACTTTTAAATGTTTTAAAAAGCGCTTCAAAACCATTAGGAGACTCAGAAAGCTAAAACTGTGAATGCTGTAAAACATTTAAAATTAAATGAAACAAGCAAAACAAATGTGATATACTTGTATTTGTATGTAATGTACAGTTTTATTACTTAGTTTCACGTATTTGAGCTACATTTAGCTAAGCTCACGTTTGTGAGGTTAAGAGATTGTTTGTTTGTTTGTTTGTTTGTTTGTTTGTTTGGTTCTTACTAAAGGGACAGTGCACACTGACAACAGTGTTATGGGAGAAGAGATCCCACATGTGTGAATATGCAGGATTATAACCAGCGCTAATCTCCCTCCCCAGGACTACAGTTGTAAATTAGCTGTAAAATAGAATCTGGTGCAAGCATGTCCGCCTTTGTGCTAAATGCAAAATTGTCCATTGTCCATTGTCCTTAATAAAACATTCCTAATATTCATCCTTTATCTCTGCTGGAAAAAACAGCCACACAACTGTTCATAAAAACACTGTAAGTACAAAAATACAGAAAACAAAACCCCTCATAAACCTCAAACTCCATATAAACCACTAAACCTTAATTCAGAGGCATCTAGTAAACTCACACAGGTCCATCTACAGTTCACTCAAATGTCATAGTTGCCCCACAATCAGGGCCGCCACATAAATGAGCTCAATAATATACACAGAGATGTCCACTGGAATACTGATTACCGTAAATTATGTGGCATCACAGAAATATCTTTCTCTACAATAATTGTTCATCTCTGAATCAAGTCAACAGATGTTATGGAAACCCTTCTGTGCCACAGTTTCAGTGTCAAAGCTGTTTTGATTTTGAAGTGTTGTTTTCATTTACATATCAATGTAATTCATTTATGTATTTATTTAAAGGACACTGTGTGGTTACATTAACAAGATGGCTGCACCAGATTTAGCAGCGTGCTAATTTACATCTGTAGTCCTTGACAAATAACAAAGACAACATAAAAAATACATATTTACAACAAATAGTACAATATAGATTAAGGCAAGAAACAGAAAAAGCAGCTGTGTGCAAATTATCAGTTTATATTACAGTACCTGCTGGTATAAAATTTTAAATATGCAACAAACCTGAGTTACTCAGATTGTGACCAATATATGATCAACCTTTTGAAAAGTAATATGTTACATTACTTAGTTACTGAAAAAGACCAAAGTTATTCCCCAACACTGGTCACTGTCACCATAAATCTGAGTCCCACTTCTATTAAAAACAGCTTCTTCCCTCCTGTAGCTCCAGGCTGCTCTCTCTTTTCTCTCTCTCCTCTGGTGTGTAACTGTAATGTCTTTATGTCCTCTCCTCCTCCAGCTCCAGGTAATCATCTCCTCTCCTAAAACCTCTCTCTCTGGTGTAAACTCTGATATAAAACACTGTAACTGTAATGTCTTTATGTCCTCTCCTCCTCCAGCTCCAGCGTCTCTGTCTCCTAAAACCTCTCTGGTGTAAACTCTGATATAAAACACTGTAATGTAAGTCTTTTGTCCTCTCCTCCAGCTCCAGGTCATCTTCTTGTCTCCTAAACCTCTCTCTGGTGTAAACTCTGATATAAAACACTGTAACTGTAAGTCTTTATGTCCTCTCCCTCCTCCAGCTCCAGTCATCCTCTGTCTCCTAAAACCTCTCTCTCTGGTGTAAACTCTGATATAAAACACTGTAACTGTAATGTCTTTATGTCCCTCTCCTCCAGCTCCAGGTCATCCTCTCATCTCCTAAAACCTCTCTCTCTGGTGTAAACTCTGATATAAAACACTGTAACTGTAATGTCTTTATGTCCCTCTCCTCCTCCAGCTCCAGGTCATCATCTCATCTCCTAAAACCTCTCTCTCTGGTGTAAACTCTGATATAAAACACTGTAACTGTAATGTCTTTATGTCCCTCTCCTCCTCCAGCTCCAGGTCATCTTCTGTCTCCTAAAACCTCTCTCTCTGGTGTAAACTCTGATATAAAACACTGTAACTGTTAATGTCTTTATGTCCCTCTCCTCCTCCTCCAGCTCCAGGCCGTCCTCTCGTTTCACACAAACACACTGAACGCTCTCTGTTTGCTTTTCAGAAGTCCCGTTCCTGGAATTTCCCCGGCTCGCCGTGCTGTTGCCGCCGAGGTCGTTTCCATGGAAACACTCTGATTGCGGCGTGAAACAGACCCGGGCCCCATCACAACAGGAATAATTATCTAAAGACGTTAACGATGAGGATGCAGATGATAATTAAAGGTTTTAAAGACGTACTATGTAACTTTTCTACCATTGTTGGGAGTAACAGCGTATAACAGCATTACTAATGGCATTATTTTCATCAGTAGCATGTAATCAGGGCATAATTTGAGCCGGAACAAGCCGAAAAAAGATCCAGGAACTCTCAAGATTACGTCACAGTGATAAGTAAAAAAAAAACTGACAGGATGGTTGACCAATCAGAAGCAGCGCAGGTGGGTTTAAGACTTTTTATTGGTTTCTGGCGAGACGCGGTCCTGTATCTTATCCCAAAACAAGTCGATTTTTATAGCTATTTGTTGTTATTTAGCGACTCGTTTTGATGAGATTAAAAGCAGAAACAGCAGCTGGAGAGTCATGTGTGTTTGGAGTGTACGGAGTGATAAAGAGATGAGAACCAGCGCGGATACAGCTGTCTGCTTTTTCCTCGTAAGTGCCGGCAGACTCACACACGGAGCGGGTCAGAACCGTGCAGGCAGTTATGGCCAACTTCAGTACAGTCAATTATGCAGAGAAGTTGTTCTTGACACTACAGAACTTTGTTTTTTAATAATAAAGTAGAAGAAAGTATAATTGCTTCCAAAATATGCAAATGTAAATGTATTTTCTCGTGCGTTTAGAGCCTCATCTAGTGCTTTATAGGCTGCTTGCTTATAGCCCAAATATTTAACACAAGCCTAATAAATGATAAAATTTTAGTCTTTTCATGATCAGTCAGGATTTACAATAATCATGACGTAAGAATGGTCATGTTTATTTTATGTTAATGTTATTTTGAAAATACAGGTTAGTTTTTAGAATTTATGGCCCTCTTGGAAAAAAAAATATTGCTCAACCAATTGCCTACAAGCCTTCAGTATATTTTAAAATCTCAATATAACAGTGCTCATAACATGTCCGTTATAGTTTGCCGTGCTGTGCCTGCCGTCTCTTGCACCTTTTTTCCATTTAATTGATGATTGGCAGGATCTTCCCACCAGACGACTAAAACCTACAATTTCTGGAGTGAGAAAAATCTATTTTTACCTCAGTGTGAAAGTATGTGATTAACCACCATCTGCTGAAGAGCTCAGGAAATGGAAATGTACCAGCTTGCCTTGCTAATAACATAGATTTTACTGTCTTATTTAAAATTCTACATATACTGTACATATAACAACAAATAAATAATAAGATTATTTTAGCCGTGTTTTACAAAATAATAGCACTTTCTTTATGTCACCATGTGGTCTTGAACAAGCCTAAGCATCAGTCGGTTTCATTTCACTTGTAGAAAACAGTCTGACATGCAGTTTTTGTTCACTTCACAGTCTTTTGGTTGTTTTGTTGTTCAGGAAGTAAAGCAAAACACGTCTGTCAGTGTTGTTGCTGTTTCTGTGCGGTAAAGCTGCAAATTAAAAGATGCAATTTCATTTCTAAGGTAATATTTGACACAGGTCAAAGGAGAAGATTGTGAGCTAAGCAAAACCAAAACTAAACTGCTTCACCTGAATAGACTTTGTCACTTTGTAGGACAAATAGTTTCATGTTTTGGCTCTTCAGAAAAGAAGAAAAATGCACAGAACATTGCTGTTTGTGTGTATAAAATCTGCACACATAATAGTATCAGTTGTTTCTTATCGTAATATGTGTTCTACTGACAAAATAGCTTACAAGTCAGTTTTGTTCTTAACTGTCCCCACTGATCTTATGCTTTGTGCTGTGAACGACCACACATGTCTCCAGACTTGTATTATGGCGACACAGTGGCAGAGCGCTTAGGACTCTCGCCTCACAGGGTTTAACTCCCGCTCAGCGCGGGCCTTTCTGTGTGGAGTTTGCATGTTTCTCCCCGTGTCTGGAAGGTTTCCTCCGAGCATTTCCGATTTCCCCACCAACCAATAAACACACAGGTTAAAGCAGTGTTTCCCAACCTTTTTTTGAGTCACGGCACACTTTTAGGGTAAAATAATTTCCGCGGCACACCACCTATTCAAATCTCTCAAATTATAAGAAATATTTACTAATGTAAATAGAACTTTTTCCTTGAAGTAGTAAATGGGGATTGTCTTGCTTTCATTTTAGGTGAAATGTTTTGCTGCACAATCCAAAAAAGGAAATTAGACAATGAAGTCCATTGACTTTTTCAAGGCCCACCTTCCAGTATCTCAAGGCACACTAGTGTTCCCCAGCACACTGGTTGAAAATCACTGGGTTAGAGAACGCTGGTAGTGGTCAGAGGTTTAGGTGCCAGGTGTTAAGGTGACTTACTTTGGCTGAGTTGCCCCAGGGCTGCTTATTATCAGAGTGGGGAAGAGGGGGGCTGCTGTGTGAAGCACTTTGGAAGACATCTGTCTGCGTAAATGTGCTACTTACTTACAGCACCTGGCTCCTTTCACTTTGTGCCCCTCACATGTGCCTACACTGCCTAAAGAACCGGCCGGCTCAGAGATGACTAGATGTTGTTCTTGAATGATATTTTTTCAATGAAAGGATCCTGACAGGAGGTAAACATATGTATCTTAACAATTTTATCAAATCAAAGCTGAAAAGCGTTTCTACAGTGTGAGTAAAGAAAGCCGTCTTACTCAGTGTCTCCTTTAGCTGTGATTGCGCTGGGCTCCTCCACTTCCATCTGTGTGTTGGTGTAGCCTAAAGTCCCAGAGTAGCTCACCTCCTGCAGAGACAAACACAGAGAACATGAGTCCACAGAGAAAAAAACTGCTCCGGACTAATCGCAAACTAAAGGGTAAGTTAAGGTTGACTTTATCCCCAAGAGAGTGTCCAACCTTTTCATTTAGAGCTGCTTTTATACGACAAACATGGTGATGAGATGATACTTAGTGGTCACTTTAAACTGAGCTGCCATGGAGTACAGCTAGATGCATATTTAAAACCCTGTTCGTTTACTAAAATCTCTTAACTCAGACCTACTTTCACACTTACAACAAAGTCAGTTAAGTCAAGTTCATTCTAGTTCAGACTAAAAGTGGGTCATTCTGTAGATGTAGTTCTGATGTATCTGTCACTGTGATCGCAGCAGTGTTTCTCAGACGGGTCCAGCTCTGTGGGAGAGAGTTTTACCTTGATGATGTTGAGCGAGGGCACTGTGGGCTCTTTCGCCGGGGCCTTTGTGGTGTTTCTCGGATTCAGACGGTGACGCTGACGAATGATGTACTCGTATGTGCTCAGTCTGTTCCACACTGGGAAAAAAAATAACAAGAATACTAACATTTAAACACTGAACAAGAATGCATTAATATGTAAATGAAAGAGGTAGAAGACTTAAATTCACTACTCCATGATTCAGACTGCATCATGTGGATTTACCTAAATATTATTGTTTTATTATGTAATTGTCTATAAAATTACAGACTGATATTTCTAGGACATCTAAGGCTGTTAGGGATGGACGAGATCTGTGCGCGAGATCTCGCGAGATCAAACGTCATGATACTGTGCGCACACGTACTGAACTGTCTCCTGAGATTTTTCCATGGTCATGAACTTAAGTTTTGTATCTTTGAGCAGCTATAGTAAATATTCTCCTCCACACACAGATTGTAGCAGACTTATTCTGACAGAAAATTGTCTAAACTCTGAGCTACACACGGGGGAGCGAATCAGTTTCAGTCAAAACCTAATAATGAAATAATAAAAATCCAAGGTGATACACATAATGAAAGGTAAAGCTAAACTAAAAGAATATAAACTAACAATAATAAATAATACAAATCAAATTTTGTAATTTGCCTTGTTTAAATTCTAAATTGAAACAATTAATGCAAATTATTTAAAAAATATTAAAAAATATATCGTCTCGATCTCGTGGACCCAATCTCGTGACTCGTCTTGTCTCGTAAAAATTGTCTCGTCCCATCCCTAAAGACTGTGTTAAACATGTAGTTAAATATGTGGCTGCATGTGCCACTTTGTGCAGCCGTTTTTAGTTGTAAAAATCTGTCTTTATTGTTGGAATGTGGGGCGGGGCTTGTGAGCATGCTCAGTTACATTTGACCAGCTGCAGACAATTGTCTGTTTACACAAAAACGTTTGAAATGGGACTACAATTGGTCGGAACCATATGCGCCAATTGGTTCTTCAAAAACCAGTTTATGGCTCCTCATTAGGACTGCCTGGGTTTACATGCACTGGCTAGTTATCCGGTTTTTCTGTATGTAAACGCCATGAGTGCTAGAAACAACTTTGATGCTTTCAGCCATTGTTTTTAGCTTGTTACAAACCGCTTCTTTCTTCAGTGCACCAGCAGGTTTAAATCTACACCCACAGCTGGCATTTTACATAGACAACGGTTTCTCGCTTTAATAAAAGATTCTCTTTAATAAGAGAATGCAAAAATTATTCCAAAAATGTATCGAATAACATGACTCGATAAATATAATTATTCATAAATCTGCATCTTTTGTATAAACACAAATTATGACACATTTCATAATAACGCCAGACAATATATTTCTAATATCAGTATTATTCAGTATGTTTATCTCTCAAGCTTCAGTTCAGAGACAGACACAATCAAAACATAGACAAACATATGCTTCACCTATCAATCAAACAAATACATGGCTGCTTACACTTTAATGGCTTATATTGTAATGGCTTTTAAAGGTTTATTCTTTGAACAGCAGTGTTTTCAAAAGTCAAATTAGTTCATTGGTTCATTGCCATTAAAGGAGACAAAGTGCTTTTTCTGTGTATTTAGAATACATTTTTAATATACTGTAAAACACAAAATTTATATAAAACTGCTTACAAAAAAGGGGCTTAATTAATTCCTGTGCCAAACTTCAGAACTGATAAGCTCCGCCTCTTTATAGCGATAAGTCCTGCCTCTTTATATTAAGATTTTAACAACAACAAGCAGAAGATTTTAAAAGTTGTAATTTTTATTGTTGTAACGTGGCTATGTGACTATTTTGAACCATACATGCTTTACTATGGTTCTGAAATTTTGGAATAATCACAAATTAATATAGACAAGTGGGCGGGGATAGGTGGAGGTGATGGGGCTTTTTCTGAGCACTGGAGCATCAGCTACAGGACAATACAAGATTACTCAAACAAGCATAATCATTCTTAATAAAACTTTGAAAGAAGGCTGTCAAAACAAGGTTAAAAACATGGACATTGGATTACTAATTCTGTTTAGGCTGAATTCTTACAGACATATTGACACATAGTGTAAGTGTGGAGCAGAGTTTCTTACTGAGGTAGATGTGGAAGAACAGCAGGTGGCAGAGTAGCACACAGGAGAGCACGCCCAGGGCAATGGTGACAGCAGCCAGCCCCGGGATCACAGCTCCAGCAGAGACCACCGGAGCGACAGGCAGGAACAGGAACCACACTGCAGACTCGTTACGCACTGAACACAGACCAGACCAGGAGGAGGAGAGTTAGGACTGGAAACACAAGGGTTAGATACATATAACTATTATAAACTATTATTAAATCTTGTGCTTATCTATGGTTAAAGGTCGATAAACACAAAAATGTACCGTATATTGCATTATTGAATAATGAGCTTCTGTGACTGAAGGCACTGAGAGGTACAAAATTCGGAATAAATTCAGTACTTACTGCACTGTGCTTATTAATGGGTTTCACATTCTAGAAATAACATTGTACTTTGCCATGAAATATATGTATTTAAAAAATCAATAACTGAAAAATTTTTCATTACAAAAAGAAAAAAAAATCATGTAAACAATATTAATTTTAACTGCCCCCAATTTGATTGAAATAACATTGTTATGTAGAATGCATCTGAAACCCAGAAATTTACCGTAGATATACCCTATATATTTTGTTCAGTCCATTACATTTTACAAAAAGCAGAACACCTTCTTATGGTTTGTGTACACTGACAGGTGAGGTGGGTGTTGGTTCAGCACACTTGTGTGTTTCTTGCAAACTGCCTGTTACAGCAGCTGCAGTCCACTATGTCTGTATTTGTCCAAACCCACAGATTCACATGGATTTCCGCGAGAACACTTGTATAATCCTCAGTGCTGTGGTATCCAGAAAAAAAAAAAATCTTGCTGAACATGGAGAAACAGCGTTTCACTTTTATGCATTTCCTTTTTTTTAAAGATCTGGAATAGTCTTTCTGATGATGTAAGACAGGCCTCCACTGTGACAATGTTCAAATCTAGGCTCAAAACATTTTTGTTTGTCTGTGTGTGTGACTGAAATAGTTGAATCTGCACTCTTCATTTCTTCCTGGCGTGAATTTGAGGGATTTACAAAAAGACGTGTAAAAATTGGAAGTCTGTGGTGCTGGGACACGAGGATCAAGCGCTGGTGTAAACAAGAAAGTACTTCCGGTTTATTGTCATCTTTTTACTTTTTTAAGCCTCTGCGACTCTGAGCTGCTTTTTAAACCCGTTTTATTCAATGCATTGAGGTTGAATTATGTTGGGCACATTATGCCATTTGCCTCGACAAAGAGGAAACAGCTGATGCTAATGCACTAGCTTTGCATTGTCAAGTCTATCGGAGCAACAAATACAGTTTTCATCACTGGAAATGCAGCGGTTTGTCACAGGATCAAGTTGCTGTTTGGTGAGGAACATTATTTCATGTTTCTGTCTGCTCTTTTCCGTCTAGTTTTCGCCTGAGCCTGTGTTTTCTCCTGTTCAGTCATCGAGCCTAAATGGAGGTATGCATTAGCGTCCAGGGTAAAGGCAGGGCCAAAAGCGACTCACTACAGACCCAGCAAACAGGCGGGACGGGTCGCTTTGCACAGTAGAAACAGCATAGGACCGTTCCGTAAAACCCCGAGCCGAGCCTCTGAATTGCTGTCTGTACTTATATTTTGCCCCTTTTAATTGTATGTGATTTTACCTTGAAAGTGTTTGTCTGTGCGGAGTTTAGACGGATCCACAAAGAACTCGATAAAAACATAAGAGGCAACTATTAGCACCAAACAGACTCCAAACAGGGCCGACGCCACACTCAGCAGGAACAGGCTGCAACAACAAACATAACTTATTTAATAGTTCAGCAGAGAGATATGCATTGTATTTTTGTGTGTAGGAATCAGGACAACACTGACTTGTAGTTACGGCTGCCCACACAGTTGTTGAGCCAGCGGCAGTGATGGTCGAAGTTAGCCACACATTTGTTACAGGCACTGCAGTGTTTTGATTTAGGCCCCCTAAGACACACACAAGATAAATGTTAATAAAACACACACGTACATACAGAAGACTTACTGCTATATACTTCATTTGTAGGTAATGGCTGCTAGGCTACTGTTCATTTGCTGTTTGGTTGATTAAATGGCTAATCTTAGGCCTGCTGCACACTAAAAGATCTAAAGTTCTAAAAAAAAAATCTAAATGTGACCAAAAAAGGTGATTTCTGGAACAATTCTTTGTCTCATAGTTGCAGATGCACAAATTTATTATCTTGGATTGTAACTTGTGATTGTGTGTTTGTTATTAAGATGTTTTTGTTGCAGGAAATAAACAATAAAAATCTCTGTCATGACTTTTAGTGGGTTGACATGGCCACAGACAGACGGTTTCTCTTGTTTATTTCCATGAAAAGGTTGTTCCTTTAGCTGTATTTTTTTCACATTATGGTATAAAATGTAGTTATTCTATTTCAGAATGTATGTACAAATATGGCTTTAGCTTTCTACTCTACTGAATTGTGTAGATTTAACCTCCAGAAAGTAACACAGTGCTCTTTAACTTAGCCAGACTGGCACCACCTAGTGCCTCCACCGCATTTCATTTCACTCCAGCTCTAGGTCAAGAATTTCAGTGTTTGTTGTTGCTTGAATCAAGCTTGAGACGATTGACCAATCAGCAAATAAAAATCAAGCTCTGATGTCAAATTCAAGTGTCTGTTTGTAGTTCTGCAGGTTTACCATTAAAGGGGAACTATTAGGTTATTGTTATGATGGCCTCCCTTCACCATTAGTTTACTCACAGTTATATTTGAATTGATTCATGCATGTTGGAGTAATCTTGTATTGTTCTTCAGCTGCAGCTCAAGTGCTCAGAAATCCCGTTCTCACCTACCACCTATCCCCTCCCACTTGTCTGTATTTATTGTTATAATTCAAAAGATTAATACTCAAAGTGGAACTGTCTCATATCCACTTTCCAACAATAAAAATTGTTTTTAAAAATCTGTTGCTTTTTACAGTTACATTTTAAAATGAAGAGGCGGGGCTTATCAGATCTGCAGTTTTGAACAGAAGTCAGTAGAGCTGTTCCTATTTTTAAGTTGTTTTAGATCAACTTTGTGTTTTACAATGAACAAAAGGTAAATTACCGATCTGCACATGTTTTAGTTTCTTACTAAATATAATTAAAAAAACCACAATAGGTCCCCTTCAAAGTTGCAGTTGCTAGAAGTTTAGATTCAAATATCACCTTTTTATGATGCAACGGAGCCGCTTTAGCTCGATTTATCAGCGGTTTCCTTTCACTCGATTACAAACGTCCATGTTTCTACTGTACTTCCCGACTACAACTGATGTGTTGGCGCGTACATATGTAACATCAAGTTACAAGTTACAATCACTGCCAACGAACAAATGGCAGTGATTGGTTAATACAAAAAAGGACTCGCCCACCATAGAACAAACCAGCTCCAATGCTGAGACGTCAGAAGTGAAATGAAACCGGCTGATACATCAGGTTGCCTTTAACCCACACTTTTTGTTAGAACGGGAACCATGCAAAAAATGTAAATTAATAAACTCTAATTTACAGAAAACCAAGACCAACATATCGGACTAAAAATACGTATCGTCAGGTATCGACAGGTTTCTGAGAATCCAGGCATTGGTCGTGAGAAAACAAGCATCCTTAGGTCAGAGTCAACAGCAGCCTGTGGAAAGAATGGAGAGATAAGAGAGCTCTGCAAACATCAAACACGCACACACTGTCCCTTCTGTTGAGTCCTCATCGTCATAAACTCAAAAAGCTTCAGGGTTATTCTACTGAAATGTAGTTCATTCAGATTTCAGCTGCTGAGGCTGTTTGGAATGCTGCTCGAGTTATAGTGTCATTGATAATACAATAAAATGGGGCAAAGACAGAAAAAAACACTTCCTATGGAGCTGCTGACCTAGTTCTCCCAAAGCATGCTGGGAAACGCTGTCCCACTGACCTGCCGCCGACTCACAGTGAGAACTTTTACTTATTTACACCACACCTCAGGCTCTGCATTAAACATGTTCTGCTGTCTGAACGCTTTAGGAACAGAAAAGTGACTTATAAATTATTCAAACACGTAAAAACAACTACGGTGGTGCAGTGGATAGCGCTCTGGCCTCATAGCAAGAAGGTCCTGGGTTCAACTCCTGGGCCGCCCGGGGCCTTTCTATGTGGAGTTTGCATGTTCTCCCCGTGTCTGCGTAGGTTTCCTTCGGGTACTCCGGTTTCCTCCTACAACTAAAAACATGTCCAATGTGCCCCCCCTCTCCCCTCCCCAGGACTACAGATGGAAATTAGCTGTAAAAGCTACAATCTGGTACAAGCATCTCTGCTATTGGGCTTAATTTCATTGCACATTGTCCTTAATAAACAGAACCTTACCTTAACAATGGAGGATTTTGATCGAATGTTTGGAATATTTTCTATTCTTTCACGCATGAAGTGCTTTTTAATTGAATGTATGACTGGTAAAGACACCGACAGAGAAAAATAGTGATTAAAAGTGTTGTCGATAGGTCCACCAAACAATCAGACACATTTTTATGTAATATTTTATTGTATTGAATTGTATGTGATATTTTGAAGTCAGATTTCATATGTCATGTGTCACATATACAAGGTAAACATGTCCAAATGTAATCTAATTTTTACTGAATCATAGTAAACCTGACTTATTTTTAATCTAAAAAGCAATGAACATGAAGTTTATTTGTTGATGTTTTCATTTTGTGTTTTGGTTCTCAAGAGATTTATCCAATCAGAAAGCACAAAGAGCCTCACATGACTCTCTTGTTTAGGTTGATAGTTTGGTTTGTAAGCAGCTGAAGTTAATTTTGAACCATGAATCTGGAACATGTTTGAGTTTGAACTGATTTTGCACCAGGACACAACACAACTGTCTGTGATAGGCTAATGCACTTGTTTCCACACAGTTCTCATTGGGCTCCATCCGAGTTGAGTAGATACTGAGATTACAAAAAGTCAGGTGTCTGATAAAGTGTCTTCTTGTTTCTGATTGGTCAGCAGTTTCTAATTTTAAAATATGGGTCATTTTAAATGTTCAACTGAGATGGTTATTGTGCATCTTATTTACAGTTCTTAAAAATAAAAATGCTAAAAACATTTTTCAATTACATCAATAATGGGTGATTTATTGGTATCAGTAAGGCTGTATTTATCAGTATGGGCCACATTGAGATCATTGAAAATGGTTAGGCCAACAAAAAGTAGCTGCATTATTACGTAATAAAGCCACAGAAAATGTTATATCTCAGATAAAATCTATATTTTTTCTCTAGTGAAAAGAACGTTTCTGATCTTGTGAGCTGCGCTACAGATTTTAAAATGTAATTATCGGTATCTGCAAATATTGGTTATCGGCCACAGCAGGAGGCCAAATATCGGATCATGTCAGCATCCATATGGGTCCATCCAAAAACAATACTGTGTGAATCATAGACATATAATTAGTAGACGTGCAATCAGCATCTCTGCTCTGTTGCTACAACTCAAACAGAGCGACGCCGGATTCCTCCTGTAGAGGTGATGATGCAAATCAATTGAACACAATGGCAGAAGTTGCACTTTTATGGATTAAACGAGCTTAAACAAGCGATTTCAGCAAAACCATGAACAAAATGGACTGATTTGTGTCTTATGAAGCTTCTTTAAACAACTTTGGCGATGTGAGATTATATTTCTCAAACAATTATATTTTTAGGCTGGAAATGCTCCATCAGTTGTCAATGCGACAGACGCGCCTTCACAAAGAAGTGAAGCTATAACTTTGTTTGGTGTTATTTATGTAATTTGTCTGTAAAAAAGGACGTTTGTGTCACAAGAGCCTTAAAAGATGCATAAGTTCGCTAACCGTTAGCAGTTTTATACACAATTTTTATCTACAATAAAATACTAAAAGGTTTGTAAACTCAAAAATAAGTTGTAACAAGGCTCTGACCTTTGCTAAATGTAGTTGGTAGGTTTGTACAGCTGACACGCTCTGGATCTTTCATAACTTGCATTTTTGCGGGCTAATGCGAACGGCTATAGGAAAATAAACAGTAGAACGCTCCGGACAAGCTTAAATCTTACCGGACTAGCTCAGATGTTAAGTGTTCGATAGCATCAGAGTCGGACTGCGCGTCTACTGATTATATGTCTATGGTGTGAATTATAAATCTTTCTAGTCATCTTCAGTCATGATTTTTGGTTGATCACATGATAGAAATAATAGTCCGACTTACTGACTGTGTTAAAATAATAGTTACAGCCCGCGATAGCTTGTCACACATGATTTGAGCAGAAGGATGAGCTACGCCTGAGCACACTAAGAGGAGGCAGAGTGTTTTGGTCGCTGCCGTCACACTTGTTTGCCGACAGGAAGCTAACACCTCCTGTGGGCTGTGCTAATGATGTGAGCTGCTGCTGCTGCTGCTGGACACCTGTCTGTGGAGAGCACTGAATGTACAGGAGCACGT
Organism: Mugilogobius chulae; assembly: GCA_038363315.1. NCBI lineage: Eukaryota > Metazoa > Chordata > Actinopteri > Gobiiformes > Gobiidae > Mugilogobius > Mugilogobius chulae. The sequence continues at coordinate 22,313,809 of CM076401.1, read as the reverse complement.
CACATTGCTGCTGCTGCTGCTGCTGCTATAGAGACACACCACCACAGGACAGGCCCAAAGACAAGATTCAGACTCCTGTGCAACCAATACATTTTTGTGTGCTTAAAACTAATAAACCTTTTCTGCCAAAAAAGACAAACAAGGAACAATAGCTTGACCAAGAAGGATAACTGTATTTTAGAGGTGCCTTTTGCGCAGACTAATGCATATAATCCCTAAAAATCTACTGACATGAATACAAACTCCTACATGAGTTATGGACTAAAGAAAATCAGGTTTTATTAGCTCTAAGACAAAACAATGATAATTTTAAAACAAAATGCATAAACATGGAGTTGTTTAAGGATTTGTGAGCGTCCACACAAATCAGTAAACCAGCCTGAAGCCGGTGTAATGCCTGAAAGTCACAAAACTAGAGGAAGACTTGACACTGAGCGTGAGCAGAAAAGTTGTTGAATGTAAACAGAAACTTAGAGAATTATTTTAAACTTAACAAACATTCTGAATGAGCAACATAGATCTAAAACCTACAGAAGAGACATAGAAAGTGGATTCTTCAGATTCTTTAGAGTTTGACAAAGCTTCAAAACAGAATTAATGCAGAGATTGTAGTTGTAGTTATTTAATTTTCCTCTGTCTTCTGTGGTTTATAGAGCAATGAGATGCAGATTTTTGTAGTGAACTCATATAAAGGTCAGTACATTCTGCAGATGAGGCGTGACTCTGGAGCAGTGATGTAAAAGAATAGATTCAGGGCCTAATTTATCGATCCAGGTTCTAATTGGGGGTATAACTGGAAAAAAACTGTAAGCATTATGTATTCAATTTACTATTCAAACAAAATTCTACATATCTCATCATGTCAAACTAAAAAAATGTTTGTTTGAGGTGTCAATACATCTGACCCTAACAGGACACGTGTATTTACTGTATACCTATGCCAAAAGTCTAATTATCCAATGAACTCACGCGATTTTAAAGCTGTTCTATAACATACAAGTACAAATTTTGGTTGAGTAAGACTTCATTGACCAATTAATTGACTATGCGACTAAAGACCAACAGCCACAAAACAGGTACGCACCACCTCTGAATTTGCATTAATAATCTCTGTGAAACAAAAAGGTCAGCTGTGTCAAGTGTTTGCTCCCCTTAACCTATTTTGCAAGTGAGCAAATGCTTGATAAATGAGGCCCTCAGTATAATAAATTGTAAAGTAATCATCAGAAAAACATGTGATGCTGCTGTGACGTGTCTTTGGCGCAGTAAACCACACACACCAGGAGGTTTTTGAACACTGAGCTGTAACAGTGAGTGGTTTTGCAGTGAGTCCATGAGTGTGACATGTCCGGTACTCACACGTCGACCTGGCAGAGGAAGCAGTGGCAGTTCTCGATGACATGAGCGTGTTTGGAGCGGTCGAACACAGGCACTGGTCCTCGGTGAGTCCTGCTCCTCACGTTTAAGTCAGCCGGGTCTATGGACACAGCCAGCACATGGACACACAGGTGGCACGCGAACATGATGCCAGTGCACTGACCAACACAACGCTCAGGAAAAACAAGCTTTTATAAGAGCAAAACATCACATAACATTATGATACTTTATGGTGCACTGTTGACCTTTTGTGGTAATGTCACTTTATTGATGTTATTGTGTCATGTGGAAACTGTCACAGCACTAAACTAAATGTATCTGTAATAACTGTATCTGTTGTCAAAACAACCATGAAAATCATGCTTTCTTTCACGTGGAGCTATTTGTCTTTAAGGTGATACAAGTTCAGAAGTTTAATGCAAAAGTGTGGAACATTCCAGATAATTATCAACATCTCGTTGGACAGGCAGGTTGAATCGCCACCAGAACAGCTACATAAGTACATTAGTACATTAATAGTTATGCATGTTGTTTGGAACAATTCACTTTATTTGAGATTTAGTTTCTGTTTTGTTACGACTCAAAGACAAAAAAAATAGACTTCTTGGGGATTCTTTCCGCAGACCTGCACAGCTCTCACAACTGCCCACACTGCTCTGAGTTTCTGTACTTGTAAGTTCTGTGGGACCTGCTCAGTGCACACCGAGGTCCACGTAAATAGACATAGTACACATGGTTAAAACCCTAAAGGTGGACACACTGAACTTTCACACTGACAGAGCATTCTTTGAGTATTTGCTGTAACTTTGACACTGATGAAGTGCTGAGACCTGGTCCTGCAGCCTCAGGAGAATCATGCTTCCTCACAACTGCTCACAGGTTCAATAATAGAGTTACTGTTCTCCATTAGCACTGAATGTGTATTATTATGAATTGTTTATGCAAACAGTCAAAGGTGATGACAGTGCAGGTCAAAGACAACTTCCTTTTACACAAGTCTTTTATAATAAGTCATCACAACACATTACATGTTCTATGAGGTTACAAAATTAAAATGGATATATCCATTTTTGTCAATATCACCCAGCCCTAACAGCTAAAACCTAAATGTGTGAAGGATACGATATATCCGGCGGGCATCCAGTGAGGAGGCAGCAGAGGCACAAACACTCCAAACCCTGTGATGGCGAAGTAAGCGTAGAGCAGCCAGGCCAGCATCTGAAAGGGTGAGGAGGCCAGCTCCATCCGTTTGTCCTGGAGCAGACAGGCACATCGGCCCGGCGCGGACCCTCCTCCCCCACCGGAGCTGTTCTGTTCGGGTTCTTACTGCACACCTCCATCGGCCTGGAAACACAACATTCAGGCATTTTGCATTAGGACTTTTATCTTACCATGTCATTTACGTTAAATCTAAATTCAGTTCGCATCGTTAGACTTGATGCTTTTTCTACAATGCAGATCTCTAGGGCTGTACTCGACCAAAGAAATTCTTGATCGACTAAAAACATGTCCCATCGACCGATAAAAGTAGAGTTGTCAAAAATATTGCATTTGAACAAAAACCAATAATGTTAACAGGACAAAAATTTGAACAAAATTTGATATTTTCTGCAAATAAAATAAAGTAATCTTGAGTTTCATCAAAACTGGTTTGAAACTAAAATATTTGATCATATACTTGCATTTGTGCTGAAAATGTCAGTCCGTTGTATAAAAATCTGACTTTCTTGAAAGGGCATTCTAATTCTCATTGTGGGATCGAGATTCAAGTTTGTTCCTTGGTATCAAATTAGGGATGTTCATGGTTAACTGATTAACCAATTAACCGTGACTAATGTCTTGATCGAGTGAGACGTCTTTCACCGGTTAACTGACAAATATACAATTATGCCAGCAGATAGCGCTAACTGTCCCTGAACAGTTCTGGCGTTTGTCAGAGAAGGAAAAAAAGATTGCTAAAACTACAAAAACACTGTTTATCTCAAAAGGACTGAGCAAACCTGCATGACACTGCAGTGTTTATGGACAAATATCAACCATGCATGATTAATTAACTTGGATTTTATGTTGTGAAGAAAACAGACTGGGCTATTCAACTTGCCAAGGAAACTATCGATGTTTTTAACTGTTCAATACAGCAAGCTAAGGTTAGCATCAACTTTAAAACATGACTCCTTATTTGAGAGTAGTTTTATATAATACATAGTGAACAGTGCATTAAACAGTGTTTATAGAGGCTTCTATTCAGCTGTGTTGGCCCAGTTTAAAGGTCTGTCACTGACTCGCTGCTCAGCGTTCACTCTCGTAGCTGCTGTGTCCATTTATAACACTTTCAGTGAAAATAACAGCAATAAAAAAGTACCGCGTTAACGTGTTCGGTTAACCGATTATTGACCGTGAAGAGCTCCAACTAACGGTTAAAGAAATCTTTCAAAACGCGCATCCCTAATCAAAATCGAGTTGGACGTTTTAGGATTGTTACAACTCTGCAAGAAACCTGCTCAAAAAGACATAATGTTATGTAGTTTATGCAAAAACTATAGTTTATGCAGAAAATTAATAGAAAACAGTGTGTTTGTATAAAAAATATTTTATTCGTTAGCATTTAGCATTGTGCCTCTTTTTTTTCTTGCTTCCATCTGTCTAAAATAAATAAAAATGCACTTAAAGGCTTTGTACGATGACGCATGTGAAGGTCTGAACTTGTTATCAGTGATTATCCAGTAGAAATATGCTCTCTGCTTTGTGGTTTTTAAAGATGGAACTATCCACAGGTATTACACAAACCAGAACTATCCACAGCTGCAGTATGAAAAGAGCCTATTATCTTTTGTCCAGCAAATGACATATGTAGAGGTAAATCTACAGCCGTTACCTAGCAACTATATTATAACTATGGGCCGAAGTCCACATAAATGACACAGACGTTATGATTTAACAAATGATAATATCTAGTAACACTTGGCTTAATGTTGTACGTAAATTGTTTTTGAATTTTGATACTTTTGATGCTGCAAATTGCAATTTAAACTTTCTTGTCAATTTCTTCATACGTGCATTTTCACTGATATTTTCCACAAACACTATCACAGCAAATTAACGTCAAAATGAGAAAAAAGCGCCAATCATTAGGGCTTAAAGAAGACGCCACATCTCATCTTCTCACATTCTGCAGCATTTAGGAGCAGTCTTATTCCACAGCAGCAGCAGCAGTGACAGGTCTTGGCAGTTGTTTTCGCAGGAAAATGTGTGTCTCTGGAGATGAGCCGTTACTGGAGCAGAATCAGAGGTATCTTTATTTAGGTGTGTCCTCTCTGTGGAAAAGGCTCCTCCTGTCGCCGTATAAAGCATTAGTGCGCACTTGTAATCAGCGGTAATTGGCCTCCATTAGAGCTCTACGCAACGAAAAAACACAGGAAAGTCCCGTCGCCCTGCTGCTCAGCCTGAATGCATTTGCTCCATTATCTATAATAAAGATAATTATTCTGGACCTTGTCATTTTAAATCAGGCCACACTGAGCTAGAAGGATTCATGTGTTTGCACAAATCAGATGATATGTCTGTAATAGCTCCAAGCACTAGGCAGTACAGAAGCATTTATAAATCTTTTTACTTATTGCAAGATTTGGTCTATTATAGAGGTATGCACTGATGTAATTTTAAATAAAATGCTGCTAAACATTATAACTGAGTGGCAAAATATGATAAGAACACCTGATAAAATGTGTTTCTTGGCTGTTGTTGATCTATTTCTTTTGCTTTTGAATGCATCAACTAATGAAGGTGCCTTTTCTGTTGTCACGGTAACAGCGCAGAGTTTAGCTAGCTTAGATTCTAAAAGGAGTTGGAGATTTAGGACATTATTATTACTGCTGCGCAACAAATAATTCACTAATCGAATTTATTAAGCAGAGAGAGGTAAGGAGTTGAACTGTATGATCTCAAATCTGTGTCAGCCTCAATGCTCTTGGTGTTTTTCTGCTTTTCTAACACTGTTTATCAGAATTTTTCTTTTTACATGTCAGATACAACCTCAATATTCAGCTTATATTTGTAATCAAACTGAAGCTGTTTTTTGGGTTTTTTTTTTTTTTGCTTTTCAGTTTACACAAGAAAATGTAATTTCTTTCCATTGACTCTCATGCATTTTTGCCACACTCTTACTACTGACAGAAAAAAAAGAAGTAAGGATTAAGATCTAGTCAGTTTCTTGATTGCTAAAAAAAGTTCTTAGTTTGTGATTTTGGTCATTAAGAGACTAGTGTGGGGTGTGTGTCAAACAATTTATCAGATCACAATTTCGATTTTATCCTGATGTTAATATTTGTCGATGATGTTTTAGTTTGATGTCAAAATTTTATTAGTGAACTAAATATTTTCTTTAAATTATAAGGATTTGTAAGACGCAACCACAAAAATGAATAAGAGAGTTTCAAGATTTAGGAAGCAAATTATTGTGCTAATTTACCTTTTAGATTTAAATAAACTGCTTTCTATTAATTTGTATTAATTCTTGCTCTTGTAATAAATTTAGTCTTGAGCACAGCCTTGGTCAGATACTTCTTAGTTTGAGAGCCATGCCGTCTGTTAGTGGACAAATGATTATCTGGATGTCTTTACTCGATCAATCATTTCTTTGGTCATCACACTCCCCACTTAGTTCATCAGCATCTGCTTATTATCAATGAAAGATTATATGTAATAAAGTAAAATTCTGTTTAATTTCATGTTAGTTTCTTCAGAATCAGAAAGCTTAGAATTAGGTTATAGGTTTATTGTCATCTTAAGTTACAAGCTATAAGTTTACGCAATTTATTATATTTTGTATCTGTATTACTAAATAGCTTACTGGTGGTTTAGTAACTTAACTAATAATAAAAGAAGCAGATTGTTAGTTAGATTTTGAAACCTGAATCACCCTATTTCATACAATTCATCATAATTACCTGTTTATCAGTAGTTAACAGCACAGTGGTCGTTGTTGGTCCCTCCTCCCCGCACATCCTCCATCTCAGCCCGGGATCCAGGCCCTTCAGGCGGCGTGGAGCTCCCGTGTCACCCCGGTGTGGAGCTCCAATCGTCTGGGTCCTCAATCCACCTCGAGTGCCCCCCTAATTCCTCACGCTTCTGTCCAGACTCTAGCACGAATCCATCCTCGCCGAAAAGCCAGATTTCACCGGAGAAAACACAGCACGTTAGCGACAATTACACAGTTTATTCCCCTGGTCACAGATTATCGATAGGTTTGTGTTGCTAGCCTGCTAATCTGCAGAAGAGGCTAGTCTGCAGCAGCGTGGAGCGGTGAAGGAGGCGTGTGAAGCGGTCGGTTCAGCAGCAGAGACACGCCGATGCAAAGAAAAACGTGAATATAAATGTTTAAACTACAAAAATGTGCTTAATATTCATCAGACATAGCGGTGCATAGCGGAGCGTGGTTAGCAGCAGCAGGCAGATTAGCCTTCTGTCTCTGTGACTCCGCCGCCTCAACTGTCTGCGCCGTGCGTGAGCGGTTTCCCTGGCAACGGAGAAACGGGCCATAAATCCAAGGCATTTCGTTCGACTGGCCTCATTAATGATTTATTAACGTGTTTTGTGTTTATTAAAAACGTGTTTTATTTTTATTTTTTTAGTTAGTTAGTTAGTTAGTTAGTTTTCTCATAATTGTCGTGGTGATCCAAAAAAAATAAAAAATAAAAATAAAATAATAGTTAGATAAATATTAATAACAAAAAATATAATATAATAATAATAATAATAATAATAATAATAATAATAATAATAATAATAATAATAATAATAATAATAATATTAATTTTTTTGTTTTTTTTTTTTTTTTTTTTTTTTTTTGCTTGATTGGTACCTATTTACATTTTCTATTAGACTAACGCAAGAGACTTTGTGCAAAAAGACTAAGTTGTGTTCGTTTAGAAAGTTAAGGTGATCAACTTAGGTTGTTTTTATTGCAAAAGTTGCAACTCTGATTCCATTAAAACAAATATATTTTCTTTAGTTTCTGTTTTAAATCTGGGTTATTAGTACTAGTTTTGACGTAGTTTTGTCTTGAACAAGTCCTAGCTGGATATAGGCCTAGTCTTATTTACCTCAGGAACGTTCAGGTTCAGGAAAAGGTTATTTTGCAGTGCAGTTTGTGAAACCTTTTGTATTCGTTCACAAAATCTAGTCATTATTTTACCTTTATTAAAACAGTTGTAGATATATTTTACCCTAAAATGCTATATTAAAAGTGGTGACAGACTCAAAAACCGTGGCTCAGATCAATCCGGTTTTAAGGTAAATAGGGTTTAGTTAACTTGGAGCTCAAGCCAAATGCCTGAGATTTATGGAACCAGTGTTTTTCATTGGTTACTAGAAAGAGACCACGCCCACAACTGTCCGCAGGTGCGATCACGTAATGAGACCAGCAGATGGCAGCATTAAAGCTTGAATCACTTGAACACTACAAGTGATTTTCTAACTGTAACATAACAAAATGTGGGTTATGTTAGGGAAAGAAAAGTTTATTCTATCAGCTATTCAAAGGTTTTTAAAACATCATCACAACTAATCCATGTAGCTTCTTCAGTTCTTACAGATTCTATTTGTAGGCCTATGCATATAGTTTTGCAACGTTACATCTAAAAACGATAATAAAGTATTTTATTGCAGGAAGTAAACTTGATATTTCTCAGTTCACAAAATGAACTCTAGTCTAGAACTAATGAAAAGCCGTTCTAAACTTTTTGGAGGCTCAAAATGCATTAGCAAGTGCGTGAAAATGTGAATTTTAAATCATTAAGACAGTAAATTTATGTACAGCATCATTAAATCTCGTGAGAATCTAGCTAAAGATTTCCTTCAGAGGTCCTTTAAGTCAGGGGTTCACAACCTTTTTTGTCTTGAGTTTCCCCTAATCATGATCTCACACATGTTTTTTAGATACATTTTATCTTTACTCATATAGTTTCACTTATAGCCCTTGCATGATATTGTTTTAATATATTGCATGTCAAAAACTGCCTCTTAACATGTAAAATCTGCTGCAATTAACATTTTTATCTTACAATACTTGCAATTTTATCTTTCTTTTAAATCTGCAGTCATCCCAAGTACCCCCTGGCAAACGGCCGCGTTCCCCTGGGGTCCACATACCCCTGGTTAGGAAACACTGCTTTAAGGGGACACTGTGTCACTTTTCTGGTGGGTAGTATGATATGTGTTCATGGACATGTTAATGCAGAGCTAGTATTTTCTTGATTTTTCAGTGGGACATGGCCTCTGGGCTGAATGTGCCTGATGCAACACCACTTTTACCACAACCGGGTCACACAAAATATCCACAAAACTAGAATTGTTTTAACTTGATGGTTTGATGGATCATTAATATAGCACATTTACACAGACAGATGTCTTCTAAAGTTTTCACACAGCAACCCCTCGTCCACACTCAGTGACAGCAGCAGCTCTGGGGCAGTTCAGCAGAAGTGAGTTGCCTTAACACTGGCGCCTCAACCTCCTACCACCATCAAGCGTTCCCTAACCTGCATGTTATTGCATGTTAAATATTTTGCTTATCTTTCTTAACAAAACACACTGAAACACCTACTGAAACAGGGCATGACTATTACTACTATTAGGATGAATGAGAACTAACTCAAAATAAAATGTCTAGGGTTTCGTGATAACTCAAAATTAAACCAGTAAGTAAGAACAATTATATTTCCTTTTTGGAAGGAGTAACAAGATTTATGTTTTAAATCTGACAACTTCCTCTCATAAATCTCTTGACACATGCTTAATATCAACATGTATTTATTTTGGTTGCAATTGCAGTTTGAAATGTCATTAGAGAAATCGTAACATCTGTGTGTGTCATAGATGAAAATGTTGTGTTGTATGTGTTAATGGACAAAAGCCAATTATAAACCTCATAAAAGCAGCCAGACTGGGTGAAAACAAGCCAAATGTTTAGTAAAATCATAAATATTATGTACACAATGTTTTAATGAAAACTGTAGTCTAATCTATAGAGACTGATCTGTTTTTTTTTTTCTAAATGCTATAACTTAATATTTGACAAAGCCGTGCACTTTGGAATGCCAGATCCACTAACGGGAATCCCTCAGCGTCACATGTCTGTGGTTTGGTTTGCAGCTGTAAAAGACCAGATCAGCTCACAGATGTGCAGGATTCCACCTCCCTCAAACTTCAGGGGTCCATCTGCAAAAAAAAAAAAAAAACAGCCCGTGTTTTCACAAATCAACGCTTCTCCGCCAGGCCCGTCGTTGCATAACCGGACCCAGAAGCACACCGCACACTTTTGTGATTTAGAAGAGGTTTTTCCGTCTTGTTGTAAATGCTTTTGATTGAGCAGCGAGATTTCTGATAATTTGGGACTTTGCGTGGTTTACAAGTCTTCCAGGTGGAGTAAAAATCTGCTGGCGGAGGTTTGATTTCCAGTAAATCAAAGTTGAGTGCAGATACGTCTCGAAAGTGGGAAAGAAGCAAAAGGTTTCAAATCCACATTTTTGATGGGAACACTCAGGCAATCCAAGCCTGTCTGAGAGCTTTAGCGCAGCCAGGAAAGTTATACATGCAACACTCAGACCGGTAAAAGTGATGTTGATTTATTACAATGGAAAGATATTGACAAGTTGCATTACACTGTGTAAACTTTGAGCTGATTTTGACACAAGTTTTAGTTGCATGACAATTTCAAGATTGTGGGAAATGTCAGCTCCTCTGTACAACTCACTTGTGCAGTGTCTGTGGGGCTGTGAGCTGCGATGAGCTGCGATGAGCTGCGATGAGCTGCGATGAGCTGCGATGAGCTGCGATGAGCTGCGATGAGCTGCGATGAGCTGCGATGAGCTGCGATGACCTCACGACAGACACACGACATGTTCAAATAATCTTATTTTAAAATGTGTCCCTGGACCTTCTCTGACATCGATCTTTTTGGCCCTTGCTTCAGTTGAGTGTGAAAGACCTGCTTTTGACAGTGGTGTTTCCCACATGATAAAAAAAGCAATGGACATGATGTTCATGTGTTGAGGTGTTTTGGGTTTCAAGAGGATGATCCAATCAGAAAGCAGAATGAAACTCACATGACTCTCTCTTGAGTTGCCAAATGGTGTATTAGAGCCTGAAGCTGATTTTAAACCATGACTCTGGAACATGTTTGAGTCTGAACGCACTCTGGCAACCTAAGTTCACCTGTGATTGCAATACCTGTTTAACCCTTTCTTGCATATCACTCACTAAAGTGTGCACCAAATAACCCCTATTGGTACCCTCATAATATGCTTTATATAAACAACCTTCTACATCAACAATATGCACATGTGTATGTCATTGTGAACAGATCTCAGAGATAGCAAGATCTATCTTTTCCTGCAAAGCTGGCTGTTTCTTCAGATTTTACAATAAATGAGTTGTAGGCGTTTGGACCATGATTGAAGAACCCAGGTCTAGAAACCAGAAGTTTCTACTGAAAGCATTAATACATTCTGCTTTGTAATTGAAACTAGCTGTTTGATTCAGAAGGTTGTATCCGTAACTGCAAAAGTGTACAACTTTTTACTCCAAACTGTGACATTTTTTTGAAAAACTGATTATGTCATGTTGATTATGTTTCTAATGAGCTTATCTGACTGCAATTTGACAATCGTGTCATAAGTGGAACATAGGTCATGCAAGAAAGGGTTAAAACCATTAGTTTTGCATCTTACATATTGTTCATTTAAAAGGGGATACAAGCAAACTCGACTTTTTTTTTAATTTCTATTCTAAAAGTGTCTCCTCATCAAAAACTGCTGAACATTTGTCTGTGAAATATCTTTTGTTCGCCTCACAACACCATCTTGAAAGTTCTGATAGATCTTTGAGACATTCTACACTGTTTTTAGTCCATAAATCATCCAGACTCATTATGAGAATTTCTGCCACATTAGCACATCAGGCAAGATGGATTTGATTGCTTACCCTGTAAAATTTTGTTTTCAGTCAGTAGATAGACTCTGACTCAATTCCTGATGTGGGAACACATGACTGTCATGAGTGCTTTTCTACACATTTTTTTTTTGTCTTGGGGCATGCAATTACAAAGTTAGGGGTACTCCTTGTTTGGTGGAAAAAAACACGAAAAAATGCATCATATTTGTCCTTAAACCAAATTTGATTCCTCTTAACCAAAAGCACTTTTTGAGCTTCAAAAACAACTGTTGCCATGGAAATCTGACATATTTGCAAATTATTGTGAAAGGTAGTGGAAGGACCAAGTCAGTGTTTTGTATATTTAAAGTCTTTGGCATCAAGACCGAGGTCACTGACCTTATATGTTCAAGTCAAGTCCAAGTCTTGTGATGTTAGATTCTGTTTGATTTTAGCCGTCTGTCTTTACAGTGTTTATATTTCAGTTTTCATCTTTTTATTCTCCAATAGAATAAAAAGATGAATAGGGCAGAGCGGGGGTTGGTTGTCACACTTTTTACTTTGATTTGAATTTCTCAAAAACAGCAAACCTCACATAACCATTTTAACAACAGAGAAAGCTAAAGTCTTGTGTACTAATGAATCCAGCTGCTGTTCTGTCTTATTCTGATCAAAAGTTATTGATCATTAAATGTTAATTGTTCACCTGTGACAACCAACCCCAAGACTGGGTTGGTTGCCACAATGTTGTGTCAATGGGAGACGATGACAAATGTGTCTTGTCTTTGGTTTGATTTTTATGTTGGATTTATTCATTCATTTGATTCAAGAATGTTTTACATTTTCTGAATCAGGAGACGTTAAATTACATGAAAAAGGCAAATGGAAATTTAAAAATGCATTTTTGTCAAGATTCTAATGATAATGTAAAACAATATTTTTAATGTGAATTAGTGGTTAATAACTTTTGAACAGAATAAGCTCCATGACAATAATTAAATTTATTTTTAGTTGAAACTTTACACTCATTTCCTGCATTGAATTGGAATATTTAAAATACAGTATTTTTGAGAAAATCTGTCTTTTGTAAAAGTGGGACATCCAACCCCGACTGGACTGTTTACTCTCACCTCAGCTTTCTTCTACATTTTTAAACCCAGCTCAGAAAAAAAATAGTCCTAATTGTCACTCTGACTCTCCTCTTTGTAAGTCAATGGTTTTAAGCTTTCAACACAATTTTTGGAAAAAATAGAACATTTTGTCTCGACATCTAAAAATGTACTTTTTGCTATAAATTATTTGATTTTGTCTTATCACAATCTTGAACAAATGTTTACAAAACGTTTTAGCGAGTGAATGTTGCTTCATTCACTGCACATTTTATTCTGACTTTTTTCAAATGCACCATTACAAGCTGAGATGGTGACAACCTACCCGTGTGACAACTAACCCCGCTCTCCCCTACTACACTAAAAATTATGCTGATGTATGATGTTGCAATTTTACTTTTCCAGAAACAGCTCTGCAGATTGACACATTTGGGTGTTTTTCACATCTGCTCAAAACAGGAATATTAGGTGAAACAGGACATTCTTTTAAAGCAGTGTCCAGAGCAGCACTACGTATCTGAGCCTCGCGCAGACGTGGCTCTTGTTGTGTCGCTCTCAGACTAAGCAGCTCTCGCCTCTGTTTGCATTCTGGACAGACATGTTTACGCAAGAACATAATGGTTTGTTTAGATCGAGTTCTTAGAAGGAGCTGGAGATATCATCAGTCCTGCATCCCGCCGAGGCTTCCAAGAACGCAGGAACACACATAAAATCTTCAGCTGGGGGCCAAAAATATGGTTAAGTACAAACTGTTTCGGCACAAATATTAACGGTGAAAACAGCGAGAAAAGGACAATGTGTTTAGTTATTAGAAATGACCACACATGGAATGATGCATAAAATCTACAAAAATGAAAACAAGTAAATCATAAACGAAGGAGTTGTGAAAGAAATAAGTATTTAAGAACACTGCTTAATCTACTATACTTTAATGTTTGCACTTTAACAGCACAAACTACCAATATAAAAAGAGTATTCACGGTTGTATTGACTGGCAGAGTTCATCGGGTTGGGATTGTGAAAGAAGTTTTGTACGGACCAAACCATGTTGTGTTTTTTCTGCATTAATGCTGGAACAACTAACCAATCAAACAAACAAACAAACAAACAAACAAAGGATCAGACAATTAAGCAACCAATCAAACATGCAACCAAACAAACAATCAACTAACCAAACAAACAAACAAAGCAAACAAACAACAACCAAACAAGGAAGCAAATACACAAAGAAACATGCAACAATCATGCAAACAACCAAACAATTAAACAACTAATCAGACAACCAACTAGCCAAACAATCAAAGAATCAAACAACCAAACAAACAACCACCCAACAACCAACAAAGCAAGCAAACAACAATCAATCAAACAAACAAACAACCAAACCAACAAACAAACAATCGACCAAACAACTAACAAACAATCAAACAACCAATCACCCAAACAATCAACTAGTCAAACAAACTAACTAACAAACTAACCAAACAATTAACGAATCAATCAACTAAACAAGCAAACAATCAACTACCAAACAAACAAACAAACAACTAAAACAATCAACTAACCAAACTAACAATCAACCAACCAACCAACCAAGCAATCAAATAAGCAAAGGATCAAACAATTAAACAACCAATCAAACATGCAACCAAACAATTAACCAACTAACCAAACAAACAAACAAACAAATAAACAGCCAAATAAACAATCAACTAACCAAACAAACAATCAAAACAAAGCAAACAAACAACCAACAAAACAACCAAAGCAAGCAAACAATCATGCAGACAACCAAACAATTAAACAACTAATCAGACAACCAACTAACCAAAGAAATAAACAAAGAATCAATCAACCAACAAACAATGAACTAACCAACCAACTAACCAAACAATCAAAGAATCAAACAACCAAACAACCAAATAATCAACCAACCAACAAAGCAAGCAAACAAAGAAACAATCAACCAAACAATCAAACAACCATATAATCAACCAACCAACCAACAAAGCAAGCAAACAAACAAAGAAACAAACAATCATGCAAACAACCAAATAATTAAACAACTAATCGGACAACCAACTAACCAAACAAACAAACAAAGATTTAAATAAACAACCAACCAAGCAAAAACTAACCATACATACCATAAAACATACAATCAATCAAATAAACAAAAAACAAACAAAAAACAACCAACCAACCAACCAACTAACCAACAATCAAACAGCCAAACAAGCAATCAACTAATCTAACTAACTAACCAAACAATCATACATACAAACCACCAACCAACTAACCAACCAACTAACTAACTAACTAACTAACAAAAATAACTAACCAACCAAACAAACAAACAAACAAAACAACAAACAAAGAATCAGCCTGATGCTGTACAGTTTTCATACCAACATGAATCAGGCTGCACTGCCTTCTGAAAGTGCTTCTTATTTAATTATGTGATTCCTGATGCATTAAGTAAAGGGAAAAGTGTTTTAATTTACAACGTCTGTTCGTTTACGTTTTGAAGATTTGAGATATAGGTCAGCGTCTGTAAGTGCAAAACAAACTTCTTTCTTTACCATGGGAAACTTACAGTAAGCGTAGGGTTTTTGGAGTGGTTTGTATGTTTCACATCCAACTCCACCATCTATAAATCAAACAGTACATTTGGAAAGCCCGTATAAAGCAGCGCCAGTTTCCAGATTGTTCTTGTTGCATTTTATTGGTGTATAAGTGGACTTTTATTTGTGGCGAAGTATTGGGTGTTGCTGGTCCCTATAGAAACACATGCATTTTCTTTCCAACCTCATGTGAACCAGGGCTGTAAAAATCACACTTTTCTGATTTCAAAACCATTGTTCAAAGACTCATAGAAGCCATAATTTTCCGAAAACAGTGCAACATCAATTCACTAGCAAGGACCGCAACGCAACAAAAAGAATACCACTGAGATGTTTATTGATGATGAATGGAGAGATGGAATGACGTCTGGATCGAGAGACTGGATGGGGGCTCCGTCTTTAGCAGGAGGGCAGATGAGACATGGGTCAAGAGAACTGAGACTAGACGTGTTGTTAGGACAGAACGGTATAGACTCATTTACTGTTAGTAAACGAAACTGGTCCCACATCCATGATCCTTGTACAGTTAGCGACTGAATATGAGCATGTAGCACTAATATGTGTTGGAGATGCGTGTAATGCTCATAAAAAAGAATGCCTCACTTTAACTCTGAGCACAAAGTGTTACATTTGATGAGACAATGTTTCTTCTTTATTTTATGTGCACATGCAGCATGTGAACCTCACCATGATGCTCCTGACAAATAGTCACAGTGACGCACAGACTTAAGGAGAGAAACGACAAAAAATCTCTTTTTTGTTTTGTGGATGTTTTGTTTATCAACATGAGTGATGTGTGCGCACCCCGCCTCCAGAAAGGCTCATAGACTCAAACAATGGAAACAAGTGGAAAAAGCACCGTTGTCAGCTAACTACAAGAGTTTATCACTGTTTGAAAACAATATGATGCTAAATCAACATTTGTGAATGAAAATGATCTCTACAACCCTTAAAAGTTACATTCAGGTGAGTGACAAAATGGTGAGAAAAACACTGTATCAAGCTTCAGGAGCCAGACGTCTGTCAGACCGGTTCAGACCTGATCAAAACAGCTGCTCTCGTCCCGTTTTGTTGTTTTTAAAAAGAAGATGTTTCCCCAGCTAAGCAGATTGAGAGCGGCTCTTTCTGCATGGAGCATGCGCAGTAAGTAGAGGCTTCTGGGTAAATGGAGGTGTGGCCGAGGAGGCGAGCGAGGCGTGGTTTGCTGATGAGAAGGTTGATGTGGCCCTGCTCCTGAATCTAAGTCAGTAATTTTATTAACTCCCATTTTTGGCCCTTAGAACAACCCTAACCTATGTAGCCATTCTAAATTATTATATAATAACGTTTGTCAGCAGATGAGACTACGGCAGCACAATTTGGGAAAAAAATGTTTATTTGCAATAGAAATAGAAACGAGTTTAAAAACTTTGAAAATTGTTGAAAATGTTCAGGAGCATTTTTCAAATAAAATGATGTCTGTGCAAAACCTCTAGACTTATTACAAAAGCTCAAAAAAATAAATGTAAAATAACACAATATCCCCTTTAAGAGCCTTGTGCTGCCTGTGCTGCATTAGAGTTAGTTTTGTTTATTTCTGTGTTAGACTTTGCCCTCTTTATCTTGAAAAAACTTTGATAAGACGCAATTGTGGCCATATAAAAGTCATTTCCTACAAGCATTAGTTCCCCTCAGTTTGCCATTAAAGTTGGATAAATGAAGAAGATAACTGTCAGGAAGCCAGGCCTGTTTACTTTAGTCTGGCCAATCCAGACTGAAATCACCTGTACAATTTAGTGTTATTACAGTGACACATGAGACACCGACCAGCTTAATGTAGTTTGTAAAAGCATACAAAAAACGTGTGTTGTGTCTTGTGATGTTCAACAAAGTCAGGTAATGTTAAATCACATTGATTTTTGGCTAATCTTGTAATCAGGCATAGAGACCGTGCAGGGAGCTAACTAGAATGCTAGCTCTTTTCCAAAAGGACTTTTTAGTGGTGAAATACTACGGTTTTGCCTTTTACAGTTTTTTTTTTGTGTCCTGTAACTGGTGCATTCAGACCAATCAAAATGTCTGCGTTGGGGCATCAGGTTTACGTTTTAAGTTAAAAAACTGTGAATTTGCAATGAATTTGTGTCCAGCGTGTCTCTCGTGTTCACGTGCCAGCAGGTGCAGCGTTTTGTGAATTTATTATGAATGGAAAATTGTCCAAATCGATCGAATCGAAAGGCCATAGTTGTTTTGCTCATGCAGCAACTGACTTACACACACACACACACACACACTTTGTAGTTGCATAATACAAGTAATAATACAATATTAGCCACAATGTATAAAATAGAAAAGTGTGAAGTTGTGCAAGACTTGACTGAATTATTGACAGCTGATGATGAACCTCAAAATATAGACACTAAATATGACGTTTTGTTTGTTTGAATGTTCATTAAAAAAATAGCTTTAAGAGCTAACAACAGTAGCTTTGTTTTAAATATATATATATATTTTTTAAAAAACCTGACAAAATCAAACTACATCGAAAATTGTGACTGCAAAATCGAAAACTAGATCGAGTTGTGACTTAAGTGAATCATCCCATCCCTAAAATGTTTAAAAATTGGTTTCCTCCTTCAGCTAATCCTTCTAACGAAGCCAGAACATTTGTAGATCGTTCTCAAGCGTTGTTCTGTCTGTGAACACGTGTTTTCTGTCATTTGTGCTGTGATGTGCTGCACTAATTGTCAACATGTGCGAGGTATTTCTTTCTCAGTTTGATGATGTCAAGTCAAACAAAAGATGAAGTAATGTTAAAAACAATGGGATTTCTCTAAAACACTTGACAACAAGTGTCAGAGGAAGTGACAAGAGTGATAAACGAAAAGCCCAATCGTGATACACGATTGGGCTTTTATTCTAAACAATAAACACGACTTTCTGGCGTCAGTGTAGATGTAACGTGTGCATGCGTGTAGTGCAAGTATTAGAAAGACAACTTTTTTTGTGAGTAAAGTGTTGGGCAAGTGTGTGTATGTGTGTAAAGTGAGTCGTGGGCTGTAGTGTGTGTGGTACGGATGATCGTTTTTGTCTGTGCGTGTATAAAGGTGCAAGTGTGTGAGTGAAAGGTTAAATCAAAGTGAGGGTGAGTGGCGTGGCGATGAGAGGAGAGAGAGAGAACCCAAGGCATCAGGCATCATGCTCTTATGGGCGGCGGAGCCGGCAGGCAGCCAATGCGTCCTCTGCAAACTAGACAGGTTAGTTAGAGGGAGCTTGTACATTTACCTGTGTCAGCGATGTGACCAGTGTAGGTGTAAAAACATGGACCTGCTGCTCTAAATCTAAAGACACTGTTTTAAAGCAATGTGTATTTTTACACAACCCATTAAGGTATACATTTTATGAACAGTCATAAGTTATTTGAGGATTCATTTGTTTCTTTCTGTTCTTTCTTCAGTGGGCACCGATGACATCTTTGGGGCTGCGTTGGCTAATTTCCCTCAAATTATAACTTGAATTTGGTGCCCACTCATCCACAGCCCTGTTTAACAACAAACTAGAAATGATAGTCTCATTTTTCCAACAAGTCTCTGCAGTACTGTATTCCCTTCGCCCTGATGCAGAGATGAGGATTTTTTTTATTTTTTCAAAGCATCACATTTGAAGTCCAAAGTTCCAAGTTAGTCAATGTCATGTATTTTTATGACAAATAAAGCTTATATTCCTGAGCGCCTTTCCACAGACCTGACCTAAAACATGGCCCGGTGGTGACTCCAGTTTGTCTCTATGGAATTTAAGTTCATGAGTTACAACAACAGTGACACATACATTACACTGCTGCACTGCTGAAGCTCGTGTTGATGTTTTGCTGAAGCCGTCCTGCACGCTGCCTGAATTTAATGTTTGTTATCAGAAGTTCTGCTTAAATAATCTCCTTCGATGTGACCTCAGAGTTAAAGAAACAAGCTCCAGGGTTTGTCACAGACCATTTTCTTCCTCAGCTCTGATGACATAACATTAAGCTGTAATGTTATCGCTGGGTTATTGTAGAATGTGATGACGTAATGCAGTATTTCTGTGTTGGATTTAATAATAATTATGCAAGGACACATGTTCAGACTCTCGACTCACAGTCCTGGGTTTGGCTCAGTGCAAACAAACAGCCGTCTGTGCACTTGTCCTCTGTGTCTCTCAAACAATAATGGATTAAAGCACAAATTCAAATGCATTACATTTATCTCATTTGATGGAGGAGGTAGCGTTATCCATCGAATATCACAGTCTATGAAACTCCAGTCCTGTTTTGGCAAGTGTTTGTTTTTGATAACCAGTGAGGAACTCTAGAACCTCATTTTGTGAAAATCAGTAGACTCAATGCTAAAAACAGCATAAAAAATATTCCGTATTGCATCCAAAGAAAAGTGGACACAACAGTTTGACAAGAAAATGTGTCTTTTGTTTCACTTAAGCTTTTGGCACTAGCAGAATTTTGGCCCAATTTTCAGTCCAATGTTTCCTGAACAAGTTTGGAAAGGCACCACGATGTTTAACGATTCTCTTAAGAGATTATTTGTCACTTCACTGGTTATGTCTGTGATGCTGCATTCAGACCGGACAGCAGCGGAGCGTCCAGTTTACATGTTAAGTCAATGTAAAGCGAAATTTCGTCATGTTGGGCGTAGAAATTCGCTTGTTCAGGCGTCTACTGGCGCCGTGTCTTGCGGAGTGGAAGCTCAAACCTGCGGCGGACACTTTGGCTGCCCCATCAGGCGTCGACGCCCAAGTTGGGCTCTGCTGAACTTCCAGCGTCTAGAGTCTAGACTCTCGCGTCCATCAATCAAAAACTACGCTCCTGTGACGTACTGGCGCCTTCTTATATCCGGAATAAACTTTTTTTTCTTTACCGGCTGTGTTCGCCAAACCGGTCCTCTACAACGTGACAATGAAGGAGTACAGCGACAGAATAAAAAAGGACATTGCCTAAAGGAGGACAAGTGAGCTTTCGGGTAAGTTATGGATACGTTTGTGTACACACGTTTGCCCGCGCTTTTGCTAGCTGCTTGTATAATGTAATGTTAAGTTAGCTGTTGTCAAATTTTCCTTGATCCATGACCTGATCCTCCATTATGTGAAAACAAAGCACCTCGCAAGCACAGTGCTCCGCCTACGTGCAAAAGCGGTAACACAGAGTGTCTGGCGTGGAAAGCCTCCTTGACACGCATCAGAGCATTTTGGAAGCTGATTGAGGCGTCAACGGCATAAATGACGGACAAAAGTTTAGGCGAATTTTGACGCAAATCGCTGTTTGGTCAGAACGCAGCATGAGACTTTGTGACTGTTACCACTTTTTATCATATCGCAACATCAGGTTCCATTGTGTTGAGCGAGCTGAATTCTCTGCACTGTGACGACTCTAAAAAAAAAATAAAAGGTTTGCACGCACAGGTTTAATCCTCGCAATAAACAGAACAATTGAAGTCACACTGTTATAGTTTTATTTTGTTTTTTTAGCAAAATCCTAATCTAAATTTACAAATTTTTGTAACTTCAGACCAAAACTTAACTGTTAGAAATGATCTAACATTCACTCTTTTCACAGTGTCACATATTCCTGCCCCACCCACTTTTCTTGGCAGCACACTTCCTGTTTCCTGCAGAAAATTCTCTGGCCCGCACTCACACCTGCGCAATTGAACCGAGTCACAGGCCGGTGACGTCTCTCTAGTGCTGTTTGTTTAGCGCTGAAACATGGATCAAGCTCTGAAGTGCTGATGTGATAATACGTTTTCTTTTTTTTCTTTCTTTAATATAAGGAGGCAGACCCGAGTTTTGCCTGCGTTCTTCCGCCATGCTTTGATTAAAGATCACATCAAGCAGCAATAGCTACAGAAGACGAGAGACTTAACTTTTCTGTCTGGTCATGGTGCTAATTCAAGATGAGCGCTTTCCCATAGAATTTGGTGAAAGTTTCGTCAAATATCAGCGGTCACAGTTGTAGTAATAGAAACGTAGAAAACCACCGGATTCTCTTCACCTGCGCTTGCTTGGTTTCCTGTTTGTCGTGTCTTGTTTTCACAACTTCACCAAAAAGGGCTGCGGATGGCTCCGTCAGTCCGGAAAAAGTTCCTTCCAACGAAAACGATCCGGACGTACGGAGCACATCCGCACGGATCTCCGGACCGTACGCATCACGGTGTGAGCCACTCTCATTACTTTTCAAGAATTGGAAAGCCTCTGGATTCCAGACCGGAGTCCGGTACGGAGTTAGTGTGAGCCATTTTGCCAAATAAGTGGCTCACGCCAGATGGATTTGTGTTGAACTCCTATCTGAGTTCTCACTATATCCATCTGGGACTTGACTCGCTGAAAGCGTTCGAGAAAAGGCGGGGCGTTTAGTGAAATACTTCGAGCTGATTGGGTGTGGGGCCTACCAAATTTGAGCTAGCCATTCACAGCAACAACTCATAATGGTGTATCCAATGTCTGCGTGAGATAGAACAAGTACATGTCACTGCTCTTCTTTCAAAAAGAAATTACTCCGTATTTCTGCTGAAACCGCATCAAAAGCAGCAGAAACACGTACATCCACGGGAGCCGCCGTCTTTGTTTAGCTTGAATCAGACTCGGCTGCGGCACCGGGGAGCTAACGGCCCATGTTAGCCCGCCCTGCTACAATGTGATTGGTTCAAAACCACACTGCTGTGATGTGATTGGGCTGGTCATCGCTGGTTCGGACTCTCAAACCAATCGAGCCGGACGAAGGCCAGATGGTTTATCAAGTGTTTGTGAATTCACAAATACCGCGAGATAAACCATCTGACTGGCCAGGTTATTAAGTTGTTGGCATCAAGTCATGGCAAGTCATACAATATTAAAACCACACAAAAAACTAAACTCATGATGCTCATTAGGTGCATGTTGTTTTGTAAAATGAATTGCATTATTTTTTGTAATGTGCAATGCAAAATGCTAAGATACAACTGATGTAGTTGTCAAGACTTGAAAAACGCAAATCATTGAAACCAATATCTTGCTGAGACATACTGAGTGCCAAGACCAGGACTGTCATCCATCGAGACCAAAACAAGGCTATCTTGGTTGTGTTGTTTTTTAACACAATTATCAGTGTCGGCATGATCTTATTGTGCAGTCCTTATTGCAAACTGTGTTATTGCATTGTGCTCCTGGTACAAGTTTAGCAAAGTGTGGTGGTAATGAAATGTGGTCCAAGACAAGACCAAGTCCATGACCAATTTCAAGATAAGACCGAGTCCAAATATGCTCGAGCTTGAGATGAGACCAAGATCAAATTATTAAAAGATTTTTCTGCATCACCTTGAACTTTGTACATTTTTATTATTTGTGTTTTTCAAGTCATCCTCAAGTAATATCAAGTCATTAGTCTCAAGTCATGAAAGCTCAAGTCACAAGGTAAGTCTTTGGATCATAAGAAAAGTGTGACTTCAGTCAAGTCAATTTCCCACATCTGTCAGCTAAAATAAATCCTGGGACTCAATTCTGCAGGCTAAACATAAAACGCCCTGTCAGGAAAATTGGGCGGGGCAGAATAAGGTGAACAATACACAGGCAAAGGAGTAAAAAAGTTGCTCCTATTAACATGTTGTAGTATAGGTTTGCGATTCTGAGACCGTGTTGAGTGTTTCCACCAGGATAAAGAGTACCACCATGTAGAAAGCAACTTATGTAATGAAACCACGTCATCGTCACAGCTCAATCAAAGTAAAACTGTTCTAATGTTCTGGAAAATGCGTCCATCAGATTGGGTGTCCTGATGAGAGCGTCCGGCGGGTCGAGTCCCGGGCAGAGTGACCCGACGGGACAGAACTACAGCCAAAAGTGAGAAGCGCCAAACCCACGTCTAAATGTCTTTGTGTAACGATGAGGCAGTGATGAAGGCTTAATGAGAGAGACAGTGAGAGAGCTGAGGTCAGACAGAGGGACAGTTACACTAAAGACACTTTATCTCTTATAAAACTGAAAATGGCTGAACTAACCTAAAGCACATATGACTGATTATCGTAATTTCTAGATGTGCATTCAAAATACACTTTTGCTTCGGATCAGGATTTGTTTTCTTGGGTAATCCGATTCGATTCAGTAATTGTGAACGCAAAAACAAACTCTGATCTCGTCCAAATTTTGGAAAATTCATTCTGTCTACTTCGTAGTTTTAACTTTATTTTTTCTTGTTGTAAGACAGTTGTATTAAGCTAGGTGCTCATTTACTTGACAGTTTCAGCAGCAGGACTTCCGTCTTCATCAGAGGTGAGTCTGGTGTTGTGACGTGGTTCTTATAGAAGCTTCCCAGACGTTGCCAGTTTGACAGATCTGTCAGAATGACCACTTCTGCCCCGTCTGGTGGAGGTCTCTGGAGAAGTGAGTCCCATGTGTGAGTCAAAGAATAAGCTTCTTCATCTCTGTTGATGGTCTCAGAAAGCAGGGTGCACAGATCCAGCCTCTTCTCATAGATAAGCATGCCTATACAACTTGAAATTTGTAAACAGCATGAACGCCATTTCTATTTTTTGCATGTGTATTTCACGTGTTTCTGTCCCAGTTCATTTCAATGGTGGATGTAAAGACGTGTTATTATTTATAAAAACTAACACAATCCTTATCCTAAACTTGAGCAACTCCAAGTCTCAGACCTAAACTTACCCATTTTTACAACTTCAGACCTAAACTTAGCCGTTAACATTAAATGAAACATCTTGTTTGTCCTCAACCACATCGCATGTTTATACCACGCCAGAAAAAACAAGCGTGTAATTGCACGCCAAAACAGGCAGAAGCGCTATTTACACGAATTCCATGAGAACATGTTGACAGACCAGACGGCACCTTTGACAAAGCCGTCACTCAGCTTTATACAATTGTCTTATTACAAAAAAATTAATAAGGTTTTCAAAATCTGGTCCGTTTGGATAAATCGGTCTCTGCAGCGGCCAAGATTAAAAGTTATGGTACACTTTATTGTCATATAGAATTGTGTCTTCTGA
This sequence comes from Mugilogobius chulae, assembly GCA_038363315.1. Classification (NCBI taxonomy): domain Eukaryota; kingdom Metazoa; phylum Chordata; class Actinopteri; order Gobiiformes; family Gobiidae; genus Mugilogobius; species Mugilogobius chulae. The sequence goes on along the minus strand of CM076401.1, from coordinate 22,289,773 downwards.
ATATGATCCTTTGTTCAATGCCTCAGGTACTTCGACTCGGTCAGGAGCTGTAACTTCTTCTTGCTGGGTTGGATCAGGACCGTAGCTACAGGATATTACCTTTGTTGCATGTTTCTGTTTGTGGGGAAACTGGAGTGTCCATAGAAAGATGCAAACTTAGCCCAGGTCATCCAGGAATCGCAACTGCAACCTTCTTACTGTGACCGTGCTGAAGCAGAGATGAAGTTCTGTTTAACTTTTGCACAATATGTTTCTTGATAATTTCTAGCCCTCACCCCAAGTTTTTAATCACTGAAACTTGTTTTTACCTAAACTGGAATCAAGCTAACAAAAGTGTATTTAAGAGAGAGTAACAAGAGTAACATTTGTCATTAATAATGTGATAAGAGGGAAAAGGGACCCAACGAGAACAGAACAAATCAAACCCACGTGTTTCATTGTAAATCAGCTCTGACATAGACATCTGCAAATCAGCATCAGAACAATTTGTCCATTATATTCACATGTGGAACTTATTTATGGCATTTTGATAGACACATGCTCTTTTTGTTTCAGTTCTTACCATTAAAATGTAGTCCAAATGTCCTTTGACAATTTACTGGAAGTGGTCGCTTTAACGTTTGAGTGGTACAAGTTCATCCAAGACTAAAGACAAAGAAATCAAGAAACTAGAACCAGAGGAAAAACACACTGTACCTTTTGTGGTGTTTGATATGGACCAGGGCTGAGGTTGATCAAGGAAATCATTAATTTTCTATTTCTCGTTCCCATTTGAGGTCGAGAGTAACTGAAGCTAACATGGACAGTGCTTTAAGTGAGCATAATAAATTCCGGTATGTCCAAAAAGAAGTACTGGTACTCTAATTTAATTTGGAGTCTCAATCCTGTTAAAATGTACAAGGAGAACATACTGAACGCTCAGTCCAATGGAGTCCAATCACATCGCAGCAGAGAGGATTGGGAGCGGATGGGGGTAGGTGGCAACGACGTCAGGAAGTCAGAAATACTTAAATCAAGCAAAATAAAGATAGTCTGTTATTTGGCCTAGAGGAGCCAGGACATGTCTGTTTCTGCAGACAAGCTGTTCCTTTTGCTGATTTTTTTTCATTTTATAGCATAAAATGCATTCACCTCCATTCAGAAAGTCCCAAAGCTATTTCTGCTGAAGTGTGTAGATGGCTTTTCACCTCCAGCAAGTTACACAATGCACCTTTAAAGTTGAAGAAGATTTGCAATTAATGTTGCTAAAAATTACTTGCAGTAAAACAGCATTTTTAGATTTTCTGATGTTTTGTTTTAGTCTTTACTATAAAATGTGTTTTTACATGAATTTTAGAGTCAGTACAATAGTCCTGTTATCGATTACAATGATCAAAAAACAAACAAACAATCAGTCGGTAATTGTTGCAACACTAAAATGGTGGCTTGTTGCGTTTCTCCAGCCCAGACGTCACTATTGCTGAAAAATCTGTCCTTCAAGAAAATCAAGTTGAATAGCCCTGCTCTAGATTTGTAAAAACACAATAGTTCTCCTTTAAAGATGTTTATCCTTTACCGACTGAAGTACATTTCATCACCTTTATTTTTTCTAATATCTGTTGACAAGACACTGCTTAAAAATGTGTTCCTTGTTGTAATATTTAAGGAATTTTGGATTGGAATTCACTTCTTCACACACTTGACACAACAACTATTCACCACAGGTTCAGTCCCACCAGACCACGTGACTAAACAAAAAAAGAGGAAAACCTTTAGGGGAAAAGTGTGACGTGTGAGCCCGCATTAGAAAGCAGTGACCTCTGGCCCAGTGTTCCAGCTGCTGAGGGCCTCCTGATGGATGTCTGTCCCGGGTCCAACACCGGGACAGACGAATGGTTTGGGATGTGTGTTTAACCGGGTTTGAACCGACACTAAAACATCTAATGTAAATACAGTTTATAAAGATGTGTGGAAGTCCTGCTACAGTCCTCCGCCGTCAAGGTTAATCCAAGGCTGCCTGTTTCCACTATTAACACATCCTCACACAGTTTCAGGGTTGTCGCTCTTAGGCCTGTTTGTTGCTTCTGTGGTTCAGTAATTCCTTTTAGTAGAAGTGTTGTACAGGGACGGCTTGACACTATGAGCAACGTGTGTAATTAAAGTTGATCAAAACCGATTAAAACCTGGTTAAAATGCCTTAAAATGACCTTGTCCAATCAGAAGAGCTTATTTTCGGCTGCCATTGAATAGTCTTGCCTCTTTTGATGCGTTTCTAGCTCTGTTTGATTCATGGATTCTAGAGCAAGAGTGTCCAGTCCTATTAAGCAAACTAATGGGACTTTCAGGTCTTGCCAACTTGATAAAAATTGTGTTCGTAGCAGCAGATCCCTCACCCCACCTCCCTCTCCTGGGATTAGCCTGTCCTGGTACTATATACGTTCCGTGCCATTTATTTCAACACAGTATCACAAGTAGGCGTATATTGACCATGACACAAAAACAGCATATTATGACCACAATTTCACGCCCTTTTTTTGCGTACTTATGTTACGCCGTACATTTAGCACGATATGAAAATGGATAAAAATACACGGGTTTTGGTTGAAGCCACGCGGGGACATTTTCTTCAGGTTTAATGAGTAAGTTTAGGCATAAGTTACTAAAATTAGTAAGTTTAGGTCTGGGGCTTGGGGTAGGTTAAGATTAGGAGGATCACGATTTCGTATAAGAACTCATCATCATACAACCACCAATGAACTGGGACTGTGACGTGTGGCATGTTTACGCAAAATAGTCGTGAAATCATGTTAATCAAACGCAATTTACATCTAACTTACATTAGCATTACATCACACCCATGCTTACTTAACAAAAGTTTGGTGACTGGTGACTGTTTGGATCGTGTTTGCGTGAATGTTCTTTTACATCGATGTGCCCCAAAGAGACTTGAACAGACGCTGCGTCGACTGGAGGCTGTGTTGTTGTGAAAGACCCTTTAGGTGACACTAGGCAACATATTCTCATGGATTGCATGTAAATACCGAGTCCGATCTCACAAGAAAGCGTACATTTACCACGACATTACACAATATGTACATTAGGTCTGATTAGCACGAGTTCACAGCTGTTTTGTGTAATTATAGTAAGCATCACAGTCCCCATTCATTTCAATGGTGGTTGTTAAGACGTGTTCTTATTTATGAATTTTAATGAAATCCTGATTCTAACCTTAACCTGCCCCAAGCCCTAGACCTAAACTTACCCATTATAGTAACTTTATGCCTAAACTTACCCATTTCACCTGAAGAAAACGTCCCCACGTGGCTGCAATCAAAACTCGTGTTTTTTTTAACGTTGTAAAATCTCGTGTCATTTTTACGTTTTTTCATATCATGCTAAATGTACGACGGAACATAAGTACTAAAAACAGCCGTGAACTCGTGCTCAAAATACGCTGTTTTTGTGTCGTGGTAAAAGTACGCCATCTAGTGAGACTGTGTTGAAATACCACACCATGACAAATTGCGCATCATGACGACGCTTCTGCCTTTTTTGGCATGCAATTACAGGCTCGTTTTTTTGGCGTGGTCTGGACACTAGATGTGGTTGAGGACAAACAGTACGCTTTATTCGGGGTTAACGACTAAGTTTTGGTCTGAAGTTACAAAAATGGGTAAGTTTAGGTCTGGGGCTTGGAGTTGGTTAAGTTTAGGATTGTGTTAGTCTTCATAGCAACACATCTTTACATTCACCATAGAAATGAACTGGGACAGACATGCATGAAATACACACGCAAAAAATAGAAATTGCAGTATAGACACACTTATCTGTGAGAACAGGCTGCACTAGGAGAACGTGAGAACTTTGTGTAAATTGTAAGCGCACATTTGAGTGAAAAAAACTTCCTTTCTATTCCTGTTTTTGTGGATATTTCCTTCTTAATGAAAGAATGAATCGTTCACCGTCATGACTCAATTCTCTTAGTTCACAGTGAAGAGTCGTTCAAAAGAATCGTATTGTTCTTGAACGCCACACAATTAGTGCTGTGTGGTGGACAGAAACAAATAAACCAATGAAAGGCAGAACTAACAGACAAAGCAGTTCTGCAGATTTAAACATCTGTTTTTACATTAATAAAGCAGCTCACAATGAACAATATATTCATTAAGTAAAAGAAAATTCAATACCAGTGTTTGCGAGGTTTCGATATGTCTTTATTGCTCCCATATAAGAAGCTGTTCTCTGCTTTTCCACTTTCTGGGTCTGGACAACTCCCACTTATTGCAGTTGAAAAGTGATAAATGATTTAACATACGACCTCCGTGTACGTACGTATATGCTACATTAGCGACAGAAGGAGCTGTTAGCTTAACCTTTACAACAACCCTCATAAAAACGTATATTATGTTGGAAATGAGCAGAGGTGAAAGCTGGAGTTTAGGGATTTCAAACAAAGTCCATACGGTGCAACTATTATTCCCTCTAATAATGACGTTTTCTTGGCTCCGAAGTGTTTTCCATGTTTGAAGTCTGAGCAGAAGAGGGTCAGTGGGCGAAAGGGGACAAACGTGAAGGATCTAAACTCAGAGCAGAATGGAAACAGGTCGTTTGTCTTGTTCTCTCACCAGAGCAGCAGTTTCGAGGAAAGCGCCGTGTTTCTCAGTACGCATCCATCTGAACGCGCTGTTTTTGTTCTCTGGTGATGGACGCACTTTGGGCCGTGGAAAACACACGAGCTGATAAAAGAGAGAATTCCACACTCATTTTACACTTTTAATGTGCTTGTGCCAGTTCCTTTTGTAAATAAAATACCTCACAGGAAACAACACAAACAGCTGCTAAATGTGTTTCAGTCGGCTCTAGTTTACTTCAAAGCTAAATAAAATATAAAAGATTCCTTCTCATGGTTCACACACAGAGACACTGCAGACAGACACTCGCTCAATCTCTTATTCTTTCTTTACACTGTTTGAAGTTTAAAGCTTAAAGTCTAAAATTTAATGTTAATTTAACTCATGTACATGAGTTGTTCTTCTCTCTCTGGCTTTTTCCCATCTTTCTCTTTCTCTCGGTCTTTCTCTTCTCTCTCGCTTTCTTCTTTCTTTCTCTCTTTCTGCCCCGCTCTATGTCTGTCTCTCCTCTCTCTCTCCTCTTTCTCTCTTCTCTCTCCTTCTGTCCCCTCTCTCGCTTTCTCTTCTTTCTATCCCCCCACTCTTGTCCTTTCTCTTTCTGCTCTATCTTTCTCTCTCCTTCTACTCACCATCTCTCCTCTCTCTTTCTCACTTCTTCTGTCCTGTCCTATCTTCCTCCCTCTCCCCTCTCTTTTTCTCTCTTCTTTCTATCTCCACTCTTGCCCTCTCTCTCTCTCTTCTTTCCAAAATGTATCGCGTTTCACGTCACCGTAGAACAAGCGTGTGTTCGGGGGGTGGGGGGGGGGGTCCTGGGGGGACACAGGGCCCTGAGTCCTGTGGGGGTCAGAACACATAGGCTCTGAGACTGGGACAGACTGCTGCAGGTTTTATTAAAGGAGTAAATTATTTTATATAAAATAATTTACAAAAATCCATAACCTACAATCATGTAGGAATTACAATTTTTGACTGAATTATATAAGAAATACAATTCTGAAACAGCTGATTTTTTGTTCTTACGAGTGCTCCTCAGTGTTCGTAGGATTTGTTCTTACAGACGAACATTTTCCGTTAAGAACAAATTTTGTGAATGCCAAAAATGTTCGTAAGGACGTTTCATGAATGAGGCCCTTTGTTTTTAAACATGTTTTAAACATTTTCACATTTAGATAAACTTTTCTCATCCTTAAGACAAATGATTTAAAGGCAGTAACTCCCAAATTTATTTAATTTGTAAATAGTAGCCTATAATACTATTAGTAGGAATACAGTGAATAATGTAATTGTATTGATCATTTCAGAATGTTTTTAAGTTTTGCACATTATAGTTTTATGTGGAAGATGACTTTTGTTTTCCTAACACCACTTAATGAATTATTTAAATGTTTGAGACTTTACAGATGCTACTGCTAAAGCTAATTAGACCTAGTTTCACAAACTGCTGCTATGTGAACACAAACATGGGGACAGGGTAGTTCTTCTGACTAAACAGGGACTGGAGAAATGTGGGCACTAGTTCTTGGTACTTTCATGTGGGAAAACGTCTATAGCCCAGTTTTAAACTGACAAGCAAGAGAAAGTACAATGGGGAAATGGTTTGAGGGTCAGATCAATCTTTGGGGGGACGATTTGGCCCCAGGGCCTTAAGTTGAATAGGCCTGGTCTATCATTTGCAAGTACGACAGAGCTTAGCAAATTACAGTAGATACAATTCGATGTAACTTACAGACATTTCTGCAGACGTGGACACTCTGCACGAGGACTAAAAACTCAGATGACGTCCACAATCCAAAGGTCACGAGGTTTACCAAATCCAGCGAGAACAGAGCTCACGACTGACAGCTCGCAGATCTTCTCACTGCTCAAACATTTCCCTCTGAACCGTCCAGAACCATTCCCAAAGTATAAACGTTTACCCACGCTTTGTCTGTATTTACGCCGCCATCTCTGTATCTGGCAACCGCTGCGTTGGACAGTTTTCTCAATGGAAAGAACATAGTGTGCTTTCGCGAGTCTTTGATTAAACGGAGCTTGAGGCCAGTTTTGACCGAATGCTCTGCTGTATTTCAGTTATGTTCTGGCTTACATGTGCGACTCTCACAAGAGAAACAATTACAGCAAAGGCAACACGAGTGCAAAAGATCCAAAAGCGCTGATATAACGTTGTCGGAGGTTTATTGTTGCTTAAAAGACTAATTGTTGCCTCGGAAAGTGAGAGATCTCCGCTCAGACGTGCCTGGTGTTGGACGTAAAGGGTTTGCATCAGCGCTTGGACTAAAATGAAAGTAAACTAGTATTGTGTTTGGGATACACCGGTTGCTTGGACACAACTGTGGGTTGGTGGTGAGGTGAAGCACATTTTGTTTGGGCAGGACGCTTCATACAGTGTAACACCTTTGTGTAAATGTGTTTAGCGCTTGTCAGCAGTGAGGGGCAAAAAAAAAAAAAAAACACAACTCAACTTTACCTCAGAACAAAGAAAAGCACGTGTGTAACATCTCCTTGAATTAATGATGAATGGTTTTTATTAACGCTGGCAAAACCAGCTACAAATTAAAAGATGTTTGAATCTAACATGTTTTTAGACGTGAAACATACTGTAATTTAGCTTACTCTGATTTGACTTTATAACATAATAGAGGTCCTGGATATCTTCTATTGGATATGGATTATTTTTGCAAACTTGTATTTGCAAAAATCCACATTATCATCACATTATTACACGTCATTACGCTTCACATTTTGCATTACTCATTCATGCCACACTCAATCGAGGTAAGCTAGTATTGCAACTGCATCTGCCATGGGACAGACTGGCGGAAGAGAGGCTGCTATTCTCACCATTGACCGCTCCAACCACCACCAACCATTCATACACACACTCACAAGACAAGTTAGTTGCTTTAATCTAGGATTTATACCTTATTTCAAGCATTTGGACTAATTTTACATTGCTTCTATAAAACTGTCCTTACCCTGCTAGCAAATTTTTGTTTTTGTTTTAAGCCAAATTCTTCTATAACCTTTTAAAACTATCTGAAACCCAGTGAAATATTCTACATTACTTAAGCAATTACATCTTATCCAGTTAAAACAGGTCAAATCTGGATTAAAATTCTCATTCTAAGTCATTGTAAGCAAGTCTAGAAGTATAGTTTTTGCAGTGAAGGTAATGTGGGTGAAGTGTCTTGGCTTGACACAACAATGTGTTTCTCCTCTGTTTTCCCACTTTTGCACCTCAAGTTCTTTCCAGCAGTCTCTCCTCGAAGTCCTGCCCAGGCCCAACATGCTTAGCTTCTGAGATCTGACGAGATCAGGCTTTGGCAAACTGTAATGACCACAATAACATTATAATCATTGATTATAAGGGATCACTGAGATAGGATATTTCTGCTGGTTGACAGTGAACCATTTGGATGAAAAATGAAGTGGATTTCTGCAGCTAAATCAACTAGAAGTGAGTCAAGAGCTACAGTTGTATTGATTTGGATGGAGTGTTAACTTGTCCGATTGGTAATGGCAATTCCATGTTTAATTAGTTTCTCACACAAGCACACACTCACAGTGCAGCTCTGCAAGGTCTGTAAGTCTCACTGAGTCTGAATCCTGCACAGTGTTACAAAGTGTTTAAGATTGTTTGAAACATATTATCAGTGCTTTAAAGTAAAGCTAAACACACGGTCAGAGACTTAATCCGCCCACAACTGAACTCAAACAGACTCGGCAAAATTGGGAGATGCCTGGAGGCCTTTTAAGAGACGCCCAGTGGTGTGAACAGACTTTGATTACCAGCACCAAATACGAACAGAGAGCTTGTGAGTGATGTGAGTTTTGTAGGAACAATGCTGACGTGAGGAGAAGTTCACAGCTCTAGGGTGTGCACAGGTCTAGTTTCTTACTTGCACGTCAAGATTCTTTTTTATTAACTTTGCAGACATATGTATGAAGCCTTTGCTTTAGTCTACATAAGCACATGAGCTTATTATGTGAACAAGTGAGTAATTTTCCAAAATTGAAAGGAAAAATAAACACCGAAACGAGGATCATGAGCTATACCATAATAATTTCAACGCATTAGCAGCGTGTCAGAGGGAGAGTTATATGTCCACCTAGCGTCATTTGTCACTCAACTGATAGTTGATACAAGTGATATTTGCCCAGAACTGAGCTGAGAAATAAAACCGAAGAGGATCTGGAGTCGTGAGATAAAATTCCAACTGAAGCGGTGGCAGAGGAGGAGTTTATTGTCCCACTGGCGGCTAGCACATCACTCGAAGTTACGTTTGACAGAGACATAGATAAATACTTTATTATCTCCGAGGAATACATGACACTTTACGGCAGGCAAAATAGGTTGGCGTTTTTTTACACATATTGCAAAATGACAGATTGCCAACTGTTCCAAACCAAAACAGAAAATATTTCTCTTTTGAACCCATATACACACTTTGACGTGAAAAAAAGTTATCTGCGTTTAGTTTCTCTTTAAGTGGGATTGGATGCGCCGTTCCACCGATTTAAAAATGCCCCGTCTGTCACTTCTCTGAACATGTTTCCTTCCATGAATTAAACACTATCAAAACTCTACATGAAAAAAAGAGAAGCAGCACTTCATTTTGCACACTTACAACACTGCACAAAATGTTCCAAATGATCCAAAAACTCACACGGTAGTTTAATGTATTTGGCTGTGAATCTACAGTACGTGCTGGTTTATTTACACACACAATAAGCAGCTGCACTTTTCCTACAGAAGTAAATGAAAAGCATGTGTTTACAGTGGATGTATGTTGTTTGGAGCTCAGCGGGGCCGTGTTGTGACAGCTGGTAAATATTACATACTGCGTTATGAAGAGCGGCGCGAAAGGAAGTGAGACTTACTAAATGTAGGTCAATAGGTCACGTCTGTACACTGAATATACAGTGTGTGAGCTGGTCCAGAGGCTCAAAGCGGCTTATTTAGGTATTTAATGTGTATTCTGACCACTTACACACTTAACCCTTTACCAGTTTGGCCTATTTTCTCTAAAACACCTGACTATCACCTGACTGGGATAAAAAGGTCACGCAAACACTTGTAAGAAGGCATGATTTAAGACGTTAAATGGAGGTGAAATTTAATGCAAACTGGAATTAAAAGTGTTATTTGATGCTCATTTGAATCAGTTTGGATTATTTGTGAAGATTTGTAAGACATTCATTAAAAAGAGAGATACAAAGGGAAAAAATGAAAACTTACATTTCCAGAAGCTTAATAAAAAGGCAAGTGAGTAGGACATGACCCTTGTAAGTAAACTCTGTGCGGTGCTAATTAACTGTGGAGTGGCAGAGGCTGGTTAGAACCACTGACTTCATCATTTCAAATCCAGATTAATGGTGGAGTCGCTTCACACTGCAAACACAATTTAGGCTTGAATCTGAACACTTCTGCTCCTTAATGCTTGGTTAACATGGTTAATATCTACATGTATTCATTTTGATTGCAATTATGGCTTTAAAACTACTTTTTGTAGACAGCAAAGTGAAATTGGAGTGGACCATCCAAACCAACCAGAGAGCAGCAAAAAATAAAGATATTTAGAGAGTGAGAGCGAAAGGGGAGGCCTCAAACTCACAACCCTCTGCATGTCAGAAGAGCTGCTTAACCCACTGAGCCACACGCCACAGCGCCAGATCAACTCAGAGAACTTGAAGCTGTCCAGAGCAACACGACCCACGGCCTGCAAAGCAATCAAAGCCCTTCATATTACATGTTACCTTGGATTACAAATGTGGACACAATGATTGGGAACATTCCCACAAAGCCAAACGATCCTGTTTTGGCTAATTTCCTCGTTTCAGCAAGTGGAGTTGGAATGAAAGGATGGCCTGGCCCCGCCCCCTCCCGCATCTGGTGAGTTGATCTACCGGTGAGATAAACTCGGACATCGGCCCATATTTGCCGTATAAGAAAGTAGCTTCCTTAATGCATTATTAGTTTTTATGTAAATAACCATGCATGACTGGAGTTTGGTTAATTTGGCGTAAAGGCTGTTAAGAGGGAATTTGTTTGCCTGGAAAACGTGTCCCTCTTTTGAAGTTCTGTAGCCGTGATTGACAGATTAATTAGCCAATCAGAGACACGCATCTTCCGCCTTGTAAAATCCAACATGACAGCTCCCGATGAAAAAAATACATGAAAAAAATATCATGTGGAACGGAAAAACATCTTGGATTTCTGCAGAATCAATGAGCAAAGCAAAAAACGATTTTAATGTGAGGTGAGTGAAGTTAGATTTTGGTCTTAATGACAAACGACCAATCAGCTTCTTTGTTTCATCTGCGTCATGCTAATAAACTTAATCTGATTGTCCGGTACGATGTAGATTTGATCTGAAATGCAGGTGGAGGGCGTGGTGACCAGACCCACTCTTCACAGTTTGCTGAAGTAAGTGTTCTGGATCCCAGGCAAGGAATTTGTCTCCTTATAAACTGATGTAGAGTCTTCTCAGCAGCTTCTTAAAGGGGAAGTTCCACACAATTTTTAAGAACACTTACATGAATGGTGCACAATGTTTGCAGTTAGGACCCAAATGACAGTTGGTGCAGATTGTGAGATCCGACAAATCCTCTGCAAAAGATGAATGTAAGCCGCAACTTTCTTTTTTACAAGCTTCTAACTCTGTAGTCTTTATAGTGTTTGGCTAAATGATAGTTTCCTATAGATTTACTGCTATTAGATTCTTTATCTACTTTATCTTCTACAGGTGTTGCTGTTCCAGTAACGTGGGCCGGACCACTGACACCGGACTCCCTCTTTCTGACCTCCGCCCCACCTCCCTCTCCAGGATTGGCCTGTCCTGGTCCTGCTAGACGAGTCGTTTCCCTCTGGCTCCACAAACATAAACTCTATAACTTTAGTCTTAGTTACATCTACAGCCTGTCCGTCCATGGGAGTGGATCCTTCTTCACTGTGGTTCTCCTCGAGGTTTCTCTTTTTCCCTTAGGGTTTTTTTTGAGTTTTTCCTTGCCGAGAAGGAGGGTCTAAAACAGGGGATGCTCTGGACAATCATTCATCTGCTCTACTAATAATCTGCTTTGACATGCTTGATCAAATGTTTCATTGAATGTGTATTGTTTCATTGAATATGTATTGTTTTATTTTGATTTCCTATTATTCATATTTGCTAAATTAATAATCTTGGGAAGTCCTCAGAGATGACTGTTGTTGTGATTTTGGGCTATACAAAAAAAATTTTTGATTTGATTTGAGGTGTGCTCCACAGTAAGAGCTTTACAGTAAATCGTTTGGTTGATAGTTCAGGTGGGTGTCTGATCCACAATGGTTGATTAAACTGAAAAAGAGTAAAACAACTTTATATTTTATCTTAGTTTCCAGAAGCTCCATCATTTACTTTTCTCAGATGATTCACAGAAAATGTCACGAGAATATTTAGGCTTGTACAGAATTAAAATCAGTGCCTGATCTTTACCTAAAGTTGGGGTAACTAACCTTTTAAAGGGAACCCTGGATATGAAGAAAATGTGGCTAAAACAGTATACTGGTCATGCTTATTAAAATAAATTACAAACAAATATATAACTGCTTACTATTTTTAATGACTACAGGCCGGTGGCGCTGACGTCTGTAGTCATGAAGTCATTCGAGCGCCTGGTCCTTCCTCACCTCAAGTCCTTCACCTCCCCCCTCCTGGACCCTCTGCAGTTCGCCTACAGAGCCAACAGGTCTGTAGATGACGCCATCAACCTGGCCCTCCACTTCATCCTGCAGCACCTGGACTCCCCGGGAACCTACGCTAGGATCCTGTTTGTGGACTTCAGCTCTGCATTCAACACCATCCTCCCTGCTCTGCTCCAGGACAAGCTCTCCCAGCTCAACGTGCCCGACTCGACCTGCAGGTGGATCACTGACTTCCTGACGGACCGGAGGCAGTGCGTGCGGCTGGGGAAGAATGTCTCCACCACTCGGACTATCAACACAGGATCTCCGCAGGGCTGTGTACTTTCTCCTCTGCTCTTCTCCCTGTACACCAACTGCTGCACCTCCAGCCATGACTCTGTTAAACTGATCAAGTTTGCGGACGACACCACCCTCATCGGACTCATCTCTGATGGTGATGAGTCTGTCTACAGGAGGGAGGTAGACCGGCTGGTGTCCTGGTGCAGCAGCAACAACCTGGAGCTCAACGCTCAGAAGACAGTGGAGATGATTGTGGACTTCAGGAAAGTCACAGCCCCTCACCCCCCCTCGCCCTGACAGACTCTCCCATCACCACTGTGGACTCCATCCGCTTCCTTGGCACCACCATCACACAGGACCTGAAGTGGGAGCCGTCCATCAGCTCCCTGATCAAAAAGGCCCAGCAGAGGATGTACTTCCTGCGGCAGCTGAAGAAAGCCAAGCTCCCCGCCCAGATGATGGTGCAGTTTTACACGGCCATCATTGAGTCCATCCTCACCTCCTCCATCACCGTGTGGTACGCTGGAGCCACAGTCAGGGACAGACACAGACTGCAGCGCATTGTGCGCTCTGCTGAGAAGGTGATTGGTTGCAGCCTTCCATCTCTCCATGACCTGTACGTCTCCAGGACTCGGGGGCGTGCAGGTCGGATAGCAGCTGACCCTTCTCACCCTGGACACAGACTTTTTGAGCCACTCCCCTCGGGCAGGAGGTTACGGTCCATCCGGACCAGAACCTCACGTCACAAGAACAGTTTCTTTCCTTCTGCTGTAGGACTCATGAACACTCCATAAACCTGCGACTATGTTATCTCCTGCATTGTCACTTTAACAGTTACATCATCACCTGTCACTTATTCATTCGTTCATTTATTCATTATGTTAGTATTATCTTACCTCTTGCACTGACAGATTGCACTGTTGTTTTGACTGTTCTGATTACTGTGTATATTTTTATTGCCTAATTTTTATTGGCCTATTTTTGCATGCCCTTATACTTGATTTTATATATCTTAAATATTTTTACTATATTTGATATATTTTACTAGATTCTTTATCTTATTTGTGTTTTCTGTGTTATATGTTGCACATTAGCACCGCAGCAAGTTCCTAGTCTGTGAATTTTGGTTTGTTCACTGACAATGGCAATAAAATTCTTTCTGATTCTGATTCTGATTCTGATTCTGATTTTTATAAAATTGTCATTGTTTATGTTGTTTTCAAGCCACTGGGAGCCGCCATTTTGTCCATGCATTTTGGTTGATGACATAAAATAGTGTTTCCATGGTTACTCCCACAGTTTCCTCTGTGAACAGTTCCACAAAAACACCACAGACAGTGTCCAGATCTTGCCTCTTCCTCTTGATTATCTTCAGTTTGACTTGATTCCACATAATCGTTCTGTATTTGACTTTGCTCCGGCTCAAACTGACAAGGTTTAACCCAGGAATTCATGTGCTTAGTTACTTGCTAACACCTGTTACCTTGATTTATGTCATAACCGCAGCAAAAATGGCAGCCTCCATGGCATTTCTTTAAAACACTATTTTAATAAAACTACAAATACTTCCAAGGTATTTGTCTTGTATTTTATATGTGATGATATTATAAGTGTTTTAGGATAAACATGTGATTATTCCAGGGTTCACTTTAAATATATTTTAGCAGCCTTTTTGTTTCTATGTAAATGCAGCATTTTGTGACAAAATAGGACATCTGTGTACTGTCTGCATTAAAAAAAAGGGGTTTTAGTTCTAATCAGGAGCTGAATGCTGCTCTCTGATTGGCTGGTCCTCTTTAGTTCACTTTGCTGTTTGTAAGAAGTGTTTTTTTTAAGCCATACTTGCAACTAAAATGAAATACATGACGATATTAATCATGTGTCAAAGGATTTATGTGAGGAAGTTGTCACATTTAAAACCAATATCATGTTTGCAGTGTGAAAATCAGCTCCTCCACCTTTAATCTGAAGGTGAAAATATTAAGAATAAACACTTTACAGTCTTTAATCATTGTTGCTTTTTCTTATTTTCTTACAAAAAAAATCACAGTTTACGTGAACACACAAAAAAAAACCAATATAAATAGTTCAAAAGCAAAATATAATCATGGTTGTGACGTTGAAGGTGTTTTTAACAAACTCACAAAAGTTAATGTTCAACAATATTCATGAAACAATGTAAAAAAAACAAAACATTATCGTGTGAGTCGCAAATTTACATCACATTAAACAAAAAGTGGAATATACAAAGAATATTAAGGGACGGTCTTTGTGCTGTACAGACGCAAAAAATGTGCTTCAACAACTGAAACGTGGATAGTTTTGTGTTTTAAATGATGAACGTGTGCTTGTTTCAGGAGTACCGCTGGATTAGAACAGGACAGGAACCGTTTTAAGAAGAGCTCAGTCTGATTGTAACTTTATAGACAGAAAATGACTTTAGAGGTTATGCACGTGACATCGCAGAGTTTAAATGTGAGCAGCGAGTGGCAAAAACGAATCAGAGTCAAAGGTTAACACTTACAGAGCTCAAAACGCAGCTTCAGTCTGATGTAGGGGTGGGTTCTGGATAGTTTCTGCATCTCTCCGCTTGTGTTTGTGTTGCCTGACCAGCCAGTCTCCACACGCTTTGACAGACAACTTCACAAAGACGTGAGGGTCTGGGATCAGAGCACCGAGTCAATCAATCACAGAAAACCCGGAAATTCCACCAAAACAGCGACTCACGAAGACAGATGTTTTCAAAAACATGTAACGCAAGGATATTTTCAATGGAGCACTGACCTATGTGAAGGCTCTCAACACTGTTTGGTTTTAAAGAATTACATTTGCCATCTTGAATGTTTTGAAATGGTTAGAAAAAAGAAAGTTTTAAAATTGGGGAGACGGAAGGGAGCGGTCATTTGTGATTGGATCATCCTAATTTTGGACAACAAAGTCATTGGCTCCGTCTTTGGTCCCAGACCTTTCTGCATTCAAACAGAATGCTGAAGGGGCAGAGAGGTCAAGCAAGTGTTTGTGTGCAGCGGTCAGGGCTTTGAGCGGAAACGGCCCGACACCACGCGGGACAGAGCAGAAGAGCAGTTTTAAGCACAACAGGCTTTAAAGTATGACACAGGTCTTGTGTCTCCGGTATAACGCCTAATATGCCACATCATTTCCTCAACTCTGGATCACTTGTGGAAAAGCAAAGCGCAGCTTTCAAACAAACTGTAGTCTTTTCAATTCAGCCTGAAGCTGACTACACTGAAAAAATAACACTGCAAAAATATTAATAATAAATAAATAAATAATAAAACCTAAGTTGGCTAGTAGTTATTTGTTGTTGTCTTTTTTTAATTTTATTCTAAAATCTTTGTCTAGAAAACAACATGCTTGCCCTTTTCATTTGTATAAAAATATGCTATTTATTGCATTTTTTTTTTTTGAGTAAAAGTATTGATAGGAAAACTGATAAAGGATCAGGTCGATAAGCACTATCGATAAGAGTAGTAGTATCGATAAATCCTTAATGGTACCTATCCCTAATCTGATGACAAATATAAACAAAACAACCACCATGTAGAAGAGAAAAGTAGGTAAATGGTAGTGCTAAAGCAGATAACAATAGGAACACATTTGCATACTCTCACAATTTTCACTGCAATGAAGACACAACTCACACACGTTCATAGTTTCATCACGTGTACACGTTCTACAGCGCACCTAAAAAGAAAGAAAACATAAACATAAGCCCGTGGCCGAGCGTGAGCTGTGTTCAGCACTAGAGGACTCTCATGACCCACTAGGACTGGAGAAGTGTCCGCTCCGGGTGGGAAAACTGGGCTCGACTGTGGACAAACATGCAGAGACTGAACGCAATAGCAGGGTGCATGTTTGTAAGAAGCTTGAGTTTGTTTGGTGAGGAAATCCTTCGCTGGGCAACAGCTACAGAGCATCTGGCTGCAGACACGTACCCCCACCTCCATCTGCAGACCAGGAGTTACCTCTTCTCTGTACACACCGGAGACCAATTTACAGTCATCCCTGGCATTTAACTTTGCTAGTAAATTTATATTTTTCAACATTTACAGACAGGTAAGATTAGGGTTAAGATAGAGTTGTAGTTAGAATGATTAATTTGGGTAGAATAAAGTTACCAAATACGTCCAGCTTTTTTCCAGCCTATAGCAAGAGGTCTGCAGCCAAATGCCTCTTCTAAAATCTACAACTATGTTAGTTAAAAACAATGTAAGCTCTGCACCGTCACAGAAAACTACTTTCACTTTCCATTTTTACGTACAAAGCTATAGAGGGATTTTCGGTCGACGTCACTTTCCGCCCTTCTGCGTATGCGTTATGCATGCACAAAATGACAAAACAGGACGAGAGCAGCGTTTGGATCAGGTATGAACCAGTCTGACAAGCGTCTCCTGAAGCTTGAGACAGCGTTTTTCCTCACCTGAATGTAACTTTTAAGGGTCGTAGGATTGAATTTCATTCACAAATGTTGATTTAGCAGCATAACTTTTGTTTTTGCACAGTGATAACCTCTTGTATAGCTGACAATGGTGCTTTTTCAACTTGTTTCCACTGTTTGTGTCTATGATTGGCAGCTCTTTCTGTATAACTGAAGCGTGTGTTGAACAAAAAATCCCACTATAAGCACAAAAAAAAGCCGATAGATTCTTGCAATATTAGTGATTTTTGCAAAGCCTTGAGAATCCATCTGGAAAAACCCCAGCGTTTAAGTTAAATACGGCCACTGTTTAGAAAATGACAGACTTTTTTACCGGTTTACAAATACTGTAAGCACAAAGAGGTGATTTGTGGAGGGAAGATGCATTTCTCTCAACTGGATTCAACAAGAAACACATTTTTTTGTCTACTTCTGCGTTATGATGATTCACTAACCCGCTTCAAACACCTCACGTTCCAGCAGCTTTCTAACCAGACGTGTTCTTCTTCTCATCGTTTTGCCACTCATTTCAAATAAAACGCCGTCAGTGCATAACCTCTATTGAATTAAACAAAAAATAACATGAGAACTTGCCAGGTTTCACTGCAGTCTGCTCCTGTTCCAAGAGTTCAGTTCAAAAGTAGCAGCTGTTTTTTAGGACGTCACAATAAAAAAACTTTTCAGTCATTATGGATTCAAGACACACAGTAAATCTGCAGTGGTTTGAGAGAAAAGGTCCGTTAGAAGTCCGTACAAAGCGATGCATTGTTTTGATCCCTTCAACAGTTTTCTTGTACAAAATAATTTACAAAGAAGACAACTCTGAGTGTGGTACGTAGCAGGTCCAGAAGCGTCCATTGTTCACAGAGCGGACCAAACGTGAGGGAGATTAAGTGTGAAGGCACGGCTTACTGTTTTATAGAAGTGCAAGAGATTCAGGAGGCAGTGTTTGATGTTAGAGTTAGATTTTAGTTCACAGTTTTCAAAAGTCGAAATTTTCAGTCGTACTGTCACAGCATTGGTTTTCACATTTTAGCCAAAAGAATGAAAGACCCAGTACCCGGATAAACAAAAAAAGTGAATATTGTAGGAGCTTTATAGCCTTCAGAATTCTTAATCTGTATCTGTCGAGCTCCATCAACATGACTTTTCATTTTTCCTTTTGTAAGCTTTTTAAACATTAGCCTGGAGCAGGGATGGGTAATTATTTTCATTGAGACACATTTGAGTTCATAAAAGTTCAGCACACTGCAAAAACTATTAATCTAGACTTGCTTAAAATGACTTGGAATGAGAATTTTAATCCAGATTGAGCTGCTTTAACTGAATAAGATTTAATTGCTTGTGTAATGTAGAATATTTCATTGGTTTCAAGACATTTTTAGCTGAGAATTTGGCTTGAAATAAGAACAAAAATTTGCCAATGGGGTAAGAACAGTTTTCTTAACCCATTGGCAAAAACTACGTCTTGAAATCAGTTCGAAACACTTTGAAAGTAGGAAAATATTTGATATCTCTGCACAAAATCAAGGTAAAATGCTAGAATCAAGTAACTTTAACTTGTCTTAACTTGTCTTTTTTTTTTCAAAGCATAAAATTTATGTAAAACAGCTTAGAAATAGTAAGAAGTCCATTTACTTCCTGTGCAAAACTGCCGAACTGATAAGCCCCGCCTCTTTATAGTGATAAGCCCCGCCTTTCATTGTAAGATTTTAATGTAACAAGCAGGAGAGTTTAAATGTGTGATTTTTATTGTTGTAAAGTGGCTCTGTGACTATATGAATCAGATTTTTTTTAATAATCCCAGTTAAATACAGACAAGCGGGCGGGGATAGGTGGTAAGTGAAGACAAAGCTTTTCTGATCGCTCAATCATCAGCTGCAGGACATAACAAGATTACTCAAACATGCAGGAATCAATCTTAATAAAACTTGAGTAAACGAATGATGAGAGAAGGGAACAAGGTTAAAAACTTGTTATATAACTTTTTACACTATAGGTTTAAAAACGTGCCACAGCCTGATCACAGCAGGTCGAGGTTTCCCAGGTCTGTCTGGAGAATAAACACGGATTTCTCTTGAATATTTCATACAAATGCTGGTTCACAGTTGAGTCTGGAATATTGGAGAAGCAGAGGCTGGAATGACCTGATTCTGAATTGTTACTTTGGCATTTAAAAGAGTTAAGTAAGACATTGTTTCGGATCCTTTTGTTGTATAATATTCTCATAAAAATACTTGTATCACTGTCATTATGTGTGTTATATTCTACCAAAAATTTCTTGGCCTTTTGTAGACACACATTTTAATAAAGCCACATGTGGACTTTTTTTTTTAGGTCTAGATCTATTTTTTGTCATACAATCTCAATATTATTTGGGAAAAATAAGTAAAAAAAGGAAGAACAACGAAAAAACTAAACAGTCTTCCTTAAAACAGTAAGCCACAGCTTCAGAACACTGCCTCTCCTCTCACCTCTGTAGAAATATTGTCGTGTTTTAGTTTTATTTCTACTTGACAAACTTCTCATCGTTGTTGTTGTTGTTGTTGTTGTGCAGGTCCATGGAGAGGTCGAACTCCGCCCGTTTCCTCAGCGCTCGCGGCATCAGCTTCTTCTGCATGAACAGTTTCTGGAGGAACTTGTTGCAGACGCTGAAGGGGCAGTAGCTGTGGATGAAGTACATGAGTCCCACCCCGGGCCCGGCGTAGTAGCGCGGCTGAGGCTGGGCGTGAGCAGGGCCTCCACGATGGTGTTGACGACGGGGCTGAGGTCCGGGTTGGCGGTCCGGGCGTGGGACTGGAACAGGTCCTTGGTCTCGCTCAGGTAGTCCTCGCCGTACTCCTCCAGGAGCGACGGAGACAGAGACTGGAGCAGGTTCTTGTGCTGCTGCTCCCAGTACGCCTGGTTACTCGACTGACCTGGAGAAGAAGAGAAGATGTTTACTGTTAGTCATGTATCGGTCATGTCACAAAACTCTTCTCTGGCTCCCGGTTTTCTATATTAGTGCTGACTTTCAGAGCTCTACGAGGTCAAGAGTCTTTATTTTCAGCCCAGAGGAGACAGATCATTCCCTCCTAAACTTTGAAATCATCTCCCGTTCTTCTTGCATTGTCTAGAACAGTGGTTGGTTCTCAACCTTTTTTTATTTGTGACCCCTGAAATAACAACTGTAGGTATTCGCAACCTCCCAGCAAAAAAATGTAAGCTACCCACAATGTGATAAAGCATTCATTGATAGACTTGTCAATGGGAATCTGCATCTATCATTACAGTTGAATGGTGTCAAAGCTTGTTTAAGATATTAATGTTAAACTTCACACATCATCAGGAGGACCCCAGGTTGAGGAACCACTGGTCTAGATCAGTGGGCCTATGGGTCTACTGTGGCCTCTCTCTGAAAGTTGTGCTGAGGTTTGCTGGGACTATCTTTTTGATGACGTTTTTTTAGTTGAAAAGAATACATTGCAGCCATTCTGTAGCCGTTTATCCAACTAACAAATATATTTTCAGTTAACGATGTAATTCAAATAATTTGGGAATCTAAGGTTAACAGCATAATTTTGCTGGACAATTTTGCTTGTCCCCATGGATATTATGTGTCAGAAATGCTGAATCAGAGCTGAATGCTGCGCTCTGATTGGCTGAGCTTGGGGGTGGTCCCCTCCAGTTTCACTTTGTTGTTTGTAAAAAGTGTTTTTTAAGCCATAATTTCAACCAAAAATGAATACATATTCATATTAACCATGTATTAAAGGATTTCTGAGAGGATGTTGTCAGATTTAACACTTAAATTGTATTTGCAGTGTAAAAATAGCTACTCCACCTTTAATGTTCCTGTGGGGCGTTTTAGGTAAAGTCTTATCCTGATGGAAAAAATTAGATGATGTATTTGCTCTGCACCATTAACAAGAGCGATTATAAACAAGAACTTTGCACAGAAACATGAGGACGTGCCATGGTCTTTCACTGGAAAAATGCTGGTGTCAATAAATAAAATAAAATAAATGAATAAATAAATGTAAATGGACAAACATGTGGATTGAGAGTTTGACCTTGCGCCGGGTTTTCTGTGTAGGTGGATGTTGACTAAGCGGCCGTGGAAGGTTAGCTCCGGGACAGTTGATCCCACCTTTTTACATTTTAATCCGACAAGAACAGGTTTTCTCAGACAGGATTTAAACCTAATCTCGCGGCTGGATGTCCTCCTGGCTGACGTCCGAATTGGTCACACAAAATTGGGCAAAAATCTCATTAATTTCCTTTACAAGCGTGTCAAAAGAAAGAACAACTTTACTTGGGACATAACTTTTGATCTTTCAAGTTTGCATAAAGCCCTAGAGCTACTGTCATCCACTAAAAATGCATTTCTTTTTTGCGTTAGGCTTAAGTTATTAAATGCGTTGGCGTAAAAAGCACAATTCGTTTACCTTTAGCAGAGTTAAATCAGGTCAAAGAGAAAAAAAATACATGTTTGTGGTGGCAACAGCTTCTTATTTGTTGCTACAGACAACAAAACATTAGCTTGAGATATACATAGGGGCCACACACATACGTGATTTAAGTCAGATGCCCTACATTTCATAACAGAGACAAAAATAGAAGAGTTTTAATAAATATTTCTCCAATCTTCGTGTGGTCTTGAACCGCTAATCTTTTGGTTATAAACAACTGAGTCAACCAAGCCAGCCTTTTCCAAACTCTCAAATCTTTTATTTACTCAGCGTTTCATTTTTCTTTTTATATTTATTTCTTAGTTTTTCCGTTTTCAAAAGACAGAGAATTCAACTTTTTTGAGTTTGTTATGACTTTGCCGCCTCATAAAAAATTCCACTTCTTGGAGTTGAATTTAGCTTCAATTTGAGTAATCTTGTGTAGTAAGTCTCTTCTTCTTCAAGCTTCAGAAACACTATTGTTCAGATTTCCTTGTTTTGCTGCCAGTTTTAAAGTCCGTAAATGAGTATTGATCAAGCTTTAGTTTTTTCTTCTCAATTCTCTCTTCTAGTAAATGAAGTGCGAACACAAATCCTGATGAGGAATCTCCTGATGAGGTTTGTTTTCAATACATGCATTATTTAAGGTTGTAAAACAAGATCATTTTCATTTTTCATGTCCATGTGAATAGTTATATTAAAATAGCTTATAATGCCACCAATTTCAATCCATTTTACGTGATCGTAATTCACTGTTTACCAGAGTGTCACTAGCAATTTAATTTTGATTCCATTAGTTTTCTATTGTTTGTAGAGTTTATACAACAACACAACTTCCATAAAAAAGCAGCGGTGGGACAAATAAGCCAGGGTAGCACCACTTAGTGCCTCCAGTTAATTTCATTTTACTTAAGCTACTAGGTCAGGTATCACAAGACTGCAGACTGCTTCCATTAATGCAGGAAGTACAGTCGTCCAATCAGCGAACAGGAGTGGAGTGATGGGTTGGCCAGAACCAATGCGAGTTGAGACAACTGTATTCGTTCTCCTCTTATGATTTTGTGTCAAATATTAACTAGATAGTAGGGATGGGACGATATACGATATTATCGTTATATCGCGATAATTAAAGACCGCAATTAAATAATCATGGCATTTTTTCATAATCGTGATAATCGTACGTGCCAAAATTCTCAATTATAACAGCAGGCACCTTCATAAGAGCATCAGAATCCCAAGAGTGTGCTTAAATGACAATAACAGCACAAACAATGCAGAAGGGGGTGCACGGTAGCCAAGTGGTTAGAGCTCTGGCTTCCCAATAAGGAGGTCGTGGGTTCGACTCCCGGGTCGGACCATATCAACATCTCACAATCTCTCTGGGTGGAGTTTGCATGTTCTCCCCGTGTCACCGTGGGTTTTCTCCGGGCACTCCGGTTTCCTCCCACCTCCAAAAAACATGCATGTTTAGGTTAATTGGGCATCACTGTAAATTTCCTTAGTGAGTGAATGAGAGTGTGAATGTTTGTCTGTCTAACCCTGCGGCAAGTTGGTCACTGTCCAGGGTGTTCCCCCGCCTAAGGCCCAAAGTCACTGGGATAGGCTCCAGTCACCCGCGACCCCTAACGGGATTAAGCGGTAGAAAATGAATGAATGAACAATGCAGAAGGCGTCCTCTAAACGTCCTGATCTTTAGACGCGGCACTGACAGCTGTACAAATGTCTGTACAGAGCAGAGGTCCTGACAGAGACGCGCCGGTCGCTGCTCTCATGTTGCACGTATGTCTTTTCGCAGCGTTACTCAGCAGTTTGCAGTGAAGACCAGATGTCCCGCTCAACGTGGAATCAATTATGTCACTGCTGGTCTCAGTGGGACGACCAAGTGGGGTCAGATCCGGATGAGAGCCAGGACTACAGACTTAACACCATTCAGTCAAGACCACTGTGTTTACCGCGGAGTGAGGGCGCTTTGTTTTTGCTAATAACATGAGTGCCTTTTTGTTAATTCTGTGGTAGAACAGCTACATAGTGGTCTTTAAATAACTAAAAGTGATAAAATAGTACTGTAATAATTAAGGTAAACTGGTCCAATGATACAATGATAGTCAGCTTAAAAAAAATCAATATTATGCATTGTTAAATTACCGTAAATAACATTAATTTATTCTCCAACATGTTCATTTCTGGTGCAGTTGTAATGAACATGATTTTGAGGCAAAAATGCGAATGTGTGGACTTAAAAAAGTGCAAACAGAACAGAGGGAATCAGCTATTCTGGACAAAACCCAAATATGCCCAAACTTGTGTCATTCAGGGTAACTGCGAACACCAGTTTTATTGCTCTGTATATTTCCCAAAGAAAACCTAGGCGGAAATTAGATTCTTCTGTGCAGAGTTTGTTCCCAATTATAATTAGAGTTAATCTGTTATCTAAGGCTAAAGCCAGACAATAGTTTGAGTTCCAAAGGGTTCAGGAACAGTTTCAGTTTGAATTGTAGGCCTTGTTCACACAAAGCTAAAACAATATATTTTAAAAACGAATTGCACAAACATGGAGCCGTTTTAGGATTTGTGAGCGTCCACACGAGTCAGTAAACCAGCCTGAAGTCGGTGTAATGCCTCTAACTGACCAGAGTGTGGCGCTGTGACACTGACACAGAAAGTCACAAAACTAGAGGAAGACTTGACACTGAGCATGTGCAGAAAAGTTGCCAAATGTAAACAGAATTCTTTTAAACTTTCTGAATCTAAAACCAACAGAAGAGACGCAGAAAGTGGATTTTTGCTTCAGATTCTTTGGAATATTTTGACAAAGCTTCAAAATTTATTGGATTGGTTTTATTTTTTGTGTCTTCTGTGGTTTACATTACAATGAGATGACAGATTTGGCAGTGAACGTCATATAAAGGTCAGTACATTCTGCAAATGAGACGTGACTCTGGGACAGTGTTGTCGTCAGCGTAACTGCGGTGATGCTAAACTGGAGTTTGGAAATCCTTCACTCTGGACCTGGTTTCAGAAAAGTCTCATCATAAAATTCCTGCTTCATGTTGACAATGTGTGGTTTGGATGCTTGAGCTTAACTTTTTGTCAACAGGGTTCTTAGTCAAACGTTTTAATGAAAATACCCAAGACTAGATATTCACTCCATATTGATATATGATGATTTGGTGTTGGTGTTAAGGTGAGGGTCTGCACCTGTTTTGAAAGCTGCTGGTAACACGGTGGACACATTGACTCCCCACTGCGTCAGCTCGTGTCGCAGAGTGTTCATGAAGAGGTTCAGAGCAGCTTTAGATGAACCGTAGGCCGACAGACACGGGAACGGCAGGTCACCTGAGGGATGAAAAGACAATAGACTGATTAATTATTACTACAGAAGGGTCTTTACATTGCATTATTATTCACCCGGACCGACCTCGGCTCACCACAAACCAAAGGTGGACCAAGTCACAGTTTGAAAGTCTCAAGTCAAATCAAAGAGAGAGTCAATTCCCAAGTCAGTGCCCGACAATTGTGTTAGGTCTCTGCTGATAATTCACTGATTTATAAATTATTTCACTTAAATAAATGTCTTGTCACAAAAAAAGAGGCAAGGAGAAAATAGTTGCAGTTTCTTAAGCGAACCCTGGCTACAATCACATGCTTACCCTAAAACACTTATATTATCATCACTTATATAAATTCAGAACAAAACCTTGAAAGTATTTGTAGTTTTATCAAAATCATGTTTTTAAGAAATCACATGCTGCCATTTTGTCCCGGCTGTGACGTCAAATGGTTGTCTGTCTGCCCTCTGGTGGTTGTCAAGGTACAGGTAACTAAGCAACATGAATTCAACAGTTAAAACCTTTCAGTTTGAGCTGGAGTTTGGCAAATACAAAACGATTATGTGGAATTTGTAAAACTGAAGATAATCAAGAGGAAGGCAAGAACTGGACACTGTCATGGTGTTTTTGTTTCAACTGTTCACCGATCGAAACAGGAGTATCCATGCAACAACCAAAAGCAACCATTTGATGTCATCAACCAGAATGCACAATATGTGACACCAGTAGCTCAAAACAATGCAGATTTTATAAACATAGTAAGCAGTTTTATATTTGTTTGTAGTTTATTTGAACTAACATGAAATGTACTTGCATTTAGTCATATTGTCGTTATAGTCAGGTTCACTTTAATGCAAAATGACACAGTTTATTTTCTCAAGTCATCAAATATGACTTAAGTCCACAAACATTCTTGCATAACACATCATGTCTGTGTAGATTTCCTCTAGGTATTAAAGTTTCCTTTACTGCTAAAACATGTACAACAGGCTCCTTTCCACCCCAGAATTCCAGAGATCTACAGAGGGAAATTCCAATTTTGTCGATGCAACAAGCATTAAAGATTGAGTTTGAAATGAACTTTACAGCATGTATTACTTTAAATCCATGCCAATCCATAGACATGATCATTTTGTTCTTTTTACATTTTCTGTGAGGAAAAACATTTGAATTGAGTGTGAAAATAATCATTGGTGGACTTTCAGGGCCAATGAGAAATGGAAAAGTTTGGAAACAGCTGCTATAGGCCAATAATATTTAGTAAAGATGGAGCAATTATTATTAGGACGAACTGTTTCTTGCACACTGTATAAGGAGAGTGACATTTTCATATTCAAGAAGATGAAAATCAATAATCTGAAGTAGTTTCGGTTTGACTGCTCCACTGACTCATTAGCGAGAAAGCATCAAACACGTTAATCCCTAATCCCTTTGCACTGTATCTTGGAAAGTGCTTGGGGGAAGTTAATTGATAACCTACATGTAACTGTCCTCCAAATGCGATCCGTTTCCCAGAAGTGAGCGTTGGGATTTACGACACTACAGCGTGTTCTGGCTCCGCTCTGGACGCCCGGCGCAGATGAAGGCCGTGCCAGCTGGAAGTAACTCGATCAATGTGTGATTTATCCGAGAGAAAAGACCCGGTGCCAAATCAGGACGTGCTGTTTGACATGTGTGGACAGGGTTAAGACAGTGGACACATTTGGGTCGGTTTAGGAAGAAGTAAACACTTTATGGTGTTAAGGCCTGGGCAATACTTGGATGAGAGACTGATGAACATGTAGGTGTCAAAGTGGGACCAATGTGTCTTAAGGCAAGGCACTTCGCAGCAGTAGTTTATGAGTGTGGAATGAATGAATAATGCAAAAAATGTGAAGTGTCATTGAGTGTCATGAAAAGTGCTAATATATAAATCCAATGCATTATTTAAAGCATGGTCTATAACAGGGGTAGCAAACCCGAGGCTTGCGGTTTGCTACCCGTGAGCCAATTCGAGTGCGGCTCTTTGGCTCATACAGAAACATTTGCCACATGCTCTCTCTTTCTCTCTCCTTGGAAGCTCGCAACTGTCAGAGCAGTGTCACAGCAGAGCTATTTAACAGACAGGTCGTTTCTGTGAGAAGCATTTTGAACTCCCAGTGATATTCGATCAAACTGGAGCTTCATTGTGGTAATTATTTTGTGCAACGGAGGTGCAAATCGTGGGAAACGGCGCAGCACAGAAATCTTCACAGTGATGTTTACAGCTGTGGCTTTTGTCTGAATGTGACATAAACAGAAGTTTACACACTGCCCTGACAAAAGTGTGTGCAGCAGTGTTTTCTCTGCTCTGATCACACAGGACAGTCCTGAGTCTGACTGACGCTCCTAAAGCCCAGTTTTACAGGGGCGGAGCTAAGGGCTTCTTGGGCTGGGGACCCTAAATCTGGCCTCTATGGAGGGGGAGGCTTCTGATTTACTGACTGATGTCTAATTCTGACTAAGTAGACAAACAAAAATTTTGATTTTCCCTATTTATTTTCTTGCAATATAGATGTTTATAAAACATATTCTTGAAAAACATATTCAAAAAACATTTTAAGACGTCACATCTTAAGACATAATTATCTTTAAGCATCGATGTTTGTCCAAATACGTATTTAGATTTGATACTAGTTTTAGTATCTGTTAATATCTGATTTTCAATACTTTTAACTCTAATCTATTCCCAACAGTCTTTCCAGAATTCAGTTTAGAGTGATACAAATACACAAGTTAATTTAGTACATGGATTGTAAATCTTTCTAAAGCAACAATTATCATTTAATGAACAACTTAAATACTGTAAATACTTTATGTTTTTACTACAAGTTTTTGTTGCAAGATGCTGTTCTGGACCTCACCTTATTTTAAATTAGGTCATTTAGTTCTGGTTGTGTTTTGTTAAATGATCAAACAAATAAGAAAAGTTGTTAACTGCGAGTGAAGGAAATGTAATCAAAACTCTGAATGAAAACAGAAGGTGAAGTTTCTTATTTAAGACCTTTAATTAGGCCTATCAGGTCTTTATGTTCCAAAACAAACATGAACGCCAGGCACAGTGTGTCTCAGTGTAAAACTATCCAAAGTCCAGTGAGACGGAGGCGTGTCCAGTGAACTGTACTATCACAAGAACTCAGACAAAGGTCGGGTTATGTGGGGTCACGCAGGAGTTTGTACTCATTTACAAAAACTGTGTGTGAGGTTTAGAAAGACACAAGTGGAGGAAGATCTCATTGACAAAAAACATCAAATCTAAATTTAAAGTTGGTCTTTCGGGTGATTCTGATAACACTGTTCAAATGCTGTTACATCAAGTAATAACTGGCTCTCCAACCAGATCTAAACTTGGACTATATCAGGCTTCTGTCATAGCGGTTGCAGGGATGTAATGATGTGCAAATCTCACAATACAATATTAATTATATGAAGCTCACAATGAAATATTTATCACAATATTGAAGTTCCTCTTTAGGCCTGTAGACATTTCCCATCGAATGATTAATCGAACTAAAAAGAAAACTAAAAATATTATAGAGTTTATGCAAAAAAAGGAATTGTATTTACCTGTACATATAAAAAACAGACCTTGGGTACAAATTCTTAAGCTAATTCACTTCTTGTTGTTTCTGTTATACAATACAAATCTTTGTAATCAAACAAAATTATAGTTGACTGATCCCATCGACCGATTAATCTACCAACAACAAGAATGACTCTTATTTCCAGTTGTTCTTTTATCATTCAATGATTCCTTTTCAAAGGTGCAAATTCAGACATTTTTGGTATTACAACATCACGACCACATTAGGGATGGGACAATATACGATATACTGCCTCAATTAAATAATCGTGGCGTTTTTTCATAATCGTGATAATCGTAAGTGACGATAATCGCAATTATAGCAGCAGATATGCACCTGTGGCTTCACAAGACCATCTAAAATCTGACGCTGTGAACCCAGTAAAAACTGTGTTATGGTTAAACAAAGAAAAGGTTCATGTGTTAAAGTTAATTAATGACTCTGAGACAAAGTTAATAGATTTTTGCTCAACATTGTAAACATTTGTTCACTTTGAATCATTATTGATTGTACTTGGACCAAAATACAATAAGTAGTTGTTAACACATACATATTATGTGCTAATAAATACTTCAGTGATTTTGAATCTGTGCACTTTTACGTTTAGTAAATTGTTGTGATAATATCGTTAATCGTGATTATTTTGGTCACAATAATAGTGAATGCAAATTTTAATATCGTCCATGCCTAGACCACACACACGGCCTCTGCTGTGTGAATATATTTGTTTGCATCTTCTTTCTTTACTTTGTCCTAGCTGCGATAAAACATAATTTAGAAACTTGTTTCCATAAATTAGTTTTGTTTTAGACCTGGTTAGTTATGTCTTGTTGAAACTTTACAACAGTCAATCAGAGCAGCCATACTTTACTGCAGTGACAGCTCTCAAAATTTAGCCAATACGAGTAAACATTCATTCATTCATTCATTTTCTATCGCTTAATCCGTTAGGGGTCGCGGGTGACTGGAGCCTATCCCAGTGACTTGGGCCTTAGGCGGGGAACACCCTGGACAGTGGCCAACTTGCCGCAGGGTTAGACAGACAACCATTCATTCTCTCATTCACTCACTCACTAAAGAAAATTTACAGTGATGCCCAATTAACCTAAACATACATGTTTTTGGAGGTGGGAGGAAACCGGAGTACCCGGAGAAAACCCACGGTGACACGGGGAGAACATGCAACTCCACCCAGAGAGATCGTGAGATGTTAGTATGGTCCGACCCGGGAGTCGAACCCACAACCTCCTTATTGGGAAACCAGAGCTCTAACCACTTGGCTACCGTGCACCTCATTTTAACTTCATCATGCCCACATAATAAGACTAAAAACCCGTCTTTTTAGGATATGTTAATGCAGTCATGTCTCAAACCCAGCGCTGCTAAACATCTGCAGTTTGTGGAGCGGTATTTGCACCTGCAGGGCTGGAGATGGTGACGATGCGTCCTTTGGCTCTTCTCAGCAGAGGCAGGAAGCTCTGTGTGACCGAGAGCGTCCCGAAGAAGTTCACCTCCATGCAGCCGCGAAAGTTTGACACCAGGGACAGCTCCGAGTCTCCGAAGTGCACGCAGACTCCGGCGTTGTTCACCAGGCCCCACAGACCTAAAGAGCAAACGCACACGAGGAGAAGTTTAGTTTATGCTGACAGGGAATGTTGCAGAGTTAGAGTAATAGTTTGATTCCTGAATTCACGTCGAATGACAGTCAAATAAATGTTGGTTTCTGAAGAAAAAGGAGAGACTGTTTTGACCTGAAACTTGCTCATTTGGTCAGTTTGCACTACAGTTAAATTGGCCAAAAAGTGACTGAGAATAATAGGCAATGCTAAGTGTGAAAAGAAAGGCTGGACAACTTTCTTCATAAAGCACAGTTACGATCTTTATGTTCAAGATTGTTATAACTGTTGCAGCTCAGAAGACGATGTCCTTACGAAAATATTTGGCATTTACAAAATTTGTTCTTAACGGAAAGTGTTTGTCTGTAAGAACAAATCCTAAGAACACTCAGGAGAACTCGTAAGAACAAAAAGCTACTTTTTCAGGATTTTGTTTCTTATGTAGTTCAGTCAAAATGTGTAATTCCTACATGATTGCACGCTTGTTATTCTGCGACGCGAAATGCGATATAAACAGCAAAATCCCAGCGTTGTTTCAATACATCTGTGACTTGAACATGTTTCCTCTGAGTGTGCTCATGTGTGTTTGGACATTTTTAAAAGACAGCAAAAGTCGGGAGAAGTCCTGAGGCTGGCCCATATTTGCCATACAAGGAAGTAGCTTCCTTAATGCATTATCTATTTTTATGTAAATAACTGTTCGTAGGTGGAGTTTGGTGAATTTGGCATAAAGGCTGTTAAGAAAGAATTGGGCTCCTTACGAACACATCAAGAATCTGACGTACAGTTTTCTCAGCAGCTTGTTAAAATGGAAGATACGCGCAATTTTTTGAACACTTTCATGAATGAGGCCCATTATTTTCAAGCCACAAAACAGGCTTACAACTGTTGAAAAGCTGGGCCTCCGCCGCTGTGTAAACTGCTGAACTACTGAAGTCACGTAGGTTAAAGAGAGCAGGGCATTCAAATGCATTTACAAGAGGCATCAATCTACCAAATTAAAGTTAGAGTATGTTACTTTTTTAGTTGTAAACTTTTAACGTTTGTGTTTTCTACTTAAAAGTAAATGATAAATGCAGTACTTTGTGAAAAATGAGAATACTATACTGTCAGAACTGAATGATAAAGTATTTTAGTTTTCATCAGGAGCAGAATGCTGCGCTCTGATTGGCTGTGCTCAAGCTGTCCTCTCCAGTTTCACTTTGTTGTTTGTAAGAAGTGTTTTTTAAGCCACAATTGCAACCAAAATTAATACAAGTTGATATTAACCTGGTGTCGAAAGATTTAGGAAAGGAAGTTGTCATATTTAAACCTAAATCATGTTTGCTGTGTGGAATTCAGCTGCCACACCTTCAAGTTAATAGCTTCATTTCAACAAAAAGCTTAGCATGTAGGAGAAGGTTGTTTCTTGGGTAAAACAGGAAAAAGATTGTACATTTGACCAGCTTTTACTCATGTCTGCTGGAGTAACTCATCAGGAGGCAAAGGAGGCGCAACAACAGCTCTGAACATCACAACAAGTCCATTGATACAGCCGTTGTTTATCCCAATTGCAAACAGAACTGGCATTCGGATAGTAAAACATAATGGTACAATTAATATTATTTTCACATCAACATTCCTGTCGAGCCATTAACTCTCACTCGCGGGGAAAAGACACAGCAGCGCGCGCAGCCAGAACTAACGAGTGTTTATGTAAAGGGAATTGGCTGAACGGATTTGAACCTTGTATTTGGCAACAACGGCTGAAGATGTGGCACCGCTCCACCGAGGTTCAGAGCAGGCCAAATAAATACAAATCACACTTCAATTATGCAATGTTAGGTCCTAGAAAACGCAGGAACACAAACAGTTTTACAGGGCAGTAAAGTCAATTGTGTTTCAGACTGTAAAACTTGAAGAAATGTTATTGGACAAGTGAGTGTCTTTTATGTAGCTGGAGGAAAGCTTCTCCGTTTCGTTGTTTGTGGAAGTGGTGGCGTCAGAAGAAACGTCTCATCTGGACAAAGGCGAGCCCGGGTGTACATGTTTTTTGTTGGATGTACTATCGTCAGTAATCGTGACGTTTAGATGTAAAAGCTTTTCTTGAATGTCACTGCACTTCAACTAATCTGGAATCCATCAATATCTTTGTAATATCATCTGATCGTGTTCATCTCTCATATTTCATTGGGTGTGATTGACAGATGAATTAGCCAATCGCACATTGTCTATTGCAGGCGTACTCAATGAAATGTCCCAGGGCCAGATCAGGATCTTCAAGCCAACTGATCCGGCACACATTCTAACTTCCAAATATATAAAATATATTTTGCTTTCTGGTGTAATGTTGGTTAAATTTGGGATTATTTTAAACCTGTTTTTTCTTTGTTTAACCCTTGTTCTTTGTACAAAATCAAACATGGCTGTTTATGAGGAAAAAATAATTAGAAAAATGCATACATTTATGAAAAAATCTGGAAAGGACATTGCTATCTTAATACCGTCTTGAGATGTAGTAGTGGTCGTTCAATTGGTGCTGCAGCGGGAAAATCCTGCCAGTCTTCCATCTTACCTAGTTTCATTTCATGAACTTTTTCTCGGATGAATACCCCTTTAATCTTTAGCTTTGGCTATACCTCTGCTTGCTCTACCAAACTCAAACTCTGTTAGGTCAGCGTGGGTCACAGGTTACACGAGCCTGCAACAGGCGCACGTTTGCATGGGAGAACTGCGCGTGTTCGGAGGACGGAAGGTAACTGAATCCAAGCAAGCTAACTCACCACAATGTGCCACGGCAGTCATCTTTCATCACTGGGGCTTGGAAAATATCAGTCGACTGAAAAACATGGTGGACTTTTGTAGAATCAATCAGTCTGCAAAAAACGAATAATTGCCAGAGCGAGCCGAAGCTCTTTTAGCAAAAACAAATACTTTTGAAAAAGGAAAAAGTTCAGTTCTTATTTACATTGTACTGTATGGAAGCAGTACTTTATGGAAATGGAAGGATTTCACTTTGATTGAAGAGTTCATTAAGTGATGTTTGAAATGTGTTTGTGGGTGGCGTTTTGGAGATTCACTTTAATACACAAACAAACTAATAAACTATAAAACCATCAACTGTGAAATCTGAGTTTTCGTAAATAACTGAGCCTTGATCCTGGGCATGTTTATTTGGAAATTAGAGAGCAAATTCCTCGTGTGCAAAGAAGATGACTCATCCCGATGAATGTGCAAAGATGTTTGTTATGAATCGTGCTCAGGTACATTGTAAAGATAAGACTGAGCCAACTGTGTAAGAGTAAAACATTCACTTCACTGTGACTGTGAGAAGCTGCTGCTGCAGAGTTTAACCTCACACGGTTTACACAAGGAGAGAGAGAGAGAGAGAGGGAGAGAGAGAGAGAGGAGGAGAGAGAGAGAGAGAGAGAGAGGGAGAGAGAGAGAGAGAGAGAGAGAGGGAAAGAGAGGACGGAGAGGACGGAGAGAGAGAGAGGGTGGAGAAAGAGAGAAAGGGAAGGAGGAAGGGAGAGAGGGGGGTAGAGAGGAAGGGAGAGAGAGATAGGGGGTTGGAGAAAGAGAGAGGGGGGCAGGGGGAGAGAGGGAGGAAAGGGAGGGAGAGAAAGAGAGAGTGAGAGAGAGAAAGAGGAGAAAGAGAAAAAGGGAGGGAGGAAGGGAGAGAAGGGGGAGGCAGAGAGAGAAAGAAAAGAGAGAGGGAGAGACAATGGGAGGGAGAGAGAGAAAGAGAAGGAAGAGAATGGAAAGAGAGCGAGAGAGAAGGGGGAGAAAGACAGAGCGAGAAGGGAGAGCGAGAGGGAAAGAGAGAGAGAGGGAGGTAAGGGAGAGAGAGAAAGAGAGGGACAGGAGAGAGAGAAGGGAGAGAGGCAGCAAGAGGGGGATAGATAGAAAGAGAGAGAGAGAAGAGGGGGTGATAGAGAGAAAGAGGAGAGATAGAGACATACAGGGAGAGAGAAAGAGAAAGAAGAGGGGACAAAGAGAGAGAGTGTAGTAGAGAGAGAGAGAGAGAGAGAGAGAAAGAAGGGGAAAGAGAGAGGGAGAGAAAGGAGGAGAAGAGAAGAGACAGAGAGCATCTAAAGAGAACACAAAGTACAATTTTCTTCTCACAAAACTTCTAGCTTCATCCAGAAAAAAAAATAATAATCAAATTTTAGGGCTTTGACTTTATTCTCAGAAAAACATGAGCCTCTTATTATTATTGTGGCTGACGATGGATGACACTGAAGTGGGTTTTGTTTCACATCTCCAACATAAGAACCAATAAAGCTAACAAATTGTCTGAATATTTGAAACTTTTAGGAACAAACCAAAGTGGTGTTGCCACTATCTTATTATACTTTTATGTATGTTTTAAATCAATTAGACAAATTACAGCCTGGTTTATTTCTCCAAAAGTTTGAATTCTCTTACAAATATTCGCCGACAGTGGGCTGATGTAGACTTTTGAAAACACAGAGGAAACTTGTGACTTAGATAAGACTGTTTGATTGTATTTGTTTTTGCTAGAGATGTGCTTTTTGTGAATGAATGGCCTCTGTACTCTCTCTCTCCTCCTCCCTCTCCCTCTTTCTTTCTCTCTCTCTCTGTGTGCGACCTTTAGCTCTTTTCTTTACGAGCCGCCCACACACGCCGGAGTCCTCAGGTGACTCCTCAAAGCGACGCTCTCTTTGTGCACAGGCAGGGCAGTTTCTTTTACAACCAAACTATCTGATCTTTTGTCTTGGTCACAGCTGTTTTACTGTACAAAGTCACTAGTGTAGTTCACGTACTCTGCTCTCGTTCTCACAAAGACTTAGGAACGTCACACGGATTTTTGTAAACTGGTTCATCTTTAGGACTGTTTTTTTCAGACACAAAAGTGAAGCAGGTTTACCTCCCTCAGTTTTCATCTCAGAGAATCAAACATGGCTTTGCACTACAAGTTTGAAACATTTATTCAATGAAAACACTAAGTTCTTTCTTTTACTAACTTAGTTTTCCATTCTGTAATTTTGCATTTTGTTCTCTCTTAATTATAAATATTTTTCAATACAGATGCAATTTTAGCAATGCAATGAGAGGTGGGACCAAGTGATTGTTTTGCAAGTCTCGTATAAGTCTCAGGTCTTTGGCTTCAATTCAAGTCACAGGTCCAAGTACCTTCCAAGTCAAGTTCTTAGTCCATTTTAGTCACATTTTAAGTCATCAAAATAGTGACTCAAGTCGATATCTGTTATGGATTGTTGTCTGTATACATAGGCATCTCTTGTTTTGAAAAATCTAAATCTCAATCTACTTACAAAGAGGACATAGGCAAACCTAGTTTGTGAGTGTTAATGTTTGCACACAGTTGTAAGTAGAGATCGACCGATATGAGTTTTTCTTTGGCCGATATTTCAAAATATTGTCAGTCGATGCCAATATCAATGGATGATTTTCAAGGCTTATTTTAGTGTTAAAAGCAGAGCTGGGGTAAGATAGTGGAACCAAAAATAACCTTAAACCTAAACTCTTAATCACCAGGGTAGATGTGCGTCTCTTTCACACAATGAAATTATGCTCATATTTTTGTATTTTTTTTTCCAAGAAACTATCATTTATTGTCACAAAAAAGACTCATATGTTCATATTGACAAACAAGCACTTATTAAAGCTTGCTCTGCAACCAAAGTCACAGAACCAGAAGAAAACTTACAGATACAGTATGTTAATGATAAAATCAAAACGACAGACATAGGAATGGAGAGAGATAAAACAAGTCTTATTATTTCTCTCCAAACCAACTCCGACTCAGCTGATCACTGAAGAAAAGTCCAAACAACTGCCTCATTAGATATCGGTCAAAATTGGGGCTGATTTCTAATCTAATCGAAATAGCAGCACCAAAACATCGGCCGTTGTAAGCACTTCACCTGACATTTATTCTTACCACACACTCCACTATTATCAGCCACTTAGTATGACGCACTGTACAGTATTTGCTTCAAAGCCCAATCTCGTCAGATCGAAGTTGCTGAGCGGGACTTGGATGGGAGACGGCTGGAAAACCAGGTGCCAGTGGGCTGAGTAGAGCCAATAGTGATTGTGTTCTTGGCAAATGCACTTAACCCACCTCACCTCAGTGTCTGCGTAAACTCCACAGGTGCGTAAAGGTATAACATGGTTTAAACTTTAAAATAGTTAAGCTTGCATTCATGTAATCAGTATATTTTTTATTATTTTACCCACACATCTACTGTTTCCGCTTTGTCATCATAACACATAAAACTAATCATCTTTGGCTAAACATGGATCCTCTTATCTTATCTTATAATATGGATGTGATCAGCACGGACTGTCTTGGATTTCTCTGATTATACATTAACCTAAATTAGTCTCTATCTATCTAGGTCTCTCTATTCTTTCTTTTTCATCCTACCTCTCTTTCAGTATGTGCAGCGCTTTGGAAATGTCTTTTGTTTGTTTAATGTGTGAAAGAAATAAAGTGGATTGGATTCTCTCTCTCTCTGCTCAGCTCATGTTTCAGTCTGAACCCAGCCTGGCTCACACTGTGATTAAACACCTTTCACGTAAGCGGACTCTGGAGCGTATACGGTGGAACATTTCATTCAGGAACACATGCCACAGCTGCCCGGGGGCTAACAGACAGGAACGTGGCTGCCGACCTGTGCCAAGGGTCTGTCTGCGTCACAATCACAATGGAACATTCGCCCAGCCAAGGTCAGAGTCAAGTGTGAAGCCAGGTTAACAGGTTCAGTCTTTCAAACTTGAGTTAAAGTGATATTAAGACTGAACGCCACTTTTCAAACAGAGCTGGTAAACTGGGCAGTGCTGAGTGTAAAGGAGGGTGAAAGGAGGGGTAAGACTGGAGAAGAGGAGTGTGATTGTTTTATGTGATCAATATAGGGCCACATTTATCAAGCATTGCTCATGTGCAAAATAGGTCAGGGAGAGCAAACCTGACACATTTGTCTCTTATAAGAAACTAAAAATGCTACATTTTGAGGGGTGCGTATGACTTTGTGGTTGTAGTTTGCACTTACAATTAGATTTATGGTCAATAATATACAGCCTCAATATAAAATCAGCCCACCAAAAATCTGATGTAAATGTATATTTTTTATTTGTCCATTTAATTCTGGTTTTTTTTTTCAGAAAAAGCAGCCAACTTAAAATGTCTTAACCTTCCATACACTGACTGCGAGGCGAGTTTGGTGCGATACCTGTGCGAGTTTCTTGAGAAGTGCTTGTACACCAGCTCCAGTCCACTGCGGTCTGTATTTGCCCAAGCGCATGGATTCACTTGATTCCAGCGAGAATGCTTGTATTATGACTTAAAAGTCGCAATAGTTCGCTGCAACCTCTGACAAAAATAGACTCTTACGGATTCTTTCGCACACTCATGCGACTCTCGGACTTCACTCACTTGCTCCGATGTCTGTGTACAAAGGCGCTTTGGTTTTAGGCACTTTCTAAGTCTTGCTAGAGCTGCGCTCGCACCGAACTCGTACGGCAGGGGCAAATGCATCAATAAGTGCTTGAATTAGACAATAGTTACATTGTTTTTAATATACTTTTACGTCTGAAATATCATTTGCTCGTGTTCTATTGGCAACTCTTGTCTTAAGACAGTTAAAATATACTTAACTAAAGATAACATGACTTAGTTTAGCATTAATTCACACATTTACCATGCTGTATATGACTTTATTTGGTCCTACTTAGGTCCTGGTGTACTTTTATTTGGCTGGTTCTGGTTTAATTCTGAGTCACTCCAGGTTTAGATTAGGTTATTGTTACCAGCAATAAAAAGACTGCAGCATTAGTTGTTATCCCTATAAAAACAAGTTTAGTCCTCTAACTATTTGGCTCAACCTCGTGTCAAAAGCAGTGACGTATTGTGCAACCGGCCCAGGAGCCACGGTTCTTATTTTGGCTTCTTTAACCATATTGACCCTATATGGTGCTTAAATATCATTCTCTCTGCTCTTAGTAAAGTATTTATTTTTAGTTCATGGCTATTTTTGTCACACTATGCATATTTGCTTCTATTGAGTCAAATGACATTTCTAGTTTATATGTGATACACTGCTGGACTACCCTGATTACAACCAAGTGTGTCTGCTTACAAACAAATGACTCGCTCCTCCTTCACATTTTACATTTTTAACCACTGCTCAGTTTGTGTCGTCTGTTTGAAATGGGTTGTTTGGTGTAACTTTAATAATTGTCTCACCTCTGAGTCCGAGCTTGGCCCTGGTGTCCATGAGCGCCTGCTGCACCTGCTGAGGCTGAGTGATGTCCACCTGCAACAGAGTCAGTCTGGACGAGCAGGTCCGGAGCAGATCCTGAGCTCCCTCTGAGTTCGTGTCCAAGACTGTGGCAAAGACCTCGAAACCAAGAGAGTCCAGACGCTTCGCCGTGGCACAACCGAACCCGGAGTCACAGCCTGAGGAGAGAGAATGTAAGCATTTGTATCTAATTGAAAATAAGTATTCAAGTGGTTTCAAGTACCACCAGAGGCAGTTCATGTAAGTGTAATAGTCAAGACTAATCGAGACCAACACCTACAGAGCCCAAGATGAATCTGCAGGTTGAGACCAAGACCAGACAGAGACTTTCACTAAAATCAAGATCAAATCAAGACCATTTTTGTAATTTTCTACATTTATCAGTGTCTAGTAGCGATGCACCAATCCATCTTTTTCTGTTCCAATACCAATTCTGATACTTTGGCTTTAAGTATCTGCTAATACCCGATATCAACTGATACTAGTTTGTAAGGATATTTTTCTTTGATCCATAGGTTAAGTTAAGTTCATGCATTCTGTCAATGTTAACTACTAGACTTATTGTCATCTCCGTGTTGTTCACATAATGAAATGCCTTTGCATTCCGTTTAGAATATGTGCTGATAGTATCAATGTTTCATATTTAAACACTAATTGTATCTTGTGCTTCACTCAATGAAACACCATAACCTAAGTTGGTTATTGTCTCTTCCTTATTGTATACGCCTACTTTTGTAATATTTGCACGGTTGGCAAGTGAAGCCTCATGGTACCAATAAACTGTCTTTTTTATACTACCTGGGTCCAGAACTTTATTTTGTCATGTGACTTTTATTTATAATGCATGTCACTCTTAGATCTTAGCAACTTAATCTGAATAAAATGTCAAACATTATGAGATGTTCTGGATCAAAACCAGACAGTAAATTAGTCTCATTATGTCCAATTAAAGACACAACTAGGATATTGGCTGAACCGATATCATAGAGCCGATACCCGATCCAGCAAAATTTCCTGGATTGGCACAGATATCCGATCTCAATATCGTATCGACGCATCTCTTGGTCTACACGATCTTATTATGCAGTTCTTTTTGCAAACTGTGTCTGGGACTTGTCACTGCGCTCCTGATGCAAGTTTAGCAAAGTGTGGTCGTAATAAAATGTATACTTGTTGTCAGACCCGAGACCAAGTCCAAGCAAGATCAAGAAATTAATAAGCTGTCTAGAAACTTGTCTTCAGACCAAGAGAACTACCGGAAGAACTACAAAAACTTCAATAACTACTACACTCAACTTACACAACAAGTTGAGAACCACTGGTCTAGACAAATGTTTTGAAGATCTTGTGATCTGACAAACTCATGAGCTGTGGTTTGGACAGAAGCCCATGGTACAGAGCCAAAACAAACTGAAACAAACGTGGCAGTGCTGACGGACAAAACTGGCCTATTTTATCAGAATTACAGACTATTTGGGGTTTTAACTGGGAGAGCGACAAATACTAGTCATTTTCACTCTGATGGAAGAGAACTGAAGAATAATATATGCCACACATATTAATTTATACTCTTTGACACTAGAAGAGTTTTCCCCCAGTTTTCTAGTGTAATATCGTCAAACCAGAAAGCTGTGTCGAGGTAAATTCAGCTCAGCCCGGCGTAAGAACTTTGGTCATTTGTGTCCTGTGTTTGTTTCAGTCACGTCTGCTGTGATAATAGTATTACATCAGCAGCTCGTTGTATCATCGCAGCTCGACTTGGCCAGAGTCCGGCTTCACGCTGAGCTCCGCAAACAGATCTGCTCTCACTTATTACACACACACACGCATAAAGACGCACAAAGACACACAATCACAGGGCAGAGTGAGTCTACGAGCTCGACTGCTTTGAGGATATTAGTGTTTTTAATGCTCCTCACATCTTCTTTACTACTTACTTTAGTGGTATCTTTGCAAATTCACCTTATTTGGAAGCTGCATTTGACCTATTTTTGGCTGTGGACGTACCTATGGTCAGCTTGGGAAGAGTCCAATTGGATCAGTGTGTCCAAGCAGCTTCACAGCAGATCACAGAGATAAGCTGTGACTTGATAAAAAACAAACAGAGAGTGATCCTCCATCTCCTCACGAGACAAAGACCTCCTCACACCTTCATTAAAGAGCTAAACCGTGAGCATGAATTGAACCTGCTTTGGCTAACGACTAGAGCAGCTTAACAGAAGAAACTAAGCAGCAGGTTGGGCTTGGTACTTGAATGGAAGACTTATAAACATCAGGTGCCACAATGGGACATGAGACAAGGAAATTCACTTCACTCGCTCACATTGCCAAGTGTGAAGGGTTGGAGGTGGTCGGAGCACATCAAGACAGTCTCATTTCTCACTTTTGTATGACCCAAGGCAGCTGTGGCTACATAATAAATGAATAACGCAATGTTAGGTATCTTTAAGTGCCATGAAGACTATAGAGCAGTGGTCTTCGCTAGAAGAAGACCCACATTGACAACCAAAGAGAAGGGGTGAGCCACAAAACGACACCTGCAAGCAAAAAAAAAGGTTCAATCTAAACATTTCTTTCAAAACCACAGGGTCTACATTTACCCAACACAGTGTAACAAGAAGGCGTACATTTACCACGAAAAACAGCGTACTGTGACCACGATAAGAATAAGCGTAAAAATGACACGAGTTTTGAATGCAGCCATGTGGGACGTTTTCTTTAGGCTTCAAGTTACTAAAATGGGTAAGTTTAGGTCTGGGCTTGGGGATTCATAAATAAGAACACATCTTAACAACTACCATAGAAATGAACTGGAACTGCGACGCGTACCAAAACTACGCAGCACAGCTATGAACTAATTATACGTAATTTACATGTCGCGTAATGTCGTGGTAAATGTCCGCTTTCTTGTGAGATGGGGCTTGTTTACCTAACAGGGAATAACAGCTTTCAATTCCTTGACTTTGCTAAGCTGTGATATTTTCTTTTTTCTGAGTTCACTGCCAGGTGGAAAGTCAGTGTTTGCTTGCCCATTAAGCACATGCAGTTCGTTCCGTGAAGAACAAATAAGAATTCCACTGTTGAAGTTTCTTGCACTCATCTTGCATTGCTCTTACTTTTCTTCATTTGTGTCTGTAATCACGTCCTCAGTTGTCCTTTCAGGCAACAGCACAGAAGCTCTTTTAGAAAACTTTAGACAGTTTGGATCATGCAGGGGAAGCTGACCTGACGCTGGACGTTTCTCCAGGTGAGGATTTGACTCTTTGAGCTCGTAGTTACAATGATAAGTTTGTTCACGCTGGAACGTCATTTGTGTAGTTCAGAGATGTGTTTGAGGAGCGTGTTGTGACTTCGCTAGAGTCCAGATGTGTTTCGTGGCTCTGGAGCCCGTGTGATCGTGGCTCTGCGGTCGGCTGTGGAGCGCAGCGGGACGGGCAACGTGCAAAATCAGAGCAGGCGAACGCGCGCAGCACCGTTCCTCTTTATGGTCACATAAACGACTCGCACTGTTGTATCTCGCAGTGAATCATGTGTTCAGTGCATTATTACCTGTACAAAAGACACTAAACATCAGAACCAGGCAGGTTATCAACTGAAATTACTGGTAAAAAATGAAGATCACTACTTCGCACCTTTCATGGGTTATTTTTGGAACCTAACCCCGCGATAAACGAGGGACCACTGTAATAATAGTAAATTAACCAAATTTGGGTTTGTTGCTGCATGTCAATTTGCATGCATCCCAATAATAGAGAAACAATACAATACAATGGACATTAAAGAAATCTTCTACAATCTAAGCATGGCTTGTAAATGACAGAATCTGTCTGTACTGTTCTGCTACCAGTGCAGTATATTAATATGATTTTATGTAATTTTGAGCTTTTCTCTTGCTTACATTGGTTTTTACTTG
Organism: Mugilogobius chulae; assembly: GCA_038363315.1. Taxonomy (NCBI): domain Eukaryota; kingdom Metazoa; phylum Chordata; class Actinopteri; order Gobiiformes; family Gobiidae; genus Mugilogobius; species Mugilogobius chulae. The sequence continues at coordinate 22,247,608 of CM076401.1, read as the reverse complement.
AGGCCTTTATAGTTTGGAAATTACGTTCTTTCCAAAACATTTCTGAACGATAAAAAAAAATCCTCTTGCTTTCCATAGAAACAATATCCAACCACATTTGACGTTAACCTGTGATTTATTAATTAAGTAATGGCTTTGACCTCTCTAACATACACATACATCATAAAACATCTCAACACGTCTAACACTGACTAACATAAATCTATTATTACCTTATCTGGAATCCCGTCAGATTGCTCTAAATATTGACACGTTCTCATACACCTCTCTCTCTCTCTTATTTGCTTTTGCCAGATTCTCACAGGTGAATGTAATTAAACTTCCTTCAGTCGGTGCCAACTTTCCGTCGGCCTACGCGAGAAAAAATGCAAAACGGCTTAAATCCTGTCGGGACAAATGCCACGTTTGTATTTGTTTCTTGTCACTGCTACAATTTGAAATAGTCGCCTGCATTAGTTTTATCATCAATATTTTAAGTCGAGACACAACAAGCAAAGTTTATTTTTTTTTTTTTTTTTGGTCGTTTTCTCTCGTATGGCTTCATGGACCTTACAAACAATCTTCTAAATGCATTTCGAGACGATCTACAATATATCTAAAGCTTAAATTTAAAGCTAAAGACAAACATTACATTGAAAGCATAGATTTTCAACCTCAATATCAATGTCTTAATAAAAATTTAATTAAAGCAATATTTCAAAAAACGTCAAATATTTTTAAAAAAGCATTTTGTTAGATTCTAATTTATTTTATGTTGCTTAACTTTTATGCTTCATTGTTTTTATTTAGCACTTGAGATTAGTCAATGTAAATGCATTATAAATAAATGTATTATTATTTATTATTATTATTATTATTATTATAAAATTCTCTTACTTGGATCAGTCTTAGAGCAAGATTTATCAAACATTTGCTCGAGCAAGGAGCAAAAACTTGACGTAGCTGAAGCTGACTCCAAAACATTCACAAATAATGTGCTTTTTTCTTTTTAGTTTGCATCTGTAATTTGGCACCTGGCTTAAAAAATCAGGTCTTTGTGTTAAAGTCATTAAACTTTGTGTTTTCCACTAAAAGTTGATAAATGCAGTGCTGTGTGAAAAAAAAATTGACGACTGAGTCTGAATGGAATAATAAAGAATTTAATTTCCCATCAGGAGCTAAATGCTGCGCTCTGATTGGCTGAGATTGGATGGCCTCTCCACTTTCACTTTGTTGTTTTAAAAAACAACTCTATAAACTATAATTGCAGCAAAAACAAATACTTGTCAATATTAACCTGCACGTGTCAAAGGATTTATGAGAGGAAGTTGGCAGATTTAAAACCTGCTTTGTGCTTGCACAGGGAAAATCAGCCACCACACCTTTAAAATCACAGTGAAGGGTTGAATTTCTATGAAGTGAAAATTCAAAGAAGAATTTTCCACCTTTGAAAGTTTGAACTGTGAAAAGCACAAAAACAAAAACTCTGTAAAACTCACAAGTGAACTCTTAACCCCTGATGTATACTAAGGTGGGTGAGGATAACGACTTACAAGACTTAGGGCTAAAGAACTATTGTGTAAACCTTACAAGTACGCAGCCTCTCTTCATAGTTACTAAAGTGTATGAGACCTCATGTTTTATCAATGTCTACACCAGCCAGCGCTCTCTTCGTTCCATTCAGATTTGATACCTCTAAAGCCTGGGACCTGTTAATTGACATAAGAGGCCGTTATTATAGTTTGAAAGACTGTACTATTCTAGCCATTTAGATCAGTTTGTGTTTTACAATGAACAAAATGTGAATTATCGATCAGTATATTAATTTCTTCCAAAATATAAGGAAAACATCACAATAGGTCCTCGGAGCAGTGCGAGTGTGCTGAAAGAATCCGTACAGAGTCTATTTTTCCCATAGACTAATGTGGCTTTCAAGGCAAATACGAACCCCAGTGGACTGGAGCTGGTGTACAGAACCGAACCCACCTCAGTCAGTGTACGGGAATCTAACATTTTCAATTATGGTAGGTTATAAATTGAATGTGACAATTTTTACAGTAACATTCGACTTCTGATGCAACGAGTCACCTTCCATCCGGTCGAGGCGTGTTTATTGATTGACAAAGAAAGAACTGCGGTATTGTCAGGTAATGTTGTGTAATTAAAAAGGGAACGCTGTGTGCTTTGGGAGACACGAGACAAAATAGGAATTCCAACCAGAGGGAGTGTTTTGAATACTTTTGTCATCTATATATAGTGTGATTTATGACAGGAGATCACCGAAAGGGCGAGTTACATGTTGAGCAATCCGCAAAATATAATTATTGTAATTATGTCTATGAATTTTAGAATATGATTTTTATGAGGGTTAATAAGCAGGTAGTTTAGTTTTATTTATATGAGTAAAATCAAAGGAAATGTCCTGTCCCCAGTGAAGAAACTATTGTAATGTACTGAAAAGTGCTTGAAAAGGTTTGAAAACAGGTGAGTCTAGTGATGGCAAATTTTAGTATAGACAACATGAAATAAATATAATGTTATTAAATAAGAACAATCGTCTTAAATCCATTTTATCCCATCGAGCACCAGCCTTTTTTCACTAAAAGCTCGATTAAAATTGTCTAAAACTCAATCTGAATTGGTCTCTGAACCAGTGGAAGCACAACAAATGTCTGTTTGTGAAGCTGAGGGTCTATAGTTTTGGTCTCTGATGTATAACTGACTATACTGACTATTATAAATTAGACGTTTTACATAAGAAAATGTTTTCTGTCTAATTTTTGTATGATAAATATAAGCATCATTAATTCTTTTTCCGGCCTTTTTTCCCCTCACATGTCTGACTAAAATCAGTAAACTAAAACTGTTCCTGAAACCCTTTGGAGCTCAGGCAAATGGCTGGGGTCTTTTTAAAGCTGTGTCCCTGTAGTTTTTGCTTCTGATGTCCAAGAGTTTCTTATCAGAAGTGACAACTTTCTCCAAGCAAAAGAAAAACAAAATTAAATTCCGCCTAAATTTTTTTTGGTAGATATAAGGAATGGTAAAGCTGGTGTTGAAGCTGAGACTTAAATGACACTATATCTGGCATATTTTGGGTTTTGACAATTCCTCTGTAAAGGTAGGTAAAAATTTGGTAAAATGAGTTTTAGGGACCCAATCAGGGCCAATGCAAAATTCCTATAAAAAGTTTTGAATTTTTGACTTTTTTTTGTTTGGAGTTTACAGTAGAAATCTGAGTCTGGATCATCCAAGAGGCTGATTTTGCTCTAAATAAAAGGGAAACAATGAGATTTTTATATTTAACCTTTCCAGGTGTTCATAGTATGCATTTTTAAGACACTGAACAAAATACAATTTTTGAAGAAAAAGTGGGAGGGCTCTTTGAAGGGCCGCTGGAATGTAAAGGGGATGAAGCTGGTGTCACTAGAACCAGAATAACACTAGTTTGGACATGTTTTGTCCTGTAAAAGCTAAAAGTAATTTAACTAAAAATGACTTTTAGGGACTTAAAATATGTTCGCAGGCAGATCCCATTGAAAAAACCCTTTTTAAATTGTACAACATTTTTAGAAAGTGTTTTGTTCGTCAAAGGAGTATTTGAACAGACACGGCAGAATTGCTGATTTAACTGTAACTAAGAGAGTTGCATCTACTTTTTTTTATCTTCTAAATATCTTGAAGTTCATAGCTATTATTTCATGAGATGATTAGAAATAAATTGAGAGTTACCACACATGTCCCAGTGGTGCCTTAAGGGGACATGTTAAACAGTGTTCTCCCAGCATTAGTTTACTCAGCGCTGTCTTTGGATTGATTGATGCTTGTTTGAGTAATCTTGTATTGTCCTGCAGGTGATGCTCGAGTGCTCGGGACATTCCTGTTTTCAAAGTACAAAGTAGGCACATAGTTGAAGCCAGAAGTGTCACTTCTCTGCCGCTCCAGGACAGTCTGTGCTTCTGTCTGAGACTCTGGCACCGCTCGCCTTTGTCCCGGGACACTTTCCAAAAAGATCGAGATCCGGAACAGGTATAACTCATTACTAAACTGCTGTTTACAAAGAACTCACGAGTTCACTGACTGAACACTGAAATATGCAAATGAGATTATTCAACAGACAAACAATTTTTCTGAACAATTAACTGTAGTAAACGTTTTGCTCTTGTTTTTCTTTTAAATGATCTTTATCCTCATGTCTGTGTCAAGTCTCTAAGTTTTATTTTTATCAAGTCATGGTGAATCATCAAAAATAATGACTCAAGTCCATATCTCTGATACAAAAATGCACTAAAGTTCATGTAACAGACAAATGTCTTAAAGCTGCATTATCCAACATCCATCCATTCACTGTTATCCGGCTTAGGTCTGATCATAAAGCCAGCAGTCTGAGGAGAGAGGGTCTAACTTTCTTTTCCACATACACCTCTCTTCTGGGAGAATCCAGAAGCATCCCAAGTCAGTCAAGAGACACAGTCCCTATGTGTCTACTCCGTCTCTCCCGGTGGGACAGGCCCAGTAGAAGCTTTCTCCAGGAGGCATCAGGAACAGAAGCCAAGGCCACTTCATGCCCAAAGGTGAGGGCTGGAACAGCGGACTGACTGGTGAATCGAGAGTGTGGCTTTTCCACTCACTTTCTTCTTCACTACAACAGTGAAGATGTGGCTGCTTCCTTGTATGAACTTTTACGTTACCATGATAACAAACTTCGCCTGCTCAACTTATTCTAGGAGCAACTGTTGCCTAAGGTTTAATTTTGTAGCAAGTAATTTGTCCCGTCGTCGGGATTAAAGTTATCGAAACTTTTCCTGAGGTGGTTGCTCGCAGGCAAATGTATAAAATTTATAGCAAAAACAAAAGATACCAGCCATATCAGATTTCAACACACGAGTGAGAGAAAATTGTCATCTCTGCCAAGGTTTTGCTCCCCCTAAACTGTTTTTGCACATAAGCAAATGCTTGATAAATCTGGCCCTAAGTATCCTGATACATATCCCGATATTCCTTCCTGCATCGTTGGTGTATTGTCAACAAGTTTGTCACAAAATAACATGACACTGATACATCCAGTACAGCCCAAATATAATATTTGGAAGTTTATCATTAATTAGTTCCGAAAACATTATTTATCCTCAAAGAGATCGATCACAGCCTAAGAACAATCACACAACAGGTCAAACCCAAGTGCCATAAGACAAGCATCATGATCAAAAGCTCATCTTAGAAACAAATGGGTGCAGTTATTGCATAAGGTGCAAAAAACAAGACAGAAAAAACAACAACATACAGCAATATCTTCAGAATGTCTTTTCCTTCTGCCGATGGGTCACGTTTTTGGCATGAAGTGATAGTGTCGTTTAGATTTTACTAGATAATGTGATTGATTACTGAACTTTCACCACAAAGCAGAGTCTAGGCTCACATCAACACTTGGCCACAATGCAAAATCTCAAACTGCTTCGACAATCATTTCCCAATCGAATTCCCCGTGAGATTATAAAACCACAAAGAAAAGCCGATGCATGTTCTTCCCACCTGAGCTCATTCTGTCTCGACAAGTCGGTGAAAGATGTCATAAGATACAATCATATTATGTCAAACCATACTTCACAGTTTGTACGATCAAAGATGGTTTAAGGTCTTACCGGTGCAATGGACTGTGATTTTGCAAAAGGTAATAAATAAACGAGCAAAATGACAAGATTATGTCCAGTTCTACGACTTTGAAAAGTGTTTGTTTGACCCACAGATCAGTTGTAGACGCATCGACAGGACATCTCACTCTGCCGTAGATATTTGTCTCATTTTTCACTGTGAGAGCGACTAGCTGCAATAATTTTTATTTTACCCACAATAAGGATTCATCCTGACTTGTTTCATCCTGCAGCATATCAGGCAGGATCAGTTTGATTATTGCCCCTGTATAGTTTCCTTTGCAGCCAGAAGCTGGAGATCTAACTCCATTTCTGATCTGACTGTACTTAGAGCTGGTGATTTATGGAATTTAGATAATATTGTGATAGTTCTTTTGAAAAATGCAAAATTAGATTATCAAGTATATAATTTAAGGTAAAAATGAATCAAAAAGTAGTTTTAAAAGGAAGAAAGCTACATGATTGTAATTGTTCTAAAGGTGATTTTTAGTCAATTAAGCACTCATTGGTGTCTTAGTTGCCAAATTTTTTATTTGTTAGAAAGCGATTAATTGTGAATTTTTTTATTTTTATTTTTTGCATACCCTTGTTAAACGCTACTATCACTATTTTTTTCTTTGTTTTGATGTTTTAAATTGTTAATTTAGACAGATTGAATGAGTCCTATTCATATGAGCCAATTAGCTTAAATACTGTAGGTATATATATATATATATATATATATATATATATATATATATATATATATATATATATATATATATATATATATATATATTATATATTTTAGATATAATTATATATTATTATATATATATATATTAATATACATATTTAATAACTTTAAGTGACAGCTGCGTCAGTGGTTCGTCTGTTTGGATTTTGACTCACACAACAAGTTCCTTTATATGAATGAGACATTGTTCAGATTAACTGTGTTAATGTGTTAAATTTCCCAGCCCTAATAGAAATCTTATTTAGCTGCATTTTTTCTTTAAAAATAAGTTAATCATTTAGTAGGAATGTATTTGTAAAAGTTACGATTCCGCATTGTGCAATGTCTAGCTGCGGCTCGAGATACTGTTATTAAAACAACCCCGTTGGTTTGTGTAGCGCCAAATCCGTAGGAAATGTCTATTTATATAGTGCTTTTCTACCTTTCCAGGCACTCAAAGCGATTTACAATCTAGTATCCACTCACCCAGTGTACGCAGACACTGAGGCAGTGTGGTTTAAGTGTCTTGCCCAAGGACACAAAACAATCTACTCCCACTGTGGCCCTGGTGTTTCAACGGTCTCCCATCCAAGTACTAACCAGGCCTTTCTTGCTTAGCTTCTGGATCTGACTGGATCAGGCTTTGACAAGCAGGTATGGTTGTCTTTGGGTTTAATGAGTAAATCTAAAAATACTCCAAACACCAGCCCTAAACTTACCAGTTAAACTGAAAATGTTGCCACGTGGCTGCAACTAAAATTTGTCGTTTTTTTGGTTTTGGCTTTACATAACATACTGATATAAAAAAGGTGAGAAAATGTGCTTATTGTACATTTTTGTCATTTTGTTGGATTTTTTTTTTTTTTTTCAACATATTTTCAAGTTTTCTTCACAAACTTGTTCTTGTTTCATTAAAAACTATCATTTATAGCTACAACAACTGTTAATACTAAATAACTTCGCCTACACCTATCATATTCACTTTAATAAAAATACAGTCTTTTGTTGACTTATATTTTAGCGTTTTAAAAATTCTCTAGATATTTTCCTGAGTTTTGCTTTAGTTTTAGTTGATGACGAAACACTGTACTTGACACCATCATCCCTGGTTTGCCTCAGCAGGACTGGAGGAGTGTGAGGGGCTGACGAGGGGCTGGTGAGGGGCTGGTCTGTGGTCGGGTTGAGGGGCCGCTGTTACAAAAGAAGGTCCCACATGTGGCTCCAGAGGCTCGGCAAAGGTCAGGAGGCTTCCACATCTGCCTCATGTCTTTGTAACATGTGGAGCTCAAACTCTCCTGTAAGAGCTTTGAAGTGAAGACTGCAGTAAGATAAATCTGACTCTGGGTAAAAGGCAATAGAGATTTAGTGGAATATGATGACGTGTTATCTTATCTTACTGTGAGAATTATGTACTGTAAGACTTATAAGGAGTCTTGTTATTCTACAGTCTAAGCATATGCATTCAAGGCTTTCTATGTTACTGTATCAAAATCAAAATAAAATACGGTTCATTTATTTTTGTAGAGCCCTGAAGGTTTTATAAATACACTACTGTCAAGTTTGAGGTCACTTAGAAATTTCACATTTTGATTGAAAAGCTGTGTTTTTCTTCAATGAGGAAAACTTTAAATTAATCAGAAATACACTATATATGAAGATAAGTTTTCTTTAGTTCGGGAGCAGGACCACGCCACATCCATGCCCCGTCCAGTTGCTCCACTATTTGAACCACCTGTCACATACCAACATTTGTCCACTGTCTTTGTGCCCCCATCCACCCCTCATTTTCTCTGCCTTATAGGGGATTATTTGTTTATCAGTATGCAGAAAGAGCTGCCGCTGAAGAAACAACTCAAGCTATGGGCTAACTACAAGGGTTTATCACGGTGCGAACTAAAAGTTATGCTAATTCAACATTTGTGAATGAAATTTAACCCTACGATAGGCGTCTCATGTATCGATATATCGTGCAAGTCATTGCAATACGCGTATGTTAAAAGTTTGGATACTATCTTATTCATATTTTACATTTTGAACCTGATGCAATTTAAAGCTAATCTATTGAGCTAATAAAGTTATTTGTAACACTGTGTTACAAGAGTAGTGAAAAACAACCTGCATTTGAATTATAGTACATATTAAAATTATATCTGCAATACGTATAGGAATATCGTATCGTGACCTCTGTATCGGATACGTATCGTATCGGAAGCTCTCAACCACCCTAGATTTTAAAAGTACATTCAGGTGATGAAAAAACAAAAAAACACTGTCCAGCTTCTCACAGCTGCTCTCGTCTCGTTTTGTTGTTTCTTCAAAGAAGTCTCCCCAGCTAACCAGGAGAACATATCTCTCGGCATGGAGCATGCGCAGTAGAGTGGAAAGTAACGTTTTTTTTAAAAATACCTCTATCTGTCATGTATAGTGGATTTTAAGGCCCGGGAGTATAGGCTCCACTGACGCCAAAATTGTACAGTTTAATTATCATCATTATAATCAAAATTAATCAAAAATTGTGTCTGTTTTTTGGTTAAATATCTAGAGGCCCATTTCCAGCAGCTATCACTCCATTGTTCTGATGGGACATTGTGTTTTCTCATTGTGTCAGAAGGTAATGGATGATTAGAAAACTCTTGCACAGTTGAAAAAGAGCTTAATTGGTTAGAGAAGCTATAAAACTGTCTTTCCTTTGAGCAGGTTGAGTATGGGGAGCATCACATTTAAGGCTTGATTAAATGCTCATGGCCAGAAAATGAAAACTTTCATATGACACTTGAGAGTCTATTCTTGGTCTTAGAAATGATGGCTGTTCCATTCCCAAAATATTAATTCAAATGGAGTGCAAAACAATCACACAACAACACATTTTTATTTCTTGCAGTTTGGCACCTGGCTTGATAAATAAGGGACACAATTGAGATCACATTTATGAATAACTTTTGCCCACGATCTCAAAAGTTAGTGGTTTGATGCCAGCCCTGAACAGTGTACTGCTGTGGTGTCCTGGGTAAAACACTTCCTGATTTCAGTGAAATAGTTAAGTGAGTTTGAGTGAAAAGAACTACATTATTATGATTACAGCCCGCTTTAAATAAATGAGATTATGACTGAGACGAGCTGGCCTCTCCTTCACACCTCTCACACTGTGCATTGTCCGCTATAGTTTGTTTTCATATGTCTGCAGCAGTTTCACTCAAAGACAGACTGTATTTGCTTTTAAACCAAATGAAAGATATAAATCGTCTTATCTAGTGTCAGCCTCAGTGCAGAATCACATGTCCAACGTTTATAAAAATGACATTCTTCACTTCAAACGTCACATGTGAGAAACAGAAATTACGTAACCGAATGTAACATGTGTATATGAGTCGTAAAGATGACCTTCATTCACAAAAGTTCATTTAGCAGCATAACTTTTGCGTTAGCACAGCGATGAACTCTTGTAGTTAGATGACAATAACAGCCCTGGCGAGTGTTGCTGCTACAGTTTGACAGGCAGCCACGGCTCTTTCTGGGGTCAGGTCGCACACACATCTCCCGTGTTGATAAATAAATAATCCCTCTATAGTTTTAATCAGATTTTGAGAGGAATATTCAAAGACATAAGTTAATAGAGTTTCTGCAGAGTCAGACCCACACACTTATCAATGATTTATGTTTCCTGGAGACCTGACAGTGCTGTTATCTGCCCAGAGCGTGAGAACTACAATCATAAAGATCAAAAGAGACACTGATAAACATGAACCTTATGTGGACTTTATAAACACTGAACTGGATTTGTTGAAATACAGTAACTAGATCTGCAGCTACAGTTTGAAGCACAATTAACACAACCCATGGAAACTCGCCCCTGGCTACAATGCACTGTTTACAGCTGTTATATAATAATCATCATCATCATAATGATATGATGATGATACCTTATGCTTGTAATGTGATTTACAGATTGAAAACACTCAAACGCTGAAGCATTGTTCCTTCAATCATTCTTTTACTGCACACTCAGTAGTAAGACAGGGTTTCCCAATATTTCTAGATCTTAAAATAATTTTTCAACTCACAACCTCCAGCTGAGTGCCTCGGACCGGCCTTAGAGTCTAGACCCAAGTAGAAATCACTGTAGTGAGTTATCTATCCTGTGGCAGACAAAAGTGAGGCCATCGGCCCCTCAGATCAGCATCAATCACTCTGTAAACCAGCAGCAGCAGCAGGTGACTCTTCTAAATATAACTGTAAGAAACCAGCTGTACAAACATGTCTGATCACTGATATAAGACCAAATGAATCTTTTTGGACTTGAATCGGACCTGCTCATCATGCAGCTGAAGAAACATGTCACAAGCAAAATTCAAACAAAACACAGAGCCAAGCAAACCTGCAGATCCTGTACGAACAAGGATTTTCATCTGTTCGACCAGTTTCATAAAAACTATCTGAAGTTCACATACAGTATGTGTTATGACATAGACAGACTGTATATGACTTCATTTCACTCACACACAGGAATGGAGAGCTACAGTTAGTGTCTGCGGTGACAATGTTAGAGCCTGGTTAAAAACTCAAAGAAAACCAACAACTTCAGGCAGGACAAACTTTGTATTTGCACAATCTACCTCCCAGCTGGACTCGACCGGTCTAAATGAGCACTTGTCTCTATTTTTACAGGGTGAAGTGAGGTCATAGATGCAGATGGAGTCAAGCCGGTTCAGAGCATTCACACTGACCGAAGCGCAGGCCTTAGAATAGTGACTGTAATGCCGTTAAATGCTGTTTCTGTTGGACGTGGGCAAGTGCAGCTGTACAGAGTGTCCTGGAAAACCCTCCTCAGAAGAACCCGATGACTTCTGCATCTTAACCACTGATTTTGGACAGAAGAAGGACTGGAGCAGAGGCCAAAGTCTGATTCAGCACACTTGATTTCCTCTGGCGTAAAGCTGGAAGTGGAACAACTTTGTATTTTGAGCTTAATAGAGCCGTGTAATGCGAAATCTACTTTAGGGTTGCAACAAGTTAATCTATTAAAAACAAAACTAATCGATTATTCCAATAATCGTCAACTTAATTGCGCACAAATTCCAAAGTCTGTCAAGCACTGAGAGAAGAGCATTGTCTTCATAAAAAAGCAAAAAAAGCACGATAGCAGAGTGGTTAGAGCTCTGGCTTCCCAATAAGGATATTGTGGGTTCGAGTCCCGCGGGTCAGACCATATCAACATCTCACGATCTCTGTGGGTGGAGTTTGCATGTTCTTCCCGTGTCATCATGGGTTTTCTCCAGGTCTTCCGGCTTCCTCTGACCTCCAAAAACATGCACTCTCTCATCCCCTGTGACTGGATGAGAGAGTGAATGATTGTCTGTCTAACCCTGCTGTACACTGAGTCTTAGTTTGTCGTGAGGCGGGACTCGCAAGACTTAGAAAATGCTTAAAACCAATGTGTCCTTGTACACAGACCTCGGTGCAGTGCGAGTGCACGTCCGAGAGTCTGTAGAGAATCTGTAGAGAATCTGTAGAGAGTTTAATTATGTCCAACACAGTCTCACTAGAGGGCGTACATTTACCACGACACATAAACAGTGTATTTTGAGCACAAGTTCACAGCTGTTTTTAGTACTTATGTTACGCCGTGCATTTAGCACGATATGAAAAAGCGTAAAAATGACACGAGATTTCACGGCGTTTAAAAAGGACGAGTTTTGATTGAAGCCACGTGGGGACATTTTCTTCAGGTGAAACGGGTAAGTTTAGGCTTCAAGTTACTAAAATGTGTAAGATTAGGTCTGGGGCTTGGGGCAGGTTAAGATTAGAATCAGGATTTCATTAATATTCATAAATAAGAACACGTCTTAACAACCACCATAGAAATGAATGGGAACTGTGACACGTACTATAATTACTCAAAACAGCCGTGAACTCGTGCTAATCATACCTAATTTACATGTTGCGTAACGTCGTATTAAATGTACGCTTTCTTGTGAGATCAGGCTCTTATGTCGGAGGTCGCAGCAATCTGGTGCGACTTTCAAGTCATAAAACGAGCATTCTCGCGGTAATCCACATGAATCCTCGCAGCTTTGGGCGGACCGCAGTGGACTGCTGCTGGTGCTGGAGTATTGGCCGAATGAGGCCGAATTCGCCTCACAGTCTGTGTACGGGAGGCGTAACCCTGCGACGAGTTGGCCACTGTTCAGGGTGTTCCCCCGCCTGAATTTGAATTTAGTGCTGCAGGAGGGAGTGGATTCATGCATGTAAAACTCGCGAAAATAGAAATATCAGAGCATCCATTTCAATACAACTTAAGTTCATGGCGTCCACAGAAGAGCTGGATAACTCGCAGTGATTAGTCAGTTCAGTCCAAGAGAGAATTGGCCTAATCACGAACGATGTTGTACCAGATCCATCATGTGCAGTGGTGACGTAGACTTTTCTTCTCTGATGAAAACTGTTTGGACCTGGACCAGTCGTGGAGTTTGTGATGATGACTGTCCAGCCCATTGTGTAAGGCTTTGAGCAAGAAATAGATTTAAGTAAAAGTTTTAAATGATTTAGATGTCTTTGTGGCACTAAATAACAAAAACATGTGTCCTATACCTAATCTTTGTTCCCTAAAAAGTCAACAAACAAGACATTATTAGATGTAGTCAGGACGTTGTGGACTAATTTCCACCTGAAGAGATGCATTAACAAAAGATTTGTGCTGGGTGAAATTTTAATGTAAAAACAAAAAAAGTGAATTGCCCTAAAGTCAAATAATGTTTTATGAAATTCTGGATTGAGACAAGAAACATATTTTATTGTCAGAGAAACTATTGTTCAGAAACAACTAAACAATTACTATAAATTGACTTCAACTCTTCACTATTCAAGACACACATGTCCACCCATACCTCACATTGCATTAAGGTTGTTTACTGCAGTTTACATAATATAAAAAGCACACATAATACTATAACAAGCTCACATTACTCCATTATTCACAGTGGAAGCCGGAGCACAGCTGATATTAAATAGACAAACATGTGATTCCTGCTTTTCAGTGCACTTATGTTGTTCTTACGTAATGTTCAGTCCACAGAAGGACACATATTGTACCTCTCTTTTCAAATCAACACTTTGTCCCTCATTTTGCTGACGTGATGTTCAGATGCAGCAGAGCTCAGCAGATCTGGCTGCAGGACTTTATCGTCTTGGCTAAAGAGCTCTTTGTGTAACGTTTACACATAAGAAGGTTATTAGTGTATGTACATCAAGCCTGAGTTTAGAAGTCACAGCCAGTTAAAAGTTAAGCTCCTAATGAAGATTAACTGTGTGTTTTCATTTACGAGCTTATTTCCAAAGTGACAGAGTCTGTGTTTAAACAACACGTCATAAAGTGTTAACCAAGTGTTCATAGATGGGAGGAATCAGTGGCCATGGCAACCACACAGACCAGGAAGTGCAGTTATCAATTAGCAGTCAAGCTTCAAATGATGCTTGGTTATTGACGTCACAGCTTGGACATTAGCTCACAAACACAAGAGGTTGTTTTCTTGTATATAATTCAGTTTAGCCTTTATGTTTTATTTTGATATTGTGATAAGTGTAACTCAGCACTAACAAGTGTCTGCAGAAAAGTCAAGAGTTCAACAAGTCTAAATTTAAATGTTCTTGTTGAGAGATTCAGTGCTTAAGGCCTCGTCATTAAAGTTACCTGATGATGTGAAAAGCTGATCTATTTAACAGTAACCTCACTGTGAAAATTACAGGACTAATATGGAGTAGTAATTAGGGATGTAAAAATATCCGTATACCAAAATTGTCACAATAAATTGTTGTCGTCACCTGACAATATTAAACAGCATGGGTGCTTCAAAAATAGTTCAGAACATTTTATGCAAAAAAAAACAAACAAACACAAGATCTCATTGCCTGCATGGTGAGAGAGCAATTTAGTCTGAAGCCATGAATTGGCACGAAAAGGAATTACTGAAAGATTAAAAAAACAAAAAAAGTATGTCAAGAAAATATGGCTTTAATGTTTATTATTGTTAGCATAATCTCAATACCGTAGTCCTGTGTAATATCTTGATATAGTGATATAAATATTGTATTGTGGGCTTCAAATCGAAATATATCATATTGTGAGAATTGCATATCGTTGCACATTTGAGAAATTCTGTGTTTTCTGATGCTCTGAGGAAGGAAAAGTATCTCCCAGGCAAAACTTCAGCTGAGGAGGAATCAAAATTTGAACAGGATTAAAAACTAAAAACCTTTAATTGATCTTTAATTGTGTGCTGTGTATGTCATGTACTCTGTGTGTCCTGTTCTTTTGCTATGTGAGTGTACTATGTGTGTATAATGGCTTTTATTGTCTGTGTGTTTTTCACGTCCTGTGTTTTGTTTTATCTTTTGCACTGTTGTATATACATGTTTATATTTGTATGCATACCTCATGTAACTTTTATTATTACATTTCAGGGTGACTTCTTCACCATTTGTCCAGGGGCTACAGATGTACAGTAAAATAGTCTTTCTGGTTAATTCTGGTACCTTTACGAAATTGTTGATTTGTCCCTGCCAAATACACCAAATGAATAAATAAATGGTTTTGATTCTTACACTGCACAGTTTTGCAAGTTTGCAGAAAAATAATTTGATTTGAAAAATAATCAAGTAATCATGATTAACATAAATTCTTAAGTTTACTTTATGCACATGAAAAGTGTTAGATTAGATTTTCAGCAGATCATTTCTATGAGCTATGTCACCTACTTTTATTTTAACAGCTTCTCTCTCAGCAATAATCGACTGAATAATTGTGATTTCAATTATGTTTCAAGTAATCAGGATTATTATTTCATCTAACAGTGATAAAGAAGCTGCGACAGGCGTCAATTGTCAGATATATTAGAATCTTGAGCAGAGTGAGATGTCCTGTCCTGATGCCCTGTATTGATTGTCCACACAATGACAACAGCAACAGTGTCTATAGTGCAAATTGCCTCGGTGTCCATAGGCAAGGCAGATAGTTTACCAGAAGTGAGTGAATAAGTGTCATTAAACTGTTTATACTTTATCTTCTAACTTCTCAACCATCTCCCGCCTCCACGGTCTTACGTTTCTAAATACCTGCTGACTTCCTGACTCTCGCCACGTGAATAAGGTCAAGTTTAGCCGCTCGTGTTGCACCTGGGGGATTTTCGAGGCGTTGCCATAGCAGCAGACGACCTGCAGCTCAGCCAATCTAGGGCTTAAGGCTCTGCTCCATTGCACTGACCTCATGTGGAGCTAGCTTAGGACCACGCTCTGGTTTCAGTCAAGTCAGCGTTTGGCCAAGTTTGTGACGCATCTGATTGAATTATTCGCATGCAACAATATCAAACCTCCAAAATCACAACAACAGTCGTCTCTGAGGACTTCCCAAGATGATTAATTTAGCAAACATGAATAGTAGGAAATAAAAATAAACCAATACACATTCAATGAAACAATAAACATTCAGAAGTAGTAATTGATCAAACATGTCAAAGCAGATTATTAGTAGAGCAGAATGATTGTCCAGAGCATCCCGTGTCCTTAGACCCTCCTTCTCGACAAGGAAAAACTAAAAAAAAAACCTAAGGGAAAAAGAGAAACCTGGAGGAGAACCACAGTGAAGAAGGGATCCACTCCCATGGACGGACAGGCTGTAGATGTAACTAAGACTTTAACGTTAAAGATGGTAACAGAATTTAAGTTATGCTTAATTATGTGTAGCTATTGCAAACTGATAAATTATTTCGTTTTGATCAAGCAAATGCCAGAACAGCCAAAGTTGTGCGTCTCACGATGATGATTTAGAATTTATTTGTCATTGTAAGGTAAAAACAATGAAAGACAGTTGACTTCTTCGTAGAAAGGCAATGCAACCCAAAACTGAGAGGAACCAAGCCGCTGCGACCACTCACGCCTCCATCTTAAATGTCACTTTAAGATGGCGATGTCGCTTCCTGTTCTGCCACTACATATGCAGGACTTAAACAGTTATTCTTTGTGTAGAGTTAAGTTTAATTTTGCCTCATTTAGCTGCTCTGAGACTTTTGGCAAGTCCCACTTTTGGCACCGTTTTGGAAAATGTTGTATTGGGTAGCATAATGAATATTGAGAAAATTACCTTACGCCAGAGCTATTCAATTATATTTACCGCGGAGCCAATGGTAGAAAGCTACAAAGCTTTTTTTTTATTGCAAAATACAAAATAAAACAATAATGTGCGGTCACGTAAAAACAAGATTAAAACAGAACCCAGTGTCAATCAACAACCAGACTTAAAAAAGAAGAGAACAGAGCAACAGACTTGAGTCTACAAAGTCCCAAAGCAAGACTACACCTAGATTACATTTGGATGACAGACGCTAATTCTTCAATAAGTCTAGATCACAAAATCTGACCCATAACTAGACCAGTCTTATCTGTTTAAATAGGAACAAAAACAGGCCTAATTCATGATATTCAATGCTGGGCCGCTATTTGAACAGCACTGCCTTATGTGATGCTTTGAGTTGCAGGATGAAATTGAAAAAAAAAATCAGAACAAGCAATAAACTGAGTATTTTCTGGCAGCCTTAGCTACACTGCTCACCTTATAAAACTTTACGTCAATGTATTTCAAGTAAAAATAGCTCAAACCCTCGGAGGCTTTCCCACAAGTCCACTTCATTCATCTAGTTATGCCTATAGCGCAGACTCCATTATACAGTAAGTACTTTGGCTGACATTGCGCTACATCTGTCGACTCACTTATTTGCGTAACCTACATTTGCTTCCTCTGGATCAAACAGCTTCCTGTGCACAGATCACTGCAGGAAGTTTGGACCACACCTCAGCTCAAAGTCTGCGGGAGGTCAGCCATAAAACGGGACCGGGAGATCGCTTTACAGTACTCGTAATGCAACCAAGAAAAACATGGATTAACAATCTGATACACGGCTCGCAGAAGGACGGCGGTTTTGCATTCGTACTTTTAAGAGCAAGGCAGATATTGCTTTACCAGCAGAGAGGCTTAAGTATGCATTATCAAATCACGTAGATGTAGACTCTTAGCCAGTTTGCACAAAAAGAAAATGATGAACATGTTAAATATGTTGTGCCAAACTTTACAGCTGGACTTTCTTCCAGAAGCTTGTTCCATTGAGGCTCGATATGGTGACAGTGTCTGGATGTAGATGTTAGATGGCATTCTTCTTACCGTTTGTAGCAGATGTGAGAGCGCATTGGGTTCACAGATCTTTCATGCACAAGAGTCTTCCTGTAATCAAAGGACTGGCCTGTCTCCTTCATACTTTTCGAGCTGTTTCAGTGTGCAAACTATTACACATAC
The DNA here is from genome assembly GCA_038363315.1 of Mugilogobius chulae. Classification (NCBI taxonomy): domain Eukaryota; kingdom Metazoa; phylum Chordata; class Actinopteri; order Gobiiformes; family Gobiidae; genus Mugilogobius; species Mugilogobius chulae. Next base: position 22,229,928 of record CM076401.1, on the reverse strand, counting down.
CGGTGTTTTTACGAGAGGTGTCTTTCGTCTCGCCTACCTTTCACTACAGACCGGAAAAAGCTCTCTAACCTGGCAGACCGGACATCTATTTGGCAATTCTCGACTTTTCACAAAGCCGTAAGATGACCAAATTACTGATCTAACCCCTGCTATAATCCTTACCTAACCTTACCCGTCTTTGTGGTTAAATGTTGAAAATTATATACATTTGCTAGCATGCCACATGCAAGAGGTGACTATAAATGGGCTTGTGGTCTATACAGAAAGGTTACAGCAAGAGGTCTGCGGAGGGAGGTGGGCGGTACATATCTGCACCCAGACGCTCTTGGTTTTTACACATGAAAGAAACAGATCAATCTCTGACAACAGTGACACTTTCCTTTTGGAGAGACTCAGTATCCAGATCAGGCCTTGATGAAGCCAGCCAGCTGGATAGCAAAACATTAGCTTCTCAAAAAGTAAGTCCAAGCTGTGTTTAATTTAGCTTGTTTTACATTTGAAGTATGTACCACTGTGGCGTTTCCTCTTATACCAAAATTTCAATGTTTAACTTGCTGTTGGTTGTTTATGCAACTAAAGTGAAGTAAGCCTACACTCTTGTCCACGTAACCTGAAGTTTCAATGCTCAGTGCAAGATTTGACTTGATGTTTTAGGAAAACCAGAGTGTTCAGAAATTCACAGTTGAATCCGTAACCTTCTTGATGAGCTAGCAGAAACTGTTACTTAAAATATCTTTGCAAAGATAGATCAATCAACAAAGATGGCATGTGACTCTGCTTTGTCACAGGTCAAAAGCAGATACAGTGGCTTTTCCTAAACCATATAAAACACACAAACCATCACTGTATCTCTTGTAACTACAGAGAACACATCCCGCTGATTCTACAAGTGGATCTACGACAGAAGGCAACAACAAAAGCCATCAGGTTAATTACCCAAATTAAAAAGAATTAAATGGACCGGTCTGTTAGATCAGATTACAGTGTCTGGGTGGAGATGACTGTATTAAAAGCATCTGTGCATGCTTCCTGGCACAACGTTTAACCTCACATTAATCTGACTTTATCCCATTAACCAGCCACACACAAAGCACTGCTTAAGAACAAAACAAGAGTCTCATATTCGTCTGCCTCCTGGCAAACCTGCTACAATCCTCCTTCAATGGCACCGGGGCGTCCTGTCAGTGCAGCGACACTCCAGATCTTCTGGCCAGGCTGAGTCAGGCCTACCTCTTAATATGCTTTTTGGTTGTTTTCCAATCCAATCCAATGCAATGCTATACATCAGTGGTTCTAAAACTTTTCACACAAATACCACCTAATACAGGCGTAGGCAATTATTTTTCCATATTCGAATCCAGAATAGTGGCAAAGGGCCTGACCACAACTATCGATATACAGTTGCGTCCATTCATCTATTAAGAACACAAGGGCAAACACATGCTCCATAGCCAAGACAAGCAAATACTGTAGTATATAAAAAAAATATCTACACATTCAAGACTTGTTCAAATGTGTTAAAATCTATTTAATCTTTTTTTTTCTGGTTAGGTTTTAGTTATTGGCCGGAACCTGCTTCAATGTGTTTCTGCCTTGTTTAAATAAATTTGTCAATCTGATTCAAGCTAAAATATCTTGCAACCTGGGGTGTCGAACTCATTTTGACAAAGGGCCACATTGGCATCAGGTTGTCCTCAAAGGACCAGATGTAATTAACCTTACTAATCTTTGACATACAAAAATAATTGTATTTGATTATTGAAGGGACATTTACTGAATATACATCTGCATTTGTCTGAAAAATAACTTACTTTTAAGTTTTAGACAAATCATTTCATTAGGTTCAGATTCTACTGGCACTAACATAAAATTAAAGCAAACCTTGGACTTGGAGGGCCGCACAATGAGGTGGAGGGCCATATCTGGCCCCCGGGTCTTGAGTTTGACATGTGTTGTAAACAGTCAGACATTTGATACAAATGTCAGTGAGGATTCTATCTGTAAAACTAAATGATTCTAATAGTAACTGCTATGGCAGTAAAGACCTGCTGGGGCCGGTTAAAACAGGCGAAGATGGCCAGGTCTGACCTAACATACAGTATATAATTGGCTTTCCAAGTCCCACCAGAGCAAAACTCAGACTATATTAGGCCTGAATAAAAACTCAAAATGATTCAAAACAAGGCTTAATCAGGTCTAAAACAAAACATCATAAATGAGGCAGTTCAAAGGACGCAAGGCCCAAAGAGGACCAATACATGAATAGATAGAGCTAAATTCAACAAATTTTCAATTGCAGCGGCTGGGCATCAGAGACAGCCCAGTACCACAGTACACATACAACAGTTTGAGAAACAAAACAAGATTCAAATGGCCAACTATTCCGTGGATTGCAATGACTGTATGCTTTATAATCTTATATAATCCTTTATAATCAACCCATTAGACAGAAAGCTGGTTTGAGTATCCAGAATCTCTATGGGTAATAAAAGGGGTCACATGGAGTCAAAGGTGGAAAAGTCTCAAACACATCACAATGTTCAAGCTTCTGTAACAGTATAATGTCACACTGTAGACCTCTGCTTTGAATTACTCTAGTTATATTTTGTTCCGCTTGACGATAACCTAGGTCACTTGATTTAATATTCTTTTTATCAGTATTATTAACAGACAGAGTCATACTTTTCCAGTGGTTCAGTAGGTTACAGTGTGCCTCTTTAACAACTCAACGCTGTCCTGCTGGTGGAGATTGGTTTCGAGGCGGCTCTGATAACTTAAAGTGGGACAATCCTGTGAGTGCAGTGTGTGAAGTGAACCATAAACCCGCAGAACCCAGGTCTGGAGTCAAGTTTCCCACAAACAGCAGAGTCTCTGTGCTTCAACCTACTTATTTACATCATTCTTATAGCTGTACAGTGTATTTTAGTGTATTATTTTATTTAACTATATTTTAGAGCAGATATCTGTCACTTAAGCACTAAACTGTATTCTTTATTATGTTCTTAGCAGGTTTATAATGGCATCTTGGATAAACCTTCATTAATTTTCTACCCTCTTGTTCCTGTTAGAGGTTGTGGGTGACTGGAGCCCAGTGACTTTGAGCCTTACACTGCAAAAACTAGATGTCTAGACTTGCTTAAAGTGACTTGGATTCAGAAGTTTATTCTGGATTTCAGTCCTTTTAACTGGATGAGACTTAATTGCTTGTGTATTGTAGAATATTTCACTTGTTACAAGGAGTTTCTGACTGTTTCTAAGGGAATTTGGCAAAAAAAAGAACAAAAAATTGCAAATGGGATAAGAACAGTCAAATAATTTGGCTCGAAATAAACGTAATGTATTGAAATCAGTTCAAAACTGTTTAAAACAAAAAAAAATGATCTAATTGTCTACAATAAACAGAGCTTAAATGAGTCAAAATGCTTGAATTTAGGGTTCAAATCCTAGGATCAAGCCACTTTAACTTGTCTTGAAGTTCACTTTTTTGCAGTGTAGGCGGAGGAACAACCTGGACAGTGGCCAACTCATCGCTCAACACTCAGAGACAATCATTTACTCTCTCATTCATTCACAGAGAACTTTACAGTGTTGACAGTTGACTCAGACTTAGGTTTTTGGAGGTGAGAGGAAGCCAGAGAGAACCCAGGTAACACAGGTAGAACATGCAAACTCTACACAGAGAGCTAACCACTCTGCTACAGAGCACCACAGCTTGTCTTAACAGTTTGGCTTAGGTTTGTTACTACTTTTCAAAAACATTCAGAAGCCAGCATGAGCTGAGCTATGCCGATATTGCAATGTATCATTTTAGGGAAGAAAATTCTATATTATTAGACAAATATGGGGAGCTAACATTCATTTTACACAAACAGATACTGTGTCTTTAAAGATGGAACACACATCATTTTTGTCATAATTAGGTCATTTCAGACTGTAATTGTGGTCTTCATCTATAAGCCTTTTATCTTATCGAGCTTGTATCACAGAGCCATGTGAGTCAGTAGATGACTCTTTGGGATGAGAGCTGATTGGCTGTGCAGAGGGTGCTAAGCCTACTTCTTTTAAAACTGTGCTAATAAACAAAAAACAACTCGAAACTAGTTAAAACATTTGAGTTTACCAGCTTTAAAGGTGCAACGTGTAACTTTTTGAATAGAAAAATAAAATTAATGTTTTTGCAATTAAAATGTCTTTGTAGCACTAAATTAAAAAAAAAAATCTGTATTTTTACTTGGAGCAGGCTGACTATTGATCGTTGTTTGTCCTAAAAAGAGTCCGGTTGTATATTTCATAGAAAAGCTGCTCCTTTAGCTGTATTGTTTCATATTTTGTCATAAAATGTTTTTATCACCATTAAAGGTGCACAGTGTAACTTTCTGGAGTTGAGAAGAAATAGAAAGTTAAACGCATACTTTGGGTAATTTTGAACACGGATAAATACATGTTATGCCATAATATGAAAAAATACAGCTAAAAGAACATCTTTACTATGGAAACATAGGAGGAGCTCATCTTCCAGGCCAAAAATTGTCCATTATGTGGCCGTACAAGCTAACTCAAAGTCAAGACACACGTTTTATTATTAGTTTACTGCAACAAAAATATCTACATGACAAAAAAAGACGCTTATTCAAGTCGTTTTGGTCAAAAAAAAATCACACCGTGCATCTTTAAAATTCCAAAGTATGCTTTTGAGTTTTTGTTTCTATTGAATTCTGTAGTTGACTTTCACCATCAGAAAGTTACACACAGTCACTTTAAGTAAGAAAAATCAGTAGTTCGTTCACCCCTGATTGAGAACAGAACGTTTTGGCCTCTCCAAGAATCTTAAAGTCGCACTAAAGATTAAAGTTACTTAATTGTTGCTCAGACCTACTAAAACCTGCTTTACTCAGAATTATCGCAGGAGATTATGGTTGTTTTTTTTTCTAAGAATTTATCAAGAAAAAGCTAACTAGAATACATGAGTCGGAGTTAGTGAAGTGACTGTGCACAAACAAAAGCCCACAAACATCCAGTGTAATCCCATTAACAACAACAATAACAAACATGTATATGTATTACTCATTACCAAAGATGCAAGTCTAGTGACAAAATAAGCACAAATATTAGAAAAATCCTTATACTTTGCAATATTGCTTCACTCCACACTCTGCAGTGGTAAGACACTATTGTAGCCACAGCTGCCCGGGGCTGACTGTGCCTTCACCGGTTTGTAATGTCAAGGAATGTGTCTGTAGTGTCTAATGAAAGAATCAGTGGTTTCACCTACAACCAATTCAGTTTAACGTTTTTCTGCACATTTATATTTGAAGATACTGAGACGATACTTAACTTTAAACTACATTCTAGAAACCAACTATAGGCTATTTTAAAGAATTTTCAGCGCAAAATATAAACATTTTCTATTAAAAACTTATATTATGGTAAGGCATTATGTTTTTGGTCTGATTTTTCTTCAACACAGACTTTCAAACAAACAAGCTGTCCAATCTCCTAATGATGATTTTAAAGCTACTTTATAACAAATCTGGACTATTGCACTTAAAAAGCTGTTTCTCCAGTGCATTTTACTTCCAGATGTAAACCCTCTGAGGCATCTTCAACACACCAAACTTTACACAAGATTTGCTGATATGAGTCAAAATAAAGTTTTATTATAAAAATGTGTAAACAAAACCTTGTGCTTATCTTAGTCAGGTCAGGTGTACTTTACACAAAAACTAAAATCTTCTTGTTACAGTCTGTATCTTATACATCAGTGTTTCTCAAACAGTGGTACTTAACCCTGACTCTACATGAGCTGCTGACCCTCTGCAATGTGAATATGGAAAATTTAGAAGAAAATGTTTGAATATTTTGGACCTTTTGGGATTTATAATAATAGACAACTATATTATGTATCATTTAGATTCATTTTAGAGCTGTTTTTTTTTGTTTGTTTGTTTGCCTAAGCTTGTTTTAGAGTTTCAGTATTATAAAAGCCAAATACTTCTTGGTACTTGGAGTAAAAAGTCTGAGGAACTGATACACTGCAAAAAATAATTTAAGGTAAATAACATCTCCGATTCAAGGAATTTAATCTACTTTTCAGAATTTGACAAATTTGACTTCTATTTGTTTATTTACCAAGATATTGTCCTTGTTTCAAAGTGTTTTGTTCCTGTTTGAAGATGTTGCTTCTTACTTTGAGCCAGTTCATTTGCCAATGGGTTAAGAATGTTTTACTTACTCCATTGGCAAATTTATTTTCCTATTTTAAGACAAATTCTATTTAACAGGTCAGAAATTCCTTAAAACCAGTAAAATATTTCAGCAAATAAATCTTATTCAGTTAAAATGACTTAAATCCAGATCAACATTCTGAATTCAAGACATTTTAAGCAAGACTAGATACAGACTTTCTGCAGTGTACTCTTCAACAAAATCTACCAATACATTTATATCTGGCTCTCTATTTTTCCAGACTTGGCTGCTCCAAATAATTGTCATTTTGGCATTTTTACAGAAGAGTTGTACACTTAGTTTCACATAACTTTGAATTTAAGATTTTTCAAGTTCAGCTACTAAAACATCAAATGAGGCTACTGACTTTCTATTAAAAAGTTGCAAGTTTGACATTTGATCATCACTGATTGTCTACATTTGTATGCTTTTCAGTTCTTTTGACAACTAGTTTAAAGCCACTTACTGTCAAAATTAATAAAACAGTGCACTTACAGCAGGTAAATCAACACATATCGAGGTACACCTGTCCACACACTCTTCTTACCTGTGATGAACACCGCTTTCCCATTGGCCGGCAGCAGCTGCACCGGCTCCGCTTTGACCACGCTGCGATAGAACCACCAGGACAGCCCCGCCGCCGCCAAAAACAACGCCGCCGGCAGACAGAACGCCCACAGCCTCTCCGCCAAAACCGTCGCACCTAACCACGCCATCAAGGTGGACGCGGCGCTCAACTGCGACGCCAAAATCTTCTTCACCGCTCCCCCCAGAAACACCGTGAGCACGCAGAGGTAAATGAAGAAGGGCAGAGTGTAGTCCTCCATGCTTAGTTTTGATTGTCCTGACTTGAGAGGAGCTGGCTGGCACAGTTTGTGAGTTGTTGGGAGTTGATGTTGGACAGCTCGCGCGCGCTCTGGAGCAGCTCTGTGTCTCCCTCCGCGCAGAGCCGGTGCATATATACAGGCAGGCAGCAGGAGAAGTGGGAGGGACCGTTCCGAGGCAGCAGCATCTAATCTCCAGCCAAACGGATACAAAGTTTAAGAGGCACAAGTCACACGGTCCGCCCTGGCTGCACAACTCATAAATAATCATTAGTGGATTAGCGTGCGCGGACAAGATGTTACTCTCTTCTCTCTCTCTCTTTCTCTCTCTGGTGAGGGAACATTCTACAAAGTTACAAGGACTAATTTAAAACAAATAAAACATAATGTGACCAGATTTCAATTGTTTTTTACAGCCTTTGGATTGTACTTTAATCAGTGCTCTTAAATTTCTTTGATAAATGTAATAATCACAGGTATTTTATTACTGAGTTTACACTTGTGGATAAAGTATTTGACCAGAATAATTAAACTGATCATAGGATATTGTGAGCTCATTTCTGTGACAATCTACTTTTTGGATGAAATTGTCATATTATAATTTAGTCAAGTTTGTTAGGTTAATTGATAATTGTAAGAACAAAAGAATAAAATCGTGACAATTTTTTTAGTTCATTCTATGGAAATTAGGGATAGATAATATATTGAGTTTACAGAAATAAAGCTGATTTTTGACAGAGATGTATTTTCTTTCAGATAAATAAATAGATGATATAGATAATTCAGATTAAATCAGATTGTTTTGTTACAGGGAAAAGCAAAAATGTGATTTTAGTTCAATTACTGGTGTCAGAAATCAGCTAACAAAAAATAAATAAATACCCATCTCCAATACTTTCAACCTACAGACAAAAAATAAAATGAAAATGTTTAACTCATCCTATATTAAAACAGATGTATTTATGGTAATGGTAAATGGTCTCTTTTTATATAGTGCTTTTCCATCTTACAAGGCACTCAAAGCGCTTTACAATCAAGAATGAGGCAATGTGAGTTAAGTGTCTTGCCCAAGGACACACTGACAGTCCACTTTTGTCGTCCCACTGTGTGTTCAGCCGTCTCCCATCCAAGTACTAACCAGACCCTGACTTGCTTAGCTTTTTCATTCAGAAGCATGTCACAAACTTGTGGTAAGTGACATGTTAGACAATGACAGAGTTGACTGTGTTGTAATAATCGTGAAGAATTGCTGAATCACGATATTTTGTCTAGTAATAACCCGATATTAACATTGTTATCATTACATCTATTGTGTAGGGCTGGGTATTGCAAGAGCCTTCGATACGATACGTATCCCGATACAGTGGTCACGATACGATAATATCCCGATACATTAAATGCTGATATAATTTCCTAATTGTGACATCAATGTCAATGAAGAATTTTATTTCAACTACTCTTATGTACATCAATGTTAATGATTTTGGAGGTTGAATTTAACCAATCCCACTGTTGAATTTCATGGTGCTATCTTTTATTTTTTTTATGATGCTATATTTATATTTGTTTTTCTTTTTATGAGCACTGGTCGAGCATGTGTTTGTTTGTGTTTTGTATTTTGTCTGCAGCACTTTGGAAACGTTTTTTAGTAGAGATGCACCGATCCAGCTTTTTCAGTTCCGATACCAATTCCGATACTTTGGCTTTAAGTATTGAACCGATGCCTGATATTTCCCGATACTAGTGTAAAAACTGAAATATCTAATTTTTATATCAAAACCTATGACATTTGGTCACATTGTGTTTTAGGGCTGGGTATTGCCAAGAGACTTTCCGATACAATATGTGTCCCGATACCAGCATCATGATACAATTCATATCCTGATACATGTAGGCCTATATCTCGATACAATTTCCTCAATACGTCACATATCAATATATATTTTTGAAAAAAATATTGTAACAATCTGCCAGATGGGTATTTTTAATCATGCACAAAAACACTGTACAACGTTTATCCACAAGAAAAAATGTTGTATTTTAGCTGTAAAAATGTTTCAACATGTTTTTGTGTATAACCCTCCCTAAAATCAGTGTTAAAAATATAACTTTAATTATGTGGTATAACAAAATGCAGAAACATTGTATTTTCACACTGCTCTTTATGTTAGATACAAGTGTCTTACAAAGTATTTTTTCAGTTCAATAGTTTCAGCCTTAAAACAGCAGTCCAGCATTCATGAGTAGGGATGGGTGATATATCGGTATTGATATCTGTATCTGCTGATATTTGATATATCGGTATCGGTTTGATATAAAATGTTGGCCGATATTTTAGGGGAGGTTCTCCGGTCTCTCTGTGCACATAAACCAGTCTTGGTTTGACCTAAAAGCTTTATATTTGCAATTTTGAAGAGACTAAAGAATAAAAAGTACATTTAAACAAACAATTAAGCTAAAATTAGTCTCTACATTTACACAATAAAAAAAACATTTTTATCACAGATAAATATATTTGTTTGTAAGTTTTTGATCTTGTGAGTTTTGCTGTGGATTTTAAAGCAGAACCAAGCAACTTTAACAGTAGAGCGCCCCCTACAATTCTCTTCTGCAAATACCAGCATCAAACCTACAACAGAACATTTTCCTTATGTTATTTTTTTTTTTATCAATTTATATATATTTTTAAAACAAGGCAAAGAAAAGGACATTAAAATATTTCACATTGTCAAATGTAAAAATGAAAGAGCCAGTGTTTCTTTGAAGAGAAAGAAAATGTAGGTTTTCCAGCAGGAGGCAGCAGAGAGCAGATGTTTGCTGAAAACGTGAAGAAAATAAAAAAGGCGCCATCACACAAACTAACAAAGACATTTAACAAAGTCAAAATGTGACTCAGCTCTGCTTTAAAATATAATTATCGGTACCAGCAGTTATCGGTTTTTGGCCAGAGCAGAGGGCTAAATATCGGTTATCGGCATTGGCTCAAAAAATAAAATAAATAAATTCATATCGGCCCATCCCTATTTAGAAGTGTAAATTATATGAGTCTAAGTATGACGATACGCCTCCCTGTATCGATACGCGTATTGCCAATGAGTTTGTCACAATATATCCCGATATTAATTAACTTTATAGTGCAAGTCACTACTTAACTTAATATGAATAAAATGTCAAACATTATGAGACGTTCTGAATCAACCATAAGTCTCATCATGTCCAATTAAAGGAACAACAAAGACATTACAGAGCAGATACTCGATCCAGCAAAATTTCCTGCATCAGCACCGATGCCCGATCCCAGTATCTGATCAGTGCATCCCTAGTTTCTACTTTGTAAAATGTGCTGTATAAATAAAGTGGATATACTATAGTATACATATAAAGTGGATACTAATATGTAAAATATACAATGTTTTTATCTTGTCACAAAGTGCTAAATTTAGATAAAATGTTAGTTTACTTATTTGCAGCAAGAAAAGTCAAGTACCACAACTTTAAGCACCAACCAACATCAGTGTAAAGACGAAAGTAGCTTTTTTTTTTTTCTACTCCTAACATTTAGGTCATTTAGTGGTATGTAACTGTTGTTTATTGTTTAAATAATGATGTAACAACTTCATGTGAACAAAATGTGAGGCGTTCTGGGTCACAAAAAGTGTACTATAAGCAGTACTATAACTTCCCGCTAAAAAGACCATATATTATCCTCTGAACCAATAACAAGGAACAAATACAGCACAATTTCATAGATCTCAGTTCTGACCCCAGATTCTGTATTGTATCAGTGCACCTCTATTTAGTCTATTTTTTACATCCTTGGATTAAATTTAAAGGGGAAATAATCCACTTTTCTGAGTTTGTAACCATGTTTGAATAGTCATCACTAGTTTACTCACTATTGTATTTGATTTATTCATCTTGTCTTGCAGCTAATGCTTGAGTCCACAGAAAATTCCTGTTTTCTACTACCACCTATCTCACAGAGTATAATTTCTGCAGTTTTGAACAGTCAATGAGCCAGTTTCTGTTAAGTCATTTTAATACAATCAACACTGCAGCTGACAATCAACAAGGTGGCACAAGAGGTTAGCGCTCTGGCCTCATGGTACGAAGAAGGTCCTGGGTTTGTCTTAATGCTTAATGTAATTGCACATTGTCCTAAATAAACATCTCAAAGGGGTTATCAGTTCTGCAGTTAAGTCATTTTAAATCAATCAACATCCTCACAGCCAGTCAGCTCTTATCCAAATTTGACCTAAGCAGCTACTTCTTACACATTTGGAAAGACAAAATGCATAATAAATAGATGAAGATTTTTTTTTCACATGTAGTTTTATATTAAGCCTTCTGGGTGTAAACAGAACTTTAATTATGAGGCGCATTAGTGTTCTCTAGCTTTAATTCTAGTTAGCTGGAAGTAAGGTTACGATGCGCTTTACTGTGACTTTTAAAAAACTCTCACTAGATTTGATCAGGACAATGGTGGCTGAATTATTAGGGCTGTAGTTGACCAAAAACTACAAGACTAGACTGACTTGTTCCATCAACCGATTAATTTACCAAAAGGGGGTATGGCAAAGGTTCTGAATTTATAAAGTATATTTATGATCAGAGTGTTGGTTTTTTTTGGCCCAAACTGTGCTCAAGCAAAAACAACTATGTGAACAGAAAATGAAAAATGTATTTTTATCTAAATCCATTTAGATCAATTATTCAGTCTTAGGCCAATTGACTCCTTTTTGTTTCTGTTCAATATAAACCCTTGTTATCAAAATAAAATAATATGACTGACTTAATGACACTCTACTGGAGTATCTTACTGCATAGTTCAGTGTAAGAAACCGGAGTAACCAGAGGAAATCCACCCAAACCATGGAAAAAAAGCATAATCCATACAGAAAGCCCAAGCTTCCCGAGAGTCAAACACACTACTACTTGTATAAGAAAACCTAAAGTTCTACCTTAGATTAATAATACATAATTTTATCATGGCTAATCAATTCAAATAGATAAATACATAAATGTTGGATAATTATTATTTCAACTTCATCAATTAATTAAAGTTCCAATTTTTTCTCCATTTTTCACAACCGCCAAAAACATGGACAGAAGAAAAGCACATATGGAGCATCATAAAAGTCAGTCCAACCTTGAGCGTGCAGGTGATTTGTCAGAACATGTGGGATGGTATGTTATAAGCGGGAAAGGTCGAGATCGCAGCTGCGTGTGGAGATAAGCTGGGCAGCAGAAGACGCAGGACACAGACCATAAACACTGTCCTTCAAACCCAGCGCGGAGGTCACACATGACATATGAAAACACTGTCAGGTATATGAGAGAGAGACAAATGAGAGAATGATAATTGTAAGTGTCATTGTGCAACACCAGAGGGCACTGAACACTCTGTGAGCATCCAAAAACTTTCCTATTAAACTGGGGTAAAGCAAACCTCCCCTGAGTGTTATAATGAATTATGTATAATTCATATTATTTTATATTGTTTTATAGGTTGGAATGGGGGCACATGTATTGTCTATAATGTGTGGACCAGTTTATGAACATCTACGGTTAGGATGACCATATTTCTGCAGAGAGTAATGAACATTTGATGAAAATAGCAAGTAAATAGTATTTTCTTATGCACTTAGTCAATTCATGGCTCATTCACACTCACATATATTCTCTGAAACTTCTGTCAGTGCAATTTGGTACATTTTTCTTGTGATTTGGTCATTTTCAAGCATGGTTTTCTCTATTTTGACAAATAAATACCAATATATTCCTTCCTTCACTGTTGGAAAGTGTCAGAGTGGTAAAAATCAGGACAACTGGGACATGTCTTGTGTAAACTGGGACAAATAAGTGGATCTGGATACAACTGCTGGGACATGGGACGCAGGGCTCAAAATAGGGACTGTCCCAGGTAAACAAGGACGTCTGGTCACCATATACTAGGTTGGAATGACAAACCAAAATGTAAGAGAATGAACAGGTGATTACTTAACCACACATGTAAAAAAGTACATTAAAATAAATAAAACAGAGCTTTTTTCCCGCAAAATGATTAGAGTTCAGTGTGGTTGCTTATGTTTACCTGGGTAGGTATGTATTTGTGTCTTACCTGGATTCAGTCAAAAGTTCAGTCAAAGTTCAGCTGCTGAGACGCTTCTGGTCGGTCACTCCATCAACAACAATCGCTTCACCGTGGGCTGGACGCGCCATCAGAATACGATGGTCACTTTAAAACCAATCTACACAGAAAGTGCAAAAAATAAACATTCTGTTCCTCGTTTAACTTCTGACCATTAAAATATTCCATTTAGATGTAATAACAACTGTATGGAAAAAAGATGAATTTATGTAAAGTGGTATTTTTAGTTTGGTCAACTAACTAGGCATGAATTACCTTGTTTTAGCAGCAAAACATACATTACAGTATCAAAAACATTAATGAAATACTATTTTAGTCCATTAAAATACAATGAAGTATAGCATGAAATCATAATAGTAACATATTCCCTTAAATAGAAAGAATTTATTTATCAGTCATCTTTAACCTCTTTAATCTTTAACATATTTATCATTAAAGATAAATATAAATAGAATTTTTCATCCCTAATGTAATTTCAACCATGATTTAGTAGCATTTCTATGTAAAGACAGCATTTGCAGTGCAGAAATCACATGCTTCCTCAGAAATAATGTGGATTTGACCAAGTTAGCAATTAGCATCGCGGTGCTAACGCTAGCATTAGCTCCGCTCCTTTTTCCCATTTTTACTAGTCATGAAAACAATTTGCAATGATATAAAACGCACCAAAGTGAGTAAAGCATTGGTACAGAAAGTTACAACACCCTGGCCGCTTTGAGAATGATACCTGGCGTTGTCGTAGTGTATTTTCGAGCTTATATCACAATATTAACTAGCTTCGGGCTAACATCAAGCTAACAATGCATCATGGACAAGTGGTCACTTCTAAAGATCACAGATGTTTGCCAGTGTATGAAGCCTGTTTACAACAAGTTATTAGCACAATAAACCAAATATTTTACATTATTTTTTCTACTTACTCACCCTGCTCTGAAACACCAGGAGGAGTGTTTGAAAGTCACCTAACAGGGTGTGGCTTTACCAGAGCATCACAGAACAATTCACTGGACACTTTTGGTATTACAACTTTAAATATTACAATTACAGGCTTCATTGAAGGATTCATTTTCATCTTGTATTACCACAAGGATAAATATGTGTCTTAACTTAATGAAATTATTTGTGTGAATTTAAAATAATAATTTGTTTATGTCGGCTATAGGCCTACGCAGTATTTGTAACTAATAACTCAAATATAGAGTATTATTTGTAATTTGTCAAGGACTACTGAGTTACAGTAACCATCGACCCTATGACAACCGCAGTGCCTTATATTGGCGATGCACCAGTTAGCAGAAAGAGCTGCGGCTGATTGACACATGCTGTAGCAGCAACACTAGCCAGCGCTGTTGTCTAACTACAAGAGTTTATCATAACATTTGTGAATGAAATTTGTCTTTGCAGCTCACATGTTACATTGAGGTGAGTGAAAAAACACTGTCTCAAGCTTCAGGAGCCAGACATTTGTCATACTGTTTCAAAACAACTGCTCTTGTCCTCCTGTTTTGTTGTTTTTAGGACGTTTCCCCAGCCAAACAGCCAAATAAGCATATCTTTCTACAAGTGACATGCGCAGTAGAGCGGAAAGTGAAAATGTAAAGTTCATTTAGCGTCATCATAAAGTCCCCCAGAATAATGAGTGAATGATGTCTGCCTCTGTGTTAACCATGAGACATATTTGTCACAGTCTCAAGTCACAAGATTTTCCCCTAAAGCCATAAAGTCTCAGGGATAGACTGCAGTCACCTAAAATGAAAACAAGCGAGAGAAGATGAATGAATAAATGTTGTGCATATAGGCTACTCTAAGACAGATTTTATAAATAATAATTAAAAAAACATATTCTAGGCTAAATTATGCTAACTTCTAGGCCTGGCCAGCAAGATTGGGCAACTAATGAATGAACAGCCTGATGTTGCAAAAGTGACTAGGTAAAAGAACCAAAATAAATCTTGTCTGCTTGTAGGCCATTTCCATTTTTACTTCATACCTTTCCTCCTCTGTGGCTGTGTGGATCTTGGATAGTTGTTTCTCTTGCACTCTCACTGGTTTTGTCCCGGTCT
Organism: Mugilogobius chulae; assembly: GCA_038363315.1. Taxonomy (NCBI): domain Eukaryota; kingdom Metazoa; phylum Chordata; class Actinopteri; order Gobiiformes; family Gobiidae; genus Mugilogobius; species Mugilogobius chulae. Next base: position 22,214,665 of record CM076401.1, on the reverse strand, counting down.
CTGCAGCCTCACAGTGGCCTGACAGTTTTTCTCGTAACTTGCAGAGAGTAGGGAGAAGAGGATGTGAAGCTGCTGCAGACCTCGGGAACATCGTGGGCCCACAGCGGGTAGAGAGCCTCTGTCTCTCAGCGGGGATAGGCTCAGTGAAAACAAATACATGTCGTAAATGTACCAAGTCTATCAGTCCGATGGGCAGTGTTTGGAGAGTTCACAGTCAGAGCAGGTGGACGAGGCGTGCGCGGTGGTTAAACAGCTGGAGACATGGCAATGCAAAACATATTGTTTTCAGCAGATTACCGCGGTTAAAGCTATAACTCTGCCTTTGAGCAATGGAAAGAACTATTAAAAAATGCACACATGAAGAACTTGGCAATGTGATGGAAATGGATAGTTCATGGAGTCTATGGAGTTTTAAAAAATTGCTAGAAAAGTTTAGATGTTTAGCAGATGTGACTGGGACACATTTGTATTAAAGTTTAGAAATCAGAATGTTAAAACCAGCGCTACACATCTTTATGTTAACCTAAGAAATCATGTTGTAAGACACTTTAGCCATTTAAAGTTGGGGTAGCTAACATTTTTAGTTGTAAATAAGTAAACTTTGTGTTTTCCACCAAAAAGTCAATGATAAATGCAGCACTTTGTGGAAACAAAATTGACGCCATAGTATGTCTGAATCAAAAAATAAAGAATTTAAGTTCTAATCAGGAGCAGACGGTTCTGATTGGCTGAGCTTGAGTGGTCCTCTCCAATTTCACTTTAAAAGAGAAACAGAGGGTTTTATGTCAAAAAAATGCAACTAAACTTAATGCATATTGATATTAACAATGTGTTGAAGAATATGTTCAGATTTAAAACCTAAATTGTGTTTGTAATGTGAAAACCTTAACCAAGTTACACATAAAATGCATATGATCCGATTTATACTGGGCGACTAATAATGCTTCGTTACAAGAAGACCATGGTTTATTTTTCCAAAACTACTTTGAATTGAAATTCTGGATAAACACTGTATAATAATTGTGCTGAACCATTTAATGTGTGTTAATGTTCAACCAGTCACTATAAAATTGTGACAAATGACAAACACTATCCTTAATTAGACACATTGGTCTTGTTTTTTAGGATTTATGATGCATCAATCTAGAGAAAAAAATGACTAAGAGATTATGATCTTGTGTTAAAACATGAATAAAGCAACACCAACAGGGTGGTAAAGAGCACAACAAGATGTGTCCATATAATTATCTTTTTTTTAACAATCTTTTTCAGCCCGAGAACTTTTTAAATCGGCAAGGCTCAGAGCTACAGTAGATTTGTATTATCTGATCGCTGAAATACAGTATTCTCTAGATCAGTGGTGTCCAAAGTGGGGCCGGGGACCAAAATGTCCCTCAAAGGGGTTTAATTTGCCCACGAAGAGGTGCTGATATTTATTAGGACTATCTGTCTGATTATTTAAGATGAAAAGCTGGTCAAAGTGCTCTAAATCGCTTTATTCCTCTAAAACATGTTCATGGAATACACCAGTTATCATTATTGTAGAATAATTTAAATAAATTAATACAAGTTTCTTAACTGGGATAACACACATTATTCTGACTTAATATTAATGTACGCAATTTTTAATGAACTTACGCCACCTCCTTTAAAGGAATTTGTAAAAAGAAATTACACTCCACAACAAGAGCAGCATCTAGAGGCGATTGTTTGGTGCCATTTAGAAAAAGTGTTTTGTTTTTTTTGTCCAGGTCAGGCATGGAACACAGAGCCTTCTCACATCAGAGAACTGCCTACAAACTAAGGCTCTAAAACATGGTTATATGAAAGATCAAATGTGTAATCATGTGTAACATAATGATTTATGTGTTATTTTTAAACTCTATTTAACTAACTTCTGAATAACTTCTAATGAACTATCCATTTATCTGTCTGCAGTGAATGTGTGAGGCCTTGTGTGACTGTTGCTGTCTTTTTTTCTGTCCTATGTTTTTGACGTCAACCTGCCGAGGGACTAAAGATGAAATTAGTCACAATGGCAATAATCTTTACATATTTACATGCACATGCTCATTAATATGTTTGTCCCTTTAGTAATTAATAAAAGAAGAATATAATTTAATCACTCTCTTTGTAGCTGGAACATAAAATTAACATTGGTCCTTCATCATATTCGCTTGCTGAGATAAAAGTTTGAAACCCCTGCTCTGGTTATTCTTTAGTCATGCTTTCAGAGTTGTGTGTTATTTCATGAACACATTTATGAAAAATTAGAAAATCGACATCTCCAAAAGTTGGAAATGCTCTGTTTCACCTTGCATTGAGTGTTGTTGATTTTGAACTGAACTACTTCTCTCTAGAAAACTCTATGAAATAACCTTGAACCTTGATGAAAGAGCTGAGTTTTACTGTTTCTTTAGATGAAATTTCTACAGAGAGTTTCTGATATTTTGGTTGTAGAAAAAAGTTTGAACAAGGCTAGTGAATGGCTGTAGTTAAAGAGAAACTAAACTTTCAATCAACTTTTTTTCACTGTCAGACTATGTATTGGGGTCAAATTGAATTATCTACTGTTTCCAGGCCTTTTTTGGACATTTTTGTGCAAACTCGTTCATTTTGGAGTTATGTGTGAAAAACTGCGGCTGTACTGCCACGATGGCAAACGCTGTCAGTGCATTTTCAGTACCCTCCGACGTCACAGTGTATTGACGAGGCAGATGAGCGCCAGATGATTTATCTAAACTCCTCCCTCTGACACCACTGCTGTGGAAGTTGAAAAGAGATCACCCGCTGCGTAATGACATCAGCGTCATTTGGCTCAGCTTGACGAGCGAGTGGCGCGTTGTGCCACCATAGTTCAACGATGCGCTGGTTCGAAACTTTGCCTGTGTTTTCATTTTCGATTTTAATTTTTAGAAAATACTCACATAACAGGCTCATGGCTTATGTAGCGGCCTAAGCAAAGGTTTCATACGTATGATTTGCAAAGCAAATATAAAAAATCTTTGCAAGTAGCAAAGACTTGGTGCTGTTGCTGTACAGCTCCCTCCGCTGCAAATCTCACGTCAGGACCGGGACAGCTCCGACACAAATCTCACATTTACCAAGCTCGCTGTTCATATTTGGTGCTGTCAATCAATGTCTGTTCACACCCACTGGGCGTCTCTTAAAAGCCTCCGGCATCTCCCACTTTTGTGAGCCTGTTTGGGGTTCAGTTGTGGGCGGAGTTAGTCTCTGAAGCGTGTTTAGCCTCACTTTAATGACACAAGGTGACATCTGATGTTTTCAGTTCAAGAGGAAAACTCAGCCTAATTATACAGAATTTGTCTTAATTTAGCGTAATGAAGGAAAACACAATTCCATTTAGTTTTGACAAGAAACAACTTTATATAGTGTATTGTATGCCTTTTATCAGACATTTACTCAGTCGAAAAGTTGTCTAGTGCACACTCAACATTTTTGGATGACCAAGCACTTGAGGTTGACTTTACACGACTTTGTGAGAGGTCGTGCTTAATAATGTTTTTTTTTTAACTAAATGCCAGTGAACATTACGTGTGCCCTGTGAATGGACGGGCGTAGTCATGATGTTTTTTGTCTTTGTGTCGTGATGTCGAACGAACGGTTTGTACTTTAAAAGTGATCAGAGATGAGCTGGTTCAATGTGAGTCACCTGCTCACACTGTAACACATGGACAAAGAGAGAGAGGACAGGAAGAAGAGAAACGGACGCTGGAATGAGAGAAAGATTGAGAGAAAGAAGGGTTAAATGGAGGAAAAGGAGATATGAAGAGTTAAAAGTAAAAAAAAATGAAAAAGAAGGGACACTAATGGAGAAAGAAATACTGTAGGCCTACACAAAAGATACATAGCTTTGTGTGCACTGCAAAAACTATGTATCTACACTTGCTTAAGAACAGTTTTCTTGGCCCATTGACAAATAATTTGGCTCAAAACATGAAGTAATGTCTTGAAATCAGTTCGAAACAGTTTGAAACAAGAAAAATGATCTAGATGTCTGCAATAAATTCGTTTAGATTAGTCAAAATGCTTTTAACTTGTCTTGAAATTCACTTTTTGCTCTCAGATACATTCTTAGTGAATGCATTGCTAGGGCACATCATCAGTGATGTTTCCTGGGGTCATAGGGTGTTTCGGGTCTTTACACATCATACACCCTCACCCAGGCGACCCAACCAAGGCTGATCAGACCCTGGCTTGTGCCCTAGCAGCAACCCACGGATCTCCCCTCTTCAGCCAAGCCATCTAGACGCCTTCTCCGCACTGTCTGTGGTGGTAGCTATGGCCTTTGATTTCTTTTTACCCACTAGGCCAAGTGCAGTGTAAGCTTTGCAAAGTGATTTACCTACAAAGCCTCGGCACCCAACCTCCACGGGCCAACACTTGGCTCGCCAGCCTCTATTTGGCAGTTTTGACTTTAGTTCTTCATATTTGTCTCTCTTTCGCTCGTTAGCCTCCTCCATTCGTTCCTCCCATGGAACAGTGAGTTCAATCATGAGAACCTGCTTTGATGAGTTTGACCACAGGACAATATCTGGCCGCAACATTGTTTCTGCGATGTGTGGTGGGAATTTCAGCTGCTTCTCGAGATCTGCCTCCATTCTCCAATCTCTAGCCGAACAGAGCAATGCCTTTTGTGTTCCATTCTGTTTAATAGTTTCTCCCTCTTTAACAAAGAAGCTTGTGCTTTTACTTGTCCCTTCCTTTCTGGAGTTATTGATTGCACCATAGATATTCTCAGCAACTGAGCGAAGAACCTGGTCATGCCGCCAGCGATAACGACCATCCGCAAGTGCTCTTGGACAGCTGCTCAAGATATGTTCCAGGGTGCCAATCCTTCCACAAAGCAGGCATGATGGTTTCTCCACTAGACCCCATCGGTGCAGGTTGCATGGACTGGGAAGGACATCATAAACTGCTCCTATCAGAAATTTGATGTTGTGGGGATGCGTTTTCCAGAGGTCATTCCAAGTAACCTTTCTCACTTTTGCCTGCTCCCACTTTGTCCAAGCACCCTGTTGTTTCATTGTTATTGCTCTGACCTTCCTCTCCTCCTCAGCTTCTGCTCTTATCTCTTCTTGGATCAAGTGGCGTCGTTCCTTTCCTTGAGCCTTATCAAATCTAGGAACATTTAACAACCCTAGGCCAGCTTTCCCCTTAGCTACAGCCCCCATGACCATCTTGTGGCGCAATCTCCCTTCAGCCTCTTCTACAGCTTCCTCTGCCCTCCATTTTCTTCCTGTTCTCACTGCCACTTTTGCCCCAGCAACCTTTGGATCTGATGATTCTCTGTACTGGAGGACTTCCCTTGCTCTCATCACTTTAAATTCTTCCTCTATGGACTTGAAAGGGAGCTTCCAATTTGCAGGTGTTACCATACAGAGCAATGTTGCTGATACTTTTTGGAATGTCCCAGCCACCTACGCAGGAACCGGCTGACTGTTCTCTCCATTGTGGTTATGATTGAAATCGGGAACTCATAGAGGAGAAGTGGCCAGAGTATCCTTGGTAGAATCCCATGCTGGTAAATCCACGCTTTGAAGCGTCCTGGAGGCCGTTTGTCAACCGTTTTCAGCCATTGCTCACACTCCTCACATGTGCTTTTGATTGGAACTTTATCTTTGAGAGTGGCATCGAATATTTTTCCCAGGCTTTTGATAGGCTGTTCTGTAATAGATGGAATGAGTATGTTCTCTATTGAAATCTGAATTTCTCCCAGACTTTTCCTTTCTTCAGCACAAGTGATCTTGATTTGGCTGGTTTAAAGGACATTCTGGCCCATCCCATCACCTTCTCCAAACCCTTCAAAATCCACCTTGCCCTGTACTGACTCTGTTGTTACTGTCAGATCGTCCATAAATGCACGAATTGGTGGCTGACGAATTCCTGATCTTGATTTTGGGCCTCGACATTCCGGCTCAGTAGATTTAACCAGCATGTTCATTGCTAAGGAAAACAAAATGACTGAGATTGTACAGCCTGTTATTATGCCCACTTCCAGCCTGCACCAGTCAGATGTTACTTGTCCTGTTGAGACTCTCACATGAAAGCTGTCATAATAATCCATAATGAGCTTTCTGATGCTCTCTGGAACATGGTGTGCTTGCAGAGCTCTCTCGACCAGTTTATGGGGAATTGAGCCATAGGCGTTTGCCAAGTCCAACCAAAGCACTACCAGTCGCCCTTGTTTTCCCTGGCTTCCCTCAGGAGTTGTGAGACGACTCCTGTGTGTTCCAAACAGCCTGGCACTCCTGGAATTCCACCCTTCTGGACAGATGGTGTCGATGTATTTATGAAATACTCTGTTAGGCGTGAAGCAAGTATGCTGAAGAATATTTTTCCTTCCACACTCAGTAAGGATATCATCCTAAACTGGTTGATGTTTTCAGAGTTTTCTTCCTTTGGAATCCACACCCATTTGCCTGCCTCCATTGACTTGGGACCTTGCCTCTCCTCCAGATGACTTTAAGGATTTTCCACAGGCGCTTTAGGAGACAGGACAACGTTTATAGATGTTATAAGTAGTGCCGCTTGGACCTGGGCAGCTCCTGCTCTGGCTTTTCTCACTATCTGTTGGACCTCTTTGAACAACGGCTCTCTTAGGTTCAAAGGCTCAGTTGGTTCTGCCGGAGTAATGAGGACATCACAGTTTCCCAGATCAACTTCTCTCATTGGGTCACTGTATGTGGTTCTGAGATGTTCCTCCATCTGTTCCTTTGAACATGTCAGCCTTCCACTTCTTTTCTGGCCAAGGAGCTGCTTAGTAAATTGAAATGGATTAGTAATGAATGCAGATCTTTTCCGAGATCTTTCTCTCTACGTCTTCGATGGTATTCTGCTTTCTGAGTGTTAACAATCTTTTCCTCAACATTGCTCTCAATTCCTCTAATGGTCCCTTCTCCTCATCCTGTGAAGTTTTGTACTGCTTTTTAAGGGCCTTTAGCTCTTGACGAATGTTGTGGATTTTTGTCGCTCTGTTGTTTTTCACATAAGGCTGTTTAACCTGCTTTTCTTCTGTTTCCGAATCTTTCTGCTGCCAATGTCATAACCACGGTTGTCATTGTTTGTAATCTCTTATCCACATCTCCCTTGGCCACTGATTCCAACACCAACTCCACATCCTCATCAAATCTTTGCCATTCATTTAGCTGGCTGGCTTTGGCCATTTGATCTTCTCAGTCATGGGTGATTTGCAAGGTGGAGTCGATTGCTTCACTTGGAGGCTCAGGGTACTGTGGGGTGCTTCCTGACCGAGCTCCTCCTCTGTCTCACCAGATTGAGAATCTGTGCATTGTGGTGCTTTCAGCTTCTCCCTGCATCTCATTTTTGACTGATGGATTTTTAGGCCTTTGTGGTTCTTGCACTCTTGCCACAGATGCACTGAACACTCATTGTCGATAGTCCATTGCACGGGGTCGTAAACCGAGTATCAGTCCGTTTGGGAAGCTCTTCCGCCCCCCCTCTCGGGCTTCCCTGGGGTATTTTTCCATACTTTGATCCGTAGCTTTTTTTGGGGTCTCCTTCGCAAGAGCTGCAGCATGGGTTGCTAACCCATCCTGCCCCAGTTGCTGTCTTTCCAAGCTGTCAACTGTCTTTCCAGTTGTCACCAAACTTTCTTGGTTGTCAACCAGTCTTTCCTGGTAGTCACTGGAAAACCAGTCAACAATACTCTCAGATACATTCTTAGTGAATGCATTGCTAGGGCACATCATCAGTGATGTTTCCTGGGGTCATAGGGTGTTTCGGGTCTTTACACATCATACACCCTCACCCAGGCGACCCAACCAAGGCTGATCAGACCCTGGCTTGTGCCCTAGCAGCAACCCACGGATCCCCTCTTCAGCCAAAGCCATCTAGACGCTTCTCCGCACTGTCTGTGGTGGTAGCTATGGCCTTTGATTTCTTTTTACCCACTAGGCCAAGTGCAGTGTAAGCTTTGCAAAGTGATTTACCTACAAAGCCTCGGCACCCAACCTCCACGGGCCAACACTTGGCTCGCCAGCCTCTATTTTGGCAGTTTGACTTTAGTTCTTCATATTTGTCTCTCTTTCGCTCGTTAGCCTCCTCCATTCGTTCCTCCCATGGAACAGTGAGTTCAATCATGAGAACCTGCTTTGATGAGTTTGACCACAGGACAATATCTGGCCGCAACATTGTTTCTGCGATGTGTGGTGCAGTGTGGCTTGACTTCAGCATCTCGTGTTTTAAGTTTATCAAATGCATTGATGCAAAATTATTATGAAAAGCATTCACAAAATCCTAATTCTAATCTTAGTAATTTCCAAGCTCCAGGTCCTACCCATTTTTGAAACTTCAGGGGTAAAGTTAGCCGTTAAACCCAAAGAAAATGTCCCCACGTGGCTTCAAACAATACATCTGTCTATAAGACGCTATATAAAAAGTAGGGATGCACCGATCCAGCTTTTTTCAGTTCCGATACCGATATTTTGGCTTTAACTAACTGTCGATATCCGATATCAACCGTGTAGTGTAGGAACTGAAATAGCTTTTTTAGCCTATAAAAACATAATACGTTTGGTCATATTATGTGGTGTAACTGTTATTTTAAGTACAAATAACTACTTAACAACGTAATCTGAACAAAAAACCCAATATTATGAAACATTCTGGATCAACACCAGCCAGTAAATTTATCTTATTATGTCCAATTCATTGCAAAAAACATGCTATCGGCTGAACCGATATCATGCAGCCGATACCCGATCCAGCAAAATTTCCTGGATCGGCACGATATTCGATCCCAGTATCGGATCGGTGCATCCCTAATAAAAAGGGCTGGAAACGTGCTTATGATACGCTGAAAACAGAACCACAGTGAAAAAGAGATCCACTCCCTAAGATGATCAAGCTACGTGTCCAGGACGCTTGAACCCAGTCATGCCATATACCATTACTTTGCATTGGTGACTATGCTAACAAAAGTTGGTATTTTAAAATATTTACTTCTGGGATTTGGGTAAGGTTAGGATTAGGATTAGGGTTAGGTTTAGGCTTAGGTTTAGTTAATTTGGTTAAGTTGGGAAACCAGCTAGCGGCAAAACTGTGTAGGGAAACTAAAGACTGATGCAATTAAAACTTTAACGTATAATGCGTATCATGAGCACGTTTTTCGCCCTAGACAGACAGGTGTTTTAGTTGAAACCATGGGTACATTTACATTGGGTTTAACAGTTAGGTTTAGATCTGAAGTGGGTACGTTTAGGTCTAGGGCTTTGAGTTGGTTAAGATTAGAATTAGGGTTTCTTTAATATTCATAAATAATAACAAGGGGGTTAAGGTTCAAACCGAAATTAACAGGGGCAGCAACACTGAGTCAGGCGTTCTGTAAATGCCTTTGACCTTGACTCTAGCGTGCTGCTGCTGCTGCTGCTGTCCCACACAGACCCAGGTGAGCCGGTCAGCCGCTCACGGGACGTCCCAGCTCAGAGGGACGTCCCAGCTCAGAGGGACACCTGTCTGACACGATTACCTCCAGCTCTGCTTCAACACGACACTAACCCCTTTCCCTTAATCCTGCCACATCTCTCTCTATCCCCCCTCCTCTAGTTCTCTCTCTCTCTCTCTCTCTCTCTCTCTCTCTCTCTCTCTCTCTCTATCCTCCTCTAGTTCTCTCTCTCTCTGCATTCCCTCTCTCTGTCCTATCTGTCTCTCTTGTTTCCCCTCACTCTTTTCTCTCTCTTTCTCTCTTTCATTTCTCTTCTTTTTTCTTTCCTCTCCTTTTTGCTCCCTCCTTCTCCTCATTCTTTAGCTCCTTCCATCCCCCTCTTTCTCACCCCATCTGTATACCTCTTCTTTCTCTCCCCTCCTTTCTCCTCCCTTTATTTGTCTCTCTTTCCTTTTCTACTCTTCTTCTTCTCGTTCCCCTTCCCCTCTCTTTCTTCCTCCTCTTCATCCTGCCTCGCCCTCTCTCTCCACCTTGTTCTCTTTCTCCCTTCCCTTTCTTTCTTACTTCTCTGCCTTTCTTACTTCTCACTCTTTCTCTCTTTTCCCTCTTTGCCCTTCTAACCTTCATGTGTCTTTCTTCTCTCACTCTCCATTGTTCTTTCAACCCCTCTCTTTCTCTCTCTCTCTCTTTTGCTTCTCTCTCTCTTGCATTTCTCTCTCTCTCCATCTCTCTTTCTCTCTTGTTTTTTTCTCTCTCTTTCTCACTTCTGTCTCTCTTTTCTTTCTCTCTCCCTCTCTCTTGCTTTTCTCTCCTTTCTCTCTCTCCCTCTCTTCTCTCCTCTCTCTTGCTGTACTATTTTTCTCTCTCTTTCTTTCTCTCTCTCTACCCTCTCTCTCTCACATGCTTCTCTCTCTCCTCTCTTTTTCTCCTCGCTCTTGCTTTTCTATTTTTCTCTCTTTCTTTTCTCTCTCTCCTCTCTCTCTTTCTCCTTCTCTCTCTCTTTCTCTCTCTCTTCTCTTTCTATCTCTTCCTCTCTTTCTTCTCTCTCTCCTCTCCCTCTCTCCTCTTTCCCTCTCTTTGTTCTCTTTCTTTTTCTTTCTTCTTCTCTCCCTCTCTCTCTCTTTCTTTCTCTCTCTCTTTCTCCCTCTCTCTGCCTCCCTCTTTCTACCTCTCTCCCTCTCTCTCTTTCTCAAGTGTCACAGTCTCTCTCTCTCTCCTCACTTTCCTCTCTCTCTCTTCTCTCCCTCTCTCTCTCTCTCCCTCTCTCTCTCTCCCTCCCTCTTTCTCCCTCCCTCTCTCTCTCCTTTCTTCCTCTCTCTCTCTTTCTCTCTCCCTCTCTCTCTCTCTCTCTCTCTCTTTCTCACGTGTCACAGTCTCTCTCTCTCTGGGACGGTCGCTGTAGAAGCAGATTTGTGAGGTGACCCTGAAGCACAGATTAACTTTTCATCCTGAAGAACTTGACCAAGACCAAGAGGCTGAGAAGCAGGTCAAGCATCAAGTCAATGTTCTGTTCAAGTCTTTAGAACAAGAAACACCCCAAAACATTATATGAACTAAACATAAGAACACTCTCTGAAAGTACCCGTTTTTCCACAAATATATTAAACACAGCACTTTATAACAAAATCAGACATCTGTGTACTGTCTAAAGCAAATATTGGAGTATTTTATTTCAGTCAGAAGCATGAAAACAAGGTACCGCAGCTTTAAACTTAATTTCTTTGGATATTCAATATCTGTGCTTATTTACAAGGAACCCAGAATATTTACATAAATAGATCCAAAATACTTTGCGTAGGTATACTTATAAAAAATAGAGCTTAAGGTAAACAAAAATTCGCCGTTTGACGTAAAATTGTCATGTTTACAACAACTTGAGGTGATGACGCACATTGGTCGACAGTACATTGTAAAATGGTACATTGTGTGGCTTTTGGTTGTGATTTCGTCTCGGGAGGAAACAAGGAGAATGTGGTAAGCTTTCATAACATTCCTCGTAGTTACACGATTTGACATCATACTACCCATAATGCACTGTGTTGTAAACAAAGATGGCGTCTTCCATGAAAATATAGTTCTTAAAAGTTTAATAAAACAGTAGATTTTTCAGATTTTTTATGTGTGTATTTATATCTCTGATGATATAAGAAAACCTCAGGCGGCACGGTGGCAGAGCGGATAGCGCTCTGGCCTCACAGCAAGAAGGTCGCGGGTTCGATTCCCGCTCAGGCCCGGACCTTTCTGTGTGGAGTTTGCATGTTCCTCCCCGTGTCTGGGTGGTGTCCTCCGGGCACTCCGGTTTCCCCACCAACTGATAATATGCATGTTAGGGAACACTTAGTGATAGTCGGAGGTTGAGGCGCCAGGTGTTAGGTGAATCGCCTCTGCTGAGTTGCCCCAGGGCAGCTTACTGTCACTGAGTGGGGAGGGGAGGGGTTCATCTCACTGTGAAGCGCTTTATGACTCTGTGTCTGTGAAATGCGCTATACAAAAAGATTACTTACTACTTACAAAGACAAACATTTAAAAATTCTCGGAGTTACTTTCTTAACAATGCATGCAAAATAGATCTTTCTGAGTTTTTAACCATTTAATTTTATAACATTATCAGGGATCCCACACATCCTGGAAAACCTGGAAAATCTGGAAATGATTAACCTATTTTCTAGTCATAGAAAACACATGGAAAATGAGAAAAACAGCCAAATGTCATGGAAAATAAAATGTTTTCCAGGATAATTATTGGGCCCAATAATAAAATATATAACAGGCCTTATGTGTAAGCTAGTTAAAAAAAATAATAATAAAAAATGCCTTTGTACATGATCTGCAATCCACAATCTAATGGGGGAGGACCTCCAGACCCCCCTCACATCTCATTTATCGTTCAATTGACTGTTCAACCAAATATTTTAATTGAAAGCATATATTTTTACAAAATAGGCTCAACAAAGTTTGACAGCCTAAAGTAAAAAGTGTCAAAAAATATGATTTTATTCTCAAGTTCTTCAGCCACTGGAAGCCCGTAAAATGCAACAGGATGCACCAAAATTTACCTAATCTCTTTGGGGGAGGACAGTTTTTTGTTTTTAAAGAAGTTTGGAAATACAGTTGGTTGATTGACTGCTTTAAACGTTTGTATGAGCTTATCTTCCTTTAGTCTTTATACTCACAGTAATTTGTTGTTAAAATGCTGAAGGGCCTGTTCTGATTTTGAACCGTGAGTCAAGGATGACTTATGTGGAGCTGCTAACTTGACTTTCTGCTCTGATCTTGCGTCAGACATAAACAGCTGTCTGGGACGATGCCAGGCCGTGAATAATGTGCCTGGTAAGAACAAACGGTGCCCTCAACAGCTCATGTGATAATACTCAACAAGGCCCAGCTTTACTACGGATTCTGTTTTGAAGCAGAGTTATTCAACATGGTAGGATTCTATTTGTACAGGGACAATGCACAATAGATATTAACAAAAAAAGAGAGATGCTTGTGCCAGGTTATAGCAAAAAATATGGTAATGTCCACCTCTCCAGCAGGTTGATGTTCTTTTAGAAGAAAACAGATCTGTATGTGGGTGGTTTCTTGATCTTAACATTGTATACAGTAAATATAAAATTTACATTTAGTTTAATTACAAACACATAATCCTAGCCCACTTCTAAAACTATTTCAGACTATTGGCCACATTCACACGTCACTCTTTTCAGCCATACGTTACACAAACATGAATCAGCCATGTTTAGGTTAACATGATTAGTATAAGGCCATTAGATTAAATCTGGCTCACATAACATCTTACAAACATTAGATATCAAGGTCGGTATTGGAATGGCATTTTTTAAAGAAATGTTGGAAAAATGTTTATGTTGACTCCTTAAGAAAACCTAAATAGCCCTGATTTATTTGTTTTTGTTTACCCTGATCTAACATTTCTTTCTCAATAAAACCACAGCTGAGTTCTGTTTGTGAGATGTTATTCTTCCCCCTCTGAGTCTCAGAAAACACTGTTCTGAATGTTCCAGATCTGTGATGTCATAGATAGATCTTTGAGCTCTAGATAGTTTTTAAATCCATAAATCATCCAGACTTGTTTGGAGCATTTCTGCAGCCTCAGCATATCAGGCAAGATCAGTTTGATTATTTCCTGTGTGCCAAGTCATTCTAGGCTACTGTCTCTAAACTCTAGGTTAGTGGTTGTCAATCTTTATCAGTCATGACCCTCTTAAAACAACCGACATTCACAACCCCCGAACACAAAATGTATCTGTGAAGTGATAAAGTATAGTCTTCTCATGTTTGATTTTAATTTGAAGACATATAATCTTATGAATTCATCTTGTAGGTCAACAAATAGGAATATACTGTACACCTATCACTGTATTTAAGATCCTAATGTTGATGTTTTTCACATCAGACTGCTAGAAATGTCACCCCCAGGTTGAGAACCACTGCTCTAGTGGTTCCCAAAGTGGGGGTCGATACCCCTTATGGATCGCAAAGCAAAATCTGGGGGTCGTAAGATGGTTTCAAGATGTAACTTTACAATTATGACTTGGTTTTTAATTTGTTTTTATAACTTTAGCATTAAGTTTTACTGGATTTGGGTCATATAAAGCCACAGAAATAAAAACTTACAAAAACAAAAGCATTTGGGGGTCGCGAGTTGGTCACATTATTTTGTGGGTCTCGATTTGAAAATTTGGGAACCACTGCTCTATACACTATACCACTATACCACACCAAATAGGTAACTGTGTCATGTCAATGCAGTTTTTTTTTCTCCTTTGACATGTTTCAGACTCACCTTTGTACCTGCGGTTTTACAATTAATACACACATAAGATTCTCAAATAAAAAGGGCATCTTGAAATAATCCCTGCACTAAATATACTAAAACATATTTCTGAGCATTCTTTGGCTCACTAGATTTCCCATAATCCTGTGATTCATTCATTCAGTACTGTTTAATGGTCTGTGCACTGTAAATGCTTTGTCTCTGCAGCGAGAGTAAACCAACATTAAACCGATGAGTGTGGAGAAAGTTCATGTCCTCCTTTTCACTCCTTCTCTTTGCAACGCTTCAAAGTCTTTAGTCTTATGATGCAATTAATGCAACACTAATGACAGAAAACGACCAGGAAACACACTGATGTGAGATTATTTCACAGATGTGTTTTACCGCTTCTTACATAACAGACAGAAATACTTCAAATGACTGCGCTGATCGGAAGTGCGGATGAAACTCATGAAAGAAACAAATGTTAAATGAGAATAAATGCTATGTACATTTGAGGCAAATTCAGCAAGAAAGAAAGATTTTGTTTTATTTCACTGGGGGCTCAGTGAACTCTTATTTTTAGTTATACATCTTATAAAACAAAACTGAATAAATTAGGGCTATTCGACTTTATTTTCCCGAAGCCAAACTTATTAAGCCATGATTTCTGGGGTGAGTGTTTTAAGTTGGGTTTGCACATATTTTGCTGTTTTAAGATTTTTGTGAAAAAGCCTGATCTGAATATATATATATATATATATATATATATATTATATATATATATACTGTATGTCCAGGAGGGAGTATGACGGTGTGTTGCACCAGATGGTTTTGGGGTGAGCTGGACCGCAGTGTGAAGGCAAAAGGGCTGTTGGAAGAGCATTTCAAGTGACCAACTCTTGAAGCTCATCAAGAGAATGCCCAGAGTGAGCAAAGCAAAAGGTGGCTTCTTTGAAGAACTAGAAATATGACAGTTTCAGTTGTTTCACACTTTTGGCTGTTTACCATACCTTCACATGTGATTATTCATAGTTTGGATGCCTTCAGTGTGAATCTACAATGTTTATAGTCATGAAAATTTAAAAAAAAAAAAGTCTTTGAATGAGAAGGTGTGTCCAAACATTTGGTCTGTACTGTATACGTATATATGGTTTATTTACAATTGTGCATAGCTGTCAGTTTCAGTCAAGTCCTGTTCGTCCGACCTGTCTGGTCCCCTGTCCTGTTCCAAACAGAGCATATCCGGAGTGAAAGAGCCACTCCCTTTCACACGTTTACAATATGTTAAATAAGCCAAGAGGAAGGACGTAGCATAACTCCAGCCCAGAGGAGATTAGACAAGATCATGCAACACTTTCACAGAGGTGACAAATGGTTCATAGATAAAATACAGGAAGAGCTCACAGTGTATGAGCCTTTACTCAATCAACAGCTTCTTTGATCTCACAGGGTAAACAGGCTTTGGTTGCATAAACCTCTGAATACAATGTACTTTGCATAACATATATTATGCACTATTGCATATTGCCATAACAGATGCTTGTTTTTAGCGCAGATGTGTGACGCAGATGCAGAACACTGAATGGTCCACCAGGAAGCATTTGTAGGGCATCTTGGCACAATGCATTGTGCCAATGTGGTCTAGGCAGAAGCCGAAGGTGAGAACCAAAACAAACATAGAAAAAAAAAAAATTCTACCAAATAATTTTGTTTTGTGGATTAGGAGGTTGTCTGTGGTTTTCTCTCAACAAGTTTCAGCAAGAATTTGAATAGAATTTTCTCGGCTTGTGCTGCATTTGTGTGTTGTGACACTTTGACCAATCAACTTTAAGTTGGCTGACGAGGTTGACTGGACAATTTCGCACGTTGAAGCGAATTTTGATGCAGAATATTTTTTAAGCTGATGTCACAACAGGCGCCCCAAAGCACGTTGGGGGACAAAGACACTTTTTACGCCCCAAAGCGCTTCTTTGCCTTCCCGCTTTTTTGCAAAAGACTTTCTTTTGCATGTTGGCAGAGCATGTTGAGAGAAAGAAGGAGAGAAACGCCAAAGCGTACGCCGCAGGTTTGAGCGTCTACTTCGCAAGACGCGTCGTCAGCAGACGACCGAACAAGCAAATCTCAACGTGCTAGACACTAATTTGCGCCGCAAATTGGGCATCCTCTTTGGATCCACTTTGGATGCCCAATTGTGTGTTGCATAATGCTGAAGTCTACAGTATTTGAGTAAATGTGTTCTGATCATAGTAGGCTAGTTTTATCCGCGTAAATGATCCGTGTTTCTACAAGTTTCTGCAAAAAAAGCTCCATTACAGTCATATTCTTTTACCTAAGTAGTTCTTTGTGTCAGTCTAACTATATATATTATAAATTCACTGTTCTTAGTTACACAGCAGTATTTTTGGTATGTGTAAAAGAAAGTCCACACCATTGTTAATGCACCATGGACATCATCATCTGTAGTTGCATAATGGCTGTAGACAAGAACACCTTCTACGATACAGCATGCTCTAGTGAGACTGTTTATGTTTTCAAATCTTAGCAACGATTACGCCTTTACCTCACCTATCAGATGAAACGTGACACTGTCTGCTTTTCACTCATAATTCAATTTAAATGTGATGATGCAACACAAGGATGGACGTTAGAATCTTAACCAGATTTTACAGTTACAAAACACCTCCATGTGACTGACTCAAACTGCTCCAGGGAATGTTCTGAACTCATAACTTAACTTAAATAATAGACACATTCAAGGATAGTTTGTGTGGCCCCTGCACGTTTTGCCTTATCCACGTTTAGTTGCAAATCCTTAACATAACCCAAAAAAATATTTCTACAGGATAAGTGCAGTCCAATGGGAGACAACTAAACTAAACTAAACAAAGTCTGTTAATATTGTTGGTAACACTCTTTCTTATGCTACACAAAGAGTTGACATTATGCGTTATCTGCGTTTGGAAGTTAATTAATTTTCTACTGCTTGTTCCTTTAAGGGTCGCAGGTGACTGGAGCCAATCCCAGACACTTGAATTTTCATTATGAATGCTTTATTTATATAGCACATTTACACAGACAGATGTCCTTCAAAGTGCTTCACACATTACCTGACCCCACCAAGTGATAGCAGCTGGGGCAGCACAGCAGAAGTCATTCGCCTAAAACATAGCGCCTCAACCTCCGATCACCAAGCGCTCCCTAACCTGCATGTTCCTTGTAGGTGGGGAAACGGAGAGTAGACTACCCAGACACAGGGAGGAATGCAGAAAGGCCAGAGCGGGTGTTAAACTCACAACTTTCTTGCTGTGAGGAAAGATCAGCTCTGCCATTGTAGGTAAACTTTCATTTCAAATCATTTTTTTGTATAACCCAGAATCACAACAGGATTCCAAAGGACTTCACAGGAACAGGGAGATTCAGGAGGAATCCAGACCAGGTCCTGAAAACCAGGGGGCCTCCAAGGTCCAGGCCTCGACACTGGAACAACAGACTAACTTAATGCATATTAATAAAATTAAAAATTAGTAATAATAGTCAAAGTTGTTAAAATTGTTATCTTCCTTTTCTTCTCCTCCCCTCGGTCCCCCAATCCCTGGCCACACCCCACCAACTTCAGCTATAACAGATAGAATCTGAAAAAGAAAGCCACACTGTTTTTTTACACATCATCTTTTTAACTACAATCGATTGTCATTCTCACTATAATATTTGGAAGCCTTAATTTTGTCCCTGGGTCTTAAACTTAAAGTTACAATTTTTCATTCATAAGTTTTTCTGCTGCAAAGTGTTGCATGTTGAAATGGTAAATTAACTAATAAAGCTTCCCTCTGTTCCACTATATTTTAAAACAACCTGACTAGTACAAGGCCTGTAATGTCTTCAGTGGTTTGACAATTTATTGAACCTCATTATTTAATCTAACAGTTCAGTGCATCTCCAGCGTCTCTTCTGGGAAACAGTAATTATCGTAGTGGTCTGATTTGTACCTGACTGGAGGCTGAACTTCACTTTTTTTTTTCTCTCATTATGAAAACTCAAGCGGCTCCAGGAGGGTCATGTGACACAGGAGACTCAACCCAACAAAGGCTCAGATTCAGGTCACTGTGACAAAGAGCTTTTACCTCAAATGAACTGTTGAGAATGAATTTATTTGGGCTTGTGCCTGTTGTCTTGAGCTTAAATGAACCGTTATGAGTGAAAGAAGGATAAAGCGTGACAGGTGGATTGGTGCAGCGTCGGCAGAGACACAGTCGGTTGTTGGACCCTGGTGGAGAAGTAGAGCTGATCTTCTGTCAGGAGCTCTGAGAAATGATTGAAAAGATTGCATTTCGATCCAAGTGGTCTAAATGAGTTTCCTCCACAACTGGGTGCACCCTGATGGTGAGGAGCGCAAGCACACAGGAGGAACTCAGACTAGAGTTGCTGCTCCTCCGTGTTGCTGACCTGAGGTGACTCAGGGAACTGTTCCGGACGCCTTGCTGGTGACATGTTCAGTGCCTATCCCACTGAGAGAAGACCCACGCTGACCACTCAATCACTCAACCCAGTCTCCGGAGAAAACGTAGATACAATGAAATGCAAAAATGTACAATAAGTACGTTTTCACGACGAATTTTGGTTGAAGCCACGTGGTGACATTTTCTTTGGTTTAATAATAGTAAAAATGCATTGAATTTATACAGCGTTTTTTCAAGACACCCAAAGACGCTTCACATTCAGCATTATTCATTCATTTCACATTCCATGGTGGTAAGCTACTATTGTAGCCACAACTGCCCTGGGGCAGACTGACGGAAGCAATGCTGCCATTTTGCGCCATCGGCCCCTCCAACCAATCATACACCAGATCTACGCTATGTGGGTGAAGTGTCTTGCTTAAGGACACAACGAGTTTCTCCTCCGTTCGTCCCACTGTGGCTCCTGAGGTTCCTCCAGCGGTTTCCCATCTGAGTACTGCCCAGGCCCAACATGCTTAGCTTCAAAGATCTGACGAGATCAAGCTTTGACGAGCTAGTATGGCCAAAAAAGGCATGAAAACGTGCTTGTTATATGTTTTTTGGTATTTTGTTGTATTTCTACGTTTTCTCCGGAGACTGTGTTGCAATGAATCCTGATCAATGACGATCAGTCCACACAATCATCTGGTCTCTTAGGCACAAAGTGCACTACTTTCAGCTGATCACGGGTCATATGACTCTGCAGCTTGAATGAAGAAAAACGAGACAAAAAGTCAGAAAAAAATTTACTTTTGTAGAAAAGTCATTATTACATGCACATATTTCTGAACTGCTAATTATAATATAAATTTGGTTTAACCCAGATTAGACCTCAAACAGACTGGACAATTCAACATTTACAGCCCAAACTGAGGGAAGCAGCTAACTTTGGTATCTTCGTTTACTCTCCCGGCTCAACAGTGAGTTTAAGTGACTTGTTATGATTTCATTCAGTCGTGTTGTTTCCTGACGCTGTCATCTTATTTATTTTTTTATTTTTTGCATCTAGGGAGATTGTTGTCTCGAAGTTATGCCTTACACCAGGGCAGTGGCGTGCTGGGATCATTTTTCAGCCCGGGAAAATCAGATGTTAGATTGGCCCATTTGTTCATGAAGTCACGTGACTTAGCTGGTAGTTGAGTGGATAAGAACTGCGCGTTCAAGCTTTTGTCTTTTCAGCACCCACGTTCGAGTCCCGCTCTGGAAACCTCTCTTCTGATTTTTTTTTTTTTAACCAATATCTACTCCACCTCTCACACATTCTCTTCTCCAGTAGTAAACTACCTAGTTTTAGTCACGACATGGTCCACCTGACCTCTCCTCTGCTGCACAGCAGTGCGCTCTTGGACACACACACGAAGCACGCGCTCACACAAACACATACAGAGCGTTCTGGCCCACAGTGTCTGAATGAGGAAATGCGCTCCGCTCCGCCGCGGTGATTCGCGCATTTAAATCTGCTGAAGTGTTTGTTCATCAGCCGTTTTTGCTCGTAACTCCGAGAATATACAACGGATTTACTTGAAACAAAGTTTGACTGAGAGCTTATGAGATGTAGAGCGTGTTTTTGGCTCAGCAGCTGGCTCCGCCTCTCCCAGCACTGTGCTCACATTTGCCAGCTGCATGGGCCGGGCCTCTCTCTCTCTCTCTCTCTCTTCAACCACGGAGCGGAGGCCACCGGCCCAAAAGTCACGCGGCCCACCGGGAAACATCCCGACTCTCCCGATTAGCCAGCACGCCCATGCACCAGGGGTCTCCAACCACCAGTCCGAGGCCCAGAACCAGTCAGGATCTTCTAAAATATATTTAATTTTATATTTCATAGTCTATCACTACTTTCTTTACTATGGAAATATTGTGCCACTTAACCAAATAAACAGCAAATTCAAGCAATAAGAGTTAAAAAAAAATGTTCATTTGTATGCATTTTACGTTGTTGTTATTGGGGCTACCCAACCTCAATCGGTCCCCTTTGTAAGAAAAAAGGTTGGGGACCACTGCCTTACACCATCACTTTGCATTGGTCCCCTGTCAATGACGTCTGCCGCCTTTTTCCTTTCTTTCCCCGACCCACTCCTCACAAAAATCCCATCACATGCACTGTGTTTTGTAATGTGTGCGTTTTTTTTTTTTTTTGTTTTTTTTTGGAAGAGCAAGTGGTGCGCGCAACAAGTGCAACTGTACTCTGTGACAATGACAATAAATCTTTCTGTTCTGTTCTGTTCAAAAAATTATATTTAAAAATATTTACTTCAAGGATTTGGGTAAGGTTAGGGTTAGGTCTAGGTTAAGTTAATTTGGTTAAATTTAAGGATTTGGCAAAGGTAAGCTAACAGAGTAGCGGCATAACTGTGTTAAGGAAAATAAAGGCACTCCTAGGAACCACTGATGCTCACTACTTTTGCAGATGCATTGTGGGAATGTTTGAGTGCACTGCTTTTTTAACTGCTGGACTTTCAGCCACCACTACAAAGTGTCATGACCCCGGAATAGTGACTTATGTAGTCGTCACACTGAAGAAAATGTGTGTGGAGAGGTAAGTCTGGCCTCTGCTCAGACTGATCTTGGATAAAAGCAGATTAAAATAGAATAGAGCACAATCTACATTTTTGATTCTATATCAGATACAACTGTCTGTTCAAAATTTGATCTGTTCTTCTCATTGGGCAGCCTATGTCATACGAGAAACATGAACTTTGTGAAAAGGCAGATGATTTTATTGACCTCAAAGGCAAGAGGAAATCAGACAAATGACATGGATCGTGAGAAAAGTCAAAAGCGTAATTTCTCCTTCAAGTGTGTTGTGCATTTCTTGAGTGTATTTCATTCAGCTTAAGATCGTTGTATGTGTGTGTCCTTTGTTGTTGTGCCTGAAGTATTTGACTGTGTTCTCAGACCTACATTGATAATCTATGACATTCCCCTCGACGTGCTGCACATATCTACATGTCTGCTCTGTTCTGTTAATGCGGTCAAAGGAGTCACATACGAAGCAGGTGATTGTACTGAACAAGAACAACTTAAACAAGAACATTAGGTCAATCAGGTTAACTCTGGTCAAAGTACAAAGGGTTAAATACCACTATCACCAGTGCTCACAAGACTCCAGCCTGTAATCAGCTGTTTTTTTGGTTCACACAATGTTGTGATGCTGCTCAAGTTATGAAAGACATTCCTGGAGTCATTACAAACCTTGTGTAATTTGATGCTGAATTAATCAACTGTGGGGAAAAGAAGTATTCTGCACAAATAAATCTGCAGATATAATAAATTACATCCACAAACAATAAGTATTGCATTTGTGGGAATGTATTAAAGGTGACGCCACATGCATCGCCCGTGTTGATAAACAAAAAAATTCCTCCATACGCCATGTAAATAACAAAGTCTTTGCCCACTTTTACTCAAATTTAGTCTGCATTCACAATACAAACCGAACCGGACTCGGCTCGATTGGAAACCAAAGTTTGCAACATTGTCTCTTTCTCTAAACTGGCTCAGTTTCACAAAACACTTTTTACCAATCAAACCAGCGCTGTAGAGACACATCTACCTTTGGCCTGTAGAGGCGCTGTGAACAGAAACACGTTACGTCAGAAGCAAAGAAGACACCCGGCTTCTCGGCTAACAGCGGCTACTGCCCTTACTTACATCAGAAAACAAAACACGCTGCTGGACTTTATATTTGTGTTTTTATGGATCTATCCCACAACTTCTCTCACATTAACGGGACCAGAGTGAGTGACAGACGAAGTGTCGGAGCAAAGACAATGTGGACTTTCACTTCGGAAGACGAGAGAGGAGGGATGGGCATTTCGTTCATCTATTTGAGCAAATCTGGCCTTGAAATTTCTGTCATCTGCTCACTTAGTATTAGATGAATTTCTCTGTAGTAATGTGAACTGTAGTGTTACTTTCTGTATTGCTTTCATTTAATAGTTACAACTTTGTTATTTTTGTAAATGAAAGAAGAAAGCGGTGACATACGGTCGTGTGATCATAATTACTTTTACCCGAACCATCCCCTGTTTTTCTCCTACTTTCATGTGTTTTTGACTATTATTTGTCTCATTATCGATCTCACACATGCTGTTTATTGTGATTCTGAGCCTCACGTGTGTCTCAGCCTGGATCACGTCAGTGTTCACGTCCTGCTTTTGTTTCGCTCTCGCTTCGTTTGCGTTCACAAAACAAACGAACCGCTCCAGGGCTTGATTTAACCGAGCCGAGACCGGCCTTTCCAATTGAACCAAATTTGAAATTTTGGACGGATCAGAGCTTGTTTGCATTCACAATTACCCAATCGAAACGAACTATCCAGGCAAACGAATCCTGATCCCACTGAAAAGTGTAATGTGAATGCAGCCTAAGTTTAAGTCAAGCTGTTCTGGTGATGGTCTTGTAATTAATCAAATTTGAAGTTAATAGCATTACGTGTACATATTCAAATGATTTTGTAGAGGTGCTTGGAAAGTTGTGGAGAGCTGGCTGAATGTGTATCCGTATGTGTCTTTATTGCAGTCCATTAAATCATTTGTTCCACGTCATCACAAGAGTATGCTTCATGAGGCTAATGCATGACTTTTGCGTAAGCTCCGGGCCTCAGGAGACACAAGAGAGCAGATAGTAAAAGGTGTAAATAACCCTGCAGGCCTGGAGGAACTGGTCGTAGTGACTTACAACTAAAGGTTTGTTCTTGTTGCACAGATAAGTTGTGAATAACAGTGCTGATAATCTTGTCTTCAGAGGTCAGAAACACAATGAGCATTAAAGTGGATGTTATGTAACGCAAGCTAGTCAGAGGCCTGTGTGTGAAGCTGCAGGGTTTGGGGTTTAGAAGAATAAGTTCTGGGTCTGCTGGTTCTGTGGATCAGGATAGATCTGAATGGTGTGAACTCATAACCTGCTTCAGATCAGGTTTTAGGGTCGTTCCCCTTTTTCTTAATTTATTTTTGCCACAATCAACTCTTAAGCTCCCTGACATGTTAAAGATTAAAAATAAAACTCAATTTTACAGTCAAATCAACCATTCTGGCATAGATCAGTACATTTTATTCACACTTATGAAAAAAAAATACCTTGAAGACTTTTAATGGGTTCCGGCTCCACCTTAACTTTTTAGTCATTACAGGTCCCCAAAACTCATTTTTTTCTGAAAATAGCTTCAACTTTTGAAGAGGAATTGTCAAAATCCAAAATATGCCAAACCTATTGTCACTCCTTCTATACTGCTTATTATATTTACCAAAGAAATATCAGGCGGACTTCAAAACCTGATGTTCTTTTGTGCAGAGCTCTACTCACATAAATAGAGTCAGTCAGTCATCAGAGAATAAAACTGTAAAGTCTCAGCGTCACAAAGAGTCCAGACTTGTGTTTGTTTTCCAAAGGATCAGAAACAGCTTCAATTGGAAATGTAAATGAGTTTAGTCAGGCGTTTCAGCACAATGGACCCTTATAAGGGTTTAAGTTTCCAAATAAAGAGACAAGTTGCTGCAAATTAGAGACCAAAATCCACCATTGCCATGTGTGAATAGAGCAAGAGGAGAGAGAATAAATAAGAAAATGACCAAGTCTGTGTTATAATAACCTGGCTCACACCAGATCCATTTGTGCATCACTCTGAACTGAGTTCTACACATAATCTGGATGGGCTCCTGTCAAAAGTTGAGAAAGGGTGAAACTTCTATCAAAATACTTCGATCTGATTGGACGAAGCGCCTACCTCACTTTAGTGTTGTTTTAGCCAATCACAGTATATAATCATAAAAAGGACTTTTAACAAATCCAGGTGGGAGAAATGCACAAACATCTTGTACAAAGCGCTTCTTGCTCTTCTTGAAATCGTCAAATTCTGTTAAAACTGATCCAATAGCCTTAGTTATACACTACACTATTTTTCTCAAAGGGCCACATTCGAACCCAGACAAGTGACAAAGGGCCGGACCACAATTATTGAAAGAATTTGTTATTATTGCAAGCACAGTTTGTATAAAAAATAGGCTACTTATCGATTATTATTGCACTAATTAATCACAGATGCAAACACATCGCCAAGTCAACCAAATAAAAGAAATATACCCTGAAAAAATGTAAGTCTAGATTTGCAAAATTTTTTCTAGATCTATCTTCTAGATTGAATATTCTGAATTCTAGTTTTAACCTAGACTAGATAATATAGATAATAAGACTTTGCAAGACAAGAGTAATGCTAATTCTCAAAAACATGCTGGGGGCCTGATCAAAACAAGTGGAGGGTCGCAGTTTGCCCAGGTCTGCACTATACAGTGTACCTAAGTAAGAGTCAAATGTCCCATCACTAGTAAGTTTAGGGCTAGGCTTTTGGTAGGTTAAGATTTACTTGCCATGTGGCTTCAACAAAGTTCATTTATATTTTTTATGTTTTGTTTTTTTCTAACAAATTGACGTAAAAAAAAAAAAGTTGTGGAAACATGCTTTTTGTACGTTTTTGACATTTCGTTATATATATACGTTTTCTTCAGAGACTGGGATGAAATTTGCCATTGCTGCCTGATTTATCACAATTATGAAAACTAAAACAGTGGAATTTTTTAAGGATCCCGAGAGTAAGATCTACAGTACACTGCTTTTCTGATCTGCCCCAGACTTAGAAAACACAACAACATATTGACAGATTACTTGCTGTTGCAGTGAGTCTGGCTATAACTCACAAAAACCTTCTGTGAATTCATTAAATCCTGTTGTCTAGGAAACCATAGTATTATTGTTGCTACGTGACAAACCAATGTGATTTCTGTGAAAGTGGAGCTGATCTACAAAGCAGGTAATATCACTCGCCGCAGGTCATGGGTTGGTTTAGACTAATAGCTTAATCTCATCATTAATGTAAAGCCAATAAGCCAGCATGATATGAAAGGCCTACCATTGTGCTCTCACTGGAAATCACTCTAAAGATTAAACTGCACTTTGGTTAACTCTTTACAGTGTTTCTATATGTTACTAAAATGTTGTTAAAATGTCCTTTTTAGTCCCTAATACCTTCCCGAATCCAGAGCCCACACTTCAGCTAATTGTGTAGAGAGGATCTGGTCTCCACTCACTGATTCTGCAGAAATCCACAATGTTTTTCAGTTCCCATTGATATTTATTCTATGGTTTTTGGGTTTTTTTGTGAGCAGCCATGTTGGTTTTTATACTGGTGACGATACTTGTCTCTGATTGGCTAATTAATCTGTCAATCAAGCTCACTAAAATTTGAAAGAGGGACACCGTGTGGCCAGACAGTATATTTTTTATAGGATTATCTGGATTTTCCAGGAACTAATGGGTCTTTCACACCAACACCAACCCCCAGTCGCTGTCGTTCCTCCTGTCCCACACCTGGGACACCCTCCTTTAGTGACCACCAGGCGACAGGAGGCAGGGTAGTATGAATAAAGGGCTGACCACGCCTTCAGGAAGTAGCTGAAATACGACACGTCACCACCTACACCGGTGACTGTCCTGAAGATGGCTCGCTGATAACTGCCGAAACGACAAGGTAAATACATCAAACACAATGTCTTTTAAAAGAAAACTAAGTCTTGTGACTCAGGAATTATTGAAATATTATTTTTTAAATGTATTAAATACATTTTTTAATGGTCGTGCAGTTTGAAAACAGAAAGAGAGTTTGTTCCCAAGTGAGACACCTTTGATTTTTGTAGAAAGCAGAATTTAGAAATGTTTTAGACTTCTAATATATGACCTTTATTGTTATGCAATAAAAATGCAACATAATTAAGCTTAAAGCACAGAAATAGAACCATTCAAAAGTCACATTCTTTAAAGCCCAAGCACAATACTTTTCCAGAGACATCCCACCGTGCAAAATGAACAATCTCTCCCTCCAGCACTTGTGATCTGTGTGATCATCCTAGTCTGTACAGTCTGACCTGGTTTGCGCTATGTTTACTTCACCCAAAAGACCTCACAACAAGAAGTACAAACAAACAATACGTCCACATTCAGACCATGCACTGGACCATTCACTTCCCCGGAGCCGCCAGCGTTCGATCACAATGCAAACTTAACCCATGTCCTCCCTGCAGTCATGAAAACACACCGGAGACAGGCTCATTAGACGGTAGCGTGACATGAAGGACCTGAATGGGAATTTGTCAAAACACAATAAACAGGAAGGCTCACAATAGTTCTGCGTTCGCTTAATTTAACCATTAGTGTTGCTCCGTAGTAAACAAATGAGCTCATGAAGGGTGGAGGATCTGGGTTAAAAGGCTGCAAAAGGGCTCGTCTCTGGGTCAGTGTGTTCTCAAATGACAATGGAGGGATTTAGAAGACCAAAATATTATTGTGGCAAAAGGTAAAAATTATGTCACAGAGACGTCGCACCAAATTGCCAATACAAAATCTTGTATTTTGATTATTTAGTCGACATTCATTTATGGATTTCATTTCCTTCTAAATTATGTATATACTGTAATTTCCGCCCTATTGAGCGCACCTGAAGATAAGCAGCACCCACTAGATTTAAGTAAGAAAAATGATAAAGTACATATACAGGCCGCACTTGTTAATAGTAAGTCTATGAGAATCTATAATTTTGCTGCATTGCCTTATAAGCCGCAGTGTTCAAAGCTTGAGAAAAAAGTAGCGGCTTATAGCCCAGAAATTACGGTATTTAGTGTCTACAGTCCACACATAGTTTACTATTAGGGTTTTTGCAGGCTTCAGCTGATCAAATTGAATGCTTTATAATGTTAATTTTCAATTTTTTCTTGCCATAACCACCCACAAAACAAGATATTTACAGTATGTGTTTTTTGACTCAGTTAGGCCAAAAACACATAAGCTTTCCCATTAGTACCTGCTTGACCCTGCTCTACTCTCCTCAGCAGACTTAGCCTGGTGCGGAGCTTTTCCATTTAGGGTTAATCCTGGGACCAGGTACTTTTTTAGTATTTTCTTTACTCCAGGGTCAAAGCAAGCCGACAGATACTAAACCTGCCGTCAGACCAACGTCAGGAACTACGCTCCATATCGTGAGTGTAGAAAATACGAGATTTCACGTGACTTTATCAAAAATAAACGATAATACATTTTCTAAACAGACTTTTTCTCATTGATTGGCGATCTAAAGTTACAACTGACAGAGAACATTTTTCGCTGTTTCTGAGAGCTTAAAGGTGCACTGCGTAAGTTAAAATGCTCAATATTACAATATATAAAATTACCGTCCATTGGCACATGTCTGGATATGCGCCATTCTGTTTTGTAAACTTACCGAGGTTGCCTGTATAAGCGCAGACAGGCACATAAATGTGAGTGGCGCTGGTCGCATTTTCCCGCGCTAATCCTCCTTAGAAATAATGCACTGGTTTATATGCATTATTTCTATTTATTTCGCTAACGCTCTCGGATTTATACAACAGACGAATGTTGTAAACTGTTTCATTAAAAAATTAAATAAATAATCAGTGGTAAATACTGCCATCTAGCTTCCGAACCCCCACAACACAGAAAAATTAGCCTAGGTCCGATTAAAACAACCGGCATGAGGCCGACTGACAGAGCCGAGGAGCACGGACATGTTTTTGAGAAAGAAGAACTGTGCAGGAGATCAATAAGACGTTCATCTGGCAATTATTTTCGTTAGAAGGTAAGACTCAGGCCTGTCAAAGTACATCCACATTTAGTCAAAGCTTAGCTTAGCGCTTAGCTGTTTGTCTCGGTAAGGTTTATGTTTTATTAGAGTAATTATTTGTCATTGAGCATTTAGTTTATGAGAAATGAGTGCTGTAAAAAGCTTGTTTACAGTTTTCTCTCACGCTAAAACAAAGCTTTTCCTGAAACTCTCAATAATCTTTCCTTGTGTAACTTTTGGAGGAGAGAAAACTGATTAGTCAGTCAAAAAGAACAAATAAAATAGCATCTACTTTTTCATACAAATAACTTTGTCTTCTTAGCCAAGAAAATATTTAGCAGAAAGTAACGATGTGTCAAAAGAATCTTTTAAGCCTAAAATACGTCTTCAGCTGCTGATAGTAGGGTGGGTGCAGTGCCACAAAACGCCAAAGATGGCGCCCTTGTTCAAAACCTTTGCAACTTACGCCATGCTCCTTTAAGTAATGAATGACTTATTTTTGGCAAGTGAGGAATGACAGCCCCTAACAGGACAGAAGTAAATCAAGTGGTGAAGCTCTGAGGCAAACCCAGAACCAATTATGGCTGATCGGTGCTTGGGCTGCAGGGCTGAGGCAGACAAGAACGTCCAAAGCCCACAAGGCTGGGTTTCTGCTAAATCCCACGAGAGAATCCTGAGAAAATAAAACCTGCGTGCCGAAAATGTCAATGACACACTCAGATGCTAGCACACGCTGGTGGAAGTGCAGCTGGTTGATTTCAAAAGGCAAAAGGCAAGACACAAGTCCCTAGAGGCCAACCAGGTTACCGACAGAGAACATCTGAATGGCATGGCACAATGTCCAGTGTTGCCAGATAGAAAATGTAGAATTATCGTATCTAGAATGTTTTTAATTTTGGATCAGAGCACATTCCATGACATAAAGACCTCTTTAGATGATGCTAAGTAATTTTAAATATGTTCTACTCAATTGGGAAGGTGAAAAAAATACAATATAACTTCTATGTTTGATGTAATTCACAACAAGTTTTCTTCTTTTCACCCCAAATCAACCAGATTTAAATTAATATCAATAGAACTCAATCATACTTTATTAAATAAAGTAGACCATTGATTCACTCACTCTTTCCTTTGTCTGATGTCTTCATTATCGCTCATGCCTCATGGTTGTGTATCTATGTTTGATCTCACTTCATTGAGGCAGATGCAGACGTGAAGAACCATTGGTGCTGTGGACTAATAATATTACAGAAAACCACTAAAGCTCATGCTGTGCTAAGTTTTTGCTGATTCTGAATCAGTTTTTCAGTCTTTTAGGCAAGCTCAAGTTAGTCAGAACAAAGAAAAAACCTGGTGCTTCGAAATTATTGTACATTTACATAGTTTTACAATGACTTCGAATTATTGATTGTGAAATTATCGTACAAATACAATAATAATTGTTGTCTGGAAACACTGTTAATGTTCTTGATGTAATGATAGGCCAGTGTGGGCCGACCGAATGACGTCAAATGCAGGCTCAAAGCGGAGTGGAGCATCAGAGAAAAACAAAATCTATAAAATCAGTAAGATCAACAGATGTAAGGCAGAGACAGACTCATCACTAGAAAGGTTTATATTTGATTGTTTCTGTAGGGTAATGTCCCAATGCCAATTGTCAATAAAAGTTCACCTGCATTAAATTTCAAATCATCGTTTGTCATTTGTTTTTATTTCTATCCAGATTTTGTTTGGACATCAATGAATCAGAGCCTGGAGAAGGTTTATTTCAGAGGCCGTGACAAATGCATTGAGAGAAGAAACCACAGAGTTATGGCAACTTTATTACCAATGTTCAGGCAACAGATCAAAGCCATGCATGACTGTAAAGACCATTACAACAGAATAACTCATGTAAATGTTGTGTTAACTTCAGCACATTTGTCCTGTAATGCTCCCTGTCCTCATGTACTCCTGTGTCCTCCTGTGCGGTCAGCAGCAGATTCCCAGAAGTCTTTGGGAGAGGTCCAGGTCATTAGTGTCAATGACAGGACACTCTGAGACTGTCCCAAACCCAAATCCTCTTCTGGACGACTGCATGTTTACTCCAGCGTGTTCCTCTGTTTGCCTCACGGATCCAGGGGTCACGTCCCGCTGCAGGTACTGTACGAGCAATCAAAACAAACCTGGAGAGCTTCTGGTGTGTGGGCAAGAATCTCAAGCCAAAGTAAAGCTGTAACTGTACATCAACAAATGTATTAAGCCATCACAATTACAAACAAAAGCTCAGTTTTCAATTTAATTTTGTAGAGCTCAAAATCACAACAGAAGTCATCTCTGAGGACTTCACAGGATGTTGATTTAGCAAGCAGCAATGAAACAGTCATAGGTCAATACCAAAGAAATACTTTAGAAAATCACAAAGGGTTTGGTCAAAAATGTTGAAGCAGATTGTCCTAGAGCATTCCTTAAAAAAGATAAACTTGGAGGTGAACCACAGTGAAGGAGAGATCCACTCCCATGAGCAGGCTGTGGTCCATTATAAAGCATGTACACGTACCAATATTTTCCACATTTAGTTTGTGATTCATTAAAATACAACTTGACATAGAATAAGCAATCCAATCCGAAAACTTTCTGTATCTGTGGTTTAAAGATAAGACAGAAAGACAGTTGCGTTGAGAGGGATGAGAAATTATCAAGGATTTGGTGTTCTTTTGATACGTACACTTCAGTAAGAATCCCATGCAAGGTTTTATAAATGAGACCCAAGGACTGATGCACATCCAAAGTGAGGAACTGTGTTAAACATATCTAGTTGGATGCTTGACAAATGTACATGCAAGGCAGGCCAACAGCTCTGGTGAAATTTCTGCAGTCAGCATGACCATTAAATGCTCCCTCAAAATACTAAGTGTCATTCTATTGTTAGATGTCACTTAATTGGTCAGTGTTCTTATATTGTTTCCAGTCTAAGGCACACCTTTTGCAATAATAATCACATTATTAGTGTTTATTAGGTAGATCTGTCAGATCAGTCCAGCTCATGAAATGTCTTTGTATTTTGATAGTAACAGTAAAATATATTTTCAGTTCAGACTAAGCTTTCCTTAAAGGGGCACTGTGTAAGATTGAGGGAATTTTAATTATCACTTATAGTCCACAAACATTTAAATCATATTTATTCTTTACAACATGAATACTTAAGAGAGCACTGTTAACCAATCCACATCAATTGTGATACATTTATACGTATTCGAAATGTTTTATTACGGGCCGGAATGTGAATGTTGACACCCTAACCCTAACCCTAGATGTCACTATGGTAGTTAGGAAAATGCACTGGAAATGCTCCCCCTGGTGTCCAAAAGTGGACATTACTTGGATCACTTTATTTTTTTTATTACACAGTGCCCCTTTAAAACCAGCCCTGAACCAGGTTAAGTTATCTGTAAACTCTCATAGTGAGACTTAAGGGTCTTTCACGCCAAGCCGAGGGTCACCCGTCTGAACTGGTCTGGCAACTTTTGCAGACAGGTGGCTCTCGCGTGTTTGGTGTGAATGGGATTGTCGGGGGTCAGGTCAAAGGAATGGAGCAGGTCCTGAAGGCAAGGTTTTGAAGACTTGTTTGTACAGTTGCGTCAACAGTGGTCGCCATTTGCATATGCATATGAACCAGCGAATCAGTGCACAGGAAAATCTTGTGGAAAACGGAAAATGACGTTTACGAAAAAACTGTATTTAGCCGAGCATGAATTGTTGTTATTTACACGAGTTCAAACGGGAAGTATAAGGAGGAAAATGACTACAATTTGGTTGAAGGAAAACAAAGATGGAGGAGTTGATCCGGTGGCTCGGTGGCAAGGCTCCGGGTGTGGATGAGATCCGTCCTGAGTATCTCAAGTCTCTGGATGTTGTGGGACTGTCTTGGCTGACACGTCTCTGCAACATCGCGTGGCGAACTGGGACGGTACCTCTGGATTGGCAGACCGGGGTGGTGGTCCCTCTGTTTAAGAAGGGGGACCGGAGGGTGTGTTCCAATTACAGAGGAATCACACTTCTCAGCCTCCCCGGTAAGGTCTACTCCAGGGTGCTAGAGAGGAGACTTCGACCGATAGTCGAACCTCGGATTCAAGAGGAGCAGTGTGGTTTTCGTCCCGGCCGTGGAACACTGGACCAGCTCTACACTCTCCATCGGGTACTCGAGGGTTCATGGGAGTTTGCCCAACCGGTCCACATGTGCTTTGTGGATCTGGAGAAGGCATTTGACCGTGTCCCTCGTGGTGTCCTGTGGGGAGTGCTCCGAGAGTATGGGGTCCGGGGCCCTTTGCTCAGGGCTGTCCGATCCCTGTACGACCGGAGTAGGAGCTGTGTTCGCATTGCCGGCAGTAAGTCAGACCTGTTCCCAGTGCATGTTGGACTCCGACAAGGCTGCCCTTTGTCACCGGTTCTGTTCATTGTTTTTATGGACAGAATTTCTAGGCGCAGTCACGGTCCGGAGGGTGTCCGGTTTGGTGACCACAGGATTTCATCTCTGCTGTTTGCAGATGATGTTGTCCTGATGGCTCCATCAAACCAGGACCTTCAACATGCACTGGGGCGGTTTGCAGCCGAGTGTCAGCTCCTCTAAATCCGTGGCCATGGTTCTCGACCGGAAAAAGGTGCCTTGCCCTCTCCAGGTGGGTGGGGAGTCCTTGCCTCAAGTGGAGGAGTTCAAGTATCTCGGGGTCTTGTTCACGAGTGAGGGAAGGATGGAGCGTGAGATTGACAGGCGGATCGGTGCAGCGTCTGCAGTGATGCAGTCGCTGTATCGAACCATTGTGGTGAAGAAGGAGCTGAGTTGAAAGGCAAAGCTCTCGATTTACCGGTCAATCTACGTTCCAACCCTCACCTATGGTCATGAGCTTTGGGTAATGACCGAAAGGACAAGATCGCGGATACAAGCGGTCGAAATGAGTTTCCTCCGCAGGGTGGCTGGGCGCTCCCTTAGAGATAGGGTGAGAAGCTCAGTCACACGGGATGAACTCGGAGTAGAGCCGCTGCTCCTCCACATCGAGAGGGGCCAGCTGAGGTGGCTCGGGCATCTGTACCGGATGCCTCCTGGACGCCTCCCTGGTGAGGTGTTCGGGCATGTCCCACTGGGAGGAGGCCAAGGGGAAGACCCAGGACACGCTGGAGGGACTATGTCTCTCAACTGTCCTGGGAACGCCTCGGGATCCTCCCAGAAGAGCTGGAGGAGGTGTGTATGGACAGGGAAGTCTGGGCGTCCTTGCTCAGACTGCTGCCCCCGCGACCCGACCCTGGATAAAGCGGAAGAAAATGGATGGATGGATGGAGTTGATCCTAATCCGTGAGGTAAGATTAGAAACAACCATTTTCCATCAGAGTTTTACAACTACTCAAACGCAACTTATGCTTTGTCATTTTTGTCAAGCATTACATCCCGCGCATGCTCACTCTGCAAATGTTCAGCGACTGGTGGCTGTTTGGATTGTGTTTGTGTGATTGTTGTTTCACATCGGTAAAAAATAAGACTAGAACGATGCAGTGTCACTCCTCCCCATCAACGGCGACTGGGTTCTGTTGGTGTGAAAGACCCTTTAGAGCAAGCCTGGTTTCTGAAGCTGCTAAAGACACAAAATGACAACATTTGATACAACACACAGCCATCAAATGTCAAATGTTTAAACTGTCTTTCTAGAAAAAAAACACAAGTAAAAAAAAAGTCAGCCTTCACCATTGAAATCTAACTTGTCTCATGCATCACTCTGAATAGAAATCTTCACATTATCAGTCTGAATAGAAAAGTATTTGAAGCTGATTGGTCGAAGCATCACAAAGCAGAAGTAGCTGAGAGATCACAACTGTCAGTTAAATCCATCTTTCTCGTTCATTAATGCAAAGAATCGCCTGAGGGCATGTTTTTAAAAGGTCAAAAGAAATTGTAACTTTGCTAAATAAGGCCAAAACACATCTGTCTACGCTGTTATGTTTGTTTCAGATTTCATAAGATTTCACTAATTATTAAAGTCACAAATATCTTGAGAATCTAGCTGGTAGAAGCAGATTATTTGGAGTTTATTTTAGAAAGTAAACTAGTTTAAATAAGAGCCCTTCAGTATGGAATTAGCATAACAATCCTCATCCACAATGTTATCGAATTGGGCCTCAGTGTGAGTGTTTTTGTAGTGCTGTGCTTCTAGGTCGGGCGTACGTGTCCCCAAATGTCCCCTGAGTCCGACCTCACGCTGATCCCGAAGCTGGTGTGAAAACGCTGCCAAACTGTAATCGGTGCTGTTACCTCGAATGCCCTCTTGTCACTTACAGGCCTATTTCTAATCATTAATTCACTGCAGGAACAGAGCCAGTCTACCAAGAGGTTGCACCTATCCTAATCGGCTGTCCTGTCCTGGCGCTGGCTCGTGTCATGGGCCTTATTGTGCACAGAGAGCAAAAAAACATGTTTTCATTTCACCTCCTAGGAACATGCAGTCAAAGAAGATAATTAGTGCTGTCAAGCGATTGAAAAAATTTAGAGATTAATTAATTAATTATGATCTGTAATTAATCATAATCTCACCAATGTAATTAATTACATTATTGTTGCAGATGGAAATATTAATATATTGCAAAAATGAAGTTTTTGAACATAAAATTCACATTCATCAGTCCAATAACTTTCGCCTGCTTCTTTTTTTTTTGTCTCGTTGCTTCTTATCACCAGTTAAAGATTTCAAAATTGATTATTGCGATTAAAAAAATGTACTTGATTAACCCTCAGGTAACCTCGGGACCATTTATGGTCCTTTTGAGCTTTTTTTTTTTTTCAAACTTTTAGATCTCGGCCAGTTTTTATGTCAGACCGGTGAAAATGTCCACAGATTCATGAATCGTCAAATTTTAAAATGCCACCAAAATTTTTGTTCTGACACTTTCAGTTAAAGAGAACAAAAGGGTACGTTCGTCACCTCGGGGACCATTAATGGTCCCCATTTTTAAAGATCCACATAGATTAATATTTTTTTGTACTTTCAAAACTCAGATCTCTTCATCTACTTCTCCTCTGCTCATACATGTGTAACTTTTATATGTGAGATGTGTAT
The DNA here is from genome assembly GCA_038363315.1 of Mugilogobius chulae. Lineage (NCBI taxonomy): Eukaryota > Metazoa > Chordata > Actinopteri > Gobiiformes > Gobiidae > Mugilogobius > Mugilogobius chulae. The sequence goes on along the minus strand of CM076401.1, from coordinate 22,179,258 downwards.
TTTTTATTTTACAAGGCTTTTTTGTCGCAAAAGTACACTCCAAGTGACCTATAAGGCCTTGTAAAATAAAAAATATACATCACACATATGAAAGTTACACATGTATGAGCAGAGGAGAAGTAGACAAAGAGATCTGAGTTTTGAAAGTACGAAAAAATATTAATCTATGTGGATTTTATGGCCGTTTAAAAATGGGGACATTAATGGTCCCCGAGGTGACGAACGTAACCTTTTTTTGCAGGTTACCAGAGGGTTAATATGTCTATAATTAATTAATCTTAATTAATGCACTAAAGATAATCATTTCAAAATAGACATAACAAAACAATATAAAGCTATGGTAACACTTTATATTATCTACATCTTGATTAGCCTTACTACACTCTTAATAAAGCATAAATAATGGATTAATTCTTAATGAACAAATGAGAAGTTAATGAACTTTGTTCATAGGCTATACTAAAGTAATAAGGCTTAGTAATGACTTAATTACTACAAGCCCTACCCTTCAACCCAAAATCCTAATCTTAGCTCCTTTTTTCCCTATTGAGCAGTTACTACGCCTTAATAAACACTGTATTCATGCTTTAATAAGGCTTAGTAAGGCTAAATAAGGTATAACTATTATAAAGTGATACCAAAGCTATAACTGACTAAAACTCCGATTTACACTAAAGCCGGCCGGACACAACAGGAGTTTTGTCCCGGTTTGAAGCTCGATGTGCCCTCTACGCGTGGCCAGAGTAAAGTTTTTCGTAAAAGTATTTTTGTTGTTTTTTCTCCTTATGTTTGTTCATCATTGCGACGCTTTGTCAGGGAGCATCAAGCCTGAGTCGTCTCTGTTCTTCCTGCGACATGATCCCACTGTCAGACAAATAATTGTTATAAGTGTTCTTATGTCTGTGGCCTCTCCTTTTTTTGGCGTCAAAAAATCTCAAAAGATCCTAAACTCCAAGATGGCTGATACCACCACACATAAAAGGGCCTCCCACACCTAATGTCGAGCTCACACTGCATTCAGTCCAACTCCATTGCAGCCACCGGAGCCTTTACTTTATTTGAAAAGTCCGAGAGTGACTCACACGGTATACAGTCCAGTCCGGTGTATCCGATCCGGCCAATCCGGATCTCTGAAAACGTTTCGTTGGTTTCGGACGCCGGAGCTCGCCAGAAAAGTTAAGGAAATGAAACACGTATACAGGAAATCAAAAGTGCATCCGGTACATTTATCAAAATAAAATATTTTTTTGTTGTGGTACTGTCTATGTTTTACTGTGGTGTAAATATTATGTCAACTCCACTTACATGGGGTCAAAAGGCATGATGATGATGATGATGATGAGATGACGACGATGATGACGATGATGTGATGATGACGATGATGTGATGATGACGGTGATGTGATGATGACGGTGATGTGATGATGACGGTGATGATGATGATGACGATGGTGATGATGACGATGGTGATGATGACGACGATGACGGTGACGATGACGATGGTGATGACGATGGTGATGACGATGATGATGATGATGATGGTGATGATGATGGTGATGGTGATGATGATGGTGTTGATGATGATGATGACGATGATGATGATGGTGATGATGATGGTGGTGATGATGATGAGATGATGATGATGATGATGATGATGGTGATGGTGATGATGGTGATGATGATGACGATGATGATGATGATGGTGATGGATGATGGTGTGATGATGGTGATGATGATGATGCGATGATGATGGTGATGATGATGGTGATGATGATGATGACGATGATGAGTGATGATGATGGTGATGATGATGATGATGGTGATGGTGATGATGAGATGATGATGATGTGGTGATGATGATGATGGTGATGGTGATGATGGTGATGATGGTGATGATGATGACGATGATGATGATGATGGTGATGATGATGATGGTGATGTGATGATGGTGATGATGATGACGATGATGATGATGATGATGGTGATGATGATGATGGTGATGGTGATGATGGTGATGATGATGATGGTGATGATGATGATGACGATGATGATGGTGATGATGATGATGATGGTGATGATGATGATGATGATGAGATGATGGTGATGATGATGGTGATGATGATGATGATGATGGTGATGATGATGGTGATGATGATGATGATGGTGATGGTGATGATGATGATGATGATGGTGATGATGATGATGGTGATGATGATGGTGATGGTGATGATGATGATGATGATGATGGTGATGATGATGATGATGATGATGATGATGGTGATGGTATGGTGATGATGATGATGGTGATGATGATGACGATGATGGTGATGATGACGATAACGATGACTACGATGTCGATTATTGATGATGATGGTTTATTCTTCAAGGTTTGCCTTGGGACAGCTTAGCAGAAGCAAGCGTCTCAACCTCCGACCACCTCAAGGAGAAGGAAACCAGACATAGGGAGAAACATGCAAACTCCACACAGAAACACGAAGGTCGAGCGGAAGTCGAACCTACAACCTTCCTGCTGTGAAGCTCTCTGTCACCATGTCGCAGATGTACTTGTAAGAGTCCACTCTCTCAAGTTCACTGGTGGGAAAGGAATATAGAAGTGGTATCTTGATGATGAGGTGATGTGATGATGACGGTGATGATGATGATGACGATGGTGATGATGACGATGGTGATGATGACGACGATGACGGTGACGATGACGATGGTGATGACGATGGTGATGACGATGATGATGATGATGATGGTGATGAATGGTGATGGTGTGATGATGGTGTTGATGATGATGTGACGATGATGATGATGTGATGATGATGGTGGTGATGATGATGAGATGATGATGATGATGATGATGATGGTGATGGTGATGATGGTGATGATATGGTGATGATGATGGTGATGATGATGATGATGATGGTGATGATGATGGATGATGATGATGAGTGATGATGGTGATGATGATGGTGATGATGATGATGACGATGATGATGGTGATGATGATGGTGATGATGATGATGATGTGATGGTGATGATGCGATGATGATGATGATGATGATGATGATGGTGATGGTGATGATGTGATGATGGTGATGATGATGATGATGATGATGGTGATGATGATGATGGTGATGGTGATGATGGATGATGATGACGATGATGATGATGATGATGTGATGATGATGATGGTGATGGTGATGATGGTGATGATGATGATGGTGATGATGATGATGCGATGATGATGGTGATGAGTGATGATGGTGATGATGATGATGGTGATGATGATGATGGTGATGATGATGGTGATGATGATGATGATGATGGTGATGATGATGGTGATGATGATGATGATGTGATGGTGATGATGATGATGGTGATGATGATGATGGTGATGATGATGGGATGGTGATGATGATGGATGATGATGGTGATGATGATGATGATGATGATGATGATGGTGATGGTGATGGTGATGATGATGATGATGATGGTGATGATGATGACGATGATGGTGATGATGACGATAACGATGACTACGATGTCGATTATTGATGATGATGGTTTATTCTTCAAGGTTTGCCTTGGGACAGCTTAGCAGAAGCAAGCGTCTCAACCTCCGACCACCTCCAAGGAGAAGGAAACCAGACATAGGGAGAAACATGCAAACTCCACACAGAAACACGAAGGTCGAGCGGAAGTCGAACCTACAACCTTCCTGCTGTGAAGCTCTCTGTCACCATGTCGCAGATGTACTTGTAAGAGTCCACTCTCTCAATGTTCACTGGTGGGAAAGGAATAAAGGAGTGGTCTCTTCAGACATCCACCACCATCTCTTTGATCTTCCCAGGGTTGATGAGAAGCTGGTTCTGCTGACACCGATCCATAAAGCCTGTACTTTGTGTCAACATCGTCCGTAATGAGTCTGACGACAGCAGAATAACCACAGACCTGCAGATACATAAGAGCAGCAGACTTATTATTCTCTGCACAATCATCCAGCTTTCATCCCAAATTCTCACATAAGACATTATACATGTAAAAGCAACGAGAGAATATGCAAACTAAATTCATTAAGAACACTCTTGGTGATTAAAAAGGTGACTAATATTTACGGTTATTTGTGGTTTTACAGACACTCTGAAGTGTTAAGTCTATAAACCAGCTTGTCTGCAAGATCGATTTAATTTGTTCCAGTAGATAAAGATTTAACGACTGTCATGTAGTCTTTGCTACTCTTTTTATTGTTGCTGGTGTCTGGGATTGAAGGAAAGTCCTTGAAAATTGCAAGAAAAGAAGCATCTTTCATTACATATGTATTCACTGTTGACTCATGTTTCATTTCTCGCTGTTTCATTGGCCCAACAGAGTCTTCTACATCTACAATCTGCTTTAGAGCTTTGGAAACTCCCTCCTGCTCCGATCAGGACCACTGGGTTAGGAATAGCACCGAGGACTGTTTACAATCCGCCCAATGGGATTTATGTAACCTGCATGTTCCCGCGAGGCTAATCCAGCGCCGCCGCGTTTGGGAAGCGTCTTCGTCAAAGAGGATTAGCACAAAACTATTTAGTCAAATAGTCAACGGTGCCCGGGCTGTTCCGGTTCAGTTGTACAATGGGGATTTAAAGGTAATTCCTGCTCTCACGCGTGACATCTCAAGACGACTGTAAACAAATAGTACTCAGGGGCATTACACAGAGGTAAGGTAGAACTGCTGGTATTTCATGAAGCTGTGCAGGTAAAAAGAATAGGAGAAGGAATTTTGATTACAGTAATTTTTGCTCTCTTGAGTACACCTGAATGGAACAGAGACCGCCCACTCCTTGGATCAGGAAGTATAGGCCTTTGAAAATAGAAAACACACTCAAATGGCAGATGTCTAAAACGTTTTTATTTTTCAGTTAATAAGCCTTCATTAGATTCTTTTCTTTTGAGTCACAGAGCAGGCTTTTATTTTTAATAAAAGATGTCAAAATTGAAATATTTCTGTGTCTTTTTTTTGTGTGAACTTGCTCATTATGCGATTTTGGGTGCAAAAAAAAAAAAAAAAACGTAATTGTGCTGCCACAATGGTCAACGTCAACATTGAGTTGACACTGAAGCGATGCTGCCCAAGTGGGATATAAAAATAAAAAAAACTTCTGACACTGCTTGTTGTGGCAAGTTGGAATCATCCGTTATACAATGACATCATCAGTCGTTTGACTTACATAGATGAGCAGCTGATGCACAATGGGTCGCAGGTTCAAATCTGAAGTCAAAGTTTCTTCTTTCTCATTTTCAATTTGAGAAAATACTCACATGAGCACATGTGCTTATGTAAAGGAAAACTTTCATAAATATCTGCGTGAAAAGACCTTCACGCATCTCCCACTTTTGCGAGTCTGTTTGTCTGTTTTAGTTATAAATATGCTCGAGACTTAAAAACAACTTTTTCAGTCTCGAGCTATGTAACTACTGTATGTATCAAAGGATTTATGAGAAAAATGTATTCATTACAGATTTACACCTGCTTGAAGGGTTGGATTGGTTTAAGCAGTTTTCTAAGTGAGTCCCGAACCGCAATGAACTCAGTGTACATCAGAAGTTACAGCATCTGGTTAGCTCTGGTGCAGTCACCACCATGCAGTCCTGCTCCGGATTTTTTCAGTTGGAAGCAACTTTTGCCAGGCTGCTTGAGCTTTTTGCAGTCCCTTTTTCAGCAGCACTGAAGGAGCACCAGACTGAGAGTAAGCTGGACAGAGTGCAGTCTGAGCCCAGGGTTATTTCATTGCTTCAAAATATGGGCAGTGGACTCCATCTAAACTTCTGAACCAAAGCGTTTGTATCTCTAAGAACGACCTAACGTTATAGGCACAGAAAAGTGAAACACCGGGGTACAAAAGAGCCTACAAAACAATGACAGGGAAGTTGCCTCAGTGAATAGTGAAGATAAATGAATCTAAAATAAATAAGCTGAGGGAACAAAGTAGTAAAGAATGGTCAAGTGTGCTTATGGAGCTAAAGCAAACATTAGCCTAGTGGTCCCATGACTTTTGTTTTGATCTTCAGTGCCAGCAGCATTAATTGACTTGAATCACCCCCTCTTTTATGTCTCTCTTTCTCTCGCTCCCACTGGCACAGATCATGACACGTGAGGCCCGGGCGAGCTGTGATCCTGGCACAGGTCTGAGTTTAGCCGAGCGGGAGGAAGAAAGGAGGAGTGTGGACCCCCTCAAGTGAGAACCGTCCCGTGCTGAGTGTCCTGGTCACGCAGAGAGGAGGACACGCTGTTCCCAAACCACAACAGCAAGGCTAATCCTGTCTGCTCCTGGAGAGAGAGAGAGAGAGAGAGAGAGAGAGAGAGAGAGAGAGAGAGGAAGGAGATCAAGAGGCGGAGGACAAGGAGAGAGAGAGCAAATCAGATAAACAGAAGAGAGAGGCAAAGAACAGTGTCACGTTCAGCACGAGCTCTGTTGACAACCCAGAACAAGCACAGTCAGAACATTTGAAACAAGCCAAGTACAGAGCCTAATGTGGGTCACAGCGGAAAACTAGGACTGGGGAGAAAATGTTCAGCCCGCTAAAGTCTCCTGACACAATTCCACAATGTTTTGCAGGGGGGAAACAGAAAGGAATTTGCTCTTTTATCCTTGGGGTTTAAGAGTGATGAAAAATGGGGCCATTTGCCAGTCAAAGCTGTGTTAGTCTACCTGAGTTTCAAAGCAAAGCATGATTTTAAAGAGCTTATAATACAGTACATTGTACTTTTTTTTTTTTTTTTTTGCTCTAGTACAGATAAGCTAGCATGCAGTTGAGGTCAAAATAAAAACACTGATTATCTAAAAACACAATTATTTAAGGAATAATTTAAATCAATTGAAACATTACTTAAATGCAGAGGGTGAAGAGATCAAGGCAAAGGCCAGGCAAATGTATTTGACATGGTTCATACTAAAAGCAATTCAAAGTGCTTTACAAAGCAGGAAAAGACAACATAAAAAGTACAAATAATCATTAATAAAATGTTGTTTAAAAGAAATAAAGAGTGCAGACAACGCTTTTTCAGTCATATCATTATGCACAGAAAAACAGAAATGTTTTGAGTCGACATTTAAACATCGTCACAGTGGAGGCCTGTCTTACATCTTCAGGAAGACTGTTCCAGATCATAGCTGCATAAATCTGAAACGCTCATTTCTCAATGTTTAGTCCTGATCTGTCCTGTGTCCGCTGATGTTTAGTCCTGACTCTGGTCCATGTTTAGTCCTGACTCTGGTCCATGTTTAGTCCTGACTCTGGTCCATGTTTAGTCCTGACTCTGGTCCATGTTTAGTCCTGACTCGGTCCTATGGTCCATGTTAGTCCTGACTCTGGTCCATGTTTAGTCCTGACTCTGGTCCATGTTTAGTCCTGACTCTGGTCCGTGTTTAGTCCTGACTCTGGTCCGTGTTTAGTCCTGACTCTGGTCCGTGTTTAGTCTTGACTCTGGTCCATGTTTAGTCCTGACTCTGGTCCATATTTAGTTCTGACTCTGGTCCATGTTTAGTCCTGACTCTGGTCCATGTTTAGCCCTTGGAGCAGGGGTCTCCATCTTTTTTCACCAGGAGAGATACCTTTGCAAAACAAAACTAGTGGGGAGCTTAGGGTGACCAGACGTCCCTATTTACCAGGGACAGTCCCTATTTTAAACCCTGTGTCCCATGTTCAATCACAGTCCTCCCAAAACACTTTGCTTCCGGGTTCAGTCACTTTACAAATATTTCACATGTTTCTATCTGATCAGGGATTACTTGGCTAAACCCGACTTCAATTGGTCCCAGAAGGCAGTTCATTCTTACTGGAGGCCAGAAAAATGTTTTCTCAAAGACAGAAATGCAAAAACAAGTCGTAAATAGCTAATAGAGCACAAACTACTTTTTTTATATATATATATATAGTGAATTTGACTATTTTAAAAGCATCATAAAACTTTTTGTGTGAAGTTTTTTTTTTTTTTTGCAAATATCTGTTTCCTTCTAGCAACTCTCTCTCTGATTAGTTAACAGTCAATGAGCTTCAAAACATACCAGACTAGCTCAGATGCTAAGTGTTTACTTGCACTGAAGCAGAAGGCTGCCTGTGAATGCTGGTGATTTCACATTCTTAGTGATGCGTGGGTTGATCCATAACCTGCAGTTAGTGCAGTTAAAAGAAGTCTGGTGGGTTCGGGTGGTCCGGGTGTAAACTCATGTTTAAAAGCTCATATGCTTTATCTTCATGTGATGTGAACGTTCAATAAGCCTCATGTAGAGCATGTTTAGCTCTGTTAAACAAACTAAGACACAACTTATGGGGTTTGAACATAATTCATAAACAACTAGCCTAAAAAAGAACAAACAAGGTGAGAAACAAGTAGAAAAATATGATGTTCTGTGCGCACGGATCAGCCATAAACACATCACAACTAACATTTTTCACCTTCAGACCCTACCCCGAAAAAACATTCTGCTTGTCTTCAACCACATCGCGTGTCTATACCACGCCAGAAAAAACAAGCGTGTAATTGCACGCCAAAAAGGGAGATGCGTCGCCGTGACACGCAATTTGTCATGTCGTGGTATTTACACACAAGTCATGAGAATACGTTGCACAAGGAGTCACATCTGCACCTGGAGAGACGTCCAGAGCTTGTTGACGCTGCATCAGCTCAGCTCCTCTTGTGTGATCCAAGCTGGCTTAAGTTTTCTAGGAGCTTCTGTGATGTGGCCTGTGAATGCAGTGATTTGACTTGGTCGCAAAAAGTGCATTTGAGTGCAAAGCATGCATATGAGTATTAGCACACGAAAAAAAAAAACTGGAGCATGTAGAGTATATTTAACATAGCTAACATACAAAAGAGAAATCTAGAAGAACCTCAAAGAGAAATTAGTCACGTGGCTGCAGGAGTTTTATACTGAAAATATTCAGAATCATAAATTTACACGCTCACTCACACTTTCATTGCATGTTGACATCAATCTCTTTCATACACCATGAATAAGGAATGAAAAAAATAAACAAAAGCAAAAGCGTGGGGCACTAGAAGCAGCTGCACATCGAAGATCTCTGGCTCAGGACAAACATGAACCAACTCCAGTGAGCATGAACATTTTAGTTAACTCCAAGTAGGAAAAATGGGCACTACCATTTACAAATAAGCAACGCTCTGCATTTCTTTAAGCCAATAATGACAGGTGTTTAAACAAATGAGATCCAATCAAAGCAGTCTTGATCTTTTATAATGGAGGCACAAACACAGTAAATAATAATACAACATTGAGAAAATGGAAACTCCAGTCGGTGCGGTCCAAAGCACACTGAGTCTCCATATGAAACTGGACATTTGATTAAAATAATAGAAGCCTAATGATGGCCCTGAGCGATAATGAACATATAAAACACATCTCCCATTGTTACAGCACATTAAACATACAGTTAATATACACATGTGTTTGAAGTCTCATGTGTAATTCAAGTTTGCTGACTTCACACGTGTTTCGGGATCTCCCTGTCGACAGGAGAACCCCTTTAAAAGAACACAATAAAAATACCAGCGTTGTGAGTAAAAGCTTGACCTGATTTTAGACTCACACAAAGCTCAGATTATTGGCTGATTTTTACCTGGATTTCAACTGCTTTCTTCTTGTCCTTACTTTAAGGTAGCTAACTTTTTAAGTTGTAAATTAGTAGAGTTTGTGCTTTACACTAAAAAGTACATAGTAAATGCAGCACTTTGTGAAAAAATTAGACCTCTGAGTCCTGTCTGAACTGAATAATAAAGAATTTTAGCTCTAATCAATCAATCTTTGATTGGCTGAACTTGGTGGTCACTCCAGTTTCACTTTGTTGTTTGTAAAAAGGCGTTTATAAGCCATAAATGCAACCAAAATGAAAACATGTCGATATTAACCATATGTCGAAGAGGAAGTTGTCAGATTTAATACCTAAATTGTGTTTGCAGTGTAAAAATCAGCTACCCCACCTTTAAGAAAACTATGTCTATGAAAAAAAGAAGAATCCTGCACTGTGTCCCTTAAAACAGTGGTTCCCAACGTTTTGTGACCTGAGAACCCCTTGAGCTTTGTTTCACTTTCTGAGTATATCCTAGCTTGGTAACTTGGCTCACGCCAGATGGATCTGTGTTGAACTCCTATCTGAGTTCTCACTATATCCATCTGGGACTTGACTCGCTGGACGAGAGCCACCATCTTGTTTAGCTTGAATTAGACTCGGCTGCGGCACCGGGGGGCTAACGGCCCGTGTTAGCCCGCCCTGCTACAATGTGATTGACTTAAAACCACGCTGCTGTGGTGTGATTGGGCTGGTCATCGCTGGTTCGGAATCTCAAACCAATCGAGCCGAACGAAGGCCAGATGGTTTATCTCGTGTTTGTGAATTCACAAATACCGCGAGATAAAGCATCTGGCTGGCCAGGTTACTAGCTTGGGGTTTTAGGTAAATGGGTTTGCAGCGCAATGGTAGAGTGGTTAACACTTGCATCACAGCAAGAAAGTTGAAGGCAACTCTTGTGTGTGGCCCATGCCTTGCTGTGTCGAGTTTCCATGTTTTGTCAACACGTTTGAGCAGGTTTACTCTTCCTTGAATTGCATAAAAATGCATAGTTTTGACCACATGGCCCTGTTTTATTAGCCTGATGCATCAGCCGATTTCACTTTTTGGAAACAGCCTGACATCGCATCACTGGGGTTTGTTCGCTTCACAGTAGGCAGGGACTTTTTTAATTTGACCAGTCCCTGCTTCTTGGTCATTTTGTCGTGCATGAAATAGAGCATAATCAGTGATTTTTGTTGAAAATTAAAAGGTGCATTATCACATTCTAAGTTAAAATTTGACATAACATAACTGTTAAGATCGCACTGGTTTCGGAAGTAAATTCCCCACTGTAAAGTGCCATAGACTTTTTCAAAAAATTCAGCAGTTCAAACTCTCTTTCCCTATTTTTGAGCATTTAAAAAATATCAGAACCTACCCTTTAAAGAAAAACATGTCCAATTTGTTTCCAAAATGATCAATGCTTGCATGTCCCTGTACCCCTGGTTGAGAAACCCCCCTTAAAACATAAAGACACAGAGCTTGAACACATCATAAACTGGACAGTAAATGCACCTGATTTGTCTCGCTGAGCTGAACCTTTGCACACACTCGTTCGGGGGCCTCGTGTTCTCCTCTTAATGCTCCTTTAAAACTCATTACAGAGCAAACACAGCATAAGCCCCGCGTGAGCCAGACGCAGTGGGAACAGCGGGTCGTGTTGTGGGCCGACGGTAATGACAGGTCTGCACTGTACAATCTCATATTTCAGCATTAACAGGGAACACTGCGTCTTTGAGGGTCTTCATTAGAAACTTCATAAAGCGTGAGTCGTGCGGCGGTTTATTGGTCTGTTACTCAGCGCTCTCCACGGCTTCACAAATCACAAACAGCCCACCTCGACGAGAAGCAAATAAATGCAATATGATGCAGTGTTAACTTTTTGTTTAGTTTGAGATACAGACTTGTGTATTACCTCTGTATTGCTTAAATGTATTGACTCGCTGTGTGAAGGAGAGGTTTTGCAGGCTGTTCTGTCCTGCTGCTGTCAAACTCAACAACAGTGTTAAGTTTTTTGCTTTTCACTAATTTATTTAAAATTATTATTGTACTTCTTTTTAACATAGTTTTATGCATTTTTATTGCCTGTAAATGCATTTTAATGTTGACTGTTTGCACTGTAAAGCACTTTGTGTTATATTTTATGCCTTTAGCCTTAGTTACATTTACAGCCTGTCGTCCATGGGAGTGGATCCCTTCTTCACTGTGGTTCTCCTCCAGGTTTCTCTCTTTCCCTTAGGGTTTTTTTGAGTTTTCCTTGCCGAGAAGGAGGGTCTAAGAACAGGGGATCTCTGGACAATCATTCATTTGCTTTATTAATAATCTGCTTTGACATGTTTGATCAATTGTTTCATTGAATTTTATTGTTTCATTGAATGTGTATTGTTTTTTTTTTTTTTTCCTGTTATCTATTTGCTAAAATTAATAATCTTGGGAAGTCCTCAGAGACGACTGTTGTGATTTTGGGCTATACAAAAATAAATTGTTGTATGAAAAGCGCTTTATAATAAAGTTTTATTATCATTAACTCTGTGTCATGTCATTTACTTGTTTTCATGTGTAATGCTGTGTATCATGTTACCTGTTCTTTATTCTCTGCCACATAGTACAGTTGTTTGTAATAATCTCATGCCACTTCACCTACTATATATGCGGATACTAAACATATAAGTAAGATTTGGTAATCAAAATGTGGGATGTACGCGCAGCTATATATACATTATTTCTGCAGTAAATTATTATTGACCTTTATTTAACCAGGGAAGTCCCACTGAGATTCAGAATCTCTTTTGCAGGGGAGCCCTGGGGGAAGGGTCAGGGGAGCATTAATGGACATGTTTTTAGTTGTAGGAGGAAACCGGGAGTACCCGGAGGAAACCTACACAGACACGGGAGAACATGCAAACTCCACATAGAATAGCCCTGGGCGGCTCGGGAGTCGGACCCAGGACCTTCTTGCTATGAGGCCAGAGCTCTAACCGCCGTGCCACCGTGTCGCATAATAATTCCGATCATTGCCAGTCAGTAAACGCACCATCTGGTCACCTGACTTACGTGCACCTCACGTTACACCCACGCAGAGTTACGTTCAGCCAATCGCGTGCCTCGTAGCGTAGATACAATCCTCCTGTGCATCTCTCCTGTCACTCGTGTGGAGAGGGGAGGAGCTACAGGACGGCTGCCGAGAAGTCCGCTGACGCTGGGTTGTGGGAAATGGATTTTTGACGGGAATTGGCCAGGTGTGCCCAGTCAGGGTACAATCTGATGGCGAGCTAAGCCCAGAACCAGAGCTAAGTCCAGAATCAGAACCAGAACCAAAGATCATCACAGTCTCAACCCAGCAACACAGTCTCTGCGGTCTGGGGCTTGTGTAGCCAGTCCACTCTCCTCACACACACTAGCCACCTTGTTTCCACATTTGCTCGAACAGTCAAAGCGCTAATGGACAATTACATAAACTTTCATCTTGATCAAACACTTCTCATTGCAATCTGGAAATCCAAAGCTGTCGTTGCAGCTTGTTGAGGACTTTGTTTTCGTTGGACTAAAAAAAAAAACAACATATTTTGCTATTTTGGGTTATGTATGGTGTTTTTTCCTTTTCACTGTTAATATAAGCAACCCAACCAAATTATTCTGTCTGTTTTTTATTGCCACGCACCTCCGAGAGACGACCCTTACCTTCTGATCTAGCCTAGACAAAATCAGAACATACTTATCCTGCATTTTTACACATATGCTACACATCCACAAATACACAAACTGTATCTGTACTTTTGCTCTTGATCAACTGTTTACAGAAGACTTAAAAGCCTTAGTCTGATTGATCATCTGCTCCGTTTCATCTCCATTAACCTGGTTTCCTGGCCTGAGCTGAACCTCTCCGCAGGTAGAGAGTGTTTATAAAGTGTGTGTGTATAAAACCTGCTCCTGTCCCACTCACCTCGTCACATCTCCATCTGCTGCACAAGCTCAGTGTCAGCTTCATTCAACGAGAAAAAGCCAATTTACCTACTAACACAGTTTCACGTGCAGGGGCAGTTTGATTAGTGGCGGTGTCAGAGTTTAATCACTGTAAAGGGCTTTGTTGAGCAGAGGAACAAACGAAAGAGATCGTGGCATTAGGGACTTGAGCATAGGTGGAGGTGGACAGTATGTAAAGACACTGAAACATGATCTGTAGATAAACTGCTTTGGTTGTTTCCAGTCGTATGTTCTATTTTGACACAGGCTTTGGGATAAACTACTCTCCTTGATCCATTCATTTTCTATGTTTTTTCTATGACTGGAGCTTATCCAAATGACTTTGGGCCCGAGAACAAGAATAACCTGAACAGTGGTTGACTCACAGACAATTCACTCTCATTCATTTACTAGAGAAATTTACAGTAATGACAATGAACCTGTACAAACCATAGAGTACCTCAAAGAGAATACGTGGCAACACAGAGAGAACGTGCAAACTCCACCCAGGGAGTTTAGGATTTGGGATCTACCCTAGATTTAATTGTTTCAAAGAGTTTTTAACATTTCTGAGCTTTTTGCAGATCTGTGGAGTATAGGGTCTGTTTGCAGACTGCAAGATGGAGGCATGTCGTTACAAATAGGCGTGTCATGAGCACTAGTGTCGTGAGCAGTCTTTGCACTAGGTGGCGATATTCACATCAACCCTTTACGACACATATGTCAAACTCAAGGCCCGGGGGCCAGATGCGGCCCTCCACCTCATTTGATGAGGCCCTCAAGGTCTTATAAGGTTACTTTAATTTGATAGTAGTGCCTATGTTGATCTGTTTTAACCTGATGAAATGTCTGAAAAGTATAAGTCATTTTTCAGACTAATGCGAATGTATATTCTGTAATTGTCACTTCAGTAAATATACAATATTACAACTATTATTTATGTCAAAGATTAATAAGGTTAATTTTAGTTACAACCGGCCCTTCGAGAACAACCACCACGCCAATGTGGCCCTTTGCCAAAATGAGGTCGACACCTCTGCTTTATGATAAAGACGCCAGAGACGATGTAAAATTTGAAACCTCGGTGAATATACGAACTCTATAGATGGAAAGTTGAATAAATTAATTATTATTTGTACTTTGAGGGCATTTTCACCCAAATTACGTTTAGTATTATTTAATAATAATGGTGGAATTATTAATATTTGACTCAATAAATACATGTCTTTGTTTATAGTTGTTTTAATAATTACATACTCTTTTATTTTGTCTGATTTTACGTGTTTTCCAGTGGTTAGTGCTGATAGTCAGAACCAGAGGTGGTTGCCATGGTAATGAGTTTATAACTGTATTTTTATCTTAACCTTTACCCAAACCTTTTTCCTTAGCCTAACCTTAGCCATCACCCTAACCATTCTCCTAAACTTACCCATTCTCTAAAAACTTAATCGTCGTCCCTCTGGTCCCAACTACAACGTTTTTCTAGCACCGGAAATGGAGCAGCTCCACGTCGCGTCGGCTTTTAAAATAGATTTTTTTAAGATGCTTATTTTAAATTACACCCCCGGCTTATATGTCTTTTACCATAGGTTTGGACATTTTTTGTATGAATACGGTTTGTATACTCGCCAAAATAACGTCATTTCTGTCATAAGGGGCGTGTCGTTAGAAGTAGGCGTGTCGTGAGGGGCGTGTCGTTAGAAGTAGGCGTGTCGTGTCGTTAGAAGTAGGCGTGTCGTGAGGGCGTGTCGTTAGAAGTAGGCGTGTCGTGAGGGGGCGTGTCGTTAGTTCTGCGGGCTGCAATCAGACATACTTGGATCTGTGCCACACGGTGTAAATAAACATGTGCATAGCCATTGTGCGGGAAAAGTCAAGCAGAAAATGAAGTGACGTGAAATAGGCCCAAAACTCGGCGCAAGTGTTCTTTACGTATACATGTGCTCATGATCGTGTAAACTCCCAAGTTGAGCGTGAATTCCCTTGAGTCTCGTGAGGGCAGCTGGGTCCGTACATACAGTATGCATACATATTCTGGTGCCGTGTGAGTGGCCACCGGAGCCAGACGAATCCGGGTCTGGATCTGGAGGCAGTGTGAGCCCGACGTAAGAAAAATATTATATAACTTTCAACCCGACCCAGGCAATCCGCAGGTCACAGGTCAACCCACAAATCACTACTACACATAACAATCTTACTTTTACCTTAATACATGTGTTTAAATGAGTTGAGACCCTTGTGCACTATTTAAGCTGTCGGATGTGCTTCGAGCTTTGATTGATTGCATGGATCTGATTGCACAACCAGAAATATCTTCTCCAGAAGTAAAAAAAAACAAACACTGATTTTACTTCAGAAGCAACATGACAGGTTGGTTCTTGATGAAAGCAATTGACTTTTTTATAGTATGTATTCACCTTTTCAATTAAATAATCAAGTTGGTTGTGTTTGTGTAATTTTACCATTTTAACCCTTGAAAAAAAAGTGGAAAAATCATTAAAGCCGTCTGCACACTACAGGAGTTTTGGCCCAATTTGAAGCTCGATGTGCCCCTCTACAAGTTTGAGGAGGCGTGGCTAGAGTAAGGATTTTCTTAAGAGATTTTTTTTCCGTTTCTCTATTTATGTCTGTGCGTTACTGCAATTATTTGTCAGGAGCATCGTGGTGAGGTTCACCTGCTGCAGAAGGACAAAGACCTTTACAACAGGAGCATCTGGTGCATTTGCCTTGTGACAGCGCCTCTTAAAATGTCAAATAAAGATAAAAGATTACACACAGCATTACACACGTCATCTCCAACACACCTGCTCCTTAAATAATGTGAGAAGCAACTTTACTAGACTATAGAACATGGCCGACACTGTTTGTTTAAATTTTTCATTCACCCTCACTATGCTGTGTCAGTGTAACAGCTCCTCCGCTCTCCTGTGAGATTTATAAAGCTGCTTTAATCCACTGTCATTTCATCATTGTTGTTGTTTCACTTTTATAACCGCACACATGAAAGAAAACACTCGATCATGTGACACACACACACTGTTGCTGCTGCGCTCCACAAGTCTGTGTCTCTATTCTTCTGTCACAGTAGGAATATTGTTTTTGCTGTGGCCAAGTGTTGAATAAACCAAAACAGAATTTAAATTAATTGAGGTGAGAGCATTAATAGCCCTGCTCTCATCCATCCGGGTCAGCGGAGGCCACTTGACGTTCTCTAGATTCTATGTTGCACAAACACAGCCACTTCCCACACACAGCCATGGAGCAAAAGACTGTTACTATGAGAGCTCCCCTTGTGACCGGCGTTCTCCGACGTGTGAGTGCGACTCCCTCCATCGTGTGGTCGGTTCTTTGGTACGATTCATCATCGGTCTAGCACGCATGCCCCTTGACTCTGCTCGATTATTTCCTCGCCTACATTGACCCTTCTGTCGCCACCAGCACTGGCTACAGGCCATGGCCTCCTCGTCACCCGCTCTGGCACAGCCTCTTGATCTCCTGGTGTCTCTTTTGCCTGACCAGCCAGTCCCTACACCATTTTGTCATAGGCCCACATTGGCATCATGGTTGTCCTCGACGGGCCAGTTGCAACTAAAATTACTTACTACTCAAAGCACTCAAAGTGCTTTGACATACTATAATAGTTTCTGTATTTATTTATTGAAGTGACAATTACTGAATATACATTAGTCTTACTCTTAAGTTTCAGACAAATCATTTCATTAGGTTAAGACTCCCAGATTACTCCTGGCACTATAGTATAAAATTAAAATAAACCTTACAAGACCTGAGGTGGCAGTCCGCATCTGGCCTCCGGGCCTTGAGTTTGACATATGTGCCCTACACGCTTTGAGAGACACTTTACAAAGACGTGAGGGTCTGGGATCAGAGCGCTGGGGTTCTGAGCACTGAGTCAACCAATCACAGAAAACCCGGAAATTCCACCAAAACAGCGACACTCTAAGTCGGATGTTTTCGTAAATATGTAGCGTGAGGATTTTTTCAGTATGAATTTGCTGCTCACGTTTAAAAAAATTGATACGTTCATTGTTCAAAACCAAAGCACGAGCCGAATCAGCTGCGTTCGCCTTCTTGAATGTTTTGGAATGGGGCTTGCAAGCAACTTCCGACTTTTTAGTGTTCACGTGTCAGAATCGCCGTGCTTGATTGGATCATTCTAACATTGACCGAGGAAATTATTGGCCGAGGCTCTGGTTTCAGACCCTTCTGCATCAAACATGCAACAGAATGTAGGAGGGTGGCTGGTCAGATAAGTGTCTCTTTGAATGCCTTTTAAACCCCCTCTCATGCAGGTGCAGTCGTCACTTGTCACTTGTGATTGGCGAGGGGTCACGTGTCAAAATTTAATAGCTGGTTTGTTTAACTAACTGCAAGTAGAATATAAAGAAACAGCAAACAATACATACATGCAACAACTTAAAAAAAAACACCAACTTTGACCAGTTTACATTTCCACCACATGATAGACTGTGAGACAAATAATCCTTGTAAATGTCCTTATGTCTGTGACCTCTTCTGTTTTTTTTTTCTGCGCTTTTAAAAATCACAAAAGATCTTAAACTCCTCTAGAGAGTCTTATAGAACAGTTGCATTTGTTGTGTGAGGTCAATGTGAAGTCAATTAGATCATTTAAATCAATCACTGACACAAATTAGCACGACCTTTTGACCTTTTTCACCAGACCTCAAACACTGCCCAGACGTTTCCTGCTTCACCTCCTCCTCTTTTTTTTTTTTTTGCTCCATATTTCTGTTTTTCTGTCAGATTTCCAGATGCGTTGACCTCCCGAGGTGTTTTTGGTACAATTTGTCCTGCAGCTCAGAACAGGACCCAGCTTTACTCACAGCCCAACATTTTGGAACAATTAGCACCTTATGACAAGAGCGCGCGCAAAAACACACCAGCCACTGTTCAGGTCAAAACGCCTTGAACCCAGAAGAAATACTCAGAAACGACTGGGTCTTTAAGAGGACAAACAGAGCGTTCTTGTGACTTTGACTGGTTTTTAAGAATGCTTCTGATCCCTTTAGGCATCAATATTGCAAATCATTATTAACAGTCATTTATTTTAGACAAATAACTGAAAATTTTGCTACATGTATAATTTGATCCTGCATTAGTAGAACAATAAAAAGTAAATAATTGACAAAAAGTCCTGTGATGTTTAGACGTACAAATGTGCTCTGATTAGGTATTTACATGTGATGCAACTAAAAAACTGAATGATGTGAGGCTCAGAGAAGACAACTGTCAGAGTCCCATTGCCCACTGTTCCTCCTGCTGCTATGTGGTGCTATTGGCAAAAGCTCTGTCTGTGTGCATTACAACTATGGAAACTTTTGCCCAAAACTTTTGCCCAGTTTCTAAGTTACTTTTATTGATTTCAATTGTAAAAAAGTCTGTATCTTGTGCGACACGCTGCACTAACAGGCAGGAGGTTGTAAGTCTAAGTCTGGAGCTTTTTTGTTTACGTACATTTTGATGAAGATAAAAGATGCTAGGATGGCAAGGTAGACAATGTTAACATGCATTATGCTTGCTAACATCAGCCTCATATGATATACAGCTAAGTTACTGAAAACCAAACTCTTGTTTTAAATCTGCTCCAGTGTGAGACAAAACACTGTTTACCACAGAATGAGACAAATCATGAGGAGTAAAGTCTGGAAAACTTCTACATTTTAAAAAATTGTTAAACGTACCAGGAGGAAGAAGTATGATCAGCTAGCATTCATTAGCTTTTCCAAATACATTGCTTTGTGGGCATCTAAAAGACGTCCTACTTCCACAAACAAATGTACTGAACATGCTCTAGAAGCATCCACTTTCTTTATAAAATATTAGGGAATTTGCAACACAGTCTCACTAGATGGCGTACTTTTACCACAACACAAAATCAGCGTATTTTGAGCACGAGTTCACAGTTATTTTTAGTACTTATGCTACGCCGTGCATTTAGCACGATATGAAAAAGTGTAAGAATGGCACGAGACTTCACAGTGTTAAAAGAACACAAGTTTTGACTGAAGCCACGTGGGGACGTTTTCTTCAAGTGAAACGGGTAAGATTAGGTCTGGGGCTTGGGGCAGGTTAAGATTAGAATCAGGATTTCATTAATATTCATAAGAACACGTCTTAACAAACACCATTGAAATGATTGGGGACTGTGACGCGTACTATAATTACGTGAAACAGCTGTGAACTCGTGTTAATCATACCTAATTTACATGTTGTGTAATGTCGTGCTAAATGTACGCTTTCTTCTGAGATCAGCCACGAATTTGCCAGTTTTGCGCTCCTGTAATGCTGCATACTCGCACTTCTGCCCTCCATCATGGCGCACCCACGTGATCAAGTGACGTAGGTGCAAAGGGTTAATATGTTTTCTATTTTGCTGTCATTTGCTCTGTATGAGGAGCTGTAATTGTGTGTTGCAGTGTGAAGCAAAACCATGGATCAATCAGACCTGGTTTGGACATTGCTTCCTCTGTCTCCAGTAGTAGCCATTTGTTATCAAAGCAGGTAGTTTCCCTTTTTTGGAAAACATTCAGTAACTAATCCTGATTATTTCTAGATCGGCATCGAAATGTCTTTTGAGTTGCATTTTTCCACTAAAATCCAATACAGCAGTAGTTTACAATGCTAAATCAGATCTAATGTTTGAATATTTTGTGTCACGCCAAATAAAAACAGTGGCTCTTTAAACACAGGTCACTGCTCATATAAAAAAGGTGGCACTTACATTTTTAACAAGGGTCACATTGAGGAAATAACACAAAGGCATTATGGCATCTTGACTTGCACCAACGAAAACAACAAGACACCATCTTGAATTAATCTCCATCTTATGCTTCATGATGTAAACAGGCCGTGTGCATTGTGGTTTATGGATTGCTGGAGATCTGTGCAGGTTTGTAGATGGCTGAGGGCAACGACAAACTTAAAACATAGTATTTTCTGAACTTTATATTGGAAGATAAGCACCCTGCCTGTACTCAGTATCTGCACAAGTTGACTGTTCTTAGAGTCAAAGACCACCTCAGACGTTGCTCTGATGTGAAGAGGCTGCGTCAGCTCTGACTAACGGAGCGGTTTCCTGTAGTGTAGAGCAGATCCACAGTGAGTCATTCAAAAGAGTCAATTTATCTGTAGTTTGAAAGAGCAACCACAGCTTTTGAAGTGTTAAAGTGAAGCTAAACA
This sequence comes from Mugilogobius chulae, assembly GCA_038363315.1. Lineage (NCBI taxonomy): Eukaryota > Metazoa > Chordata > Actinopteri > Gobiiformes > Gobiidae > Mugilogobius > Mugilogobius chulae. The sequence continues at coordinate 22,158,457 of CM076401.1, read as the reverse complement.
CACAACAGGCTGTTAAACTGTGTATATGGTGTTTAAAAGCTTTACTTTTCTGAGTCATGTTTTGACCATTTTAGTGCAAACTGAGCAAATGAAATGAGCAAGTTTCAGGTCATAATAGTCCCTGCTCCTCCTGTGTGACCTCTGCAGTGATCTCCTTTCATCTTCTCCTCATGAGTTTGTGAAAACTGGCTTAGCTAGTTCTCATTTAATTTACTCAAACTTGATTTTTAACTCCTTCTAATTCCAATGGCCCTCCTCTTTTTTCTTCAAAATGTCCTTTTTGTTCAAACTATATAAAAATAACATTGGATTCTTCTTAATTTGAGTGAAATCATTCTGGGATGAATTAAATGTAATTTGTACTTTATACAGAAACATAAATCAAATAAATAATCTCACTTTTTAATGGGCTTCGCCTATTTTTAGTTAATAAGCTTTTCCAGGATGAATTGTTAAATTTAGTGTCATTCATGGCTGAGCTGTAAACACCTGCTTTACCACTCCTTATATTTATTCATTCATTTTCTACCGCTTAATCCCGTTAGGGGTCGCGGGTGACTGGAGCCTATCCCAGTGACTTTGGGCCCTAGGCGGGGAAACACCCTGGACAGTGGCCAACTCGTCGCAGGGTTAGACAGACAACCATTCACTCTCTCATTCACTCACTGAGGGAAATTTACAGTGATGCCCAATTAACCTAAACATGCATGTTTTTGGAGGTGGGAGGAAACTGGAGTACCCGGAGAAAACCCACGGTGACACGGGGAGAACATGCAAACTCCACCCAGATTGTGAGATGTTGATATGGTCCGACCCGGGAGTCGAACCCACGACCTCCTTATTGGGAAGCCAGAGCTCTAACCACTTGGCTACCGTGCACCCCTCCTTATATTTAACAACAATAAATTAGGTGAAAATTAGATTCTGTTTTTTCTTTTGTGCTGAGCTTGTTTTCACTTTTGATCAGAGCCTCTTTGTCTCAAAGGTAAAGGTAATGTTTGTTAAGGACAATGTACAATTACATTCAGCACAATGGCAGAGATGCTTGTACCAGATTGTAGCTTACAGCTAATTTCCTTCTGTAGTCCTTGAGAGTGGAAGCAAATTGGACATGTTTTTAGTTGTAGAAGGAAACTGGAGTACCCGGAGGAAACCTACGCAGACACGGGGAAACATGCAAACTCCACAGGCCCTGGGTGGCCCACCCAGGACCTTCTTGCTATGAGCCCAGAGCGTTAACCGCTGCGCCACCGTGTCGCCAAAACTTCTCAGAAGCTAAAACTACAGGGTTTCAGCTTTGTTTGTGTTGAAAGTATCTAAAACAGTTTCAGTTTAAATTTTAGACTATTTAAGTCAGGCGTTTTAGGAAAACTAGGCTAGACCGATAAGGGGTTTGTTAACAAAACCATGAAGTTAAGTAAAGGTCTTTTTACTATCTGCTCATTGACATTATGCTCGTGATTACTGATTATTGCATTACAATCAACTTCAGTCGATTAATTTCCAGGATTTAAATCTCGGTCCATGTTCCCATTGATGAAAGTGAAAGTGTACGTGAGGTCGTGTTGAGGCAGCTGCTTTCGGAGACAAGTTGTGATGTGTTTGTGAAACTTCAGACGGCGAGGACGGAGGCTTTCACGGCTCTGAGTCAGAAAACTGCTGCCAATCCAAACAACCCAAAAGACACACTCTGGTCTATTTTAGTCTGTCACTGACACGTTGTTCCTGCCCCGCGGCCCAAATCCTGCTCACGCTCCACACCAACGACTATTGTCACTAACGGAGACAGAATCTTTTTAAGCTTAAAGAGCAGGTAATGTCATCACAGTTTTAAGACGTGATTATGTTGGACTCTCATCATTTTACACCTGTCTTTTTATTAGTCACTTCAACATCACCTGTCACTTTATTAGTCATGGCAGTTGTCTTCATATTAACATGACTAATATTATCTCATCTATTTGCAGTCTGCACTTTTGTTCTGATCATTGGATATATTTTGTAATTGTACTTAAAGGTGCATTGCGTATAAGTTAAATGCAATATTGCGATATATTAAATTATCGTCGACTGACACAGGTCTGGATGTGGCCATGATGTTTGGTAAACTTACCGAGGTTGCCTGTATAAGTGCAGACAGACTCATAAATGTGAGTGGCGCTGGTCGCATTTTCCCGCGCTAGTCCTCCTTCAATGGTTTATTGTCATTATTTCTATTTATTTTGCCAAAGCTCTCGGTTTTATACAACAGACGAATGTTGTAACGATTGTTTAATAATACAAATAAAATTAAAAATCAGTGGCAAATTCTGTGCTGGAGATCAGTAAGACGCTCATCTGTCGATTATTTTAATTTGAAGGTAAGACTGTCAACTATAAACACGCCTATCGCACATTTAGACACAGCTTTAGCGCTTAAGGTTTATGTTTTATTAGAGTAATAAATTGCCATTGAGCATTTAATTTATGAGAAATGAGTCCTGTAAAGAGCTTGTTTACGCTAAAACAAAGCTTTTCCTCAAACTCTCACTAATCTTTCCTTGTGTGACTTTTGGAGTTTGAAAACTGATCAGTCGGTCAAAAAGAACAAACAAAATAGACAGCATCTACTTTTTCATACAAATAACTTTGTCTTCTTAACTCAGAAAACATTTAACAGAAAAGAAGCATGTGTCTTTAAGCCTAAAATACGTCTTCAGCTGAAGATGGAGGGTGCAGTGCCACTAAATACCAAAGATGACGTCCTTGTTTGCCACTTACGCAGTGCACCTTTAACCATAACAAAACAAAAAATTTGTATTTTTTATATTGTAAAAATGACCACTTGGATAAAAATATTGTTTTCACCATAAGAATTCACTTTGAAATCACCACTTTGTGATATATATTCATAATTTATATAAATAGCTAGCTACATAATTTAGCTTTTGGCAAAAAAAAAAAGTAATCGAACATTACCCTCTTTCACTATTGCAAACCTGTGTTACTCACTAGCTGAGATGTCAGAGACACTAATCCTGCCACAGAATGAAGCTGGAGTTGACCAGGGACAGTAAATATGGTGAAAATGGTGAGTCTGAGGCCTTGTCCCCACGAAGACAAAACGAGGATAGTTTTAAAAACGATCTGCGTAAAGTTGGAGCTGCCTTAGGATTTATTATCGTAAAAATGAATCTGTAAATCCAGCCTGAAGCCGGTGTAATGCCTGTATCTGCCCAGAGTGTAGCGCTGTGACACTGACACAGACAGGAAGTAGTAATGACGCAATAAGGTAAAAAAAAAAAAAAAAGTTTAACGTAAACAAAAACTTAGCGGAGAACTTTTCACAAACTTCACAAACATTCTAAATTAACAACATGGATCTGAAACTTACAGAAGAGACACAGAAAGTGGATTTATGCTTCAGAATCTTTGGAATATTTTGACAACGTTTCAATACGGATTTAATGGAGATGGTAAGGGATTTATTTTTGTTTTTCTTTATGTCTTCTGTGGTTTATGGTGAAATGAGACGCAGATTTTCACAATGAACATCATCTAAAGGTCAGTACATTCTGCAGATGAGACGTGACTCTGGGCAGTGATGTCACCGTGGAAAAAAAAAATCCGGATACAGCGTAACTGCGGAGATGCTAAAGTGGAGTTTTGAAATCTTTTCACCCTGAGAGGTGGTTTCAGAAATCTTCGTTTTCAGTCTCCTAAAACTCCGGCTTCGTGGGGACGATGCGTGGTTTAGGACAAATATTTGTGCTTAAACGCCTGAGCTTGGCTTCGTGGGACAGGCCCTGAATGTTGTCACCCTTGTAAATACATTTGACCGGGGAAAATTCACCCGGTGATAGTGCTCAAGGGTTAAGCATTTTGTATACAGATTTATTTTGTTGTTTAATGTTTTTATTATAGTTTATGTTTAACTATTCTATTGTTATTATTCCCACATCAGCATTGAACCAACTACCCATGTTGAAAAAATCTTTTTATGTGCACCTTTTCTAAAGTGAGTTTAACTTCTCTGGTGTAAGCTGTTATGTTTATTTACAATTTAGATATTTCCCTACACACTTCCTCTACCTCTTCCAAGGAAATCCCAAGGCGTTCCCAGGTCAGTCAGCGTTGGCTTCCCACATCAGAAACACTTCCAGAGAGAGTCTTTGCATGAGGCTTTCAGAACAGATGCAGACCCACTTTAGCTGCTTCTCTTGATGTGGAGAAGCAGCGGCTCTACTCTGAGTTTTAACTTTGCCTCGGGTGAGAAAGAGTGGTCAGGCCAAAAAAGAAATAAAGCTTTATCTGCGCTGTTCACCAGAGAGACCACAACACTGATGCCTGCAAAGAGCTGCCACTTACGGCCGAGCAGAACAACGTCCCCATCACTGCTGACGCTGCACCAAACTCAAGACTCTGGGATTTCCACCATGGCAGAGCAGATAGCGCTCTTGCCTCACAGCAAGAAGGTTGTGGGTTCAACTCCTGCACACCCGGGCCTTTCTGAGTGGAAATGTGGTAGGTTAGAAAACACCTCAGTAACTTTGTTTTATAGCTGCAATTCATAAAGTGATTACATGGCCTTTCTGTGCCTTTCACTGCAAAAACGATATATCTAGACTTGCTTAAAATGCCTTGAAAGTAGAAACATTTCTCATGTAATGTAGAATATTTTACTGGTTTCAAAACATTTTTAACTAGTTATTAGAGAATTTGACTTGAAATAAGAAGCAATGTCTTGAAATCAGTTTGAAACTCTTTGAAACAAGGAAATTAATCTATGTCTCTATTGACCCTATTTTGTCCCGCCCACTTGGCTTGGAAATGCACTTCCTGTTTAGCTCTGTTAAGGTAGCTAACGTGTTTGTTTGTCTGTCTTGTGGGGCAATTTTAATTAAATATAATGACAGTTAAAATAAACCCATCGACTGAAATCTACAGGCTAAATGCAGCTAAACAGGAAGTGCACGTCCTAGAAAAGTAGGCGGGACAAAATAGGGTCGATAATAAATCAAAATTAAATTTGTCAAATGCTTGAAATTACGTTTAAATCCTAGAATCAAGCAACTTTTACTTGTCTTGAAATTCAATTTTTGCAGTGAAGCTTCCTCAGGGTACTCTGGACTAACCAATAGAGGAAAATTCTGTTTATCAACAAGAGGCAGATACACACAGACGAATGCAATAAGAGCCGGCTGATTGCACAAGCTGTAGCAGCAACACTCGCCAGCGCTGTTGTCAGATAACTACAAGAGTTTATCACTGCGAACACTAAAGTTATGTTGCTAATTCAACATTTGTGAATGAAATGTGTCTTTACGACTCATGCACGTGACATCCAGGTGAAAAAACAGTCTCCAGCTTCAATAGCCAGACATCCATCTGTCTGTGTAAATGTGCTTGCCTGACATCCAGCCTCACCGCTGCACCACGGATGAGTCTGGTCGCCCCCGAGTCAACTGGATTTCTAGATTTCAAAGCTCACCTAACAGACAGCGAAGGAACCAATCAGAGAAGAGCATAAGCTTCTAGTGCCGTAAGCTGTTGGGACTTCTCTCCGCTGTCATTCCCCTTACCGGCTCGAGCAGACTGCACTGCTTGACCATCTGAACACGACTATTGACGCGATGTCTTTTGGTATTTAAATGCATTTACGTGAATGAACAAACTCTCGGTTTTCCGGTGCGCCATGTTGTTTATCCTTCCGCCGCGCTGCCTAGATCCATGCGCGCTGCGCACAGCAGGGACGTTGTTAGCAAAAACCACGTGACTGAAATAAACGATTTCATTACACGTACGATCTGGATTTCGAAGGAAACGCCTTGAGGGAGGCGACCAGACTGACATTTCTCTGTGTAAAAATACAGAGAAATGTCATTCTGGATGCCAGGCAATAAATTGCTGTATAAATAAACCATCCCCGGTCAAGAATGAAATAACATAAAACAACACTTAATTTATTTTTATTTCTGACGAATAATAATATAAATTGATAAAGCAAATTGTCTTAAATGACATTGTGTATTTCTGGTTGGAAAAATCAAAGTCCATTGAAAAAAAAGAACAAGCATTAGTTTGAGGCATTCTTCATTAATACATCAGTTTCACTTCATACTGTAGAATATTAGAGCTAAAGGAACAAGATTTCCATGGTCAAACAGAGTAAAGGCACATTTTAATATTTTAGTCCAACATAAACACATTTTTAAAAACATGCTTTTGTCCAAGTCTATTTTTTGTCCTAAAAGTGACACAATGTGCCTTTAAGCTCAAACTGAGAGCTCTTTCCAAACTCTATCTGACCTCGCGTAGCCTGCAGTCATGTGCTGTCTTTAATAACAATGATAACACGGGGAGGGACGTCTGCTCTTTCTCTAAACAGGACAAAAACTACAACAATGCACCGCCAAAGGGTAAATCAGGCCGACAAACACAGACACTTTACACACGTTTTCTACCTATTTTATGATCTAAAGCACTAAAAGGTTCACTAATGTTTCCCTAATCACCCTATTTTAGCTCTTAACATTAAAATCCCCTATCAGAGGAGCGCCATGCACAGGCAATTTGGCCTCAGTTCTTGGTTCACGCAGGTTTAAGTCGAAGCATATGTGTGTCCTAGGGCGGTTCTACTTTAAACTACAACATTTACTGTTATGGAGTGTGCAAGGCAAGTGTGACGGCTTGAAAGGGCTTAATGCAGCATTAAACGGCGAAGTCTGTGTGAAGAATGGAAACGAGAGGTGGCCTGAAATGACTACAAAGAAAGAGAGAGAAGAGTGTTAGTGGTGTGTAACTGAATAAAGACTCAGATAAGTGCTGTTGTGAAATGTCACGTGAGGAGAGAGAGGTCTGTGTCCTCAGAGCTCAGAGGTCACTCTGCAAAAACTAAATCCTGAAGTGAGTTAAAAGGGCTCAAACCAGGATGTATAACTTACAGGCTGCACAATCTATGTTCAGAATGGGCAGAGTATTTGCATTGAGGCGTCTGGCGTTCATGTCACACTTTTCATGACAAAACACTTCACATTTTGCATTATTCATTTACTCCACTCAGTAGTAGTAAGCTACTACTGTAGCCACAGCTGCCCTGAGGCAGACAGACAAAAGCAAAGCTGTCATTTTGCACCATCAGCCTCCTGATCACCACTAACCATTCACACTCACACCAGATTCATACTGGGGGTCATGCTTAAAGCAGAACTAAACAGCTTCAGCGGTAGAGCTCCCCCTGCAGCTCTTTTGAGTAATTAAAGTCATTTTTGCGTAACTTTAAGATTAATATAAGGCAGCAGAAACACATCTAAACACATTTTGCACTGCAAAATAAAAAAAAATCAAAGAGCCAGGCTTTCTCAGGACAGAAATTCGGGTTGAGAATGTGTTTGGAAGGATGCAGGAGAGCTGCTGTATTTTAGACAGTGGAGAGAAACATGCTTCAGATGCCCCAAAATACAACCATCATCATGGAGATTTTCAAAGACATTTAACAAGGTCAAAAAGTTGCTTAGTTCTGCTTTAAAAACACTGTTTGTCTCACTGTGGCTGCTGAGGTTCGTCTTATTACAAATAAGAGTTGTTGTTTTTTTTAACTATTATAACTTTATATATAATGTAAGTCTATTTTAAAATGATGTTGTTTGTTAGCATGTTTCTATTTCCCATGCTGTTCTTAAAATGTGCATTTTTAGAACACAGCAGATATCCTTTATTTGTCCCACACTGTGGGACAAATAAAGGATATCTTAACTTATCTTAAATACTGCTCAGGTCAAATCTGCTTAGCTTCTGAGACTGAAAAGGTGCTAGAACCACACATTGATGCCACGTTTGCAGCACTGGCCACACCGACAGCTGGAATTGTGTGCGTCCACCAATCAGGATCTACTATCAGGCCTCAAGCTGTCCTTCCGGAAGAGTTAGTCCAGACCATCACAACTTCATCTCTGTTCACTGATTGTACTTCTTTTTTGTTTGTTTGTTTTACCTTCTGCAGTTCTTTGGTACCTGCCTGCATGTTTCCATCTTTGTTTGAACTGGTTCTTTAAGGAATCAGTTGTTTAATTCACTTCAAGTCAAAAAAATTTATCAATGGCAATCACTGTTCTTCTGTGAATTAAAAACAAGTCCAGCTTCCACACAACAGCTGCAGGTTTACAAAACTCTCTCGTCCACGTGAACCATGACTGAGGCTGGAGGAGCTGTTTACTGATACAAGCTCAGGTTATGTGATGTTTACAGTCGTGTTGTAACAGAAGACACAATGGTTTCCTCTGTCTGGCCTCACCTGACCTCGTAAACACGGGAAATAACAAGGCCAGATTCAACATACGTAATTTAAACAGAACCCTTTTGTAATTCAGAGCTCTTTACATTCAAGTTTTATAAGGCGGGCTACTGAAGTTTTATACGTGCACTGTTTGTTGTACTGTGTCTGAAATAACTGCATAATAAACAATGGACCAATATTTTAAAAGAGGTTTTATTTGCATGTCAAGTTTTTAACTACAGATTGATTGCACTTCACTTCAGTATGATTAAATATTCTTAATTATCTGAATACAGACTCTGATTTGAATAAGTAGCAGCTCAACAGTGAGTGCCCACTTCCTGGTTCAACAAGCGCGGGCTCACATGTTAACTCTCCATAGGCGTTTTGAAAAAATAAATAAACATTTGAAGACGTTCTTAGTTCTAATCAGGCCTGTGATGAATCAGGAGCAGAAGAACTACATTTTTGTTTAAAATCTGTTTCTGAAGCTTTATAAACTACAAAGTTGTTTACAGATCTTGCTGAGTTTCAAGTTATAAACGTGCCATTTAGACTGAATATAACCGTGTTGCAGATCTGAGTTAGCACATAGCTGGCTATGTTAATATTTCAATTTATTCCAACATTTTTTGAGACTTATTAAAGCGAAAAGTGGTGCATAAAACTGCTAACGGCTAGCCAACCTCAGCGTATTAAGAGCCTGATTTCACGCCTTCTTTGCGTGCACACAATATGCAAAAGCGTAAAAATGACAAAAGATTTCACTGTGTAAAAAACAATCTTCAACTGGCTCAGTTCAGAAGGACGTCTGCCTCAACGCAGGTAAATCCTCTAGAGTAAAGTCTTTTTCAAACTGTAGGGGTCATATCTTATATGTACAGTACTTTTTTCAGGTAACGTGTTTGCGCTGCTCCATTTAAGGCTTTGAAGCACTTCACTGTTGTTCTCTGCACTGTGTTTTGAATGAGAACAAATCACTCTGTGTCTCAGGTCACGTGAGTGTAACCCAGCAATAGCAGAAATAAATTATAAAAATGTGTCATTAAGTGGTATTTCATTATATATAGTGTTATAATTACACAAAAGTGTCTCTGTTGCTGTTTATTCTTCATACCTGGCATCCAGTCACTATGCTGTGGTCCACCCACGTTTCTTCTTCGTGTGTCGTAACTTCCTCTTCACTTTTGCAAACTTCGGTCGTTCAATGTAATTCTGTGTTTTAAGTGCATTTTTGTCATTGTTTCACCTTTATTTTTGCCATTGAACAAGCTACACTAAGTCAATATTAATCCTTTGAGTTGTTCCAATGTTTTTATTTATTGAGTCTGGAAAAGTGCTGACAATGTTATTGTCTCTTCGTTGTAGTTTGGGCCAACTGTAGCAGCACACGTTAATTCTATTCACTTTTATTGTAATCCAGATTAAACAGAGACCACCTCCAAAAGCTCGTCTGTGTCCTGTGGTTCACTCATGCACCAACAATCATACACCAGCTCACACAACGCAGAAAGAAACTCACCGGTCACACTTAACGTTAATTTATTGTGCAAGTGACGGCAACTTTATGTAATTTCAAGCTTTATGAAACATTCTGGGCCACATCAGCCAGTAAATAGTGTCATTGTTGCAGGGCCGGATCTAGGTTTTTGGTGGCCCTAAATGAGATTTTGGTTGTGGCCCCCCATAATCTATAGCAAAGTGAGCCACTCAAACATATGTAATGGTGCGCTTGGAGGTCCTCCCCCGAATTTTAAGTAGAAGTTGATTAAGCTGTTACAAATAATAGTATAGAGCAGGGGTCTCCAACCTGTAGCTTGGGAGCTACCAGTAGCTCGCCACCACCTTCCAAATAGCTTGCCAAAGGATTTTTGAATCAAACAATTTATGATTTATTCATTTTATTTATTACATGTCTATTTCTACTGTAAATGTATCTTTAGATGCATAATTGGGTGCACTTCTAAATAGAGAGTGGCTAAGTTTTCATATAGGCCTCTCTCAATTTTTAGTCATCACAACGGTAGTAGCTCGTCGCAATTTTTTTTTTTTTTTTTTTGCAAACGTAGCTTTTCTGGCGAAAAAGGTTGGAGACCCTTGGTATAGAGTAAAAAATGTTCTTATGATCTGGACAATTTTGAAAAAAATTGGCTACTTTATTCAAAAACATGTGTCTTTTCTAGGGGCCCTAACACCTCATGCCACAATCTACGGTACTGGTTGTGGCCCTAAACATTTGTTTCTAATGTTTATCGCACGGACCGGCCCTGCCCTGCATTGTTATCAAGTTGAAGGTAAAAACATGAAAGTCGATCCAGCAAAGTTTTGTAGAACAGTTACAAGGTTCAATCCAAATAAAAGCCTTATATTACTGAGGCAGATTATTTTCAAGCAGGACTGATGCTTTGCTCTCTCCAGAAATAGTAATGAAATCATCACAACGTTTCAAAAATGTGACTTCATCCTAAGAAGAATTCACACAATCACAAAAGCAACTCCACACACACAATTTGCCCTTTCACCAACTTTCTGCCGCTTCTGCTGAAAACACGCTCTGATTGCTCTGCTTTTGTTTAAGTTATACAATTGTTCCCTTGGCCGCCGTCCCGCAGATGATGCACTGAAGTCTGGGTTCGGATCTCCACTTTCGGTCCCTGCGGTCCAATCAAGACGCTCAATCAAAAAGCCCTGTTTAGCTTTGCGCCGATACAAAGCGCGGAGCCAGTTCCTGGAAGAATGCCGTCTGCTAATTTCTAGAATCCACCAAAACCTGGACAGAACGTTTGGTTGTTTATGTTTCAGTGATTAAAAGCTGCAGAAATGACCTATTCGGTGTGACACAGAGCAGCGTGTAATCATCTTGACTGCCGGCCACGTTGACAATGTCCAGGTAGAGTCGGACATGTGCTGAAGTTATGTGTCTCTGTTGCAGGCTGGAATGAAGGAAGCCTGGGTTTAACTGCACAGACAGACAAACAGGGAACACCCATTAAGAAGCACACAGCAGCTCACGTGTCAGATACACGTCCTGGAAAATGTGGAATCTGGTTTTATATTAGGGCATTATTCGGACGATTTCTGCATAGAATAAATAAGAAATTATGGTTCTGTAGTTTAAATATTTAGTCAATTAGCTGGCCGATGATAGTAAAATTTACCCAAAAGTTACTCAAGCAAACGCTCTGAGAGTCCTGTGACATGACATCCATCACTGCAGCTGTGTGTCCTTCTTCATCAGCAGTCTTTACTACAGCAGGTCATGTGACTTTAAGGACAGAAGAGGGACAGGACCATGAGGGAGGGTCACACAGACCCTGTCCAGACCCAGAGTGACGCAGGTGGGACCAAAGGACACGACTGACGACAACCAGGGACAACGTGTGTGCAAGTGTCAATCACAACATTAAGCCCCGCCCACTTTCACATCTGCTGACTGTAATTTTAATGTCTGATCCTTTCCCATTAAGGCAAGACATTATAAAATCACTTCAAGACTGTAAAGATGTGATAACCTGCATGTTAAAATACATTGTAAGAAAACAACCCATGAAATTATAAATAATTCTAAATCCGGAGACAGAAAGACAAGTTCCAATATGCAACATTCATCCAGCCACAGTTTAGTCAGAACTACTATCCTGTCCTGTTTGTATTCACACAGCAACAATTTCCAGGTTTAACAAGCTTAAGCATTAGCCTTTGTGAAGTCTGGAACCTTTAAATAAGTAAAACAAAAGTTGTCTTTTTCAATTCCACATAAAACTATGAGCTGCAAAACCTAAAAACTGAACTGAAAATATAAAACTAAATTAACGGTAGGCTACTGTTTCAACGTATTCTCATGGCTTGCATGTAAATACCATGCCATGACAAAGTGGGTAAGTTTAGGTCTGAGGCTTGGAGTTGGTTAAGGTTAGGATTATGTTGGTATTCATGAATAATCTTTACATCCACCAAAGAAATGACCTGGGACAGAAACGCGTGAAATACACACTCAAAAAATAGAATTTGCGTGGTATTGATACGCATATCTGTGAGAACAAGCTGACTATTTACAAATTAAATAACTATAATTTGTGAGTTACTGCTTTAAATATTTTTTTCTTAAGGATATGAAAAGTGTATCTAATTGTAACATGTTTCTAAACAAAGTTAGAGTTGTAAATGTGCTTGTGTCACCAAAAGGTTCCTAGTCTGACTGAAAAGTACCTACCCCAGAGCATGAACTAAAAAGTCCATAAAAGGCATTTTCGCACTCTAGGAACTTTTTGTTGTTCCTGTAACCTTTTTAGCACATTTTCTGGTGTGTTCCAACATAAAGACCAGGAACCAGAGGCCAAAGTGGGGACCAACTTAGGCTCCTGCTCTCGTGAAAGTACTTTACTCTCAGACAGAGAACCTTTCAGTGACGTAGCGACGTTATTCGCGATGTTGTAGCTGGACAGATGCAGATGTACAAGCTTCGCTGAGTCCGTACGCCAACGGGGAGGTACAGCGGAACTTTGAGGAACCCAAAAAAAAAACATACAAACTTGCATTACATTGGCAATGCAACTGGCTGACGTTAGCGAATGTCTGCTGGATCCTCTTGTGAGCAGTGCGAATGTGGGGACATTTTCTTTAGGTGAAACAGGTAAGTTTAGGCTTCAAGTTACTAAAATGGGTATGTCTGGGGCTTGGGGCAGGTTAAAATTAGAATCAGGATTTGGTTAACATTCTTAAATAAGAACACGTCTTAACAACCACCATTGAAATGAACTGGGACTGTGACGTGTGCTATAATAACACAAAACAGCCGTGAACTCGTGCTCATACCTAATTTACATGTCGCGTAATGTCGTGGTAAATGTACACTTTCTTGTGAGATCGGGCTCGTTCACCTATGTAGGAATCAAATACGGGACACCGCCAAAATGGATTCCTATAGAGAGATTTTTTTTTTTTATCAATACTGGCGATACGCGAGCACCCCGCCTATAGAAAAAGCCTTCACACATAGACACAAACAGTGGAAACAAGCTGAAAAAGCTCCGTTGTCAGCTAACTACAAGAGTTTATCAGTTATTCTGCTAAATCAACATTTGTGAATGAAACTCGATTCAGCGACCCTTAAAAGTTGCATTCAGGTGACAAGACGTCTGTCAGACCGGTTCAGACCTGTTCAGCTAGCTGCCGTCCCGTTTCGTAGTTTAATTCAAAGGAGTTTTCCCGTGTAAGCAAATGGAGAGAAGCTTTTTCTGCATGACGTGGAAAGTGACGTTGACCAAAAATCCCCCTATAGCCCAAAATGTTGTTTAGTCCTGACTCTGACACCAGCAGGAACTCAATAATGGTCATATTTGCTATTTACTATCTACCGAACAATGACACAAGGTGGCACTGAGCATTTTCAGCATTGGCGTAAAAAGAAGCTTGTTCAGATATTCATAATAAACACAACTTTGGGAATGTTTATCATGAGCAAACAACACTAGGACTGAGTGTAATATTGGAACTTTAAAATGAGGTTCACCAACTTTATAACGCACCTTTTGTCCCGCACACTGCCGGGAATCGTGTCTTTGTTTTTGTGTCCATTAAACTTCGGCAGGGAAGCGGTTTTATGGCCACGACTCCCGGGCCGGAAGCTTTTCATGTCGGACCTGTCTAACGCCGTGTCCTGTCGCATTATGGGAAAGCCTGAACAAAAGTCAGCGTAATTCAAACACAGGAGCAGGAAGAGATCAAAGCTCCTAAAATAACAACTCATGTGGTTTCACTCACAAACGCAGGGTTTACAGAAGGTCAGTCATTATTGGTTTTTTAAGTGTTATTGTTTTAAATCTCATATCCTCGTCCACTCGTGACTATTGAACGTGCTATTTTTGTGAGCTTGTATCTGTTTATAGGTTTTTGTGCAAGTGTAAGACTGACTCACAGTTCTAGTCTTCCAGGTCACTCGGTTCATTTCAGCAGGTTCTCTGGTTCGACTGCAGCTGAAGCGTTAAAAATTGCTCTATATGTCCATGTGGGACTTTGACTAGGTTATTGCTTTGTCACATTTCTCTAATTGAATGATGAACAGAACAGAAAACAAAATTACGTTGGAGTGAGCCTCCGGGCACCGCCACTCGCTCTTATGAACATACAAAAAATGAATAATAACACATAACAAACACATTAAAACACATAACAAAATGCAGTACAGTTTTTATCAATAATTTTGCAGTGAAGTGGTTTTAAGCCCAAATATGTCTTGTAACTCATTTTAATTTATTTATTTTTTTATTGCACGCCCACTTTTATATGGTCCAGATTGGCTCTCCATTTACTCTGTGTTTCTACATGTGGCCCATAAGGAAAAAAGTTTGGACACCTCTGGTCTAGAGCTGTGATGGCTAACCAGAGTGTCAGTGCCCACAACTAGCTGCGGCACTTCAGAAAAATATTTATTTGCACTAGGGCTGTCAGCATTTTTATTGCGTTAATGCAAAACTATTTTAACAGCGATCATTTTTTGATGCTCCAATTGAAATGCTCCAATGACACAAGGTTCATAGGAAAACAAAATGCACAAGCAGAAAAAGTCCTAGACGAGGCTCTGCTGGCTCACTTTAGCAGACTTTGATCACTTTTCTACTCTGTCGCACCAGTGTCTGAGCAGGGATGTGCGTTTGTTTTTTCTCGGCTCCGTCCATGTGCAGCTCGATCAGCTGATGAAAAGGCTGTTCCTCGACACTCTGTAATGTTTCTACCTTCTCATGTCTCGATAAAGTCGTGGTCCGTGATCATTAAATGTGATGTTTGTCCACTCAAGATGTTGAAAATATCCAGCAACTCCTGTGTTTCGCGTGATCACAACACTAGGACGTGTTCTTCCTCCGCTGAGGGTAAAGAGGCTTTAAACTTACAAGCACGAACTCAATAACGTTGTCCTGTCCATGTGTCAGTGACATATAATGTAGTTAACAGTCTGCTGTGTCCAAATATCAAAGAAACTTTAGGTAAAACTACAAACCTTCCGTTATCTGATCAAATCAAAGTACGTGCGGAGTGCTTTTACTTTGTAATTCCGGACATAGTTCACGTTCTTTTTCCTGTTTGGTGCGTTTTGATTGGCGGAGATTGACTTGGTCGGACCTGGCCGGACTCGGGCGGAGAAGAAAATAGCCTTGATCCGTATTTTGTTCGTTTGGCGACGGAGCCCTGCACAGCGCATACGGGGGATGTGGAACGGTCTTCATTCATTAAAGCAGATGCGCAGTTGATCCGGCAGTCGGAGCGGAGCTGCATGTAGTGGGAACCCCGCGTAACACTTCCTGTGACTCCTACACAATAAAAGCCTCATAATCCCCACCTGCAGAAAGCACTTTATTGTGAAAGAGCAGTGTAATAAATGCTTATAATGAGTGAGCATAAGGTTTGGGAAAGCCTAGAAAACATTATAGTCGTGACTTAATTCAAGACAACCATGCAATTAATCATAAATAAAACATTAATTGCTTGGCAGCCCTAATTTGCACATATAAAAATCTTAGGTTAGAAAAGTTAAGAATTCCTAGACTAGAGGCTTTTTAAACCTGGAGATGTGAGCATGACCGGGGCCGGATACGTTTTATGTAGAAAGAGGACACACTGGGCATCCCTGATAAAACCAAACTATAAAATCTCTCAAGTTTGCACTTTTATTATTTTAGCCATCTAACTCCGTAAAGCCCTAAACCTCGCTCTCTAGGACAATACACCCATTGACCTGCACGCACAACTGGACAAGAGTTCTCCGAGTACACATTGAACCTTCTGACTTTTAAGCACTATACGCTTTTTACACTCACACCATGAAGCGAGTTGTGCCAAATGTGATTCAAACCCACAGTAAATTCTTGGTAGTCCCTTTCGCAGTACGGTCCTGCAAGACTACATTGTGCCAGATACATTTATTTCTACAGTTTAAACAGTTCACTTCCCCCGCTGCGATGTCCTCGAAGGGAGCAGCCAGAGGTCACGTCAGGCCAGTGTCTTTTGGACTCTGTTTGCTGTTTGCAGGAGAGCGGAAAGCAATAAATTTTTATTGATCGAATGATGCTGCGCCAAAGAAATTAGACGTTTAGGACAGTGGTGTGGTGATCTTGACTTATTCCCATTGTGAGCAGATGTATCAATCGAACTGAATCTTTTGGATCATCCCCGACGGAAATTTGCCAGATTTCTCAAGGCTAGAATGTACAGGTTCGTATCCAAAAACCAGTTGGAAATGTAGATGAAGACTTGGTTAATAGCGCCAACGAGCTGTGAGGTCGATCTGGATAAATATTAGCGATGGACAGCTCACAGATGTAGAAAGGACCACGTCAGATTCATGCCTTTAGGATCAACGGAGGATGGAGAAATGCTTTTGTCAGAACAGTAAGCAACGCATTTGTATTTGGACACAATATAATGTTACATAAGTGGACATGTTTTATTTCTCATGTGGACGTTTGAGGTTTCTATTAATGATGTGTCAATAAAGTGAGCATAATGTTACAAAATGAAATGTCTGCAGATATAGACCCTTCTTGGTTTGAGTAATATTCTGGCCTGAAACAAGTATTAATATCAGGTGTGTCCAAAGTGATGCCTGCGAACCTGACTTGGCCCTCTTGTGGGGCAAATTTGGTCATGAGATTTGCTAGAACTGGTTCAACCGACTAAGAGTATCCGATGTACTTATTCTGCCCCGCCAACTTTTTCCTTACCCTAAAAACGTTCATTTTGTCTTCATTACTTCACAACTTTGTTTTCTTTTAAAGACAATGGTTTGAGATGTAGTTACCTTGTCAACATGTTTCGTTGCTATCAGAGAGCATCTTCAGGAAGTCACTATGTCTTGAGGTGACGTTCAACACAGTATCACTTGATGCCGTACTTTACCACGAAGCAGAAACAGCTATTTGATCACGAGTTCACAGCTGTTTTTAGTACTTATGTTACGCGTGCATTTATATGATATGAAAAGCATAAAAATGACGAATTTCACAGCGTCAAAATAGGATGATTTTAGTTGAAGCACTGGGACTTTTTTCAAGTAAATGGTAAGTTTAGGCTTCAAGTTACAAAATGAAATTAGTCTGTGGCTGGGCAGGTTAAGATTAGATCAGGATTTCATTAATATTCATAAATAAGAACACGTTACAAACCATCATGAAATGAATGGGGACTGTGATGCGTACTTAATTACACAAACAGCTGTGAACTTGTGCTATCAACTCATTTACATGTGTGTAATGTCGCTTTCTGTGAGATCGGGCTCACGTGTCGTATATCAAGTACTTCTTGGAGGTATGGTCAGACCTTTGATCAGACTGATCAAGCCTCCAGTGCCCAGTGGTCTCTGAAACAGGATGTCCCGATGTGGGAAAGGAGAAATGCTATGTTGTCGTGATTGTCACTTTTGCTGAAAGCAGTCAAACATATCAAAAAGATAAATACATCTCAGAACACATTGTTTTTAAAAAGAAACCAAAGTTGTGAACTTTTTCCTGTTTAGTTGTGGTTAATCTTAGTGACATTAGCAATAATCAAACATAAATGCTTTTTCTTTCTGGTGTTGATCTGAGTAATTTACAAAATACATGTAATAATTCTATGTTTGTGTCTTGACACAAGGCTTGATTTATCATCACCCTTTTTGCATTTATTTCACATTTTTGCTTCTGAAATTCTATGCTGCATTTTAAACTCGTTTCATTCAATGCATTGAGATTGAATTGTGTTAGACATATTATGCATTTTAGAAAAAAAAAAAAAAAAACATTATGCATTGATTTACCTTTTTCAAGAGTGTTTTTTCTCTGCCAACAGGAAACAGCTGATGCTAGCTTGGTTTTGCTAAGTATCGGAGCAACAATTAAAGTTACTATCACTGGAAAGTGTTGGTTTGTCACAGAACAAGCATTCGGTGGGAACAGTATACTGCATCTATCTGCTCTTTTCTGTCTTATTTTTCTTATTTCTCTTGTCCATCATTGTGCCTAAAAGGGGTCTGAAGTGAGTCGTGTGTGAATGGAGAACCTGAGGACAGAAAAGCCCCAACTTATTGTTGTAAACTTTACTGTATTAGCACCACATTTTAAATTACTTGTTTCTGATTTAGGAAAGTGGCTACGTGACAAAAATTCCAGAATTACTATTTCAAGTAAATACAGACAACTGGGCAGGGTAGGTGGTATGTCATCAAAATTTACTGAGCACTGGAGCATAAGCTGCAATGCTCGCAATTACTCAAACATACAGGAAATAAACTTGAATGCAACTCAGCAGTGTTGAGAGAAAATTGTTAGAGATGGTTATAAACTTTAAGTAGATTTTATATAATAGATCCCCTTTAAAGGACCCAGATGCTTAATGAATTCAGGCCACCTGCATTACCCACAATACACTGCACAAACCTTTAATTTTGCACTTTTTGCAGGTTGAAAATTAGAGATAATTCTGACTAACTTCTTATTTTTTCTCTTCATGGTGATCACATGACTCAGCAGAAAGTCTCCCTGCAGAGTTTGTTCCAGCTGCGCTCTCCGGAGGCGCTCGCAGGACACTTGGCTCGGCTTCGGAGGAGAAGACTTTGGAGGCGAACTACAAAGTCTTTAGAGGAAGGATCCTGGCAATCGAGAAACACCCATTTACTGAAACTCCACAAAGGTGTTTAAGCGCAGGGGGACGCGAGACAAAGACGGGAAATCAGGTCCAATGCCATTTCCACAAATATGGAAATGATACACAATAGGTGGTCAGTTAATAGGCCTTTTTTAGTCTCATATTTTAAGAAATCATGTGAACTAATTGAGTGGTGAAGGCCGAGACACACGAGCAGCGGAGATGGGCTGTTTTTGATCACAACTATAGATTTTATAACATTTGTGCACAGAACGTCAGTTGGCTTGTTTATAGTCAAAATAGCCAACTTATGCACAACTGGGTCATTCCTTTTCAATTCTATATGAGATTGTCACTTTGCCAGTCTAAAATGAATAATTAATAGACGGTGAACAGTGAGTTGATGTGAATGTGAACACATTTGTGTCTAAGTGCTATAATACAGTACTAACAGGAAGTACTCATATGTTAGCTACTTTAAATATAAACAAGCAAACTGACATTTTGTGCACATGAGGCATTATATGGTTAGATAGTCTGGTTTGGAGGGATGTAAGTGAGCTTGGGTTTCCATGGTAATGAGTTTATTTCTGTTGCTTAACTGTCCTTAGCTGATGTATTTTTTACCAATAACCTTTACCAAAACTCTTCTCACTTCTTTTTTTCCCCTCAGACCAATCGTACAGGCACTGGACATTATAGTTTACTTGTTTGCACTGGATTTACATACATATAATTGTCAAGATAAAGTGAACACAACCCACCACTTCACAAGTGTTTTTTGTTTGTTTTCAGACTAACATCTAACACCAACCATTTACCATGCAGTGTTTAAAATAATAAAGATAACTGAGATTGAGATTGTTTGGAATCTTACTTAATGAAAATTGCTGACATGCTCAATTACAACATATTCAAAACTCAATTTTATGTCAATGAATTAAAGCTATTGGGTAACTAACTGTTATAGTTGGAAATTAGTAACCTTTGTGTTTTCACTAAAGGTGAAAAAAAATGTACTATTTGGAATGAATAATAAAGTACTTTACTTCTCATCATGGAGCCAAATGCAGCGCTCTGATTGGATGTGCTTGGTGGTCCTCTCCAGTTTCACTTTGTTGTTTGCAAGAAGTGTTTTTTTAAGCCTTAGTTGCAACCAAAATGAATATATGTTAATATCAAGCATGTGTCAGGATTTATGAGAGGAAGTTGTCAGATTTGATGATAACTCTGGTGTGACAGAGAATTTGCAGGGCAATCACATTTTTTTTTTTACCACTGTTCAAAATAAACTTTTCAGCACCTGGACACCTGGACAGAGAAGTTGAAATCCTCCTATTTAGAGTCAAATCAGCCATTCTGTATGAATTAGATTCAGTTTGTAAACCTGCAAATACAAAATAAATCCCAAAATTATGTGAAATGTATAGGACTTTTCAGAACTTTTTGATTAACTCTGCAAAAACTTTTAGCTACCTAAAAACATATATATATATATATATATATATATATATAATATATATATATATATAATATTATATATATAATATATATATATATATATTCTCTCTCATTATTACAACATCATCAGTCAGTCAGAGGGGTACCCAACCACCAGTCCGGGGCCCAAAACCAGGTGGCACGCCATCTGTGCTTCAGATTATCTTTTAAAATGTATTTTAATTTTTATTTTATAGTCTATCACTGCTTCCTTGTGCTTACTATAAAAAGACAGACCCACTTAACCCAATAAACATCAATTCAAGCAATAAGAGCTAAAAAAAATATACACAAAATGTTTGCATTCGATGTTGTTATTGTTATTGTTATTTTTATACCCAACCTTAACCCTGGGAAATAAACTGTGACTATACCTGTCCTTACAAGAAAAAAAGTTGGGGACTGCAACACAGTGTCAGCTACACAAAGAGTCCAGTCATTGGCTTGTGTCCAAAAGATTCAGAAACAATTTAGTTTGAATTTTATATATTTTAGTCTGGCATTCTAGGAAAAACTAAGTGCATTTGTTTTTAAAACCCTATTTATTTATTTATTTAGTTATTTTTACATGCAAGACACAATAATAAACTTCACTTCAGCCTGGATACATCTTACTTCAGTCTCTAACTTCAGTCTCACTGTTAATTTATGTTCTATGCTGTTTTATGGGTTATACTGACACCTGGAGCCACTGAACGCAACTGACTCCGAATGGTAAAAAGGAAAAAAAAATCGTCTGTTTTTATTAGTTCATTAATTGACAAAAACAAAGTAGAGACTTGCCCAATGTTGTAAAAAGTCATGTTTATAGCTGCAGCATCAAGATTCAGGTCAATATTCAGCCTGTATTACAAAACGTTGCCATTGACAACGAGTGTTCAGTTGAATTATTAACTTATTGACGTGAATCTATTTTATATTATTAGTAATTTCAACAACAGCACATCTTTTCATTTAAACTTGTAAAGGAGAGCGAGTAAAAAAGAAAAGTTCAGGTTCCACCGAGATTTGAACTCGGATCGCTGGATTCAGAGTCCAGAGTGCTAACCATTACACCATGGAACCGCACGAGCAAAGGCAGGAAGTTTGGGTATTTGAGCATGCGCAGTAGCAACTTTATGTTTTTCTGAAGTTTTCTTTTTGAGTAAGCCACTTATTGTTTTTAAGATGATCAAAAACGTACCTAATATAATGTTAAGCTAAACTAATTTTTATATGTTTGTTAAACGATTAGCACTAAAATAGTCTGTGCACCGTTGACTTGTTTAGGGCCTATTAGAAGTAGGCTAGCGTTAGCATTTAGACACAAATAATCTCTTTATAAACACAAGTGTCCTTTGAAAAGTATCTTCCGATTAATAAAGTCTTAAAATCCGATTTAAGATTGACGATAAAATTACATAGACCAATTATTGTATATTTCTTTAGGGGTGTGAAATTAGTGCATTAATTGATATTAATTAATTATACACATATTAATCGAGTGATTTTTTTTATCGCATTAATCTATTTGGAAATCTTTAACTTATTGTTTCCATTTGCGAGTTCAAAGTGACATAAGGGTTGACAACTTAGCAACAAAAGTTTTTTTGCAATAGGCTATATTACATTTCCATCTGCAACAATAATGTAATTCATTAAATTGGATAAAAACAAAACAAAAACATTTAAATTGAGTGTTTTTCTCAGCAATTTTAGGTGAGATTAAAAATAGATTAATTAGATTAATTAATTACAGATCATAATTAATTAATCTCTTAATTTTTTAATCGCTTGAAGCACTAATTTTTTTATGTACACAAACTTTTTTGGAACAACTTAGAAAATCTCTTAGAAAACTTAAAATTATGCCTGGCCAAATTCTTTAAATATTAACCAAAAAAATCCTACAAGCGCCCCATTTTAAATGTATTTGTCATGGACTTTAGTATGTACAGTAGGCCTATCCAAAATCCCTAAAATTTTGAAGACCATGAATTCACTGATAATTGGCTCTGAAAATAAATTGCTACTTCTTGCTGGCATGTTCATTTCCTGTTTAGTTCCTTTCTATGGGTTTCACTGCCTCAGTCTAGATGATAAAACACTTTAGGTTCAGGCAGAGAACAGTGAGTTGTTGGTGGTTTTCTCTGAAAACATGTTATTTACAAATGAGGATAACATTTAATAATGTGTTTATAAAAGATGTGTCTGTCTGTCAATGCTAACGCTAAGTCTGACAATTTGAAAATGAACTGCTTCTATGCATAGGGTCATAGAAGCGATTAGTAATAAAATAAATTGTAGTTAATTATGGATCTAAAGCATGGAAACTAGAAAACAAAATTTTTTTGCAGTTTAGGCTACTGACCACCAGATTGTGCTGTTTTGTTGATCGTAGCACGAGCCAAAAACCCTTTATAAATATTGAGCAGTTAAACATTTTAATATAAAAATTAGAGATAACAAAATAATTTGTAAGAAAATATGCAAACGGTCAATCAGCTTTCCCTTTTAAATCTGTAACAGAACAGAGTAAGCTTATGATAAAGACTTAAAAAAAAAAATCTATTGATTTTAAACAATTGTGCCAACATTAATTAAAAAAATAAAAATGTAGGCTGATTTGATACATTAATCTGAATTATTATGAAGAAAAGAATTTGAAAGTCTTTGGAATGTTTGTTCTTTATGAAATTTCAGGATTTCATGGCAGTTTAAATAAATGTGTGTTTAATCTATTTGTTAGTTATTTTTTCATTTAGTTTATTTTGATTAGTGCTCCTGGTCCCTGTCAAATATATATAACTCCATTCTATTTTGTCTCTGTTTTACAAATTACTATTAGATGTTTTCTGGCACCATTTGCAGCTGAAAACCAGATTTTGTGTTGTAACCGCGGAGCAAGCTGTGAGTGAAACATAATCACATTAAACTGTTGTGACTGAAACATGAGATTTGAGCTGTTTTTGGACCGAGGCTTTCAGACACTTCCATCTGTGAGTGACAAATTTACTGAATGGATTTTGCACCACGAAAGAAGAAGAAACTGATAAAAGTTTACCAGTTTTAGTTTGTTATGCTATTATTGTAAGAAAAAAAAAGACCTAAATCTGCCATTAGCTTCAAGTGATTTAAAGTGTTGGTATATTTTTAAGAGAAAAAATACATACAAATGAAATGGAATCAATTTAAATGGACAAAGAGGTTGTAAATGTAGCATAATAAAGCTGTCTTCATCATTAATTAATTTAATTTAATTGACCTTTATTTAACCAGTGAAGTCCACTGAGATTCAGAATCTCTTTGAGGGAACCCTGGGGAAGGGTCAGGGGAGGCATTAATGGACATGTATTTAGCTGTAGGAGGAAACCGGAGTACCCGGAGGAAACCTACGCAGACACGGGAGAACATGCAAACTCCACATAGAAAGGCCTGGCCGCCCGGGAGTCGAACCCAGGACCTTCTTGCTATGAGGCCAGAGCGCTAACCGCTTGCGCCACCGTGTCGCCATCATTAACACTGTGTGAGTGAATGTGTCCATCTCCTCTGCAGTGTTGTCTGTTTTTACTGTATTGTACGCAGTATAAGTATCTGTTCTTGTAGCTCTTACTGTACGCAGTATAAGTATCTGCTCTTGTAGCATTTACTGTACACAGTATAAGTATCTGCTCTTGTAGCTCTTACTGTACGCAGTATAAGTATCTGCTCTTGTAGCTTTTACTGTACACAGTATAAGTATCTGTTCTTGTAGCTCTTAATGTACACAGTATAAGTATCTGCTCCTGTATTTCTTACTGTACACCGTATAAGTATCTGTTCTTGTAGCTCTTACTGTACACAGTATAAGTATCTGCTCCTGTATTTCTTACTGTACACCGTATAAGTATCTGTTCTTGTAGCTCTTACTGTACACAGTATAAGCCTTGTATCGTCTCTCACTGTACACAGTATACGTATCTGTGCTTGTAGTTCTTACTGTACGCAGTATAAGTATCTGCTCTTGTAGTTCTTACTGTACACAGTATAAGTATCTTTTCTTGTAGCTCTTACTGTACACATGCATAAGTAGCCTATCTGCTCTTGTAGCTCTTACTGTACACAGTATAAGTATCTGCTCTTGTAGCTCTTACTGTACATGGTATAGGCCTTATATCTTCTCTCACTGTACGCAGTATAAGTATCTGCTCTTGCTGCTCCTACTGTACACGGTATAGGCCTGGTATCTTCTCTCACTGTACACAGTATAAGTATCTGCTCCTGTTACTGTACACGGTATAGGCCTTGTATCTTCTCTCACTGTACGCAGTATAAGTATCTGCTCTTGTACAGTGAGTGCTGAAGCAGCAGACACACTGTTATCTCCGCTCTGCTGCTCCGACTTTAATCACGATGAATGTCTCTGACTCCAGACCACAGCAACACTGGTCTGAACAGGCTCGACAGGCCTTTTAAACGTACCATAACTAGCTTCAGTGTGCCGTTTGCCGTGTTAAATGATTGTTTCCTCATAAAAAAAAAGAGTTCTATTTTGTTTCATTCATAACAGTTGGAATAATCCTGTATTATCAGTCTGTATACATCTCCTAAGGTCTAAAAGCTTGGTTCTTTCCTTTGATATCTTGACGTGGAAATCATAACTGAGAAACTTAGACTCATTTAATACCACACAAAAGCTCAGATAAAAGTTTTTATTTCATTCTTTTCCGGAGGACATTTTTGCTTAAGGTCTAAACGTCTTAAAGAGGCAGGAAAAGGTTTGTCAAAGCTGACTGAAATTACATTTACCACATGAGCCCTTGAACTACAGGAGACTATGATTGTCTGAGGCACCGGTCACAACAACAACCACGAGTTAAACATGAAAAACTAGAGAAGCCATTTACACTGCGGATGTCCATGCTGCTCCCAGAGGATTGCATAGCTCTTATCTGTGTTGCCCTTTTGTGCTTTGAGGAGTAATAGGTTGCGTTCACGACATTCTGCAGTTTAAACTTGTATTGTTAAATTCAAGGCAATGGTGTTTTAGTATATTATCTTTTTTCATCTTTTTATTATTTTCTTTGTCTATGTTAGTAATTTCAAAGCTCTTTTGCACCTTCTCTGGTTGTTTAGAATGCAAAAGTCACGTAACTACAAGTTTCAATCCAGACAAAGCCAAAATCAAATTAGACCATGAGTTCGTAATTCACTGAATTTGATTTTTACTGCCTTAAAAAAGATTTGCCAATGGAACAATTATAAACAATGTGTTGTTTTGCAAAAAGTGGAGATGGACAAGCATTTTCTCATTTAAAATTACTGTACTTTAAATAATCATATCAATATATAGTTCTACTGGCAAAGTTCATTTTAAGATTTACTCGACTTTAGTCAAATTTACTCAAAGAAGAAATTTGTATTTATGTAACAATGACTTATTCAAGTTTGTTTGTTTTTTTGGTAAAAGCTGCAAATTTTTTAAATTTTCTATGTCATTGTTGCCCAAGTTATAAAACATTTTTTTTTCAGTTCATGCATGTTTGGGAACCTGTACAGACCAGTTATTCTATTACTAAATTAGTTGACAATTAATTAAATAATTGATTAGTTGCAATTATTTGAATAACTTGTTGCAGCCCTACTTTAAATGTGCAAAGTCCACAGATATGTTAATTTTGTATGTTGCACATCTACAGTAAATTTTGGAGGAAAAATTTTTTTTTTTTTTTTTTTTTTTTTACTGAGTTTAAAATATTAATGGGGGCCCTTGTGCAATCTTGCAATCAAGTTTGGAGAATTCAAACTGCAGCGGCACTGAGCTTGTTAAGTTTGATGATAATCATTTATATGGTGCTTATGCATTTTTTAGACGTTTGTGTTCTTTGGGCTTGCCCCTAGAGGGTATTTAACGTAATAAATGAAGTGTTTATTGGCCTTTGTCAGGTTTGAAACATACAGTTTATCTGTTTTTAGTGTAATACCAACAACACTTCTGTGTTGATGCACCATAAATAATTTAGTTATTTTCATTTTGTTGTTTTCTTTGCAGCTAGTTTTGAGATTTTTTTCAAATGCTTGGTCGCTTGTTGCTTTCTGGAAATCTGGCATCCCTAGTGAGTAGGCCTGTCAATAGAAATTTGTGGGCTCAGGGCAAGGGTGGCTCATATTGGCCCCTTACAATTTAAATTAATATGAAAAGAGTATCATTCTGGACCCTAAGACGCCGGGGCCCAGGACAAAAGACCTGCTTTCCCCCCGTGAGCACTTTTTAGAATCATTTCAAATGTGTTGCTTAGTACATTTTACATATTTACACATTTGTGTCGGCTATTTTGGGATGAAGCCGTTAAAAAAGGGGTTTGAACCACTACTATCTACTCTTACATCACGTGAACGCAACCTATTATCATAGTGAGGGGTTTTCTGTCAAGCACAAAATTCAGAAAATCCCAATCAAGTCCTTGTTTTGCTGCCTTGTCTTCTCGTCCATCTCGTCTGTTTTAGAACGAAAGTCGTCCCAAAGACACCAGACGTGAGCAGCTTAGCCCCATAGAGTCTCATCAGGTTTGTAACGTTTGTAAAAGAGTTTTGAAGAGAAATGCTTCATGCACAAATGTCCGTTTCTCTTGTGTGGATGTGCTTCTGTCGGAGGCTCTGTGTTCAGGACAGGCACTGGGTCACAGCAGCAGGATCCACTCAGATTCGTATGTGGAAGTTACTATGGACACAAGAGACAAAGAAGTGTATTACATATTTGCTTTCAACCATTTTAACTTGGTTTGATAATAGACTTAAACATTTATCTGAACAAAAGCTGATGTGGAACATTTCTCATTCACACAGGCTCTTTCCTTACAGAACTTACAGCCATCATCCAGAAGCACACCATTTCACTGAATTTAGATTGTTCCTCCAACTACTACAGACCTGTTCACAAGTCTTTGGCCATACGATTGAAAAACAATAACTTGTGAGCAGCTAAAATCAACTCTTAGTCATCTTCAGCAAAGTGGGAATATTTTCATAACTTTCTTTCTGCCTCACAGAAAGAAGGTTTCTCACTGTGTTTGGGTGGTTTCTTCCGGGCACCTCCGGGGTTCCCTGCCAACCAATAACAATGGTTGATGGTGGTCGAAGGTTGCTGTGATGCCCCAGAGCTGCTGCAATCACTGAGCGAGGGGGGTTTACTGTGTGGAGCAACTGACACACCTTGTATCTGAAGTGAAATGAAATTAAGCGGAGGCACTTGACTATACTGTAGTGTAGGTTATGTCAGTCTTGCTATGGTTTTATCATTTGTTTCAAACATTAATCTGAATAACTGCTTAGGTCCATCCAGTCACACAGCTCTCACAGTTTCTCCAACACTTTTAATCTAAGAATTCAAAAAACAATTTATGAACAGCCCAAGTCAAACAGAAGATGGACATCCAACAGATATTGGTACAAGTCAGGGGTGTCCTAACTTTTTTCCTCGCCGGGCCAAAATGTACTATGTTGAAGCATGTCTAGGGCCAAACTTACTTTAGTTTTGCATTTAAAAAAATGTTTGAGGAGAGACGATGATTAAATTGTCTTGTATCAACATGTTTTAGGAGATTATACATAATTTGGTTTAATTTCACAGTCTTTTCAACATAACATTAAACCATATAGTTGAACAAACTTTAACACCCTCTCCACAGGCCAAATTAGATCCCTGAGTGGGCTAAGTTTGCCTCCCAGTCTCGCCCCACCACTGGTCGAGACTGAATTGGAAAAAACATTACCATTAGTATATATCTTCAGTGTGATGTTTTGAATGCTTAAGGTTAATTTTGTGTGAGCTGCAATTTAGAACAGAAAGGTGTTTAAGCCATTGAAAAAAGAACATTTGACTGTATTTCATTCAGTAAATACAAACATATTGAGCTCTGTCTACTCAGCCTTCCTGTTGTCTGAGACGCAACGATAAAATCAATGTTTTACTCACTTCTGAACCTGACACTACAATTCTCCCTTTGCTTCAGTTTTATATTTCTAACTCGTCCTGATGTGACTCATCATTTTACTGGCAGCAACACACACTTTACCAAAACCACCTCTGCTTCCTTTCTCTCTCTCTCTCTCTCTCTCTCTCTCTCTCTCTCTCTCTCTCCTTCTGTTCTCCACTGATTCACCACTGCTCTCTCTTTATCTACTTATCTACTCCACCCATTTCTCTCTTCCCTCTCTCCCTCTTTCTCTTGCGCCCACTGCTCTCTCTCTCTGCCTCATTCTCTCTCTCTCTCCTCTTTCTCTTGCACTGTTTCACCACTACTTTTTCTCCTCCCTCTCTCTCTTTTATCCACTTTGCTGTCTCTCTCTTTATCCTTTCTCTCTCTGTCCTTTGCTCCTCTCTCTCTCTCTCTCTCTGACTCTCTCTCTAGCTCCATTTCTTCCACTATCTTTGACTCTGTTTCTCCCTTCCTCTCTCTCTTTCCTCTCTTTTTCCTCTCTCTCTTTCTCTCCTTCTGTTCTCCACTGATTCACCACTGCTCTCTCTCTTATCTACTTTGCTGTCTCTCTTCTCCACCCATTTCTCTCTTCCCTTTCTCCCTCTTTCTCTTGCGCCAACTGCTCTCTCTCTCCTCTTTTTTGCACTGTTTCCACCATTTCACCACAACTCTTTCTCCTCCTTCTCTCTCTTTTATCTGCTTTGCTGTCTCTCTCTTTATCCTTTCTCTCTCTGTCCTTTGCTCCTCTGTCTCACTCTTCCTCTGCTCCCTGTCTTTCTCCCTCTCCTTTACCCCTCCTCTCTCTTTCTCTTCTCTCTGACTCTCTCTCTAGCTCTGTGTTTTTTCCACTCTCTTTGACTCTGTTTCTCCCTCTCTCTCTTTTTTTTCTTCCCTCTCTCTTTTCTCTTTCTCTCTTCTTTCTCTCTCTCTGTTTCTCTCTCTCTCTCTTTCAGTTCATTTGTCCCTCTCTCTCTTCTTCTCGTAGAGGTACAGCTGGGCGATATATTGAATTTTTGATTTTATCGTGAATGTGGTTTTGAAGATATGAAAAAATTGAATTTCGAGTATATTGTTATAGTAATAAAAATGTTTTTCCCAAATTGCTGTTAAAAATAAATAAATAAATATTATAAAATAGCTATGTTTTGTAAACTTTAAAGGGGACCTATTATGTAAAAATTACTTTTCTGAGTTTTTAAAATGTTACATTAGTTTTCTGTCATCATTATTTTACCCAAAGTTGTATTTGAAATGGTTCATGCATGTTTGAGTAATCTTGTATTGTTTTACAGCTGATCCTCAGATGGTCAGAAAATCCCCGTCTTCACCTACCACCTATCCCCACCCACTTATCTGTATTTACTTTCGATTAGTCACAAATTCAGAGTAAATCATGTGGGGTTCAAAAGTGTCATGTAGCCGCTTAACAACAAAAAATATTAATATAAAGTCTGTGCTGCTAATGAAACTTACATTTTTACAACGAGGAGGCGGAGCTTATCAGATCTGCAGTTTTGAACAGGAAGTCAATAGACCTGCTTTTATTTCTAAGCTGTTTCAGGTCATTTTTGTGTTTTACAATGAACAAAATGTGAATTGTTAATCAGCATATGCCATAGTTTCATTCTAAATAAATAGAAAAATTACAATAGGTCACCTTTAAAATAACTATACAAAACCAATATTTTCATTTATTGTTTTTTTTTGCACCGTAGCAGAGTGGTTAGAGCTCTGGCTTCCCAATAAGGAGGTCGTGGGTTCGACTCCCGGGTCGGACCATATCAACATCTCACGATCTCTCTGGGTGGAGTTTGCATGTTCTCCCTGTGTCACCGTGGGTTTTCTCCGGGTACTCCGGTTTCCTCCCACCTCCAAAAAAACATGCATGTTTAGGTTAATTGGGCATCACTGTAAATTTCCCTTAGTGAGTGAATGAGAGAGTGAATGGTTGTCTGTCTAACTCTGCGGCAAGTTGGCCACTGTCCAGGGTTTTCCCCGCCTAAGGCCCAAAGTCACTGGGATAGGCTCCAGTCACCCGCGACCCCCAACGGGATTAAGCGGTAGAAAATGAAAAAAAAAAAATGAATGAATGTTTTTGTTGTTTTTTTGAAGTCATTTAGTCAATAACTCAGCAGTGTTCAAAATATGTTTTTTGTTTGTTTGTTTAAGATAAGAAGGATTTGAAAGCACGCTGCAACTTTATTACATCTTTTTAACATTTACAAATCTCATTTACTTGCATATTCTTATTTAGCAAGAATATTTGGTCAAATCATCGAGGTATTCGTAGTTTTGAAAAGGGGCTTGTTCTTTTTTCGTCGACTAATCCATCAGTATTGTGTCTTAGGTCCAATACATACAGTAGTATATTTACATACATAAATAGTTAAACATATCATTGGTTCTACTTGGACCTGTGCCTCCTTCAGGTTGTGGAAACATTACAGTGCCGTGTAGTGAATTTGATGAATGGGCAGAGTAAAAAGAGTCAGATGGCACGCCTGGCTCCGGGTTTATCAGCGCAGGAGCAGCTTCAGTAAAAACACAAACGAGAGAAGAGGACGGCTGCGAATCCATGTAGACGTAATGAAAGGCACTATATCACCGAGAAACAAGAGGATTTGGACAGAGAAATGTGCAGAACTGAACGTGACTGAAAGAAAAAAAGAGGCCGCCGCCGCTCACATGCTGCAGTGTCCATGACCAAAAACTACACATTTGACTCTTTAAAGTGGAACTAAGCACTAAGTTAAGGCTCACTAGGTCTCAAACTTACTTAAAGTGCTCATTGCATTGTGTAGCTGCCGTCAAAGCAACTCTCATAGTTTAAGTTCATTGTTATAATATTAAGAGAAAAATACATTTGATATAGTTTAAAATAGTTACAATAAGTTTTATTTTCTGTAATTCATATTTGTTCACTTAAGACTAGTAGCTAGGAACTAACCCAAAAAGGGGGGAACCTTTATTTTTGTTCCGCTTGGAATTCTTGTTGCTAAGGGGAATTTAATTTACCGGTGCACACCTCTCTACGAGGCTCGGATGAGAGCACGAGGGGCTTCGTCTGCAAATGGTGACAAGACGACCAAGTTTCAAGTTTCTTGAAGAAAAGCTGTGAAAAGTGGTCTTTATTCCCTTTTGAGTCTGAAGGTGGCCAATGAGGTATATTTACGTTGATATTTTGGTAATTATTGTAATGTTTCATGAGCACACTGCGTGAATGTCTAATTAAGTAGTGAATGTGAGTTATGTAGTGAATGTGTGCCTTATTTATTTGATTTGTTGGTATATTTTAAGTAAGACTTTATTTAGGAGAGTTAAGTTTATTTTTTGTGTCTTCAGTTCTGACGGCATGTATCGGCATGTTATGGAGAATGTAAAGACCCGTTGAAGACTCATCCTGTCGAATAAATGTCTGTGGAAAGATTTGAGCCTTGATTAAACTCAGAGGGAGTAACACATTGCCATTTCTAGTTTATATGTAACAAAATTCAGAGGTGGGACCAAGTTACTGTGTTGAAAGTTTCAAGTTTTTGACCTCAAGTCCAAGATTTTAGTTTCTAGTAGGGATGGGACGATTCACTTAAGTTACAGTTCGATTCAGTTTTTAATTTTGTAGCCACGATTTCGATTTTGTTAATTAATCTATATTCACTTTTTTTTGTTTTTATCTTAAGACACAAAATAAACCATAATACATGACATTTAAAACAAAGCCACTGTTGTTAGAGCTTAGAACTAGTGTTTTTGTCAACATTCAAAACGTATAGTAACATTTAGTGTCCATATTTAGAGGTCCGGCCACTCATCAGTTGTTAACTCAACATAATAAAGCACATTCAGTCAGGTCTTGCACAAGTTCACACTTTGTTTCTTCAAACATTGTGACTATTTTTATATTATTATATTATACACATATTATTGTGTGTATTATACAAATACAGAGTGTGTGTTTAAAGTGCCCATGACAGGTTGAACTTCTCATTTCACAAAGACAGAGTTAATATCAATATATTTAACGTTTTACTCAACATTTTTCAAATTTCATTCCAGTTTGGCCATTTTTTAGCGTTAAAAATGTACTTCCTGTTCACAAATAATGACATCACATTAGGTAGTTGCCTAGCAACCATTTAATAAAATTAGGCCCAAACTCTTCAAATGTAACTTTTTTTTTTACTTGAGCCATAAAAATATTCTACCATTCACTTTTTTGTTAAATGTGTGTTTACAGGACCATCACAATCTGTTTCTTGTGAGAAAATTGACATTTTTCTTGTCTCCCTAGTGTGATGTCATCAGTTTAGAACTCTGCTCTACTTCCTGGTATTTTCAACATATTTTCACATTTTTGTGAACATCTGTTAATGATTTAATGAATGATTTAATCACAAGCTTGTTCTTTATTAACGTAAAACTATCATTTATAATTACAACAGGTATTAATCTAACAAACTAAATCAAAATTTGAAAAACGTTCAAACCTGTCATACGCACTTTAAGTCAGTGGAACATGCAGGAATCAATCAAAATACAAATTTGGGTAAACTAATGTTGAGAAAACATTGTAGTAACAGGGTTAAAAACTTAGAAAGGAAACTGATAGATTCTGGTCTTTCGATTCGATTGCTGCATACTTCGATCAATTTTTGAAGTTTTTGATAGATTTTCTATCACTAGTGTCTAGTCTTTATTGCAAATTGACAAATACAATTTGAATTTCTACAATTTAATTAATAAAAAAAATAAATAAACAAAACATTTTAAATTACCCTGGGTCACACCAGATGGATCTGTGTTGATCTCAGATTTGAGTTCTTCCACATTATCCATCTGGAACTTTACTCGCTGAAAGCGTTTGGGGAAAGGTGGGATGTTTAGTGAAATACATGGAGCTGATTGGGTGAGCGGTCGACCTTATTTGTGCTAAACCAATCACAGCAACGAATCGTAATGGTGCATCCAATGTGTGTGTGAGACAGAACAAGTGTGGACACCTCTGCTCTTCTTTCAAAAACTAAATACTCTGATTTCTGCTAAAACAGAATCAATTGGCTTGTGCACAGAATTCATTTGGCTTGTTTATGTTCAAAATACCAAACTTCTGTACTTACGAGCATTTCCTGTTAAGTTAATTTCTACACTCAGAAGATCAGACAGTGAACAGTGAGTTGTGGTGAATGTTACAGAAAACACGTTAAACACTTTACAAATCAAAAGAACACTTGAACATAGGAAACTTGTGTGTTTAAAAAGAGACGTGTTTGTGTCTAAATGCTAATGCTAACAGGAAATGCTCATGAGCACAGACGCTAGCTATTTTGACATGGTGGGGCAAGTTTGCCTGTCAACCAAACTCGTTATGTTCCTGATGTAACTCATGGTCCAGTAAACAGTGAAGGATAAGGTTAAGGTTAAGGTTAAGGTACACTTTATTGTCCCCGTAGATTCCGTAGGATTCCAGCTCCGAGCAGGAAAAGTGACAAACCGTTGCTGGAAAATCCTCCGTGCAGACTTTACATTTTCACCTGTGCTCTAAAAACCCATCCTGCATAAAGCGTCTGTGAGTTACCTGAGAAAGTCTGGGGCTTTGGAGATCATGTTTTCGAAGTCGCTGAAGGAGAGTTTGGTGTCTCCGTCCAGGTCGGCCTCTTCCATGACTTTATCACAAACCAGAGACACCTCCTCCGCGCTCAGCTCTCCTTTGGTCAGCTTCACCAGGGTCTGACGCAGGTCCTCTTTACAGATGAAGTTATCACGGTTATAGTCTGGAACAAGAGAGGAGAAAGGCACCATGAGAGGGGCCAGAACTATCACAGACGTCACAGTTCTTTATTTGACTTGCCTTGTTGATAAAAGGCGGAACTCTGACTAAATGTGTAAGTATAGACTAAACACAAACTTCCAATAACACCTTCTGCCTCACCACTGAAATCCAAAGGTAGCAAAAGAACTGAAGTTCACTATTTAAGTACAATTACTTGTCTGAAAAATGACTCTGGTAAAAGTGAAAGTCTTGCTGAAGCAACTTAACTTGAGTACGAGTCGAGTACAAAAGTACAAAAGTTAGCATGTGCAAATTTACTTAAAGTGAATGATGTGAGTTTTGTGTCGGAGCAGTCCTGGTCCTGACGTGAGATTTGCAGCAGAGGGAGCTGTACAGCACCAAGTCTTTGCTTACTTGCACGTCAAGTTTTTTTTTATATACACGTACACTTTGCAAAACGTACGTATGAAACCTGTCCTTTAGTCTACACAAGCACGTGAGCCTATATGTGAGTATTTTTTTAAAATGAAAATCGAAAATGAAAAACACAGGCACGAGTTTTGAACCAGCGCATCGTTGAACTAGTGGGGGCACAACGCGCCACTCACTCAACAAGCTGAGTCAAATGACGGCTGATGTCATTACACAGCGGGTGATGGCTTTCCAACTCTCCACAGCAGCGATGTCAGAGGGAGGAGTTTATTTATTCCATCTGGGCGGCTCGTCTGCCGCGTCAATACACTGTGACTGTGTCTGACAGTGAAAAAATCTTGATTCTGAGTTTAGTTTCTCTTTAAGTAATAGAGTAAAAAGTAAAATTATAAAGTTGGTGTTAGGTGAATCATAGTGTAAAATCAACTTTACAATGAGACATATGTGTAAATGTTTATTTAATCATGTGGCAAATGAAGAATTGTTAGAAATTAAAAAAGTTTTGGGGATTTTTATGTTGTTTAACGGGAAAACAGTCACAATACACGTGACATCACTGCAGGTCTGTATCGCTTTTAAGAGGGAAAAACTGTTGCTGGACTTAAAAGTAACTAACTTGATTTTAATTTGTAGGAAGTAGAAATTACAGTTATTTCGTGAAAATTTTTTAAAGTAAAAAGTTGCCAGAGTTTTTAATACTAAAGTAAAGTACAGATACGCAAAGAAACTACTTAAATACAGTACTTGAGTAAAAATACTTAGTTACTTGCCATCTCTGTTGAAATCATAAATGTACAGGTTGAGCGTTGAATTAAAATGTTCATTTGGATGTTAAGTTGTCTTTACTGTAAACCTGAAACTTAGTGATGTTTATTGCATATTGCTGTATGAATGAGATCCAGGTATATTTCAAACTGATTACATTTTTCATTGTGCCGTCTGAGTCCAACCCCAGAACCGGTTAAAGTAGATGGAAATGTACCAGTAATACATTTGCTTGGTGTAGAAATTGTGATGCACAGATATTCTGGATTGTCATCAGAACAAACGCATTGATCTTTTATGTGTAAAACCTGGTAGCTTTACAAAATCCCTGCACAGCTGGTTCTTACCATAGATCTTGAAAGCGTAGATGGTCTTGAGCGCTCTGGGAGAAGCTTCACACAAAACAGAAAACATGTCCACAAAGTCGTTAAAGCTCTGGTTTCCATCTCCATCCTCTGAGAAAGTCTCCACGATTCTGTCTCGAAAAGGGTTTTCCTGAACACAAACAAACAACACATTTACACAGTTGGTGCATCTTCTGCTGGACCTCTTGAAAAACATGTTTGGACCTAAACCTGTTCCTAATGAGAAAGCTGATGAAACTTGCATATGAACAATAATACTGTGTAATAATAGGCCTGCGATGAATTTAATATGCTTGTATTAAATGACATTTTCAAAAGTTAGTCTGAAAGTATAAATTGGTAAATTGTCTTTGTGAACATGGGGGCTTATTGAAATAATAGTAAGCAGATCTAAGAATGTGTTGTTTTGATAACCTGGCCAGCCAGTTGGTTTATCTCGCAATATTTGTGAATTCACAAACACGAAATAAACCATCTGGCCTTCCAGCCGCCCGATTGGTTTGGGAGTCTGAACCAGCGGTGTTTCGTTAAGACGGCTGTTAGCGCCTCGGTGCTAACCCTACCCTACATTCAAGCTAAACAAAGATGGTGACTCTCGTGGATGTACGTGTTTCTGCTGCTCTTGTTTTAGCAGAAATACAGAGTAATTTCTTTTTGAACGAAGAGCCGTATGTGTGACACGTACTTGTAAGGTAGGTCCCACACCCAATCAGCTCGAAGTATTTCACTAAACGCCCCGACTTTTCTCGAACGCTTTCAGCGAGTCAAGTCCCAGATGGATATAGTGAGAACTCAGATAGGAGTTCAACACATATCCATCTGGCGTGAACCAGATTATTGTTTTGATGGTAATTGCACAAATACCACCACATAGGGCTGCTCAATTATGGTGAAAATAATCATCACGATTATTTAAATCATAATTGAAATCACAATAATTCAAACTATTATTTTTATTTGCTTGGAGTGACTGCAACGCGTTAGTGCTCTTTAAATATAAAGTGCAAAGAGTTAAAATGAAATATGTGACAGATCTCACCTAAATAAACCGTTGTAAATGTATTCTACAATTGTAAAGAAACCACCTATTTTCCTACATTAAGGAAATAACTGAGTGTTTATGAACAGACCTATAAGTTCCATCCAATAATCACAATTATGCGATTACACAATTTTTGCAAACGATTACAGCAGTAATCATAATTTAAATTGATTTTCGATTAATTGCACAGCATTACCACAAGGTGCTTTCAATATGTTTGGAATGAGAAGGTATATAAAACTGTCTGGATGATCGGTGTATTAGTTCTCCTTTACTTTTGTGATAAAAACATGTACAAAAGAGCAGATTTTATGAATAGGGCAAAAGGATGTTTACCTTGAGCTCAGGCATAGTGACGATGAGCGCCAGCGGCACTCGGATGTCTGGGCTGTTTGTGTAATCCAGAGGGACTAAATGTGGAGCCAGCTCTCGATATCGGCCGTGTAACCTGCAACACAAACATTACAGGATCAGGATAAGTCAACGACATAGGTAGCATTAAAACAATGAATCAAAAGCTAAACCAAATCACATTGTGCCATGGTAATGTTATCGATGCAACTGCTAATCTAATCATCTTTAGTGTCAGTATTTTCACATATGTGTATCTTCTTGTTTCAGAAGTAGATTAGATTAGAGTCTGGTTTTATTTCGATTCTCAAACCTAACGCAGATTTTGGGTTCAGGGATACACATTTTGTAAAAATATCTAATTGCAAATTTACAGACAAGTACTGCCATGTTTTAAAATCAGATTCTGTTTAGAGTTTGTACTCTAAACATTTCCAGGAGAATTGACAAAAAGTCTGTAAAACCAAAAGCCAAAGAACTGTCAACGTACGCATACGTGTGGACTTGCAGGTCATGACTAGGACTTGAGTCACTATTTTGATGACTTGAGACTTGACTTGGAGCTCTGTGAATTGAGAAGCAGTCCACCGGGACCAAATCAAAACTCTTTGTAATTTTATATAATTTTCAGAGTCTACATGATCTTATTGTGCTGTGCTTATTGCAAACTGTGTCTGGTACAGGTCACTGCTCTGAGGTCGTGAACTCCTGGTGACGTTTAGCAGAGCGTGGTCTTGTGGTCTTGGTTTCCAAAACAAAACTGACTCCAAGATAAGACCGAGTCCAAGACAAGACCAAGCCTAAATGTGCTCGAGTCCAAGACTAGACCTAGACTTTAAAAAAACCAAGACCGGTCTTGAGTACTACTACACTAGTATTCGGTGAATTAAGACTCGACTTGGACTTGAATTGAATTGCACTGAATTTGAACTTGGTTTGGACTTGCCGCAGACTTGAAACTTACGCCAGCTGCACACTACAGGAGTTTTGGCCCAATTTTAGGCCTGATGTTCCCCTCTACGAATTCAGGAAGTGTTTCTTGTCAGAGATTTTTTGTCGTTTCTCTCTTTATGTCTGTGCATCACTGTGACTATTTGTCAGGATGCATCATCGTGAGGTTCACATGCTGCATGTGCACATAAAATAGCATTTTATTGTTATATTTTGTAACCGCGCACATGAAAGAACAAGACCCCGAGATACTTGAACTCCTCCTTCTCCAATGACCGAAAGGACAAGATCGCGGATACAAGCGGTCGAAATGAGTTTCCTCCGCAGGGTGGCTGGGCGCTCCCTTAGAGATAGGGTGAGAAGCTCAGTCACACAGGAGGAACTGAAAGTAGAGCCGCTGCTCCTCCACATCAAGAGGGGCCAGCTGAGGTGGCTCGGGCATCTGTTTCGGATGCCTCCTGGACGCATCCCTGGTGAGGTGTTCCGGGCATGTCCCACTGGGAGGAGGCCAAGGGGAAGACCCAGGACACGCTGGAGGGACTATGTCTCTCGACTGTCCTGATAACGCCTCGGGATAATCCCGGAAGAGCTGGAGGAGGTGTGTATGGACAGGGAAGTCTGGGCGTCCTTGCTCAGGCTGCTGCCCCCGCGACTCGACCCCGGATAAAGCGGAAGAAAATGGATGGATGGATGGCACATGAAAGAAAACTCTCTGCGCTCGATCACGTGACACACACACACTGTTCTACGCTCACTGCTCAACAAGTCTGTGTCGTCTCTGTCTGACAGTGGCATCATGTGGCAGAAGAACAAAGAATTGTTGTGAATGTCCTTATGTCTGTGACCTGTTCTTTTTTTTTGGCGGGCAAAAGATCCTAAACTCCTCTAGTGTGCAGCCAGCTTTACCTAAGACTTGCAAAACAGTGACTTGGTCCTTCCTCAGTAAATTAATATGATCTTATCTACAATTGTATCGATCTATACAATCTTGTCTGTTTATATACAATCAAACAATCTTGTATACAATCAAACAATCTTAACTACAATTGTATAGATAAGATCTATACAATTGTGCATTTTAAAAGATCTTGGACTTTAGAGCTGCTAGATAAGATCTTGCAGCCAATGAAAGTTCATGAATGAAAACAAAACAAAGGAATTTATAAACTAAAACTTGGAAATCCAAAAAGACTCACAATCCTTCATCCCTGCCTCTCATATTGACCACTTCCACACGAGACATTTGCTACAAGCCTAAATCGTCCATTAGGCTCATTGGAGAGCGGCATGCAGCGGTGTGGAAGCATTCACTAATCGACTCAAACAAGCCCAAGCCAAAAGAGTGGAAGAAACACAGGGCTGATTTACACTGGGAAACGTACGAATCACCTGAACCAGCAGCAGCGAGCCGGGCCAAATGTTCATTATCGAAGCATAAGCGTAAATAATGCTCATAAATCTGCAGACTTCATAGAGAAAACCGCGACCTACTGTAGTTCTGCAGCTAAACAAATGGGGCCCCGAGCTCAGAGGAGGAGGTTTACAGCGGTTTAATTGGACCCGGAGACGTTTTAGGTCATAATTCAATGAAACAGGAGGTACAGTGAGAGGGTAATGAGTGTAAAACAGGAAAAACAATGGTTATCAACACAGAGGAAGTACAGTCTGAGTGGTCACTGTATTGAAGAAACACTGGAGGCCAAGGAAATGATGTGATGGAAGTGTGAAGGAGACGTATTACAGTTTACAAAAATCAACATTTATCCTTGTACCAATACTGTTTCCTCGACCTTGATTGTTTTGCTGATGGACAAAAGAGACATGTAAAAACTCTTATTGTTGTAACACAAGAGCTTAATGAGGAACTGTGTCTTTTCTTGTTGGCAAACTGATAAATAAGTGGTTAAAGATATTGTAATGTTGCATGCACAGCTGTAACAATGATTTATGCTGTATTAAGGCTTTAAATCTGTGAATCGTGAAATTGAACCATCAGTGTGTGAGATAAAACAAAATCTCAGAAATTAGGGAACCAACACTTGTGAGTTTCCGAAATGAAATTTTGACTCGCAGCATTCAAATACGACTTTCCAGTTCCCAGTTATCGAGAGCACATGAATGAAGCAAAAGCCCCACTTCACGAGCTTGGGTAGATGTGGCCAAGTAATGATACTCAAGAAATTATTTGTTGGATTAGTCGTCATGTCTGCGACTCTGTTACGATACTTTGTCAGATCATAAGGGTGACGGGTCCAACATACAGAACGAAGAACAATTTCAACAAATTTTCCATAATGTCATTACAACATTTAGAAAACTGGACACCCAAAAGCTGGATGTACACTAACTGTGAGGCGGGTTCGGTTCGGGACACGTGTGTGTTTCTTGCGAAGTGCATGTACACCAGATGCTGTCAACTGCGGTCCGGTTTTGTCCAAAGCCACAAGAATTCACGTAAATAATGAACTGAAAGCTGCACCAAACTCGCAGTGAAAGTTTGGTGTGAGTTTGGTGCAGGCAGAACTTAGAAAGTGCTTAAAACCAATCTGCCCATGTACACGAACCTCCGAGGAAGCAGAAGCCGCATAGGTCTGCAGAAAGAATCCGCATTAAGTCTGTTTTTTCCGGAGACCGTGGTCTGGTGCAGCTTTCAATTCATTATCTGTGTGGCTTTGGACGACACCGAACTGTTGTTGACAGCATCTGGTGTAACAGGCACTTTGCAAGAAGCTCGCATGTGTCCCGAACGAAACCCACATCGCAGTCTGTGTACATCCAGCGTTAGAAGCAAAAACTTATATTAGAGGTCCAATATTGTAATGCAGATACAGTAGATGAGAGATTTTAATACTTGTCTTTTTCCATTTTCTTTTTGCCTTGTTCTTATTTTGCTATTGAAACGACCAAGTGACTCCTAAATGCAACAACCAACCAACACAAATTGTGCAAACTTTCATGTCGTTACATAATGAGTCAGTAGGCGGCACGGTGGCTGAGCGGTTAGCGCTCTTGCCTCACAGCAAGAAGGTCGCGGGTTCGATTCCCGCACGGGCCGGGCCTTTCTGTGTGGAGTTTGCATGTTCCTCCCCGTGTCTGGGTGGGTTTTCTCCGGGCACTCCGGTTTCCCCCACCAACCAATAACATGCACGTTAGGGTAATATCCTCCAGCTACGGTAGTCCTGACCAAGCCTAGCAAC
This sequence comes from Mugilogobius chulae, assembly GCA_038363315.1. Classification (NCBI taxonomy): domain Eukaryota; kingdom Metazoa; phylum Chordata; class Actinopteri; order Gobiiformes; family Gobiidae; genus Mugilogobius; species Mugilogobius chulae. Next base: position 22,117,279 of record CM076401.1, on the reverse strand, counting down.
AACATCTGGAGATGGGTCCCCGAGCGCTGCACTGTGGCGATCACTGCTCCTGAGGAGATGCCCCAGAGGCATTGAAGGATGGGTCAAATGCAGAGGACAAATTTCCCTACGGGGACAATAAAGTGTACCTTAACTTAAACAGCAGATTCAATTAATCTGTTCTCCTGTGGCCTTTACAAATGAGTTTAAAACACACACTTTGTTTATCTGCATAAATGAAGGTTTTGTTTTATTTATAAATCATAATATTGTAATACAGAGATCATGTGACACTTTTCCACAGTTTGTGCTGAACTCTGCATGTCTGTGGTGTCTCTGTCTTTCAGGACATGTTGAGAGATAAACCATCGTTATGAAATGTCCTTATGTCTGTGGTTTTAAACTTTTTAGTGTGCAGCCGGCTTAACCATGTACTAAGGCTCATTTGGTCAAAAAGTCAGCCTTTCGGTTAAACATTTAAGATTCAGGAAGGTCGTATAATTTTTCAACAATAAATCCAAGTAGGTTAAAGTTTGTCTTTGCTACGTTAAACTAGAAGTGCTACTACTAACAGGAAGTCTATGGTCGCGCTTATATTACTAAGCCGTATTCAACCAAAATTGTGGTTTAAGGTGAAGAAATGTGAAGAAAGTACCAAAGTAGTCAGCTGTGTGTTTCCAAGTACTTCTTTAAAGATGACTTAACTCATGACTCCTTTGTAAACTAGTTCAGAGAGAGAACAATGAGGTCTGTCTGTATTTACCACATGAAAGGACACGGAAACCTTTCCTTCATCATGTGGTCCGTCACACACTACGACTTGTCAAAAGAATCGAAAACCAGACTCTAATCTAATCTACTTTACTTTTAAAACAAAATACACCCACATACTGATACTAAAGATGATTAGATTAGCAATGACATTAATCACAATATAATGCCACAATGTGATTTGGTTTAGCTTTTGATTAGTTGTTTTGTTGACTTATCCTCATCCTTCTCGCCCTGTCCGCAGTTCCCCAGTTCTCCTGCGCAGTGTGCATGTTCTCGTCTCCGTGTCTGCGTCTCTGGGTGTGCCCGTTTCAGCTAACTTAAAAACATGTCCAGTAGCTCTTCCCCTCTCCAGGACTACAGACGGCAAGCACGTCTGCAAATGTGCTTAAAGCCCATATGATTTTTGTAATTTTGACTTAGTTTGGTCTGATAGGCTTTGAAGTAAATATTGATCATAGTTTTACTGCAGCAAAGTCGCAATTTATGAAGAAATTGACAACTAAAAGTAGAAAAATACAGGAAGTTGTTGGGGTTCTAAAACAGAATTCCTCCACATGTCGTCAAAAAAGCAAAGAAAATTTACTCACAACTGACACAGCTTTCATGTCTAAATAAATAATCTCTAAATAAGTCTAAATAATAATTTAACGCAGGTAAAGTGTGATAAGTTATAATAATTTGTCTCATTGTCACTCCTGTGTTATTTATGTTGATTTTGGCTCAGATTTACAATGTGGTTGCTAGGTAACAGTTGTGGATCCCCCACATGTGTCATATTTACTGGACAAAAGACAAACATGAACTTCACCAAAACAACTAAAAACAAACTAAATGTTTAGTGAAATCTTAACCATAATCATGTTTACTATTTTTTACTAAAAATGCAGTCTATACCAGGGGTGGGCAATTATTTTTCCCCGAGGGCCAGATTCAACTGGTAAAGGGCCGAAATTTGGTCATTGGTGCAACAAATTATCGTTATTGTAAGTAATTTTTTGTAAAATAGGCTTTTTCTTTTATTATTTTGACAATTTATTTTTTATAAATATTAGGACATCAAGCAAAAACACATCCTCCACAGCTAAATCAATAAAAAAAAAAGAATTCAAAGAGAGACCGCAGTCCCCCGGGCCGCAGTTAAACTGTCATATGCATTTCAACTTTTGATTAATTGTTTTAGCGCCACTTGTTTGTTGACTTTGTTTGTATCTCCTCCCAGGTGGGCCCTGGCTCATGGACCCTGGAGGTCTGGTCTAGGTCTTATGTCTTTTCTGGGCCTGACTCATGTCCTGACTCCTGTGGCTGTGTGTGTGCAGAGCATTATCCACAGTGCATAATGCTCTGCTCTTAATGCAGACAGATGACAGCTCCTCTGATGGTGCTTCCTCAACTGGTCCATCTATATGCTGTAGTATTTAATTTAGTGCTGGCTTTAGTGCTGCTTGTGTATGAAAAGTGCTATACAAATAAAATTATTATTATTATTATTATTATTATTATTATTATAAGCTTTTGTCACAATACAACAAGTAAGCAACATGATACTTGCATCCCGATGCAAAGTATTCATTTTCTACCGCCTCTTCCCGTTAGGGGTCACGGGTGACTGGAGCCTATCCCAGTGACTTTGGGCCTTAGGCGAGGGAACATCCTGGACAGTCATCACAGAGTTAGACAGACAACCATTCACTCTCTCATTCACTCACAAGAGAAATTTACAGTGATGCCCAATGAACCTAAACATGCATGTTTTTTGGAGGTGGGAGGAAACCGGAGTAGGATGTTGATATGGTCCGACCCGGGAGTCGAACCCACCACCTCCTTGTTGGGAAGCCAGAGCTCTAACCACTCTGCTACCGTGCACCCCAAAAATGTTTGAAAATATTGCAACACTGCAACAATATTGAGATTCAACGTTAAAAAGTATTTAACTGAAAAAAATTAAGATTTGGTGTTACTGACAATAATATTGACATGTATGAACACCAGATTTGACTGTAAATAACAATAAAGTACATGAAAGTTTATTTAAGTTCAAATATGGGCAGAAAGACATCAAAGCAAGGGCTTACGTTTAGTCTAGGCAAATAGTCACGAAGCTTATTGGTCCAGGGAATGAATGGAGGTGAATGTATTCTGGTAAATTCAACATGTGTGTGTATTTGAGAAGAGGGAGTTTGTCTGAACAAGCGAGTTTTAAGCAAATAAAAGCGTAAAAGCTCATGTTTGCGTTTGTATCGAGGTAAACAAGAGAACAAGGATTTCTGTGAACTGGATTGAACTGGACTCACCGGAGGATTTCTTTCCGGGTGAAGAAAGTGCAGTCCTGTAAAAACACAAAACATTTTAATACATCGTCTCTTCATTCAGCACAAATTAGAAACAATATCTGACAATCTTTAATAATCTCTCTTCAAAATGTATCACCAGAGCAACTAAATCAAAAGGATAGATTTCAGTCGATGGGTTTATTTTAACTGTCATTATATTTAATTAAAATTGCCCCACAAGAACAGAGCTAAACAGGAAGTGCATTTCCAAGCCAAGTGGGCGGGACAAAATAGGGTCAATATTTTAAATTCAAGATTTCAAGGACACTTATGACATAGGGCCTACATTAAGACAGATCTATTTATAAAGTGTTACGTCTCATTTTGTAATAGAGACTATTTGCATAAAATGTTCATTTTTTATATTTTGCAGCAAAATGTCTTTCAATATCTTACATTTTCTTTCTGTATTTTACCTTTTGGGGCATTTTTTTTTTAACAATTAATAGATCCTAAGACCTTTTTAGGGGCTTTTGTTTTTTTAACCCTGACTTTTTCCACCTAAATCCAAATAGAAAGTAGGAAGAGCAGTCTAGTTGGTGTTCCACAGAAAGTTTAAACCATAAAAAGTGTGGAACAACTCAAAAAAAGGTTTAACATCACTGACATAGGCCACCTTACAATAAATTATACTTTATGAGAAGCTCAAGCATAATTTTGAAGATATATTTTGGCATTTTTTTTGGAAGAAAAAGCAAGTAAATTATGTAAACCTGGGTCTTCTTACTTGTAGTTGCAAAGGCTTAAAATTGATTCCATTTAGCACTTTTGTAGGTTAATTAATTAGCCTATGATATACAAAACTGTTCACTAACTTGTTGTTGAACAGTTCCATACTAAAAGCTTTATTGTCAATGCATATTTCCAACATTCCTGCAAAATATTGAGAAAATAATACTAATATATTCTGTTAAACTGGGATTATGTAACCAAATGTGACTCTAATTGCCATCAAATCACTAAAATACTTCAGCTAACCTCGATGCACAACTATTAAAGCTTATTTAAGTGTAAGATAACTTAAATTTAGCCTTATATAATTTAAAATAATCGCTGTGGCTGCACCTGAAACGCCTCCAGCTGCTCGTCGGTGAAGGTTGTCTGCTTGTTGCCCATCCTGGTCGACTGGCCCCGGCTCCGGGCAGATGCATCACACTGGAAGTTCCGCGGAAAAGCACCAGCAGCAGCAACGACGAAATATCCGCATTAATCCGAGCGAAAAGGCGTCCAGCTTGGGTTTAATGTTCGCATCGTGGAGGATTTGGTTTTTTTTTAGTCCAAAGCAGCAGCAGCAGCGCAGGAGAGAAAAGGTGGTTCTCGTGCAGATGCGGAGGAGGAGGTGAAGAAGAAGAACAGCAGCGAGCGAGAGGCGTTCAGGGCCCGAGATGGAGAGTGGGGAAATGGAAATGTATCTAGGGCTGGCATATTTTTAGTGTGTTTAAACATGTATAGAAACGTATTAGTTGAGGTTTAAAAAGGAATAAAAACATAAAAAGGTTAATGAAAGTAGTACATCGATGTTTAAGTAAGTATTCTTTATTTTGTTGTGTCTTTTGACTGCTAAAATATGTTTTTACCAACGGAAAAACTTAAAATATCTAGTCTAGTCGTCTATTTATTTATATTATACTTATTTATTTATTTATTTATTTATTTTTTAATGTAGCCTATTAGCTTATATTTGTTTAGACATTTCTTTCAGTCATTGTAAAAATATGAAATGTCTATAAATGAGTTTAAAGTTCACAACTTAACTTTTTCATTTTGTTTTTAATAGGGTTGCTTTTGTACATTTGTATACAAATTTTTCATGAACGATGCTCAGTGTTTAAATTATATATTATTTTTCTTTAGACAACAATAACAATATTATTTTACAATATTGGGTAAATTATTTCTGATATTGCTATTGGAGAAATTGAGAAAGTAGTTTAATGGAGATTAACAGCTATGGGGATTTATGTAATGCCTGGTATTAGTATTATTTTTTTAATCAAGAAAACTACATTCAAAGTTTTTTTTCTTAATGTTCGTGAAGGTCTCATAAAGGTGATGTTGCGTGCTGTTCGTGTAGTTTCAAGTCACAAGAGGGAGACAAAGCTGATAATTTTACAATCATTTCAAGCGCATTTTATTTCCAAAGTTTAAACACTAAATAAAATACTGTATTTGATAAAAAAAAATGAAAGAAAGATTTTTTTATTTTTTTTTTTATTTTTTACATTTTCCTCCATGATTGTTCTACTAAAGACATATTTTAAAAACTCTCAGAACTCAATAGAGATGTTTGGTGTAAGTAGGATACTGACTGATAAGGTTTGACAAACTCTCAACATACTAATATAAAGCACAATTAATGAATGTATCGAAAGAAAGGCAGAAAGGTGGTTAACAGAAAATAAGTAACCGATCTGGCAACCAAGCGGCGTCATGGTTACGTCTATATTTCCTCATTGAGCGAGCCTCTACATCAAAGATCGTCTAACGTTATCGTAAACACTACTCAAACAGTGTGCACTTTTTACACGGCAATTTTGAACATTATTGAATAAACTTTTGATACAACGCAAGCAACGTAATTTAAATAAGAATAAAAGTAATCATTAATAGTCCTGAAATTGAGCTTTGAGTCTATTTTGGACTTTGACACGCCTCTTTAGAGTAAACGCTTGCTTTCACACACGATCTCTGTCCCGGCTCTCTTCATTAGCATCATGGCAAGCAACGCGTGGAGGTCAATGGTGAGAAAAATACTTTGTTTAAACTACTGCAAGTCTGTGTACTGAATTTAAAATAACTTAATTCAACACGGGTTTTGTTTTAGCAGCAGATCCAGTGTGTTTCCTCTCTTATTCCGTCTTATTTCTGTGATGCAGGCTGCCTTTAGCATTAGCTCCCGTGTTAGCCGTTGCTTGTGTCCTTCAGTAGGATGACAGCTCCAGCAAAGTTAACTTTTATATTGCGTTTTAAGCATACTGCACATATATACTTCACGTTTCTCTTGCGTATACATGTCACATATTTAGTTTAAACAATATGTGCTCAATTACAAGTCAGAAATTTTGCTTGGAGTTGATTTATTACTCTAAATTTCCTGGATTCTTATCTTATCAATTCATTTTTGGGTATCAGAAATGTTAAAATACTGCCATATGTTTCTTGGTTGTAATTTTATAAGGCTGCATTCTTACTGCAAACACTTCTATTTAGTTTTTATCAAATATTTGGATAGTGTGCTTTTGTATTTTTTTGTATTTGTAATAAAATGCTTCATATTGTGTTGAAACTAACAATTAATTCTATTGTGCACTAAGATTTATTATAATTATTCATGTATTTAAGACAGATAAAGGCTTACATTTACAAATGAATTATGTTATAGTATGTTTATAGTCTATATATTTATTTAAATCAACATAATAATTTTATTTTGTCACTTAGTTGTGTGATTATTCCAATTAGCTGCCGCATAAGCTCATAAAAACATTACGTAACATTAAAAAACAATATTACAAATTAAAATTACTACATTAATGTTTTATACTATGTTTAATATTTTAACAGTTGATTACTATCCTGAACCTAAAATATGCAAAAGTATTGATTTGTTTTCTATTTGGGTCAGTTTAGCTTTTTCTATTTGCTTCTTTAGAACGCAGAACAAACGTGTGATGGTATAGCCTTGTCTTGTCTTTACCTCATTTTTACTGCCTTGTGTTTGACCTTGTGTTGTGGCCTGCAGCTGTCCCAGGCCGTGGGGGCCGTCAGGAAACCCGCTCTGTCCACCTTCTCCAGAGGGGTGAGTCCAGTCTGGCTTTAACCTGACACCAACAATGAACTTTTCACAAAAACGCACCGGGGCTAAAGATAACTCACTTACCTCTGACAACAAGAAAGAACGAAGGAAAAAAATGCATGTGTGTGTTTCATAGCAGCTGGAAATTTTGTAAACATATGGACAGAGGACTGGGTGCTATGCCAAAAAATGTAAATACAGATTTTATTGGATACATCACAGTTTATCATAATTCATGTAAACGTAATATTTTTACAACTTGGTTACACCCACTTGTCAATCACTTAGTGCATTTGCTAGTTGACAAAAGGTGAATTGAGTGAGAACATTTGTTATTTTTTGTTTTGTAGAGAAAATGTATTAATCACAACATGACAATTTGACCTAAACATTTATACAAAACTGAAAGAGATACCTTGAGTTGTAACAATTATTTTCACGATAAAATGTGTTGGTCATACTGCAAGATAGGATGTCAAGATTATTAGGTTAATCGCTAATCATGATTATTCAAGCCTCAAAATAATCGCAAAAACAAAAGAATAATAATTGGGACAATTTTAGAAGCAAAATTAAAAGCCTTGATAGTTTATTCTATATAAACATGAGCAAGTTCCAGTTTAAAGGTGCACTGTGCAACTTTTTGGCCAAAATCAAACTTCAATACATGCATATTTTTGTCATTTAGATGCCTTTGTTATACTAAATGATTAGTAAAAATCTGAATTTTTACTTTGAGCATGCTTGCATGGCCACAAAATAGTTTATTCTTAGGCTTGGAGGAGCCCGTACACATTTGTTTCTGCAGGAAAGTGGTTCCTTTAGCTGATGTTTTTCATATTATGACATAAAATGTATTTATCTTGATTCAGAAAGTCCCAAAGTAGTTTTAGCTTTCTAATTCTACTGAATTGTGTAGATGACTTTTCACCTCCAGAAAGTTACACAGGCGAAGTAGTACTGTAATAAAAATATGGATTTATTTTTACTACAGTGACAAGTAAAGTTGTGATTTTGCCTTGTTTGTTTGCCACAGCAGGAGGGTAAGATATGAGAATTGGTTCAACCTCAACAAATGTATTTAATTTTTTTACTTAGAGAAATATTATCTATTTGGAAACATAAAATCATTGAATAATCTCTACTAAAGCAAAGGCATCTAAATGTTTCTGTCAACGTTTTTAAAATTCAGAACTTTGATTTCTCTAATCTGGTCAAAATCTTGAGGAAAAGTGACGTGTTACACAATGAGAATGCAAGAAAATTCAAAACGTCTCTGCTGTTTGGTCGTAACAAGCGTAATCGTGAATAATTGCAAAATCGTGATATTTGGTATCGTGATATGATATCGTGATTTGTGACATCCCTAACCACAAGTGAGTCAAACTAAAGTTAAGACCAAATGTATCAATAAACATGATTTATTTTTAAAGGCATTTGTTTGTCAGTCTAAAGAAGAGCCTTCCCACCTTATTTTATTTCCTAAAATCTGCCTAAATTGCCATCTTGTTGTTTGGGATGTTTTAGTCAAATGTGGAATGTTCAAAATCGTGTTAAAGAGTTCCTGTATTAGTTTAGTCGTCACTGCCTTCGTCTGCGCTGTAAATGTTTCTGCAAAGTCATTTTAATCCTGATGGTGTGCGAGCAAAGTCTAATCCCGTTCTTTTCTCCGCCGCAGATGCAGACGGTCACTCTGATTCCCGGAGATGGGATCGGGCCTGAGATTTCCACCGCTGTCATGAAGATCTTTGAGGCTGCTAAGGTAGAAAAGATTATGATTATGTTGTTAGATAACTAGCGTAAGACTTTCATTCCAAATCTGTGAAGTCTGCAAAGTCTGCAAAGTCTGACCTAACAAAACTGAATTCTATTGTGTAATATAGTCTTTGGTTCATATAATCTTTGGTTTCAATAATTAGGACAGTTGAGCTATTGACATTGTGACATTCAAAGCGAACAGGTTGACACAGCCTTAAATTCAATTCTGAACTTTTATATAAGATGTACAATTGACCTGATAACTTAATAGTAGTAGTAGACAAAATGTTTCATGTAGCCTTAATTTTTAGTACAGAAAAATGCTTATAAGTCATGTATTCTGTTTCTCCCAGTCAGTAGAGAAGATAAGCTTTGGTTACAGCTTCAAGGCACAAATACCTCTGTCCCATCTGAATAACTGTTTTGTATTAAACAGGCTCCAATCAAATGGGAGGAGAGGAACGTTACAGCCATAAAGGGTCCTGGAGGAAAATGGATGATTCCTCCTGATGCCAGAGACTCATGAATAAGAACAAGATGGACTGAAAGGTATTCTAATTTATTAGTAGTAGGACTACAGTATATTTACAAAAGAAAGTCATTTGTTTGTTGAGGGTTTCTCTTCTCATTCCAGATTAATAAAGTTTATGTAGCTCACTGAATTGAGTTTTTCCACATGTATCAATCTGAAAGCCATCAGGAGGGAAGAAGCTTTTAACAAACGTTGATCATGTCATATCAGCTGATTTCTCTGTCTTTAGGGCCCCTGAAAACCCCCATCGCGGCAGGACACCCCTCCATGAACCTGCTGCTGAGGAAAACCTTTGACCTCTATGCAAACGTTCGGCCGTGCGTCTCCATCGAGGGCTACAAGACTCCGTACACCGACGTGGACCTGGTCACGATCCGAGAGAACACAGAGGGAGAGTACAGCGGCATCGAGCACATTGTAAGAAACATTTATAAAACAACTGTTTGTAGTGTCAGGGAAACTAGAGATCCTGTTGTTAATACTGTGCATTTCTTTAAGTTCTGTTTTTCCTGGTCTTTGTTATTATTTGTAGATCGTAGACGGCGTTGTTCAGAGCATCAAGCTGATCACAGAAGAGGCCAGTCGTCGTATCGCAGAGTACGCCTTCGAGTACGCCCGCAACAACCAAAGAACCAGCGTCACAGCCGTGCACAAAGCCAATATCATGTGAGTCAATGCAAATAGAAATGTTCCCTACTTGTGTAATAATTTTGGTTGTCTTATCAGCTGATTTTTATCTACTCAAAAAGATTATCAAGTTCTAGTGAGTGAATGGTCTTTGCAATCATAAGGTGATTTTCTAATACTGCGTTCAGACCAGACAGCGTTGAATTGTCTTATTTCATGCACTGAAATTTTTTTGACACAGAATATTTTCGAAGCGGATGCCCCAACAGGCACAGTAAACGCCCCAACAAGGGAGACCACAAAAACACTTTTTAACGCCCAACGTGCTTCGCTCCGTTTTTGCTTTTGGCAAAAGGCTTTGTTTTACACGTAGGCACGTTTAGAGGGAGAGATAGAGGAGGAGGTAGAGACTTTTTGCATTTATAAAACGTAGTTAAATTACCAGATTTTCACACAATTTCTCCTCCTTCAGACAATGATCTTTTAAGCTTGTCTCTGAACTCCTCCAATGTTACGTCGATACAGCAGTGTTTAAACACTGCAATAAGCTTTTTTAAAAGATCCATGTGACCTTGTTGTCGGCTTTATCATGTCCTGTATTGTTGTTTTGCCGTGTCAGGGTTGCCAGATTTTCAGAGAGCAGCAAGCGCCCAAGCTTTTGAAAGAGCCCCAAACCAAGCGACCTTTCGATGAAAAAAGTTATTAATAGACAGACAAGTAAACAGTCCTTCTTCTCTCTTGATGTGTGAGCAGAGCAGCATATTACTACATCACTGGAGAGCACTGTCTGATTGGTGGACGTGAGCGTTCAGGTGATTTCAGCAATGCCCAACCCGGAGTTGACACCTGATGAGGTGACCAAAGCATCAGACGCAGGTTGGATGCTTTGGCCACCTCGTCTACTTTGCAAGACGCACCGTCAGCAGATACCCAAACAGTCAAATTTTGACACGCTAGATGTAAATTCACGCTGCAAATTTGCTGGACACCTTATGATGCAAGTTGACGTTGACTTAACATGTAAACTGGACTCATTGGATGCTCCAACACTGTCTGGTCTGAACGTAGCATAAGATGTTTGAAGTCTTTATTTAAATTGCTTTTGTCAGACAATTTAACAAATAAGGTTAGAGCTGCATATAATATTGAAATCAAATCAAGACTGAAATTTTATTAAACACAATTAGCTAAACGCAAAGGATGCAATTTCTTAAGTGAAATATTTTTCTTCACAAACCATAAAATGACATATTGTCTGCATAAAAATGTCAGTCTTGTAATTTATATCTGTTCAAACATGTTCAAATATGAACTTTGATCACAACGCTATCATTTAAAAACATATTGCAATATTGGTAAAAAAATATATATATAGATATTGCACTGTAGCCTACTTAAGATGCAGATTCAAGATTACCTTCAAACTATAAATATATAATAAAATAATTAGCTTTTTCTAACTGTGCAAATGGCTTCACAATTATTTTTTGTGTTTATGCATGCATCCTCTACTGCATCTGAGTTTGATAGATAATTGACAGATAAAAATGCAGTGTTTTTGCTGCTCATCATCCGTTACATAATATTCTTATTTGTGTGTGTAGGCGAATGTCCGACGGTCTGTTTCTCAGGAAGTGTCGTGAAGTGGCAGAAACCTACAAGACATAAAATTCACAGAGATGTACCTGGACACAGTGTGCCTCAACGTGAGTCTAGATTTATTCATTATACATGAGTTACTTTATACCTTTAGTGTCTGTTCAGTTATGTATGAGCTAACTTTGACTTGACTTTTCTATTGTAATAAGTAAGCAAACTCAACAAAAGTAATCCAAAACATTGTATATCAAATAGAAAGCAGTCTTGTCATTGAAACCTAAAGATTGATAAATACTTGGGGGGAAAAAGCATAACATGTCTGCCATTTTTTCCTTTTGTGTAGATGGTGCAGGATCCCACTCAGTTTGACGTCCTGGTCATGCCCAACCTGTACGGAGACATCCTCAGGTCAGAAATAAGATTAAATACATATAATATCTGATCAAATGAGTGTTAAAATATTGTCTGTGTTGTAACAGTGACCTGTGTGCTGGTCTGATCGGAGACTCGGAGTCACGCCCAGCGAAACATCGGCGCAAACGGAGTCGCAATCTTTGAATCGGTTGTACTATTGATATTTTTCAACTTGCACATTTACTCTAATTCATAACAGAACAAACATTACAGACATACATGAAAATAGATGAAGCAACACACACAAAAGCAAGACACACAAAATATATGCAATTGGACCGAAATTTTTTTTTTATCTGGGTGTATTCTGATTGGGAATCCTAAACTCGNTGGAAAGAGAGGAGAAATGCACCATGAGAGGGGCCAGAACTATCACAGACGTCACAGTTCTTTATTTGACTTGCCTTGTTGATAAAAGGCGGAACTCTGACTAAATGTGTAAGTATAGACTAAACACAAACCAATAACACCTTCTGCCTCACCACTGAAATCCAAAGGTAGCAAAAAACTGAAGTTCACTACTTTAAGTACAATTACTTGTCTGAAAAATGACTCTGGTAAAAGTGAAAGTCTTGCTGAAGCAACTTAACTTGAGTACGAGTCGAGTACAAAAGTACAAAAGTTAGCATGTGCAAATTTACTTAAAGTGAATGATGTGAGTTTTGGTCGGAGCCAGTCCTGGTCCTGACGTGAGATTTGCAGCAGAGGGAGCTGTACAGCACCAAGTCTTTGCTTACTTGCACGTCAAGTTTTTTTTTATATACAAGTACACTTTGCAAAACGTACATATGAAACCTGTGCTTAGTCTACATAAGCACGTGAGCCTATATGTGAGTATTTTTTTAAAAGAAAATCGAAAATGAAAAACACAGGCACGAGTTTTCGAACCAGCGTATCGTTGAACTAGTGGTGGCACAGCGCGCCACTCACTCAACAAGCTGAGTCAAATGACGGCTGATGTCATTACACAGCGGGTGATGGCTTTCCCAACTCTCCACAGCAGCGATGTCAAGGAGGAGTTTATTTATTCCATCTGGGCGGCTCGTCTGCCGCGTCAATACACTGTGACTGTGTCTGACAGTGAAAAAATCTTGATTCTGAGTTAGTTTCTCTTTAAGTAATAGAGTAAAAAGTAAAATTATAAAGTTGGTGTAGGTGAATTCATAGTGTAAAATGAACTTTACAATGAGACATATGTGTAAATGTTTATTTAATCTTGTGGGCAAATTAAAAAGTTTTGGGGATTTTTATGTTGTTTAACGGGAAAACAGTCACAATACATGCGACATCACTGCTGGTCTGCATCGCTTTAAGAGGGGAAAAAACTGTCGCTGGACTTAAAAGTAGCTAACTTGTTTTTTAATTGTAGGAAGTAGAAATTACACTATTTGTGAAAAAAGTTGCCAGATTTTTATACTAAAGTAAAGTACAGATACGCAAAGAAACTACTTAAATACCAGTACTGAGTAAAAATACTTAGTTACTTGCCATCTCTGCTGAAATCCTAAATGTACAGGTTGAGCGTTGAATTAAACTGTTCATTTGGATGTTAATTGTCTTTATTGTAAAACTCAAACTTAGTGATGTTTATTGCATATTGCTTTATGAATGAGACCCCAGTCTATTTCAAACTGATTAATTTTAATTGTGCCGTCCAATGCCAGAACCGAATCCAAAGTAGATGGAAATGTACGGACTTCTGTGTGTGCACAAATGGCAAATACATTTCTTGAATCTTGAATCTTAATAACATCTGGATTGTCATCAGAATAAACACATATCGATCTGTCATTTGTAAAACCAGGTAGCATCTCAAAATCCCTGCACAGTTCGTTCTTACCATAGATCTTGAAAGCGTAGATGGTCTTGAGCGCTCTGGGAGAAGCTTCACACAAAACAGAAAACATGTCCACAAAGTCGTTAAAGCTCTGGTTTCCATCTCCATCCTCTGAGAAAGTCTCCACGATTCTGTCTCGAAAAGGGTTTTCCTGAACACAAACAAACAACACATTTAAATGAAGTCAACAAAACTGTCCTGTTGTCTGACTGGCTGTGATCTATTTATATTAACACTCATGGCCTCAGACAACTAATAAATACAGATTATATTCTATTTTGGCTAGTATTTGTACTTACATTGTGTCAGATGTAAAGAAAAAAATGTCTGGATTCTATTTTATAAAATCTACATGAGGATGGTAAAGCACTTTTCCTTTTAATTGCGCAATGTTAGCTAAAAAACATATACTAAGCATGTTGATTTTTGAGTAGGATGAAATCATCTTACCTTGAGCTCAGGCATAGTGACGATGAGCGCCAGCGGCACTCGGATGTCTGGGCTGTTGTGTAATCCAGAGGGGACTAAATGTGGAGCCAGCTCTCGATATCGCCGTGTAACCTGCAAAACAGATACAACGGGCTGTGTGAGTGACTTCTTTTTTCGTCCTGTTGACAAAGCCATTGAATCCATACTATTATCTGTTACTTCTGCTTGTTTCCTACATTAAAATGGTCTACTCTATTCTATTAATCTATTATAGTTGTATTATGTCTGATGTTGGAAATTACTCAAAACAAACACACAGACCTATGTGACCCATGTATTTTTGAGCTATACATGACATAGGTGAATGATATTATGAATAAACATCTTTTCTTTCCTTCTTATAATTACGTGCCTATTACTATTGTAAATATAACTGAATATGTCCAGCTGTGTGCACTACTAAATAAATGGTTACTATAGACACTTCACTAACTGTCAGGATCAAATTTGTAAAAATTTGAGCCTGACAAAAAGTAGCTTCTGATATTTTAGTTCTCTGCAGCAAAAAGATTGGAGACACCTGCACAAAAGTAATAAACTATAAATAAATAAATTGTTCTCATATATTTACTTCTACTACATAGGCTTGTTTTAATTTAATTGACCTTTATTTAACCAAGGAGTGTAAGATTGTTGTAAGATAGTATTCACCTAGTAATTTCTGAGGCTGCTAATGCTGACAACTGTCTAATCTGAGTCTAAACTCTAAAAATGTGTGTGTGCCTTAAGGGGCTGCTGTTCCAGTGCTCCTATCCTTCCATCTGTTGCGAAATCAGGTCCCCCCTTAGATTAAGTTTCATTTGTGTCAAAGTGAAACTTTGAGTCCTTCTGAGAGATGGCGCAAAAAGCACTTAACCAAGGATCACTTTCCTGTCTAATCTGTTTGGATCTACTGAAGGATCCAGTGACTATTCCCTGTGGACACAGCTACTGCAGGAAATGTGTACAAGATCACTGGGACCAGGAGGACGAGAAGAGCTCTTCAGCTGCCCTGAGTGCCGCTATAGATTCAAGTCCAGGCCTGTTCTCATCAAAAACATCCTTGTAGCAGATTTAATAGAAGAACTAAAGAAGACTGTGCTCACAGCAGCCCCTGCTGACCGCTGCTATGCTGGACCTCAAGATGTGTCCTGTGAAGTTTGCACAGGGAGGAAGCTAAAAGCTGTGCAATCCTGTCTGCAGTGTGTGGTTTCCTATTGTGAGAAACACCTCCAGCCCCATTATGATGTTGCATCATTTCAGAAACACCAGCTGGTGGTGCCATCACACAAGCTCCAGGAAAACATCTGCTCTGAAACATGATGAAGTGAAGAAGATGTTCTGTCGCAGTGACCAGTATGCAATCTGTTACCCTCTGCTCTGTGGACCAGCACAAAGGCCACGACATAGTGTCAGCTGCAGCAGAGCGAGCTCAGAGGCAGGCAGAGCTGCCGGCCAGGAGGGCCGTAATCTTCCAGAGCCTCAAGGACAAAACACAGACCTGAAGAGGCTCCAACAGGAAGCCCTGGACATCAGCCGCTTTGCCGAGACAGCAGTTAGGCGCAGTAGGAACAGCTTCAGAGAGATGGCCCTTCTCCTGGAGAAAAGACGCTCTGAAGTGGAGCAGCAAATTAAGACTGAGGAGAAAACCCAGCTGAGGCGAGTTCAAAAGCTCCTGGATCAACTGGAACAGGATGTGACAGAGTTAAAGAGAAGCATCTCTGAGCTGGACACACTGGCCCTCACTCCAGATCATACCCATTTTCTACAACTCTACGCTTCACTCTCCACACAGAGCACACAGCCAGCCAGGATTCAGACAGGGCCTCAGAGCTTTTTGTGGAAGTGACCAGAGCTGTATCAGCACTCAGGAACAAACTCCAGCTCACTCTGGAAGAAGGTCGGCCCAAGGTCTCACTGGCTCTGAGCTGTGTACATATTTTACCGTCACCAGATGAACTCAGCTCTAGAGACCACTTCTTACAATATTATACGGAAATCACTCTGGATCCAAACACAGCTCACACTAGACTTTCCTTCTCTAATGGAAACAGAAAAGTAGCACGTATTAGTAAAGCCCAGAATTGTAGTTATCATCCGGACAGATTTGACGTGTGTCAAGTCCTGAGTAGAGAGCGTCTGACGGGTCGTTGTTACTGGGAGGTGGAGTGGAGCGAGGATTGTGTTCATATAGCAGTTTCATACTGCAGTATTCAGAGAAAAGGGTTTACTGAATGTATATTTGGGCACAATGATAAATCGTGGGCCTTATCATGTAACAAACCAGTTCTTCTTTTGGTTTAACAAAGTCAAGTCCAAGGTCTCAGGTCGGCCCCCATCCAGAATCGGGGTTTATCTGGACCACACTGCAGGGGTTTTGGCTTTTTACAACGTTTCTAAGTCTCTGAGCCTTCTCCACAAAATCCAGACCACTTTTACTCAGCCTCTGCACGCTGGAGTCAGGATTGGTTCTGATGCCACTGCTTATTTCCCAAAACTCAAATAACAACTTTGTTCTCCACAGTTAACTGCTTTTGGCCTTTTGGGTTTAAATGCTAAAGGCTTAATGCAAAAACAGTCTGGAACTTGTTTTTTAAACTTAAAAGATGACCAGGTGAAAAATAAAATCATATTAAACCTGACTAAACATAAATAATCACATAATTCGTCCAGGAGTGATCCATAGATCGGATTCAATGTTGTCACCAGGAAAGCATTTTCGAAGATAGAGACGAGCGACTTTCAATCTGGATTGAAAGTGACTTTTGGATGAGCATTGAAACGTCTAGTTTCTTTGAATACGTTGTTCAGATAAAAAAATTTAAGTCTTTCTACTATAAATATTAATATTTAAAGATCTTTTTTTGCTAAATTGGGCTTTTTTGGTCTCAGAACTAAAACTATCTAACATAAAATGTAAAGAAGAAATTGACAAATTACAAATGTGGACCTTTTGATAGTTTTTATATGTAAAATAAGTCAAAATGTGGCCCTGATTTGTTTTATATTACCTTGAATCTAACTTGTATTTGTGACACAGGAAACTGTTAGGACAGTGCTTATTCTCCTCCATAAACAATTCTGTTGATAATCTGATTCATTACTTAATGCTTCTTATTGCTGGGTACCACATGTAATCTGTGGGCAGCTGAAATGAATATTATTTAAATAGAGATACAAGATTAATGGGTCTAGTTGTCACCTCAGAAATTACTTTAAAAATGTGAAATATTTTTTTACATTTTTTATAGCAAAGTACAATGTTGTAAATAGAAAAAACTGCCCTTGCCCCCAACCTGGTCTATAAACTGCCTTGTTTTTTTTAGAATGTGAAACCCAGCAATATTTGATTTATTACATTATGTTTGCTGTCATTTTACATATAGCATAATACTGTATAATAAAAGATTTTGTTAAATGGTTTCATAATCAAGTTTGTACTTGTTTCCCTGTATGCAACAAAAAAAAGCAATTCTCTGGCCTCTTTGCTGCCTTTGTAGAATAAAATTCAAAAAGACAACAATGATTTGCAATTATGTTCTTAGTTTTTAAATATTATTTTTGTCCCATAAACCGAAAAAATCCCAGTGCGTTCATGTCCCCCAGTTTTATATGTGAAGTGAGGTGTGAGAAGGACACAGAGGAGCCGACCTCTTGAGAGAGCTACCAAAGTGCAGTTTAGAAGAAAGATGCTGGGAAGGTGAAAAACCTCCATTGAGTAACTATAAGATGAAGACGAGAGTGTGGGTTCTGTTGCAGTGCCACTTTTGAGTTATGTAGAACTCCATTTGTCTGCGTCTGAGCATTTCTTCTTTGGAATTTGGAAATGACAATACATCCCTAAAATACCACTGGTTTATGTTTTTATACAGATAATTATAGTTGTGTGTCATTATCACAAACTTTATCACTTTATTTACTTCATAACTATTAGAAAAGGTGTTTTTCCACATGAAAGTACCAAGAACTAGTCTCAACATTCTTCCATTCCCTGTTAGTCAGAAGAACTACCCTGTCCCTATCTTTCTGAAAGTGGGTCTAACTGGCTTTAACATTATCGTCTGTAATGTATAATTTGGATCATAAGTAATTATGTTGGTGTTAGAAAAACAAAAGTTGTCTTTTTATAAGCGCTATATAAATAAAGGACCATTTACCATTTTACCATTTTTTTTATCCCACATAAAACTAATGATCTACAAAACCTAAAAACATCACTGAAACTAACTATTCTGAGTAATAGTTAAGCTACTATTTACAAATTAAATAAATAGCTTTTGGGAGTTACAGCTTTAAAATATTCTTTCTTATAATGATAAGGAAGTTTGGATGTGAGAATGTATAAAACAATGCTTGTGTCACCAAAAGGTTCCTGGTCTGTCTGACTGAAAGTACTTGCCCCAGAGCAGGAGCTAAAAAAGTCCCTAAAGTGTGGCCCAAGTCCATAGTTCCTGCTCTATGTGAATGCTCCCAAAATAGGGACTAGAACTAAAAAAGTACAAGGAACTGAAAAAAGTTCCTTAAGTGGGAAAAGGCCTAATAAAAGGATAAACTATTTATGACCTAAGTTAAAAATAAGTTCTTGTTTTTCTACATTGGTTGGTTTATTATGAACTTAAATAAAAAATTTAATAAAATAAGAAAATCCGAGGCACTCTAATTTCCAAATTGAAAATGGACTTGTCTATGTATTTCAGCTGCGTGGGGCCTTCTTCAGGGCCTGTGAAAGGCCACACGCGGCCAAAACGCCTAGACAAGTCTACTTTCAATAAGTACAGTATATTAGTTTAACACTGAGCTAGCCAAGTGGTATTCTGTATAAAGTCGATTACAAATAACTTAGCAAAACATAAAATAACAAGCTTCATGTACAGTATGTCGATGTAAACTGCATAGATGAATTAACAAACTAAAACTTGGAAAACCTATAAGAATCACTGCCTCTCATATTGACCACTTCCACACGAGACATTTGCTACAAGCCTAAATCTTCCATTAGGCTCATTGGAGAGCGGGCGTGCAGCGGTGTGGAAGCATTCACTAATCGACTCAAACAAGCCCCAGCCAAAAGAGTGGAAGAAACACAGGGCTGATTTACACTGGGAAACGTACGAATCACCTGAACCAGCAGCAGCGAGCCGGGCAAATGTTCATTATCGAAGCATAAGCGTAAATAATGCTCATAAATCTGCAGACTTCATAGAGAAAACCGCGACCTACTGTAGTTCTGCAGCTAAACAAACGAGGCCCCAAGCTCAGAGGAGGAGGTTTACAGCGGTTTAATTGGACCCGGAGACGTTTGAGGTCATAATTCAATGAAACAGGAGTACAGTGAGAGGGTAATGAGTGTAAAACAGGAAAAACAATGGTTATCAACACAGAGGAAGTACAGTCTGAGTGGTCACTGTATTGAAGAAACACTGGAGGCCAAGGAAATGATGTGATGGAAGTGTGAAGGAGACGTATTACAGTTTGCAAAAGTCAACATTTATCCTTGTACCAATACTGTTTCCTCGACCTTGATTGTTTTGCTGATGGACAAAAGAGACATGTAAAAACTCTTATTGTTGTAACACAAGATCTTAATGAGGTACTGTGTCTTTTCTTGTTAGTAAACTGATAAGTGGTTAAAGATATTGTAATGCTGCATGCACTGCTGTAACAATCGTTTATGCTGCATTAAGGCTTTAAGTCTGTCAATCGAAGTTGAACCATCAGCGTGTGAGATAAAACAAAATCTCTGTGAGTTTGTGCGTGATGTAAACTCAGGAACTTCTGAGTTTCCGAGCTACAATTCTGACATGAATAGTCGTCATGTCTGCGACTCTGTTACGACATTTTGTCAGATCATAAGGTTCCAACATACATAACGAAAAACAACTTAAACTAATTTTCCATAATGTCATTACAACATTTATTAACAAAAAAAAAACTTTGTGAGAAAAGTGGGCAACCTAACGCTGGATGTACACTGACTGCGAGTTCAGGACATGCGTGTACACCAGATGCTGTCTACTGTGGTCCGGTTTCGTCCAAAGTCACGCGGATTCACGTAGATAATGTATTGAAAGCCGCACCAAACTCACATTCAGAGTTACCCTGGATGTACACTGAATGTGAGTTTGGTGCAGGTCTTGCTTAAAACTATTGCCCCCATGTACACGCACCTCCGCGGAGAGCGGATGCGACTGCGGAAGCTGCGCCGGTCTGTGGAAAGAATTTGCATAAAGTCTATTTTTTACGGAGACAGCAGAGGTCTAATACGTCTTTCAATCCATTTACATGAATCCATGTGGCTTTGGACAAAACCGGACCGCAGTTGACCGCATCTGGTGTAACAGGCAGAAACCCCCACATGTCCTGAACCAAACCCACATCGCAGTCAGTGTACATCCAGCTAAGAAGCAAAAGCTATATATTAGAGGTCCAACATTGTAATGCAGATACAGTAGATGAGAGATTTTAATACTTGTCTTTTTCCATTTTCTTTTTGCCTTGTTCTTATTTTGCTATTGAAACGACCAAGTGACTCCTAAATGCAA
This sequence comes from Mugilogobius chulae, assembly GCA_038363315.1. Classification (NCBI taxonomy): domain Eukaryota; kingdom Metazoa; phylum Chordata; class Actinopteri; order Gobiiformes; family Gobiidae; genus Mugilogobius; species Mugilogobius chulae. Next base: position 22,096,623 of record CM076401.1, on the reverse strand, counting down.
CAACCAACCAACACAAATTGTGCAAACTTTCATGTCGTTGCAGACATAATGAGTCAGTGAAACAGCGGATTCAATTAATCTGTTCTCCTGTGGCCTTTACAAATGAGTTTAAAACACACACTTTGTTTATCTGCATAAATGAAGGTTTTGTTTTATTTATAAATCACAATATTGTAATACAGAGATCATGTGACACTTTTCCACAGTTTGTACTGAACTCTGCATGTCTGTGGTGTCTCTGTCTTTCAGGACATGTTGCGGCAGTGAGATAAACCATCGTTGTGAAACGTCCTTATGTCTGTGGTTTTAAACTATTGGGTTCAATGGGGTCTTTGCACTTTAACTAGTGTGTGTGTGTATGCTCTAAACAAATTTCGTTGTTTTTTCTGACAATGACAATAAATCTTGAATTGAATTGAATTGAATTGAATTGAAACTCTTTAGTGTGCAGCCGGCTTAACCATGTACTAAGGCTCATTTGGTCAAAAAAGTCAGACTTTCGGTTAAACATTTAAGATTCAGGAAGGTCGTATCATTTTTCAACAATAAATCCAAGTAGGTTAAAGTTTGTCTTTGCTACGTTAAACTGGAACTGCTACTACTAACAGGAAGTCTATGGTCGCGCTTATATTACTAAGCCGTATTCAACCAAAATTGTGGTTTAAGGTGAAGAAATGTGAAGAAAGTACCAAAGTAGTCAGCTGTGTGTCTCCAAGTACTTCTTTTAAAGATGACTTAACACATGACTCCTTTGTAAACTAGTTCAGAGTGAGAACAATGAGGTCTGTCTGTATTTACCACATAAAAGGACACGGAAACCTTTGCTCCATCACGTGGTCCGTCACACACTACGACTTGTCAAAAGAATCGAAAACCAGACTCTAATCTAATCTATTTTACTTTTAAAACAAAATACACACACACAGTGATACTAAAGATGATTAGATTAGCAATGACTTTAATCTCAATATAATGCCACACTGTGATTTGGTTTAGCTTTTGATTTGTTGTTTTTGTTGACTTATCCTCATCCTTCTCCCCCTGTCCGCAGTTCCCCAGTTCTCCTGTGCAGTGTGCATGTTCTCGTCTCCCTGTGTCTGCATCTCTGGGTGTGCCCGATTCAGCTAACTTAAAAACATGTCCAGTAGCTCTTCCCCTCTCCAGGACTACAGACGGCAAGCACGTCTGCAAATGTGCTTAAAGCCCATATGACAGATTATAACATTTTTGTAATTTTGACTTAGTTTGGTGTGATAGGCTTTGAGGTAAATATTGATCATAGTTTTACTGCAGCAAAGTCGCAATTTATGAAGAAATTGACAACTAAAATACAGGAAGTTGTTGGGGTTCTAAACAGAATTCCTCCACACATGTCGCCAAAAAAGCAAAGAAAATTTACACACAACTGACACAGCTTTCATGGAGTCTAAATAATAATTTAAAGCAGGTAAAGTGTGATAAGTTATAATAATTTGTCTCATTGTCACTCCTGTGTTATTTATGTTGATTTTGGCTCAGATTTTACAATGTGGTTGCTAGGTAACAGTTGTGGATCCCCCACATGTGTCATTTTAACTTTTGATTAATTGTTTTAGCACCACTTTTTTGTTGACTTATCCTCATCCTTTCCATCGGTTCCCTAGGGCCTTTCTATGTGCAGTTTACATGTTCTCCCTGTGTTTGCGAGGTTTCCTCTGGCTGCACCGGTTTCTGCTATACCAACAAAAACATGCCCAGTATCTCCTCCCAGGTGGGCCCTGGCTCATGGACCCTGGAGGTCTGGTCTAGGGCTTATGTCTTTTCTGGGCCTGACTCATGTCCTGACTCCTGTGGCTGTGGATAATGCTCTGCTCTTAATGCAGACAGATGACAGCTCCTCTGATGGTGCTTCCTCAACTGGTCCATCTATATGCCTGTAGTATTTAATTTAGTGCTGGCCTGGGATAATAAGCTTTTGTCACAATACAACACGTAAGCAACATGATACTTGCATCCCGATGCAAAGTATTCATTTTCTACCGCCTCTTCCCGTTAGGGGTCACGGGTGACTGGAGCCTATCCCAGTGACTTTGGGCCTTAGGCGAAAGAACACCCTGGACAGTCATCACAGAGTTAGACAGACAACCATTCACTCTCTCATTCACTCACTCACTAAGTGAAATTTACAGTGATGGCCAATTAACCTAAACATACATGTTTTTTGGAGGTGGGAGGAAACCGGAGTACCCGGAGAAAACCCACGGTGACCCGGGGAGAACATGCAAACTCCACCCAGAGAGATCATAAGATGTTGATATGGTCTGACCCAGGAGTCGAACCCACGACCTCCTTGTTGGGAAAGCCATAGCTCTAACCACTCTGCTACGTGCACCCCCAAAAATGTTTCAAAATATTGCAACACTGCAACAATATTGAGATTCAACGTTAAAAAGTATTTAACTAAAATAAATTAAGATTTGGTGTTACTGACAATAATATTGACATGTATGAACACCAGATTTGACTTAAATAACAATAAAGTTTATTTAAGTTCAAATATGGGCAGAAAAGACATCAAGCAAGGCTAAGTTTATTTAGCGGCAAATAGTCACGAGCTTTATTGGTCATGGGAATGAAGTGGAAGGTGAATGTATTCATGGTAAAGTTCAACATGTGTGTGTATTGAGAGAGGGATGTTTGCTGAACACACGATAGCGCAGTTTTTAAGCAAATAAAAGCCGTAAAAGCTGTCATGTTGTGCGTTTGTATTCGAGGTAACAAGTAGAAACAGAGGATTTGCTGTGAACATGTGATGAAGCTGGACTCACCTGGAGATGTCTTTCGCGGGTGAAAGAAGTGGGCAGTGCGCTGTAAAAACACAACACATTTAATAGCAGTCATGTCTCAATTCATTCAGCACTAAATTAGAAACATATATCTTACTGACTATCCTTTAATAATCTCATCTTCAAAATTTAATCACGTGCAAGAGGCAAACTAAATTGAAAAAAAAAGGCAGATATTGTTGTACTGTGAGTAAATATATAATTGAAAGTACATATATCATTTAGCGCAGATATTTTAATTTCATATGTCCTAGGGAATATAAAGACAACTCTGAAGATTCAGAAGTAACAGATAACAGTAGTTTTAGCAAAAGATAAACCACTAAAATGTGATTAATACATACAAGGTGTATCTTATCTATTGCATTTGTTTGCAAATCAATTTAACTTAAATATGACTATCAACTCATAAGGCTTATCATATCACATTTCTTAAAAGTTTTACTGGGAAACCAATTGCACAGAATATGGATCCCAAAAATTGATTTTGATTTTATTTGTTTTTCAAGAATTTCACGATGGTTTGCATTATATTAGAGATAAGACTGATATATTAAATCGTCGATATTTTGGTATTTCTTTTGCATATGCCGTCTTATTCGCGATATTCCGATGCCAGCATCAGTTGTTTGAAGCAGTCGTGTGCACGTAGAGCTGGCACCTAGCTAGTGATAGGTCTGAGCTCTAGTTAAGTCTTGGAGGAGAAATGTACGGTTTGTTTTATTAGGATTCAGGATTGTGACTGATCACATACTACGTAATGTTCAGTTGTCCATGTAAACATGGAGATTTTTAATTTGCTAATACCGCTTCGAAAATAGTGTTTATTAAATCAGCATTTGACACTATAAATTTAAGTGAATAGATTAAACTTCCAGTGCTGACCGCCAGCCAGCTATTGGTAACGTTTCAACGGCTGTTTTGTTACTTTTAATAGTTTTGTCTAATGTATTCCTATGATAGTTCTGCTAAACGTCATCAAACATGGCGGATTCTCATTATTTCACATGGTATACCTAACAGACAAGCTCGCAGCATTAAATGGCCGGCGTTCATGTGGTCCTGGGAACTCGGGAAATCAAGTTGTCCGAGTTTAAAAAATGCTACATGAACGCTCAAGGCATCTCGGACAACTGCTCGTAATCTGCGGGACAACGGAGGGCTGCGCGAGCTCATGGCAACTGACGTGCACTACGACACATGAGACTGATGAAAATGCAGTTAGAAATAAATAACCTAACAACGCTTAACGTTAGTATTTGAGCAGCGGCTAGCATCAGATGCTCACTGTTAGGTCTATTAGACTCTGTAAAAGTGGCTGTGTCATTTATTTATTCATGCTATACGAGCAACAACACACGATTTTCCGAAGTAAAAAGCACATGAATGCAAACTAGGTCGGAACCTCGATCTCTCATCTCGGTCACACGAGCACCCGAGGACCACATGAATGCAGCATAAATACCGGAAAATAGCGTTATTAAATCACATTTTGACACTATAAAGTGATAGATAAATTTACCAGTACTGGCCCAGCAGTTTATTGGACTGTTTCACGGCTGTTTGTTTACTTTTTTTAATCGTTTTTGTCTAATGTATTCCTATGGAAGTTCTGCTAAACTATCAACAAACATGGCGGATTTGCCATTATTTCCATGTAACCACAGATGCTTCCCGAGCCTAATATATCTCATTTGTTGTTTTTGAAAGGAGTATTTTTTAAAATTATTCTTTAAAGTGTTCTGTAATGTGCCAAATGTTGTATTCATTACAGACAAAATAATAGTTTAGATTGACCTTTTTTTTTTTTTTTTTTGATATAGTATCTCATCTCAGCTATGTTTTTTAAAATAAGAAAATCGGCCTCAGAATTCGTCTTGAAAATAAGAGCTCGGGGGCCAGTTTGATTGGTGGAGTTTAATTCGAGGCTAATTTTAGTGACTAGTCTTGTTTTAGTTCTACTCCAGCAGCCAAATGTCTTTTGTATTTTGCTTTGCTACAAAAGCTTAATAAAAGAGCAGTTTTACAATGTTTAAATTGTATTGAATCTCAATCAAAAACCGTGCAAATCAGGCCCAGAGATGCCTGTCTGCACTATAGCTTAGTTACAGTTTATCTACAGACACAAAAGAACAGTGATATTCAACCAGTGTATAGTGTGCCTTGAGGTGTTGCCTTGTGTGCCTTAAAATATTGTAAATTTAGATTTAATTAATTGACATGTGGATACAAATGAACAGCTTACCATGTTGAGTGTCTAAGGCAAACAAAAAAGAAAGCAAAACAGTCATTTGTGCCAGTTTAGTGGCCTATAGCATAATGAGCCAGTTTTTGCATTCCTGCATCTATTTTAAGTGAAATTTAGGACTTTTTTTTAGGTTCTTTTAAAACCTGTATTGACCCTATTTTGTCCCGCCTACTTTTCTAGGACATGCACTTCCTGTTTAGCTGCATTTAGCCTGTAGATTTCAGTTGATGGGTTTATTTTAACTGTCATTATATTTAATTAAAATTGCATCCACAAGAACAGAGCTAAACAGGAAGTGCATTTCCAAGCCAAGTGGCGGGACAAAATAGGGTCAATATTTTAAATTCAACATTTCAAGGACACTTAAGACATAGGGCCTACATTAAGACAGATCTATTTATAAAGTGCTACGTCTCATTTTGTAATTGAGACTATTTGCATAATATGTTCATTTTTATATTTGCAGCAAAAGTCTTTCAATATCTTACATTTTCTTTCTGTATTTTACCTTTTGGGGCATTTTTTTTTTTTTTTTAAACAATTAATAGATTCCAAGACCTTTTTAAGGGCTTTTGTTTTTTTAACCCTGACTTTTTCCACCTAAATCCAAATAGAAAGTAGGAAGAGCAGTCTAGTTGGTGTTCCACAGACACTTTAAACCATAGAAAGTGTGCCACAACTCAATAAAGGTTTAACATCACTGACATAGGCCACCTTACAATAAATTATACTTTATGAGAAGCTCAAGCATAATTTTGAAGATATATTTTTGGCATTTTTTTTTGTAAGAAAAAGCAAGTAAATTATGTAAATCTGGGACTTCTTACTTGTAGTTGCAAAGGCTTAAATTGATTCCATTTAGCACTTTGTAGGTTATTTAATTAGCCTATGATATACAAAACTGTTCACTAACTTGTTGTTGAACAGTTCCATACTAAAAGCTTTATTGTCAATGCATATTTCCAACATTCCTGCAAAATATTGAGAAAATAATACTAATAAATTTTGTTAAACTGGGATTATGTAACCAATGTGACTCTAATTGCCATCAAATCACTAAAATACTTCAGCTAACCTCGATGTACAACTATTAAAGCTTATTTATGCATAAAATAACTTAAATTTATCCTTATATAATTTAAAATAATCGTTGTGGCTGCACCTGAAACGCCTCCAGCTGCTCGTCGGTGAAGGTTGTCTGCTTGTTGCCCCATCCTGGTCGACTGGCCCCGGCTCCGGGCAGATGCATCACACTGGAAGTTCCGCGGAAAAGCACCAGCAGCAGCAACGACGAAATATCCGCATTAATCCGAGCGAAAAGGCGTCCAGCTTGGGTTTACATCCGTCCTAATGTTCGCATCGTGGAGGATTTGGTTTTTTTTTTTTAGTCCAAAGCAGCAGCAGCGCAGGAGAGAAAAGGTGGTTCTCGTGCAGATGCGGAGGAGGAGGAGGAGAAGACACAGCAGCGAGCGAGAGGCGTTCAGGGCCCGAGATGGAGAGTGGGGAAATGGAAATGTATCTAGGGCTGGCATATTTTTAGTGTGTTTAAACATGTATAGAAACGTATTAGTTGAGGTTTAAAAAGGAATAAAACATAAAAAGGTTAATAAAAGCAGTACATCGATGTTTAAGTAAGTATTCTTTATTTTGTTGTGTCTTTTGACTGCTAAAATATGTTTTTACCAACGGAAAACGTCAAATAATTGACGGCAAAATTGTACATTGTTCTGCAAAATTGTACTTTATAAACATTCCAAATATCTAATCTAGTCTTCTATTTATTTTAATTTAATTTAATTTAATTTAATTTAATTTAATTTTATTTATTTTATTTTATTTATTTTATTTTATTTATTTTATTTTATTTTTTTTTTTTTTATTTTTTTTTTTAATTTTAATTGAATTTAATGTAATGTAATGTAATTTTATTTTATTTTATTTTATTTATTTATATATTATATTGTTTATTTTATTCTATTATTTATTTTTTTTAGTTTATTTTATTCTATTGATTATTTATTTATTTATTATTATTATTATTATTATTATTATTATTATTATTATTACTTTTTTTATTTATTTATTTTTATTTATTTTAACGTAGCCTATTAGCTTATATTTGTTTTGGACATTTCTTAGAGTTATTGAAAAAATTTGAAATGTCTGTAAATGAATGACAAAAGTGCTTATTTTAAAGTTCACGACTTAACTTTTTTCATTTTTTGTTTAAGCTTCCTTTTGTGTATTTTTATACTACTTTTTCATGAACGATGTCAGTGTTCAAATTATATATATTTTTTCTTATCCAAAAATCGTTATATTGCCCAGACCTACCTTGAAGAACATAAACAGAACAAAAGCAGCAAAAATTTATCCCAAACTAAAGTCACAAAATAAAAAAATATATATTTATATTCCAATATTGGTTAAAATATTTCTGGTATTGTGCTATTGGAGGAATTGAGAAACTAGTCTGAAGGAAATTAACAGGTGTGGGCATTCATGTTGTCATTATGTATTTATTTCTATCGAGAAAACTACATTTAAGTTTTTGTTTTTCTTAATGCTCGGAAGGTCTCACAAAGGTGATGTTGCGGTGCTGCTCGTGTAGTTTCAGTCACAAGAGGGAGACAAAGCTGATAATTTTACAATCTTTTCATTTAACTTCCAAGGTTTAAACGTTAAAATTAATTGATAAAATAATAATAAGATAAGTTAAATAAATAAAATAAATATGAACTAGCATTTTTCTCCATGATTTTTCTGTAAAAGAGATATTTTAAAAACTCTCAAACTTTATAGAGATGCATGGTGTAAGATAACGACTTATACAGTTTGAAAAACTCTCAACATACTAACATAAAGCACAATTAATGAATTTATCGAACGAAAGACAGAAAAATGGTTAACAGAAAATAAGTAACCGATCTGGCAACCAAGCGGCGTCATGGTTACGTCTATATTTCCGCATTGAACGAGCCTCTACATCAAAGATCGTCTAACGTTATCGTAAACACTACTCAAACAGTGTGCACTTTTTACACGGCAATTTTGAACATTATTGAATAAGCTTTTGATACAACGCAAGCAACGTAATTTAAATAAGAATAAAAGTAATCATTAATAGTCCTGAAATTGAGCTTTGAGTCTATTTTTGGACTTTGACACGCCTCTTTAGAGTAAACGCTTGCTTTCACACACGATCTCTGTCCCGGCTCTCTTCATTAGCATCATGGCAAGCAACGCGTGGAGGTCAATGGTGAGAAAAATACTTTGTTTAAACTACTGCAAGTCTGTGTACTGAATTTAAAATAACTTAATTCAACACGAGTTTTGTTTTAGCAGCAGATCCAGTGTGTTTCCCTCTTTTATTCCGGCTTATTTCTGTGATGCAGGCTGCCTTTAGCATTAGCTCCCGTGTTAGCCGTTGCTTGTGTCCTTCAGTAGGATGACAGCTCCAGCAAAGTTAACTTTTATATTGCGTTTTAAGCATATTGCACATATATACTTCACGTTTCTCTTGCGTATACATGTCACATATTTAGTTTAAACAATATGTGCTCAATTACAAGTCAGAAATTTTGCTTGGAGTTGATTTATTACTCTAAATTTCCTGGATTCTTATCTTATCAATTCATTTTTGGGTATCAGAAATGTTAAAATACTGCCATATGTTTCTTGGTTGTAATTTTATATTGGCTGCATTCTTACTGCAAACACTTCTATTTAGTTTTTTATCAAATATTTGGATAGTGTGCTTTTGTATTTTTTTGTATTTGTAATAAAATGCTTCATATTGTGTTGAAACTAACAATTAATTCTATTGTGCACTAAGATTTATTATAATTATTCATGTATTTAAGACAGATAAAGGCTTACATTTACAAATGAATTATGTTATAGTATGTTTATAGTCTTTATATTTATTTAAATCAACATAATAATTTTATTTTGTCACTTAGTTGTGTGATTATTCCAATTAGCTGCCGCATAAGCTCATAAAAACATTACGTAACATTAAAAAACAATATTACAAATTAAAATTACTACATTAATGTTTTATACTATGTTTAATATTTTAACAGTTGATTACTATCCTGAACCTAAAATATGCAAAAGTATTGATTTGTTTTCTATTTGGGTCGGTTTAGCTTTTTCTATTTGCTTCTTTAGAACGCAGAACAAACGTGTGATGGTACAGCCTTGTCTTGTCTTTACCTCATATTTACTGTCTTGTGTTTGACCTTGTTTGTGGCCTGCAGCTGTCCCAGGCCGTGGGGGCCGTCAGGAAACCCGCTCTGTCCACCTTCTCCAGAGGGGTGAGTCCAGTCTGGCTTTAACCTGACACCAACAATGAACTTTTCACAAAAACGCACCGGAGCTAAAGATAACTCACTTACCTCTGACAACAAGAAAGAACGAAGGAAAAAAAAAATGCATGTGTGTGTTTCATAGCAGGTGGAAATTTTGTAAACATATGGATAGAGGACTGGGTGCTACGCCAAAAAATGTAAATACAGATTTTATTGGATACATCACACAGTTTATAATAATTCATGTAAACTTAATATTTTTACAACTTGGTTACACCCACTTGTCAATCACTTAGTGCATTTGCTAGTTGACAAAAGGTGAATTGAGTGAGAACATTTGTTATTTTTTGTTTTGTAGAGAAAATGTATTATCACAACATGACAATTTGACCAAAACATTTATACAAAACTGAAAGAGATACCTTGAGTTGTAACAATTATTTTCACGATAAAATGTGTTGGTCATACTGCAAGATAGGATGTCAAGATTATTAGGTTAATCGCTAATCATGATTATTCAAGCCTCAAAATAATCGCAAAAACAAAAGAATAATAATTGGGACAATTTTAGAAGCAAAATTAAAAGCCTTGATAGTTTATTCTATATAAACATGAGCAAGTTCCAGTTTAAAGGTGCACTGTGCAACTTTTTGGCCAAAATCAAACTTCAATAAATGCATATTTTTGTCATTTAGATGCCTTTGTTATACTAAATGATTAGTAAAAATCTGAATTTTTACTTTGAGCATGCTTGCATGGCCACAAAATAGTTTATTCTTAGGCTTGGAGGAGCCCGTACACATTTGTTTCTGCAGGAAAGTGGTTCCTTTAGCTGATGTTTTTCATATTATGACATAAAATGTATTTATCTTGATTCAGAAAGTCCCAAAGTAGTTTTAGCTTTCTAATTCTACTGAATTGTGTAGATGACTTTTCACCTCCAGAAGTTACACAGGCGAAGTAGTACTGTAATAAAAATATGGATTTATTTTTACTACAGTGACAAGTAAAGTTGTGATTTTGCCTTGTTTGTTTGCCACAGCAGGAGGGTAAGATATGAGAATTGGTTCAACCTCAACAAATGTATTTAATTTTTTTACTTAGAGAAATATTATCTATTTGGAAACATAAAATCATTGAATAATCTCTACTAAAGCAAAGGCATCTAAATGTTTCTGTCAAAGTTTTTAAAATTCATAACTTTGATTTCACAAATCTGGTCAAAATCTTGAGGAAAAGTGACGTGTTACACAATGAGAATGCAAGAAAATTCAAAACGTCTCTGCTGTTTGGTCGTAACAAGCGTAATCGTGAATAATTGCAAAATCGTGATATTTGGTATCGTGATATGATATCGTGATTTGTGACATCCCTAACCACAAGTGAGTCAAACTAAAGTTAAGACCAAATGTATCAATAAACATGATTTATTTTTAAAGGCATTTGTTTGTCAGTCTAAAGAAGAGCCTTCCCACCTTATTTATTTCCTAAAATCTGCCTAAATTGCCATCTTGTTGTTTGGGATGTTTTAGTCAAATGTGGAATGTTCAAAATCATGTTAAAGATTTGCTGTATTAGTTTAGTCGTCACTGCCTTCGTCTGCGTGTAAATGTTTCTGCAAAGTCATTTTAATCCTGATGGTGTGCGAGCAAAGTCTAATCCCGTTCTTTTCTCCGCCGCAGATGCAGACGGTCACTCTGATTCCCGGGATGGGATCGGACCTGAGATTTCCACCGCTGTCATGAAGATCTTGAGGCTGCTAAGGTAGAAAAGATTATGATTATGTTGTTAGATAACTAGCGTAAGACTTTCATTCCAAATCTGTGAAGTCTGCAAAGTCTGCAAAGTCTGACCTAACAAAACTGAATTCTATTGTGTAATATAGTCTTTGGTTCATATAATCTTTGGTTTCAATAATTAGGACAGTTGAGCTATTGACATTGTGACATTCAAAGCGAACAGGTTGATACAGCCTTAAATTCAATTCTGAACTTTTATATAAGATGTACAATTGACCTGATAACCTAATAGTAGTAGTAGACAAAATGTTTCATGTAGCCTTAATTTTATAGTACAGAAACATGCTTGTAAGTCATATATTCTGTTTCTCCCAGTCAGTAGAGAAGATTAGGCTTTGGTTACAGCTCAAGGCACAAATACATCTGTCCCATCTGAATAACTGTTTTGTATTAAACAGGCTCCAATCAAATGGGAAGAGAGGAACGTCACAGCCATAAAGGGTCCTGGAGGAAATGGATGATTCCTCCTGATGCCAGAGACTCCATGAATAAGAACAAGATGGGACTGAAAGGTATTTTAATTTATTAGTAGTAGGACTACAGTATATTTACAAAAGAAAGTCATTTGTTTGTTGAGGGTTTCTCTTCTCATTCCAGATTAATAAAGTTTATGTAGCTCACTGAATTTAGTTTTTCCACATGTATCAATCTGAAAGCCATCAAGAGGGAAGAAGTTTTAACAAACCTTGGTCGTTCGATTATGTCATATCAGCTGATTTCTCTGTCTTTAGGGCCCCTGAAAACCCCCATCGCGGCAGGTCACCCCTCCATGAACCTGCTGCTGAGGAAAACCTTTGACCTCTATGCAAACGTTCGGCCGTGCGTCTCCATCGAGGGCTACAAGACTCCGTACACCGACGTGGACCTGGTCACGATCCGAGAGAACACAGAGGGAGAGTACAGCGGCATCGAGCACATTGTAAGATACATTTATAAAACCAGCTGTTTGTAGTGTCAGGGAAACTAGAGATCCTGTTTGTTAATACTGTGCCTTTATTTAAGTTCTGTTTTTCCTGGTCTTTGTTATTATTTTTAGATCGTAGACGGAGTCGTTCAGAGCATCAAGCTGATCACAGAAGAGGCCAGTCGTCGTATCGCAGAGTACGCCTTCGAGTACGCCCGCAACAACCAAAGAACCAGCGTCACAGCTGTGCACAAAGCCAATATCATGTGAGTCAATACAAACAGAATTGTTCGCTACTTGTGTTATAATTTTGAGCCTTTAATTTATGTCATATCAGCTGATTTTATTTTGTCTACTCAAAAAGATGATCAAGTTCTAGTGTGTGAATGGTCTTGGGATCATAAGGTTATTTTCTAATGCTTCGTTCAGACTGGACAGCGTTGAATCGTCCAATTTCGTGTGTTGAAGCAAATTTTGAAACAGAAAATTTTCAAAGCTGACACCCCAACAAGCGCCCTAAACGCCCCAACAGGGAAAACGATAAGGACACTTTTTACGCCCGACATGCTTCTCTACTTCCCCGCTTTTTGCAAAAGACTTTGTTTTGCACGTAGACAGATCACGCTGAAAGAGATAAAGAATTGCTACATTCATAAAACGTAGCTAACTTCCCCGATAACACAACTTCTCCTCCTCCAGTCTATGTCCTTTTAAGCCTGTCTCTGTCCTCCTCCACTTCGGTACAGCAGTGTTGAAGCACGGCAATGAGCATTTTTAATCGATCCATGTGGGCTCACTATCAGTCCAGATTAGTGATGCACCGATCCGATACTGGGATCGGATATCAGTGCCGATCCAGGAAATTTTGCTGGATCAAAAATCTGCTCCATTATACCGGTTCAGACGATATCGTTGTACCTTTAATTGGACACAAAGAGACTAATTTACAGGCTGGTGTTGATCGAGAACGTCTCATATTTTACATTTTATTCAGAATATGTTATAATATCATGTCCCGTATAGTTTGTTTTGCCGTGTCAGAATTGCCAGATTTTCAGAGAGCAACAAGTGACCAAGCCTTGAAAAAGGGATTTTTTTATGAAAAAAAGTTATTAAAAGACTTCAGTAAACAGTCCTTCTTCTTCTTCTTCTTGATGTGAGAGGAGAGCAGCATGTCACTACGTCACAGGAAAGTTATGTCTGATTGGTGGACGTGAGCATTCAGGAGATGAAAGTTCAGCAGAGCTTAACTCGGGCATCGATGCCTGATGAGGTGGTCCAAGCAACTGCAGGTCGGAGCCCTAGATTCAAATGCAGCAAAATTAAGCAAATTAATTCAGTTAATTTGCTGGACGCCTCAAGATGCAAGTTGACGTTGACTTAACATGTAAACTGGACTCATTGGATGCTCCAACACTGTCTGGTCTGAACATAGCATAAGATGTTTGAAGGTCTTTATTTAAATTGCTTTTGTCAGACAATTTAACAAATAAGGTTAGAGCTGCATATAATATTGAAATCAAATCAAGACTGAAATTTTATTAAACACAATTAGCTAAACGCAAAGGATGCAATTTCTTAAGTGAAATATTTTTCTTCACAAACCATAAAATGACATATCATTGTCTGCATAAAAATGTCAGTCTTGTAATTTATATCTGTTCAAACATGTTCAAATATAAACTTTGATCAGAATTTTATCATTAAAAAACAAATTGCAATATTGGTCAAAAAAAAAATATATATATAGATATTGCACTGTCGCCTACTTAAGATGCAGATTCAAGATTACTTTCAAACTATAAATATATAATAAAATAATTAGCTTTTTCTAACTGTGCAAATGGCTTTCACAATTATTTTTGTGTTTATGCATGCATCCCTCTACTGCATCTGAGTTCGCTAGATAATTGACAGATAAAAATGCAGTGTTTTTGCTGCTCATCATCCGTTACATAATATTCTTATTTGTGTGTGTAGGCGAATGTCCGACGGTCTGTTTCTCAGGAAGTGTCGTGAAGTGGCAGAAACCTACAAAGACATCAAATTCACAGAGATGTACCTGGACACAGTGTGCCTCAACGTGAGTCTAGGATTTATTCATTTATACATGAGTTATTTTTATACCTTTAGTGTCTGTTCAATTATGTATGAGCTAACTTTGACTTGACTTTTCTATTGTAATAAGTAAGCAAACTCAACAAAAGTATTCGAAAACATTGTGTATCAAATAAGAAAGCAGCATTTTCATTAAAACCTAAAGATTAACAATGACTTGGGGGAAAAAAGCATAACACGTCTCTTTTTTTCCCTTTCATGCAGATGGTGCAGGATCCCACTCAGTTCGACGTCCTGGTCATGCCCAACCTGTACGGAGACATCCTCAGGTCAGAAATAAGATTAAATAACATAAATATTTGATTCAGATGAGGGTTAAGTTATTGTCTGTGTTGTAACAGTGACCTGTGTGCTGGTCTGATCGGAGGACTCGGAGTCACGCCCAGCGGAAACATCGGCGCAAATGGAGTCGCTATCTTTGAATCGGTTTGTAAATTTAATTTAATTTTTTTCATATTTTATTCAAACTTAGATATATATTGTAATTCATAACATGACAAACACTACAGACACAAGTGAATAGTTTGAAAACGAGATGGATGAAGTGACACTTCAGTAAAGGCTTTATTTGTATGCATACCTGTTTATTCGAGATGCACAACTTTGAGATTATACTGTTGGACGATGGCACAGTTAGTGCTCTTGCCTTGTCGCAAGGTCCTGGGTTAGATTTCCAGGCTTGGTGGAGTTTGCATGTTCTGCCTGTGTATGCATAGATTTCCTCCAAGAACCGTATGTCAATCAGCCAATATTGTAACTCTGTTTTTTAGGTTTCTTGTAAAATGTTATAATCTATACATGAACTTTCATTTATGACTCATTATATAAAGTGTCTCATGTCTGAAAGGCTGAATTTTGGGGCCTGATTTATCAAGCCAGGTGCTATATTGCTAACTTGGCTCACGCCAGATGGATATGTGTTGAACTCCTATCTGAGTTCTCACTATATCCATCTGGGACTTGACTCGCTGAAAGCGTTCGAAAAAAGGCGGGGCGTTTAGTGAAAACAAAAACTGAAAAGCAGCAGAAACACGTACATATATGAGAGCCGCCATCTTTGTTTAGCTTGAATGAGACTCGGCAGCGGCGCCGAGGCGCTAACAGCCATCTTAACACCTCCGAAACACCGCTGGTTTGGACTCCCAAACCAGTCGGGCGGCTAGAAGGCCAGATGGTTTATCTCGTGTTTGTGAATTCACAAATATCGCGAGATAAACCATCTGGCTGGCCAGGTTACTAAATTGGGGTGCAAAGTAAAAAAAATAATTCATATTAGGGGTGTGAATTGCCATGAATCTGGCGATTCGATTCGTATCACTATACACACGTCACGATTCGATTAATCCCGATACTGACACAAACGATTATAAATTGCAATTAATTGATAATTATTTCTGTTTTTATAGATCTATACTATTAAAGTACACTTAAAAACAAAATTATTCGTGTGCCAAGGGTTAACATTAGATTGTCTTCTTAAAGACAGTGCTGCCCTCTACTGTCCTGGCTGAATATGCACATTTTGAACCACTATTGACATTGAATTCAGTTGAAATCAATGATATAAAAGCATCCTCATTAATATGCATGACGTCATCAAAAGAATCGATATCGGAATTTTAGTATCGATTCAAGTATCGTGGGATCGAGTATCGCAATATATCGCCGAATCGATATTTTTTGACACCCCTAATTCATATTATTTGTGAGAAAGGTATGCATACTTTAAAGGGGCACTGGTGTAAGAAAAAATAAATAAACAAGGTGATCCAAGTATTGTCCACTTTTGAACACCAGGGGGAGCATTTCCAGTGCATTTTGCCTATCTACCATGCTGACATCTAGCGTCAATATTCACATTCTGACCCGTAATAAAACATTTCAAATACGTATAAATGTATCACAATTGATGTGGCTTGGTTAACAGTGCTCTCTTAAGTATGTTGTAAAGAATAAATATGATTTAAATGTTTGTGGACTATAAGTCATAATTAAAATTCCTCTCAATCTTACACAGTGCCCCTTTAATATTGGAAGATGTACATGTAACATATTACACAAAACAGAAATGCACCACTTCAAATTCTGCATCTTTAGTATCTGTGTGAAAGAAAAAATGCCAGCTACGCCAAGTTTTTGCTCCCATAACCTGTTTTGCACATGAGCAAATGCTCGATAAATCATACTTGTATTAATTGTGGAGTTTACAACCAATCCTCTCAGTAAAAGCATTTATTTTGAAGCTGAAGCTGAAGCTTTGGAAGAACCAAGTTTGTGTTAAAAGACACAGAATATTTATGATCATAAAGTTAAAGCCTTAATTTTATTGAGAAGATAAATCAATTGCTTCTATTCACGTTCTACAATTTCATGATATCAGAAGTCTCGATGGCAATTTTTCCTATTAATAACATTGTACTTTGCCATGAAATATTTAAAAACACATTTAACAAACGTGAAATCTGGTGATTTGTGCCCCATTAACTTTTTCCATAAACTCAATTTAAACAGTATTTGTTTTACCTGCCCTCCACATGTCCATAACTGACTCCATGTTACTCTCTGGTCTCTCAGGTCCACGGCACAGCTCCGGACATCGCTGGGCTGGACTTGGCCAATCCCACGGCTCTGCTCCTCAGTGCGGTGATGATGCTGCGACACATGGGCCTTCACTCTCACGCAGACAAGATCCAGACGGCCTGCTTCGACACCATCAAGGACAAGAAGGTCAGGACACTAAACTGCTAGAGATGTCAGTCAAAGTTAGTGAAAGAAAGAAGGCTAGCTGTTAATTTCAACATGCTTACTGTGATAAACATGCTATGAAGTGAATGAATTGGATTTTTTTGTGTCTAAATTAATGCGAAGAATAAGTTTGATTTACTGACTTATTCCGTCAATCATTTCATTTGCAGTTTTATGTGTGTTCTTTATGCTGTGTTCACACTATAGCATCAGTTTCGTCAGGTTTATCTACCTTAATCCAGCCCACTCACTTTTCTTGGCAGTATTCTTTGATTAAGCAGTCTTTCTTCCAAGCAACAGTCCCTGCAAGGCGAGGAATGAGTCGAGCAAGTGTCCAGGGTGACAAAGGTGCATGAATGACTTCAAAAACGCAGACACAGATTTTATCACCATGGTTTAAGCTCCATTAGGCAGGTGAACTTTATAAAGGACAAAATATTGGAATAAAACAATATCAACCAACATTGATCTATCTGTAGAAATCACTCAAAACATAGACATTTCAAATCACTTTATGAAGCTAACCCTCAAACACATTTCAAACAGAGCTGGCTGCTGGAAAAGCATTAGAAGAAGGTGAAAGGAGGTTTTAAGTGTGGAGAACAGCAGGTGTTTGTGATCAGCACAATCTACGCTGTTGTCACAGTTTACATGAAATAACACTGGCCTTTGCAGTGTTACAGTTTGGTACTATTTTTACCTGAATCTTGCTAATTTGCTCACTCGGAACATTAGGTAGTTGTATTTAAAAATCATTTGCATTTTAACAAGGCTCCTGTGGGTCCTTATTAAGTCATAAAAAGTCCTAAATTAGAAATGCTTAAATAGTTTTAAATTAGTCAAAATTAGATCTTGGGTCTTAAATGTGAAGTAGCATTTTTAAAACCTTTTATTTCAAGCAGATTTATCAAAGTTAAATGAAGAATTTTTCGTGTTTGTGGCGGAGATTTTGCATTTGTTGTGATGCTCGTCATGTAAATACTCCGGTTTCTTCCTACCACTAAAAACATGTCCATTAATGCCTCCCCTGACCCGTCCCCCAGGGCTCCCCTGCAAAAGAGATTCTGAATCTCAGTGGGACTTCCCTGGTTAAATAAAGGTCAATAAAAAAAATAAGAGTGCATTTTCGTTACATTTTCTTTATTTAAGGTGCCTGTTAGATCGTGGGTTAAGGATGTTCATTGTGTCTTCATTAATGAAAGCTTTTTCTGTTATATCAGATATATATCAAGTATCGATAATAGATGGTTTATTACCTGACTAGTTTCGACGGACATGTCGCCATGGTGACTCGTCTTATTAGCAGCTGTTTCCAGGTCAGAACATGGACATGTGGTGAAAATATCAGCTTCTAAATCGGCTCATTTCTGAGGAACCACTGCGCTCACTCAAGTTCTGTGAACTTTAAAGACATAAATGAACTAAAACAAACAGCAGAAGAGATCATCTGTGTGTGCTTTTGTAAAGGGACATAAAGATGAATCCAGTGAGGAAGAGACAGGTGCAGCACCTGTCAGCGATCATGTGACAGGTGCAGGCATCGCTACAAATATGTTATTTCTGGTCTGAATCAATTTAAAATTATGTAATTTTGTGTGCCAATAAATAGCGCTTATAAAAATAAGAAAAAAATTATGTTAATTTAATTAGATATTTATTGTGTCAAGTTTTGTTATCTAAGGTCTTAAAAGGTCTTACATTGTATTCTAGAAGTTGTGCAGGAACACTGTTTAGCTGTCCAAAAAAGTTGTTTTATTGTTTAGTCTCATTTTAACAGCTGCAATATTCACTTTGTGTTTTTTCCTCAGGTTTTGACGAAGGATTTGGGCGGAAACTCAAAGTGCTCAGAGTTCACAGGAGAAATCTGCCGCAGAGTTCAGGACATGGAATAATTCACTCACTCAGACTGAGGCAGGCGGCGCTCTCGTCTGACCTGCCGGGGGCGCTGTCGCTTCACTCCTCTCGGCGCCGACTGTCCGTTGGTTATTTCTCTGAAGACGCAGAGGAAACGGAGGTCGGCTGAAGAGAGCTCCGTGCTGCCATGTACAACTTACAATAACATTTCATTACAACAATAAGTCCTTTTGTCATCTGGTGAAGCACATTGGAATTTACTATTAGACTGAACGCAGGACTAAAACTTCTAAATGTAGATTGGTAAAAAGTAGAACTACACTTCAGGACAAAACTGGGCCTAACTTCAGGGCTCAAACTATGCCTCGGTTTAGATTCAAGCAACGTTAAAGTAAGCGTAAAGCAGAACTAAATTTGTTCGTAAAGTATTCTGCTGCTTCTTCTGAAAGTTTCCTACTCTCTGATTGGCTAAATGCAGCTGTCACTCAACCAGAACCTGACCAATGAGAGAAGTGCGTCGCAAAAGAGGCAAAAGAGAATTCCGAGATGATGATTTAACAAAAAAAAAATCTGATTATTGTCATTTGGATGAATTCAATTTTTATCACGCCCTAGTAAATATGCATTACGTAACTTGTCGTCTTGTCTCCATGGAGATATCATTGCTTTGCCTGTATTGTTCCACAGTACTACGTTAAAATAATCTTTCTTTAGACAAACAAGTCACACAACGACACAGTTACATGTAGATATTTCTAGTAATAAAAGACATTTACTTGACTATCGCTTTGGAGCAAAGCTGTATCATCTCCATGACAACAGACACGTGGCTAGAAAGCTTCACCAAACAAGTTACACATTGCATCTTTAATCAGCACTAAGCCAGATTTGATTTAGGCTGTAATTAGGACCAAACTAGGGTCCTAAAGATAATCAGAAATAACTATCTTATTCTAAATTTAGAGCTAAACAGAGCTAAACTTTCGCTTAAATTGGACTAAATTTAAGAACTAAACAGGTCTAAACATGGTCCAAACTTGGCTTAACTGAGACTGAAGCAATCTAAAGATGATCCTGATTTGACTAATTTAAAACTCCACTAAACCAAGTCTTACGCTAGTCTCAGCTAATCTTTTTAACATCCTGTACTGCTCCTATTTCAATCATATCTTCAGTTTATGTGTGTTTAATGACTTGAACAGATCTAAGGCCTCAACACCAAGCTGCCTTTGAAATGAACTTGCCTAAAATACATCTCATTATGCCATAACTTAACCAACAGCAGAGTTTTCCATTGCCTTATATGGAAGAAGAATATAAGTGGTTTTGCAGGTATTTTGAGGCAGTGAAAAGGGAAAAAAATTGTTTTTGAATGAGGCTGGTTCTATGTTGCTTTACATTACAACAGACTGAAGCAAAAATATAAGATATAAAAGGGAGCATGTGTCATATTTAAGGGTGTAAACTTTGAATTGAGTTAATGGGAAATGCAACTAGTGAACGTTTCCATTGATGCTGACTTTATCTAAGTTAGAGTTTCCCAGCCAGGTGTACACAAACACGACTTGATATCATTTGAGATTAAGCAAATAGAAAATGGTCAAACTTGTACAGTCATCTTGAGAGCCAGATTTGCCTCTGGGCCACAAATTTGAGAATCCAGACCTAGAGCCTCAATTAGGAGAGTGTGGAACAAACTTTGTGGGTACTTGGAGCAAAAAAAAAAATCATCTAAAGCAGTGGTTTCCAACATTTTTTGTCTCGAGTATCTTCCTGGATCTAATGAATAAATGCTGTAATATTCTATTCTAATGCTAATGTGGTAATTTCAGTACACCCTGTTAATTGTGGGGTACTGACATAATGAACAAGACCCACGTACCCCTGGTTGGCAAATACGTGTTGCAACCAATAAACATTACACAATTTTGCACATTTGTTGTAGCAACATTATTAAATTTGTTTTAAATTTTCAAATGGCTAGAAGTGACTTAAAATGATCTCAAAGATGCATTATTTAAGTGTGTCTCAATTACTGTAATTTCTGCCCTATTGAGCGCACCTGAATATAAGCCGCACCCACTAGATTTAAGTAAGAAAAATTATAAAGTACATATAAAAGCCGCACTTGTTAATAGTAAGTCTATGAGAATCTATAATTTGCTGCGTTGCCTTATAAGCCGCAGTGTGCAAAGCTTGAGAAAAAAGTAGCGGCTTATAGGCCAGAAATTTTGGTAAGTTGCTAGCATGGTTTTGTCTTAAATGTTTGAAATTATCACAGTAAACGTACCTGTATCTATAGAGCAGACCTGGGCAAACTGCGGCCCAGGGCCAGATGTGGCCAAATGTTTCAGTGTGGGCCCTGGCACATTTTTGAGAATAAATGTTACTCTTCATATTACTTTATTTGACTGACTTGGTTATAGAGCATGTGTCTTTGTTTGTTATCAAGTAGTTATTATCAAGGTATTGTTACCAACGTATCATAATAAATGGTCAAAATAGTGGATTAAAAGCCTATATTTTGCAAAATGATAATGATAACTTGTTACACCAATGACCGTGGTCCGGCCCTCCATCACTTGTCCAGGTTCAAATATTGCCCTCAGGAAAATTAATTGCCACCTCTGTTATAAAGGGATTATCTGGGCACATCTCTGGGACATCACTTTCCACTCTACTGCGCATGCCCCATGCAGAAAGAGACGTTGTTCGTCTAGTTGGCTGGGAAAACTTATTTGATAAAAACAACAAAACAGGACGAGAGCAGCTGTTTCGATCAGATATGAACTGGTCTGACAAACAGTGTTTTCTGGCCACTCACCTGAATGTAACGTTTATGTATCATAGGATTGAATTTCCTTCACAAATGTTGATTTAGCAGCATAACTTTTGTTTTCTTACAATAATAAACTCTTGTAGTTAGCTGATAACAGCGCTGGCCAGTGTTGTTGCTACAGCTTGTTTCAATCAGCAGCACTCTTTCTGCATATCGGGAGCACGCACATACCCCATGTTGATAAACAAATAATCGATCTCTATAGAATCAAGCAGGCATTATCATTAGGCCAAACTACAAGTCAGATCTGTGTAGAAGCAAGTCTGCTCAATTCTAACAGATTTCTAATGTGTTTCACCAGTTTAAGGGACTTGTGTTTTCTCTTCTCGCACTTACCATCGCTGCCTGTTTCTTCATCTTTACTTTTGCGTTTTTTGCAGCTTTGTGGATTCATATGTTCACTCCAAAAATGCGCACAATTTTCACGACATGACCAAGAACGACTGAGATTACTTCTTAGCCAAAAATGTATCTTCATAACTTTGCCTGTTTTGTCTTTGCCGTAAAAAAAAACAAAACAATAATCACTTATTTTTTAACGGTAAGCCACTGTAATCGTTTGAACTATCGTCTTATTTATTGTTTAGTGTTACTGTCACATGCTGCTCTTCTGAAATATACAGTTTAAATATATATAAAGGTCTATGAATGAAGCAAACCGCACTGTTCATCTCTTAACTTCCGCTGTTACCTGATGGGTTTGGTTTAAAATCTTGACTTACAACAAAGTGCCGTTGTCTTTGCAGCTAATTTCACTGTGATCGCAGTAAACAGGACTTTGAATATTGTTTGGTGAAAAAGCGAAATAAATCTAGTATTTATCACAATGCGGATCGTGTTTATTTTTATTTTGTGTTTAACTCTTATTTTTTACACTCAGATGTACTGTATATGCTAGCATTAACATGAAATACTCATGAGTACAGAAGTTAGCTATTTTGGATATAAACAAGCCAACTGAAGTTCTCTGCACAGAGCCAATTATAGCTACACAATAACTACCCCATTAAAAAAAACATTTTAACAACCAAATTTAACAACACTATTAAACAATGATCCCAGGTATTTGATTACAAATGTTTCTAATCTAATACTACTGTGGCATCAGTCTTGAAATTGAAATTGTCCAAACCTGGCAACCCACCGAAGGCCACGCCCCTTTTCTCTCAGTCTGATGCTGTAGTACTCTCTCTAAGGTCAAGCAGCAGAAAATGTATAGAACTCAGGACATACAACTTCAAAATAAAAGTGAGACGATTTGATGTCTGACTTAAAAAGAATAATGCTCATTTAGAAAAAGCCACGTGTCCACAGGCTTCAGTACTCGGTCCATTTCTGTTTATGTTGTCATTGGATAACATCAGAAAGATGTTCCACACATTTGTTAGCAGTACAGATAACGCTTTTGTTTACAAGGATAATTTTTGGACAAAATGCATGGACAATGTATCTGGCTTCATCAACCAGCTTTATTTCAGTGAAATGAAACTGAGCAGAGGCACTAGGTGGTGCCTGCATGACTATGGCCAATACCGGATTTTGTGACATTCAAAGCAGCAGACAGCTTTCTAGTCCCACCTACCAATGGGTAAATGTTTATTTGACTTCAGAGGTAAAATCTGGGTTCTTATTCATCTGGTGGCGCAATGGCAGAGCGGATAGCGCTCTTCTCACAGCAAGAAGGTTGCGGGTTCGATTCCAGCAAGGCCTTTCTGTGTGGAGTTTGCATGTTCATCCTCCCCATGACAGGGTGGTTTCCTCTGAGCACTCCAGTTTCCCCTCCAACCAATAACATGCAGGTTGGAAAACGCTTGGTGTTGGTCAGAGGTTGAGGGGCCAAGTGTTTACACGAATCCCTCTTGTTAGCTGACCCAGGGCGGCTTGCCATCACTGAGTGAGGGGGTGACTGTGTGAAGCACTTAAATGTGCTGTAAACATAAATTATTCATTAATTCATCCATGTTCAAATTTTGGCAGCTGTTTTCAACTCCTGTTTTACTTTAATATTAATACATTCATTAAATTTTTGATGCGGGCATTAAGTTGGATTTTAGTTTTATTACTTTAACTGTTGAGTTGAGGAACACTTTGACCAGCAATGTTTGTGAACTTTGACAGATGTAGTTCTGTTGTTTCCTAGGCATTTCTTGCAGTTTTTTTTTTAATAATTTTCTCCCTTTTTATAGCTTTCTTTTTGACAGTTGAACAAGAAATTGACCTCATAATTGTTTTCATTTTTTGCATACATAATCTTTGCACCATGTACAACAAATCCAAACTTTATTTATAAATCACTTTATACATAAAATGTAACACAAAGTACTTTACATTGCATTAAAACAGATTCACAGCAACATCCACCACCCCACAGTCAGACTACACACCCACAACCACATGCCCAGACATACCTAAACAACAACCACCCCGACACACAAGCTCCCCCCACAGACTAAAATACCTTTGGCTTCTTTAGAATACATTAGAATACAATAGAGATGAGCTAGACGAGAAAGCTCCACCACTATACCAGCTTCTGCCTCAGTGCTGATTACTGAGGCAGAAGCTGGTATAGTCTTCCAGGCTGAATATTCGCTCCTTAGCTCCCTTTGTCAGAAAATCAAAAAATTAAACAATTGGTCAAAACCAACAGAAGCAATATAAATCAGAAACAGTCATTATTCGGAAATACAGAGGCAGATTGTCCAACAACAACAAACAGGGCAAGTGGTGAAATAAAGAAGAAAGAGAGGCAAGAGAAGGCAAGGAAAGTTTATTTGTTTAACACAATTCATGCACAAAATAATAAGGAGCAGAAACCATTACAAAGCAGGAAGATAAATTCACACACTGAACTAAATACTTTGCAAGAAAACAAGAGTGCAGAAAGTGCATATGCAGAAATAACAGAATTTACATAGATAAGCAAAAAGGAGTGAATATGAGTTTCGTCAGGGCTTGTGTGAACAGACATTGACATGCACCGCGTAATATAAGTGAGAACAAGCTCTGCACAGAAGAAAAACAAAATGTAATTTCCACCTAAATGTTCTTTAGTAAATGACACTAGTTTGGGCATAATTAAGGTTTTTAATAATTTCACAACAAAAGCTTAAAGTATTTAGTTGAAAATTACTTTTAGGCATCTAAAATAAATTAAAAAGTTGAGACAAAGCCCATATAAAAGTCCTATTATTATTACATTTTATTTTTAGATTTATTTTTTAATAGGTTTAGAGTACAGAGAGTCTGATTCCTCCCAGAAAGGCGGATTTGATTAAAACTAACACAATTTGTAGAATCAGAAAAAAAGTTTTAGTACAAATTACAAAGTAGGAACTTTCTTCGATACAAATGTGCAAACATATACCACTAATTATAATACCACTTTATTATCTATAACAGGGGTGTCGAACTCATTTTGACAAAGGGTCACATTGACATTGGGGTTGTCCTCGAAGGGCCGGTTGTAACTGAAATTAACCTTACTAATCTTTCTGGATTTGATTATTTGTATTTTAATTAAAGTGACAATTACTGAATAAACATCTGCATTAGTCTGAAAAATGACTTATTCTTTAAGTTTCAGACAAATCATTGCATTAGGTTAAGACATTACTCCTGGCACTAATATAAAATTAAAGTAAACCTTATAAGACCTTGAGGGCCGCATGAAATGAGGTGGCGGGCCGCATCCGGCCCCCGGGCCTTGACTTTGACGTATGTGATCTATAATAATAAAGATAAAATATTAACTATGATAAAAAGTATTTTAAAATATATGGCATAAAATACAAGGGTAAGCAAAAAACAAGTATACAAAATAAAATCATCTTATAAAACACAGACAGTAGATAGAACAACAGTGCAACCTGTCTGCACAAATGCTGCACGAGATTAAATTGACATGAGTAATAAAGAGGCATGCATAACTGACTTTCTTTTTTATATTTTAACATTTTCAGGAGAAAAATATAGAGTAGAGCCATGAGGGCTGGCTTGTACAGTAAATGTAGCAACAAATGATAAAAAGTTGCATCTACTCTTTGTTTTATGTCAGGAAGTAGCAGACCCAAAAGTTGGAAATCACTGCCAGTAATCATCTTTCCGAAACCTGGATGTTCCCGTAAATGAAAACTATTCTCGGAAACCATGTGACCAAGGAAAACATCCGTCCTCTGCGCTCAATAAAAACGGGCAAGACTCAGAAGAATCCGGCAGCATCTGCACACACACAGCAAAGGTAAGAACTGCTTCATACCGATATCGTTTATCTATTGCATTGTATGCTTTAATATATAAAATGAGTTAAGAATGCAGTTTTATGATACATTTGAAATTCTAACTGTGTTACTCCTTCACAGATCTCATGCAAGACAAAGAAGTAAAAGACCAAGCGTGAGCTTTTACTTAACAATATGGCATTCTTCAAAAACATGTTGTCTGTTCTCTATACGGAGAAGAAGTTCCAGCAATACCTTCTCGAAACCAATAAAATAGATGAAGGACCACCAGCTCATTATAGATTAAAACCAGAATGTAATGATTTAGACAATCAATCTGATGAAGAATCAAAACTTATGAGGATTACTTTTGGAAAACGTGACCCCAGATACCAAAATCGAACCATCCTTCTGGTCGGAGCAACTGGAACTGGAAAATCCACTTTGATCAATGCCTTGGTGAACTTTGTGATGGGAGTGAAGTTTGATGATCGTGTTTGGTTTGAGATCATTGAAGAGAAGAAAGATGAAGCTCATAGCTCTCAGTCTCACAGTCAAACATCTGCAGTGACGGTCTATGAAGTTTATGGATTTGAAGGAGTGGTTGTTCCTTATTCTCTGACCATCATCGACACTCCTGGATACGGAGACACCAGAGGAATAGAATATGATAATATTATCACCAAAAAGCTGGAGGATCTGTTCTGTTGCCCTGATGGTGTTGATACCATTGATGCTGTGGGTCTGGTTGTGAAAGCCACAGAGAACCGACTGGACGACAGAATAGTTTACATCTTCAATTCCATCACTTCTCTCTTTGGAAGAAACATGGAAGCAAATATAGTGGCCATGATGACTCACTCTGACGGTATGAAACCCACAAATGCTCTACAAGCTCTAAATGATGCCAAGATTAGATATGCTAGAAATGAAAGCAATGAACCAGTTTATTTCCTGTTCAACAACTGTCAAAAAGAAAGCTATGAAAAGGGGGGAGATGGTGAAAAAGCTGCAAGATATGCAAATGAAACAGCAGAAGGTGGTCTGTCAAAGTTCACAAAATTTGTAGGTCAAAGTCTTCCTCAGTCCCTGAAGACAACAATTAAAGTAATGAAAGAAAGAACACGACTCAGTGCCTGCATCCAGAATTTACAACAACGGGTCATTGATATCGATGAAAAACAGAAGGCGTTACAAAACAACAAAGATGAGTTGTCAAAATATAAACATGAGCTCGAAATGAACAAAGATTTTAACATTCAAGTAGAAGAAACCTACAAAGAGAGAGAAGAGCTCACCGACAGCTGGGATAACAGAGCTGTTTGCTGTCTTGAATGTCAAGAACTCTGTCATTACCCAGGATGCACTTGGGCCTCAAATTCAGCTTGGTGTCAGGTCATGGACGAAGATGGTTACTGTACTGCCTGTACTAACAAATGCTCAGTGAAACATCACGTGAAAGAAAAGTGGAAATATGTGACCAAGACTAGAATTGTGCCAAAAACAAGTGAAGAAATGAGGAAAAAATATGAAGAGAACAAGGCCAAAAGTGCAGAGACAACCAGTCTGGTGGAGGAAATGGAGAAGGAAATCTCACACTTTCAACAAAGCAAACACCGGATTCTGGACGAGATCTTCAATATAATTGAAGATCTGCAGAAGATTGCCCTGAACATTGAATCAGCTTTGACCTTTGTTGATCTGAATTTTCTGATAGAGAAAATGAAACAGAAAAAAGACACAGAAAAGGTCCAGAAACTTGAGGCAATAAAACAACAAATCAGCGAGCGTACGGAAGCTGGGGGCTGCTACTTCAAGAAATCATTTTCAGCTTTGAAAAACAAACTTATGTAACAGATTCTGTATGTCATTCATGTGTACTGCACTATAGGAAAACACAGTAACTGTGCTGTCAGTTAAACACAGCACTGTTACTTTTTAGCAACAGTGTTGGGTAAGTGACTGTAAAATTGTAATACTAAATACTACTAAATATTTCTAGTTACAAGGCTAAAAATGTAATTCATTTGTGTTACAATATTACTGACTCAAAATGTAACTGAGTTACACTACTGTGAGTTACTTTGAGGTAATCATCTATTTTTAGAGACATTGTACAATACTAGTCCTGTCACTTTTACACTTGATTACTGAATAATTTATAGAAATGTGATGTTACAACACTGTTAGTCACACTGACTGTATACCGAATGAAACTCACTGGTCCACAGTAGAGAAGGCAAGTTCTAAGAGCATAAAAAAAAAAAACACACAAAGCAAAATAACAAGAAATTATTTAAAAAAAACAAAGAATATACCTACTCAGAATCTGCTTATTCCATGTAGTATAGTATTGCTGTAATTTGTTTGGCTTACTTTTTATTTTATTGTAACTCTTTATTATTTTTGTAAATAAAGTTGATAATTTAGTGAGCCACTTATCCTAAGGTTTGCTTCAAGTTGTTTTACCCTAATGTTTTAATAAAATTAATGAAACTAATTATTGGAGCTATTTGTCTTTGTTTAGTTTAAGATTTTGCTAAGTTTATTATGTTTTTGCTAAAGTTATTTATTTTTTTTTTTTGTTTTACTGTCTTGTTTTCTACCTATTCTTATTTTTATTACTTAAGGATTTCTAACTATATTAAATTGTTTTGTTATGGGTCATAGGGGAAGGTGGAGGATGCAGAGGGGGCACAGGGTTTTCTTACTGGCTTGGAGAGGCTACAGTTTGTCATTACTGTAATAAATCACCTCAAATGCATTTATCTGGTTATGAATCTTTTTACATGCTGCGTAAGGCCTGGCAATGCCCCGTGGCCTTTTGGTTTATTTGGTTTGGTTTAAGTTGAGTCAGTTTAAGTTAAGTTCTTTAGTATTTTTTGACAAATCGCCACAACACTAATGTTAGTTTGTTTGTTTTTTCTGGCATTACCTTTTTGGCAACGTCTTGATAATATTATATGATTTCTATAAAATCTCCATAATGCCAAAATAAATATAAAACAAAATATGATTCATTAGCAATTTTAGTGCAAATGAGCAAGTTTCAGGTCATGCTGCATTCATGTGTACTGGGAAGCTCAGAGTACGTACGAATGATCGAAAACCAAAGCGTTCATGACAGCAGCTGTACAACAGTGGAGAAGTGACACTAATGAGTATTTGCATTACTTCATCTTGATTTTCTTTGCAGATTCATGAAAAGGACATGTGGACAGTATTGTTGTTGTAACTAATGGAATTCTTGTGGAGCTGTGCCTTTCCTTGTGGGTAAATGGCTGATAAATAAATGCAGAGGTGTCAAACATGTAAAACACTTGAGTAAATTCATCTAAAATTCAAATGGAACCCTTTGGAGCACAAACAATTGGCTGGACTCTTTGTGAAGCTGAGCCTTTGTAGTTTTAGCCTCTGATGTCTGACTGACTGTAGTTTTAAGTGAGAAGAAGCTCTGCACAAAAGAACATCAGGTTTTAAAGTTCGCCTAAAATGTCTTTTTAGTAAGTATGACAACCTGGTGTCACTAGCCTTGGACAGAATGGCACTAGATTTGGAATATTTTGGGTTTTGACATTTCCTCTTCAAACATTTGACTTGTATTAACTTAAAAAAAAATAGGCGAAGCGCATTAAAAAGCCTAATTAAATTATAAAGAAGTTTTTTTTAATTGTTTGTAATGGTTGATTTGGCTGTAAATGAGAGGGTTCCAATTTGACTTGTATCTATATAATGTCAGGGAGCTTGAAAATGTAGCTATTTTTATAACAAGGTGAGCGAAAATGAATTAATTAAGAAAAAGTGGGAGGGCCCTGCAGGCTTATTTATAGTGACCCTCTGACAAAAGCTTGTAACAATTTGAGCTGCAGGTCCCATAATACACTGCAGTCTAGCTCTGTCCTGTGTCTGATGTGCAAAAGAAGAGCCACATAGGCCGAATGGAAAAATAGACAATGGAAATAAAATGCACTGGAATGAAACAATTTGTTCAAAAATGTTCTTGGAAGGACACGCCTAACAATACATTACAATTCAAAATAATGTCATGTAATTCAATATAATATGGACACAATTATCATATTTGAACATAACAGAAGCAGTAGGCCTATAATTTAAAATGTGGCCCTCGATCAACTCTGACTTCGATCCATTCGGCAACAGCATTTGAGTTTGACACCACGGCTTTAGAACAGTCTGCTACTTTAATGCTTCAATTGTGTTTTTCCATCTATGTGTCATATAAAACTAAAGCTCTGTCAGTTTGTGTCAGTGCTCTGTTGCACTAATTTTCATTTTTAAGCTAAACAGCCGCACTTGATTTGTCCACTCAAAACTGACCACCTATTTCACACGACATGACAAGGTGTTGCACATTAGAGCATCCCTGTTTTATGAAAAAACGTCTCACATCGACGGATATTTGAATGGACAGAGAAATGTGCTGCAAATTTGATCTAAATATAGCCTTGGAATGACTTAACTGATTGATTTCAACATTTTTGCACTTCTACACACCCCAAATAAACACTAAAGGGCATTTAAGAGCCAGAAAAGTTGATTTAGCATGTGTCCTTTAAATCAGATTTTCTCATGAGTTCCAGCTTGTTGTGTGAGTCAGAGTTAGGTTTAGGGAATCTGTTTTCTCGTGCAGTATACGAGGTCGTCTATTCCCGCGTTCATGTCCCAAGTCAGAAGAGACTTGAGCCTAAACTAACCGTGACGCAAAATAAAAAAATATGTAAATAATTAAAATTCTCACGTAAATGTGTGATTCAAATAAAAAAATAATAATAACAACAACAACAACAACATTAATATTATGAACAATTTAAAACGATAAAAAAATCAAACAATCAATCAATAATAAAAATTTATTGAGTGATTGATTTACAGTTGAAAGAGACAATAAACTTTTGTAGTTAGTGTATATAGTTGCTAATGATGTTACACAAGGTTTCAGTTTGATTTTTAATATTCTTAGTCAACCTTGACTACTCTTTAGGCTTCATTTCATTTAACACGGCACATGGGGTCTTCCATTCGACAGGTTACAGCAAATGCAATAAAACAAGGATAAGTTTAGACTTTGGGGTAAGGTAAACTTTATTGCCCCTAAAAGGAATTTGTCTTGTACTACAGTGCCCACTGCTGTATCACTTTAAAATCACACACAGTCTATACAAGCAACACATTCAGTCACCAAATATATACGCTGCATATACAGATCCATCATCTGACCAACTTCATCAATCACAGTTTGAGCAACAATAAGAATTAAATAAATAACAACAGTTTGTTTGTGATGCTGCATTAAAATGATTGTTCTTGCACGGACCAAAAAGTAAATTTAATTGACAATAAAATTGAGCATCAAGCCATAAATATACACAACATCAGTAATATGCATTACATGAGTTTATATACATCACATAAATAAATACACATCAATAAAAATCTTTCTCACTTAAAAGACATAGAACATTTTTGTTAGCTACATATCAAAACAATGCAATCACTGAGTCTTGTTCAAAAGGGTGACAGCGAGGGACAAAAGAGAACCTATGTTTTGTATTTACCAGCTCTACCTGAAGGTAAAAGCTCGGAAAAAAATTGGTTTGGATCACTGGAAATCTTCCCAGCAAGCCTAAGTGTTATTTCTTCAAAAATAGTTTGCGACATTGAAAAGCTAAAGTTTGATTTTCTCCTAATGTAGCCTACTCTTAATGTACCCAACTAGGCGGCCATGGCAGACCTCATTAAGCTCTCCAGCACTGCATTATAGAACACGATCAGTAAGTTTCCCGCAGAGATATGGTCACTCCATTTGAGCTGACAGCCCAAATATTTGATAGAGTTCACTACATCAATCTACTTGATGCACTGATGGAGTCCAATAGTTAAAATAAAAAAGAGTTTATAGACATCTCATGGGTTAACTCAGATCCACAAGCCAGTTGTTCTCAGTCTTAAAAGCACATCTATGGCTTAATATATTCATTCATTCATCTTCTACCGCTTAATCCCGTTAGGGGTCGCGGGTGACTGGAGCTATCCCAGTAACTGTGGGCCTTAGGCGGGGAAACACCCTGGACAGTGGCCAACTCGTCGCAGGGTTAGACAGACAACCATTCACTCTCTCATTCACTCACTAAGGGAAATTTACAGTGATCCAATTAACATAAACATGCATGTTTTTGGAGGTGGGTGGAAACCGGAGAAAACCCACGGCGACACGGGGAGAACATGCAAACTCCACCCAGAGAGATCGTGAGATGTTGATATGGTCCGATCCGGGAGTCGAACCGACGACCTCCTTGTTGGGAAGCCAGAGCTCTAACCACTTGGCTACCGTGCACCCGGCTTAATATATTGGAATTTAAAAAGCTGCAGAAACAGAATTTAAACAACATTTTTGAAACACATTTACCTTGTCAAATGTCTTTGTAAGTCTTTGTCATGACTACATAGCCTAATGTATTTTGGGGCACTTGAAGCATGTGTCGGCTCTCGGTTGCCTCCCGTTAACTACGATAACTGCAACTTCACCATCTCGCCCCCTTGCCGATCCAAATAGGCCCTTTTCACCGCAGCTCCGGTTTGCGAGATACCTGTGGACAGTTCCTTCTTGTCCTGTTCATCCTTATGGGGAATTTGTCGAGAAGCACTAATATTAATTAATATTTTAAAAATTCAAAGCGGGAGTGAGTGGATTTCAACTAGATAACCACTGGCAGCGAGTTCAGAACTTCAGATACGAGGTAGGCTAAATAGTTTGGTAAGTTTGACGCAATGCTAAATGCTAACAAATAAATTAGCACAAATATAAAGAAGACAATTTGATAAAAATACAATATAATTTTTTGTATAAAGCTAGTTCAGTTTGTAGAGTTATTTTAAAAGTAATAAATAAATTAAATACAGGTTAACATTAGCTTCAGAGACAAAACGGCACATTTTATAAACACATGGTGAAGTATTTAACTCGCTGCAAATGATTTCTGGCTTGACTTGTGTCCAGTTTGTCATGATTATTTTAATTAGATTAGGGCATTTGAGCGAGCCTTCTGAGGGAATGAACTGACCGGAAACAACGAACCGCTGGTATATTCACACCGGAACTAGCCAAGCCAAACACACAAGTGTCCTTTTGTGAAATATTCTGATTTGTAATCTTTATCATGTTTCTGTAACATTCACCACAATCACTGTCACTGTCTGATCTTCTAGTATTATCGTTTTAACTGGTGAAACCTCATAAAATGAACTAAACACAATGACAGTCAAAGTTAACGTTAGCATTTTAACAAAACAAACACATTAGATTAGTTTACTGATTATATGTCTATGGATCATCCGCGCACGCACAGAGCCAATTCCTTCCATAATCATTTTATTTTGAAACTCCCTGAGCGGATGTTACTGTGTAGCTCGAGTTTAGCTCGTTTAGCTTCACTTCGGCGCGTTTCCTGTTCAGCCTCAGACAGCGCTGTTTCGGGAAAACCCAGTGAGGTGTAGCCGGTGTCACCCTTCATCCACCCGGCGGCGAAGCGAGCCAGTGAACCTCCTCCACCTTCACCACCTCCACCACCACCGCGGTCTGACAGGGCGGCAGCAGCGGCAGCGGCGGCGGACACCGGGCACAGAGCGTGGCGCGCGGGGAGAGGTGTGTCCGACAGGCCGCTGAACCAAAAACCCAAAACCATGGCCAAGACCTACGACTATCTGTTCAAGCTGCTGCTGATCGGAGACAGCGGCGTCGGCAAAACGTGCCTGCTCTTCAGATTCAGCGAGGACGCCTTCAACACCACGTTTATATCCACTATCGGTGAGAACTTACGCACAATTTACGCACAAATCAAATATACTGAGGGAGATCCAAGGCGTTGACCCGTTATGTCCTGGTTAATAGCTTGGTCTAAAAGGGATGGATCTGGTGCTTAGACTTAGGCTTAGTCCTGGTTTGATAAAGTCTGAATTGATATGGTTTAGTCTTGGTTTGATGCATAATAACAGTCGATAACAATATGTATTTTAATCATATTTCTGGTTATTTACTTATTTTGCATCTTAATTTCTAGATAAGCTTGGTTAAAACCCTGATTTAGTTAGAATCTATGCACATTTTAGTATTAAGATCCTAAGTATTGATCTGTCTTTCTCTGGACATGTTTTTTTCTGTAAAGGAATGCACTGATTTTGACACTGGGCTCCATGAAATTTGGCTGGATTGTGCTTTGGCATATAATATTGTTGATTTAGCTGATATTCAGGTTGTATAACTCTGGCTATATGGGCTAATAAGATGATGATGTGACCCATGTTTGAAATTTTACTCACTTATAGTTCTTCAGTCATTACTTATAGGTAAATAACTGCTACACATAACATTTTGATCCATTACTCATCGGTATAATAACTTTGTCTCTACACTGGTATCAATACATCCCCAATTCTAAACTGATGTGTCCCCTTTGCTAGATAAATCCTGCTAAAGAGACTTGGTTCAGTCTAGATGTAGTTTATGCTTTCTCCTAGATTGGATTGGTTTAGCTCTAATTTAGTCTTCTTATTTAAGCTTTATAGTAAATAATGTCTGCTAACTTCTGTGATTGAACTAAGGGTGCACTGACCCAGCTAACCGATTTCAGCCAATACTAATGTAGCACTGAAGTAGCTTTTTTCTCTGTTGAAACATGAAAAACTTGTTGTATTGTTTCTATGCGGAGTTGCTTGTTCTACCCGTGCCTGTGTAGGTTTCCTCTAGGTACTCCAGTTTCCCCTACCGCTAAAAACATGTCCATTAATGCGTCCTCTTGTCCTTCCCAGGACTACAGATAGAAATGAGCTGCAACGCTAGAAAATGGTCATTGTGCTTAGTGTATTTGTACATAGTCCTTAATAAACATTACCTTTAGTGTTGTGTAACTGTTATTATACATGTGACAATCTAAAATCCTTTATGTGAATTACAATTTAAATATTATGAGAAGCTATAAATCCACATCATCCTGGAAAAAAGTCTTATTGTGTCCAGTTAAAGGCACGACCAGGATATCAGCTGAACCGCTAATATAAGACCAGTAATAATTAGATATGGGAAAGAGTTCACACTCTGTAGTTGTATAATATAAATAATAACACAATAAGAGCCACGATATTTGAAGAAACAAAGCGTGAACTTGTGCAAGACCTGACTGAATGTGCATTATTATGTTGCGTTAACAACTGAGCCCTGTACTACGAATCTAGATTTGGGGTTTAGTTAAGAGTTAAGTTCTGGGTTAAACCTGGTCTGACAGTCCTACGAAACAGATCTCTATGGCAACATGCGACAAAATCATAACCTGCCCTGGACCAGGTTAAGTTCCCGAATAAGTTAAAAAGACAAGGCGCTGGCCAATCAAAGACGAGAATTTAGGCGTTTGTGAAGAGAGGAGAGAGAGAGACAGAGAAAGAGAGACACACATCTTTTAAAACTTAAACATATTATAGCAGATTACACTTGGCGTTTGTGTTAAAATGTATTCAAAACCTTATACGAAGACATGACTAATCATAATGAACCAGCTTCATAATATTACAACTGTTTTCTATCCACACAGTCCACCAGCTTTACTTTACGTAACTGTGTGAAAGTATTAGATTTTGCTAAAGCCAGGTGACATTTGGCCTTGACAGATGGAGCGGACGCTGGTCGTAATGAGACATGACTGGTTTAAGTGAGGAGCGTTCAGTCAGTGCAGGGTTTGGAGAGGAAGTCAGAGAGTGCACTGGGCTGTGGTGGTGGTGGACACTGTAGGAGAGAGAGAAACATGAGAGGCTTTCCTAAGACTGTGACGGCCAAAATGGAAGTTGGGTTAGTCACTGAATCCTGGCTCTTACCACTGAAATGTATACAGATTTAAAGCCCATATTACTGCATTTTCTCATTTTGTCTTAGTTTGGTGTGATTGCCATTGTGTTAAGTATTTAGTATAGTTTGACAGCAAGAAATTGAATAAAGGTACAGGAATGCAAAGATAATTTACACGTGTAAGTGTTGCAAGTTATTGTTTGTTTTATTGTAACATAGGGCTGGGCAATCTGGGAATAAATTTTTTTTTTACTTTTTCTAAAACAAACGAAAAATGCCATTCATGAACATGAACAGAACAAAAACTTTTAATATGTCTCATTTATTAACTTTATATCAATATTCTGCCTTAAAGTTTGACTTTTGCTCCAAACTATACATTTTTACTGACAAAAGGATTGGTTTTTGATCTTTTGATTCAAAACCCACCTCCAAATAATTGATGATTCGATTCAATTCGATCTCTTGATTTTTCGATTAATGGCCCAGCCCTAACGGTCATTCATTTTCGCTTAATCCCATTAGGGGTCGCGGGTGACTGGAGCCTATCCCAGTAACTTTGGGCCTTAGGCGGGGGAATACTGGACAATGGCCAACTCAACACAGAGTTAGACAGACAGACAATCATTCACTCTCTCATTCACTCACTAAGGAAAATTTACAGTGATGCCCAATTAACCTAAACATGCATGTTTTTGGAGGTGGGAGGTCAGCCCTAACGTCTGTGTCATTTATGTCCATATTTGCAATATGGTTGCAGTTGCAGGCAACAGTTGTGGAATTATTCCACATATGTCATATTTGTTGGTCACTGGTTTGATTGCGAGGGTGGTTTGGTTTGGGACACCTGCGAGTTCCATCTGTCAGTGTTCTGTATTTACCCGAAGCCGCCTGGATTCTAGTAGATTCTCATTGATTCTCGTGAAAATATTTCTCATATCATATTAGAATGAAAGCCGCATTAGAGTTCTTCAGTCGCAGAGAAAAATAATCTCTCCACAGACTGCTCCTAGCCACTAGTCTTCCGGGACCTGCACTGAACTCGCTCTCAGGGTTAGTCCTGCTTTGTTTAAGGATGGGAAAGTGACTTTTTTGTTGAAAATTAATAAACTTTGTCATTTCTACCAAAAAGTAAAAAACATAAGCAGCAGATTGTGATAAAATCAAATCACTGCGCTGTCTAAATTAAAATAAAAGACATTTATTTCTTTCAAGATCCAAATGCAGCGCTGTGATTGGCTGTGCTTGAGTGGTCACCTCTGGTCTCATTTTGCCGCCGGTAAAAATATGTTTTTAAGGTTCAATGCACACAAAAATAATGAAAAGGGATATTACGTCGTGCTGAAGGATTTGTGAGAGTTTAGTTGGAACGAGTTGGACCTTTTTTCAGGTTTTGTGTTGTGAAAATCAGCTACTACACCTTTAATACCGTCAGAAGGTTATCTACACAATATTGACACCCTGGCATTTAAATATCAAGGTATGACAGTGTATAAAGTATCGTCCCATCGCTATGTACTGATTAATAATTTAGATTTGAGTCTGATTGACTGTGCGTCTTCAGTGACAGTGCTGAGAGTCTGACTGTGGTGCAGCAGGTGAGACAGAAGAGTTTCCTGTCAGAGCGGCACTTCCTCAGGAAACAGGAAGTGGGTTCACTCTTCTGTCACGGATCAGGCTCCAGCTGCTCAAGTTATGAATCTGACAAAGATGACAAACATATTTAGAGTAATAAAAGAGGCGGATAATATATTAGTGATGAGAGAAACCAGAAATATGTAGATACAGAGAAACTTTGCTGTGAGGTGAGAGCACTAACCACTGTATTTATATTCTTTGTTTAATTACCACAAAAAGAGCAGAAGCATCACTTGATTCTTTTATCGAAAGCTTACAAACTACAGCATAATATTACCTTCAATTTTATTCAGTTTGATCTCCTTTTTGTAGCTTTTGTACTAAAGTCAATATTTTCAAGTTATGATCAGAATGTTTATATATTGCTCTCTTTATGCCCTGTTGACTATTCAGGAAAGGTCTAACGTCCTGTTATGTTTATTTCACTATTTGTATTTATAGAGGATTTTTTGTTTATCAGCACCCAGTATGCAGAAAGAGCTGCCGCTGATTGACCAAACTGTAGCATTAAGTCGAGCCAGTGTTTATCACTGTGTGAAAACAAGTTCTGCTGCTAATTCTAATTCGACCTTACATTCAGATGAGTGAAAAAACAGCTGTCTCAAGCTTCTGTCAGGCCGGTTCAGACCTGATCCAGAACTGCTAACTCTTGTTCTGTTTTATTGTTTTAATCAAAGAAGTTTCCCCAGCCAACTAGACGGGCAGCGTCTCTTCCTGCATAGAGCATGCGCAGTAGAGCGGAAAGTGACAATGACCAATGATCCCTATGTATAAGGGCTACAAATACTTTGAAAACCGATAATTCTACATTTTTCTTCCAATTAATAAATTGTTATTTATGTCCCAATAGAGGGATTTTTCTGTTTATCAACCCTGCCTCCAGAAAGACCAGCCTCTCATACACAAACAGTGGAAACAAGTTGAAAAGAGTTTATCACTCTGTGAAAACAAAAGTTCTGCTAAATCAGCATTTGTGAATTTAATTCGATCCTACGACCGTTAAAAGTACATTCAGGTGAAAAAACGTTGAGAAAAACACTGTCTCAAGCTTCAGGAGCCAGACGTCTGTCAGACCTGATCGAAACAGCGAGCTCTCGTCCCGTTTTGTTGTTTTAATCAAAGAAGTTTCCCCAGCTAAGCGTACGGAGAGCAGCTTTTTCTGCATAAGCATGCGCAGTAGAGCGGAAAGTCACGTCGACCAAAAATCCATCTGTAGGTCGCTCAGTGTGATATTTTTGATAAAATTTGTCCAATAGGTCAAAAAATTATTTTTAAGAAAGCTTTGTTCACTTCTGTATTTATTTTTATGTTGAGAAGGATGTTGCTGGTCAAGCAAAATCATCAAGAATCAACATTTTTCTTTTTGATTCAGTTAAAGTTAAAAGTTTTTAAGTAATTACCTTTTGTCTAATTCCAAGTCACAATTAAGTAAACATTAATTGATTAGTTTGTTTAATTAACTTGTTTTATAGCATTAGTTGTGGGTATTGATTATTTTGGCGAGTACTAGAAACAGTAGAAGTGGTCAGTTTTCTCTGGGTCACCACCACCGTGTCCAGTTTGAATGCTGCATATTTCCACCTTATTTCCCATGATGCTTTGTGCCGTGGACAGTGGCTGTTCTGTGTCCGAGGCTCGTGGGTGTCAGCTGACCTCTGTCACACTGAGGAAGAGGGAAGTGCAGCGAGAATGTGTCAGACATTCAACCACTGATTCAATCTGGACACAATATACAGACGTGCGACAGTGAAAGGGCCGGACTGTTGTTTTACTAAAGAGACACTACGTAGGTTTAAAGACACTGTGGGACATTCCAGGCAAAGCAGCAACATCCCCATGGAGACTATAGGGACAAATGTTGCATAGTAGTACACATATTAAACATTTACCGTAATTTCTGCCCTATTGAGCGCACCTGAATATGAGCCGCACTAACTAAATTTAAATAAGAAAAGTGATAAAGTGCATTTATAGGCCGCACTTGTCAATAGTAAGTCTATGGGAATCTATAATTTTGCTGCTTCGTTGTATAAGCCGCAAAGTTCAAAGTTTAGGAAAAAAGTAGCAGCTTATAGTCCAGAAAGTACGGTAGTTGGCATCGGCTCTTTACATGGTTTTGAAATACTTTTAGGCTTCTTATAAAAGTATAGGTTGCATTCATATAGGTATAGGTTTAGATGAATATAATATTGTGATATACTGTAGAAACATTGAAATTTAGAATATTGTGTTATAGCTGCAGCTGATTTTTCTCACAGTCGTATAAGTAAACTAAGAAAGTTGTGAAGGAAGCAGACAGATTGTGGCTCTGAACAAGAGGGACCTAAACACAGAAACACACTGCAGAGGCTAAATATAAATGATTATAACATGCATAGCTTCAAACACATTACTAAAACATTAAAGGTAGGGTGGCTGATTTTTACAAACACGATTTAGGTTTTAAATCTGACAAGTTCTTCTCCTGAATCCATTGACACATGGTCAATATCAACATGTATCATTTTTGGTTGCATTTATGGCTTAAAAACACTTCTTACAAACATCAAAGTAAAACTGAAGAGGACCACCCAAGCACAGCCAATAAGAGCGCAGCATTCGGCTTATGATTCCCTAACCTTACAAGTTATTAGTTGGTGGGTAAACTGGAGAAAACCACCCAGAAACGAGGAGTAACATGCAAACTCCAGACAGAAAGGCCCAGGTTGTACAGGAGTCAAACCTGCAACCTTCTTGCTGTGGAGCCAGAGCGCTCTGCCAGCTTAGTGGAAAACACAAAGGTTACAATTTTATAACCACATAAACTCTAGAACTAGTAATTAGGGCCACAACAAACGATTATTTTGGTCATCGATTAGTGGAGCGATTTTTCTTTTGATTACTCGATTAGTTGTTTAGAAGAGAAAAGTCACTTGAATACAAGATTTTGCAAATTTTGACCTAAGGTAATGTCGCTTAAGAATGTTCTAGAAGTGCAGCTTTGCTAGTGTTGGCATCAAAAACCCTAAACTTAAACAATTTTCATGACTTATCATCATCACTCTTCAGGCTGAGGGTTTTCTCAGCTCATGACATGTTTTGAAACTTATCTAAAAGTAGGATTGTCAAAAGTATCAAATATGACATAAGCCAATCAAATCTAGATTCTCATTACAAATATAACGGCTAGAGCAAAACATCAGTCTTAAATAAACAAAAAACTAAAATGAACGTGTTGAAAATGTAAACCTTGACGAAAAAACTTTTTTGAATCGATTGTCGAGTTTGAAATACAATTGTGACAACACTAATATAAGACCTGTTAACGATTATTCGATAACTAAATTGGGTGACGATTATTTCAATTATCGATTAGTTGCAATTACTCCATTAAAGGAACCGTATGTAATATCCACAACTAGTGGTTTTAGAAAGGTATAACAATCACAAATGAACATGGGTTGCCAGAGTGTGAAATGGTCCATACATAGAAGATAGAAAGCTACTGATTACTGATTCAAAATTAACTTCAGCTTCTAAGAAACCAAACTGGCAACCCAACTGAGAGAGTCATGTGGGACTTATTCTGCTTTCTGATTGGATAATAAATGTAAACATCAACAAAGGGACATCATGTCCATTGCTTTTTTAATTAAGAATAA
This sequence comes from Mugilogobius chulae, assembly GCA_038363315.1. Taxonomy (NCBI): domain Eukaryota; kingdom Metazoa; phylum Chordata; class Actinopteri; order Gobiiformes; family Gobiidae; genus Mugilogobius; species Mugilogobius chulae. The sequence continues at coordinate 22,055,626 of CM076401.1, read as the reverse complement.
CTCAGAATTACATTGACTTTCAGTAAAAATAATAGTATATTTGGACTTGTTGATCTTGTATCTTTGGGCACATATAGGTCATGTTTATGAAATCTGACATCAAAATCTTACATACGGTTCCTTTAACTTATAGTCCTACAGAGAAGTATCAATTTTGATTGTACAAGGCAGGTTAAAGCTTCACTTCGCTATATTTACTGGATTATTTGTCAAATAAATAATCCCTGCGCCTAAAGGTTTAAATATTATTGTTCTATAAAATGTTGAGATGTTAAGTGAACACAACCTATTGATTTGATGGAATATAGTTTTGTGCATTGAAGAGCTAAAGTCTCTGTTGTTTTTGCTGTTTGCTCTCTCCCGTGGACACTTCACATTTTGATTTGAGGCTGTAATGTGTCCATAAACCGAGTGAGTCAGTCGTGTGGTATTTGTTTGACATTCATCTTTAAATCGGACCGACTCTGACGCTGCTGTAAATGTCAGAGAGAGAGAAATAATCCACCAGCCGCAGGTAATTACAATCTTTAATTTGGTGAGTGAGCGGTCAGAATCAATGTTAGACTGATTTTAAAGGTCCTGCGTTGCACAATAATTGACTCATGTTAGATTTTAATGTTATATAACCTTTCTAAAAGCAAAAGAAGTTACAAATTCTACCTTGTGATGTCGTTATTTTTTACTATCAGTACTTTGTCAATAAATATATGAAAGAATACATACAGTTATTTTAAGTCTTGTGATTTCTATTAGTGATTTTAATCATGCAACAAACAAAAACTACATTTAAACAATATTCAGTGTAAGTGCCAACATCTGTATTAAAAATAAATTATATCAAATATTAAATAAGTGCAAATAAATGATACCATAGAAAGTCAACAGTGTAATTCCACGATAATTAAAAGTTCAAACTAAGGGTAAAACGAGTCAAAATTTTCACAGGACACAAGTGTGGATGTTTGGACACAGCAAAATATTAGAACTAATTTATCCTCATCATTATTGGTCCTATTGTAAAGTCTATAAGTGAAGGAAACTTTTACTACAGCAGCTCAAAGATACACAACTCAACTTCGTGACCATTCTCGATCTCCATACCGTTCAAAAGTTTGGATCACTTTGAAATGTTAATTTTCAAAGAATAACACTGTTTTTCTTCAATGACAATCTAATAAAAAATATACTATTAATGTGGTAAATGAATATTCAAACTGCAAATGTCTGGTTTTTGGTTCAGTATTTATCTTTCCAGCAGCTGTCACTCCAGTGTTCTGATGCTAAACTGTTGCCTTGTCCACACGAAGCCAAGCTCAGGCGTTTCAGAACAAATATTTGACCTAAAACACACATCGTCCACACAAAGCAGAAGTTTCAGGACAATGAAAACAAATTTTTCTGAAACCAGGTCCCAGTGTGAAAAGATTTCAAAACTCTGGTTTATCATTTCCACAGTTACACTATATCTGCAACTTTTTTGACGACATCACTGCCTCACGTCTCATCTGCAGAATGTACCGACCTTTATATGATGTTCACTGTGAAAATCTGAGTCTGATTGCTCCATAAACCACAGAAGAAAAAAATAACTCCACTACAATCTCCATTAAATCCGTTTTGAAGCTTTGTCGAAATATTCTAAAGAATCTGAATCATAAATTCCCTTTCTGTGTCTCTGCTGTAGATTTTAGATCCATGTTGTTCATTTAGAATGTTTTCTAAATTTAAATGAATTCTCCGCTAAGTTTCTGTTTACATTAACCAACTTGTGTGAGTGTCACAGCGCCACACTCTGGTCAGTTACAGGCATTACACCGGCTTCAGGCTGGTTTTACTGATTCATGTGGACGTTGATGAATCCTTTAAACAGTGTTATAATAATAATAATAAATTTTATTTATAATGCACTTTACATTTGACTCCAAATCTCAAAGTGCTACAGAATAAAGCAACATGACAGAATAAAAACACAATGACAGAATAAAAAAAAAACAAAAAAACATACATATATACAGTGTTGTATAACACTAATTTTAAAAATCATAAATAAATAAATAAATACATTGCAAGATTGTTCTTTACATCTGTGCACAGTATTGTGACATTTTGATCTTGTACTTTTATTAGAATGTATTTCAAATTGATGCCAATGAAAAATATTGCTCAAGGATTAGCTTTAGGTTACAAACGAACAAAAGGAGGAGCTTGTCTTGGCCATATAATAGTCCAGTTTATGACAATGCAAGCCCGTAAAGACAAGTTTTATTACTTATCTAGTGCAGCGACAACACCCAACAAGCTTTTGCTGTAGTCTGTTTTTTTGGCTAAAAAGGTTACACAGTTCGTCTTTAAACAGGATTTTTTTGATGACATTCACACATTTTGCTTCTGCTTTCCTCTTGTAAGCCAGGGCTTTTTCCTCGAGGGCCATTTTTAAACCCAGAACTGTGGTGAAGGGCCGGACTTAAAACAAATTCTGTTTATTGAAAACACATTTCTTTGACAGAATATTGAAAACCAGTACAAATAAAAAGTTTGTTCTAGCATAATAAACTTGTGAAAATTAAAATACATTTTGAACTGAAGTCGAAGCTTAAAGTTATAATTTTACAAGATAAAAAACTAATATGAGAAAAAATGTATACATTTCTGAGAATAAATTTGAAGCCATAAAAAAAAGCTATTTCATAAATAAAACTTGAAGATTTGTGAGAATAAAATATTGTAACTTTATAGGAATTGGACTTGGACAAGTCAAATGCAATGTTACAACAATGTTCCATGATCCAAAATACAATTTTAATCTTGTAAAACTTCAAGTTTAATATAGAGGTTATGCAGGTGACATCACAGCATTCTAACTGTGAGTGCTGAGTGGCAAGGATGCATGAGAGTTAATGGAGAGAAAGGACATTTTCTCTTGTAAGAGTTCAATAAACAGCTAAAACAGGAAAAATAAACTACAGTTTGATAACAAATTCAACCCACAACAAGTCTACTGAGCACTGGGTTTGTAACTGTCAAGTGTATTTCTAAATTGCGTGCATCTCCCACACTTGCAAAGGGACACAGGACTGGACACAGGATTTCACTCTTTCAACTCTTTTTCTTTTTATTGACCAGTTGAAGATGCAGCAGCAGCAGCAGCAGGTGAAAAACCTTTAAACAACCAGAACAGATAGATAGAAATAAATAAAACAATAAGTTTACAAAACACAAAAATATAAATTTGCAGGTTAAACTAAAGAGTAAGTATAATAATTATTAAACATAAGTTAACCAGGTGATTGTTAAGAAAATCAAAACTCTAGGTTACACTTGAAAAGTTTTAATAAATAAAATTTGTTTCTGATTTTTACATGTAATTATTCCTGTTTTTAATACGTGTTTTAAATAGTTTTACCCTTCTTTTAGCTTGTATACAAATTAACTTAAGTTTTAACATTTTTAACAAATGCTTTTACCAAAATACAAATTTAACACAAAGTCTTAACTTTAGTTTTAACCAAGATTTTAAACTGTATTTTAAATCAACACATTACAATAAATGAAATTAGGTAAGTTTTTTAAACCAAAAATGCATTTTAAATTAGGTGAAATACGTTTAATACATTTTATTTACTTTAGCATTACATTCACCAAAATTAATAGTAATTTTTCAAGCGTAAACATTGTCAAACATTGAAACAGATATGTGATAAGAAAGCCCAGCATTTAGCTCACCGATGGCCCTTTAATGTTTAAGTCCCATGCACGCAGTGAAAGATAAGCTGCCGTCCTCCAGCTCAGTGTTTTCCAATTGGCATAACACCGTGCTTCTTAAACTGTCCCCAATTTGCTCGCTGTGAAGCGCTGATTGCTTCAATTGAGTTCAGCTGCGTCTTTCACATCATGCGGAGCTTACGCAGAGCGTGCGCGCTCGCGTGTGAGACACGGTCCGCTCTCCAGGAAAGCAGCGAGACAGCCACCTCCGCTGATCAGCGTGACACCTCCCACTCGATCTTGTGGTACTGTTGGGAAAGATCGCACCTCTTCAGGCGAGCTGGTTTTACTGGACTTGATCTTCTACTGGCACGAGGACGACGAGCCGTCGGACGTCTCGATGCAGGATGGTACTCTGGCAGCTCTTGGACGACTCAAGCGGCGACCCAGAATCTTTGACAACCGGACCAGACTTTGGAGACCTCATCCAACCCAAAGCACCATAACTTGGAGAGACCTTCACGTGGACATCTCGAACGACACCTCTGTGGTCGGGGTTCACACCAACCACCCTTGCAATCTTGAACTGTCCTCGTAATGCGTTCTGATCACAGAGCCAAACGACGTCTCCAACGGTAACGTTTCTTTCAGCAGTATGCCACTTACTGCGAATGAATAGATTCGGACCGGCGAGTTGGCTCCAGGACTTCCAGAAGTAGTTGACTTGGTTTGTATTTCTTTCAGTCTCTTCAGGGGATAGGTGGTGTAATCGAATGATTTGAAGTCTCCACCCGGTGAAGCTCTACCAAGCAGTAGGGTGTTTGGACTGATGGACTCTATGCGGTCTTCTTTACTCTGGATTCGGGCGTCGATGGGTCTTTCATTGGCGAGGTTGGCAGCCAGCTGAAGTGCAGTCAGGAACTCGTTGAAAGTAAGGCCTTCTACCTTGCGAAGACTCAACAGGGCTCTTTTGGTGACTCTCACAGCAGCTTCAGCAGCTCCGTTTCGGTGAGGTGAATCGGCTGGGTGGATCTTCCACGTCCAGTGGGTCCCATTTCTGGTGGCATATTCTTCTAGTGATGCTTTGTCTTGTCTCTCAGGAAACTATACATGTCCTTTAGTATTGGTTTCGCTCCAATAAAGTTCGTGCCTGGGTCGGACCAGATTTTTTGGGGGTGGCCTCGGACGGCAGCAAACCTCTGGTAGGCAAGCAGGAAGCTCTCTGTAGATAGCGTGCTTGCAAGTTCGACGTGGATGGCTCGACTGGACATACAGCAGAAAACTACACCCCATACTTTCATGGTAACTCTCTTCTTTACGTCATCTTTAACATGGTAGGGTCCAAACAGGTCAACGGACGTGAACTGGAACGGTGCAGCAGGACTTGATCTCTCTTCAGGTAAGTCCCCCATTATTTGGCGACAGGTTCTTGCCTTGCCTTCTTGCAGATGATGCACTTGTCTACGACCTTCTGGGCAAGAATTCTTCCTTTGACCACCCACGCTTTTCTTCTCATCCTCAGCAGCGTTCCGGCCACTCCTTCATGTCCCTCTGCGTGAGCTTCTCTGGCTAGGAGGGTTGAGATCCAGGCCTGGAATGGTAGAAGGGGAACAGCTTTTTGGTCTTCTTTGAAGGTCTGGACTCTGCCACCACACACTAGAAGTCCACTTGACTGGTCTCTGTAGACGACGAGCCTGTCTGTTGTGGTGCTCGGAAAGTTCACGCCCTCTTGTGCAGCCAGGCAAAGGTCTCTGAATGCATCTTGTCTTTCGAAGACTGTGACGACACCCGATGACTCTACTGCCTCCCACTTTTCTTTGTCTTTGGTCTTGACTCGTCGGAACTTCTTTGCTGCTCTCCAGATCATTGCAATGGTCTTGACCAGCCTCCTCAGGTCACTGAAGCGCCCTTCTTCTACCAGCTCTCGGACTGCTACCCTGCAGGTGGTCTTCTCTTGGGCTCTTGAACCGGATCTTGGTCTTTCAGGTGAGTTCTGGTAAGCACTGCTGTGAAAGTCTTTTTCTGGATCTTGGCGACATTGTCTCGGGCTTGAGTGGCGACGTCTCTGGCGGATTTCTTCGGCCACTCATCTTCAGGGAGAAGAAGAAACTTTGGACCCGACTGCCACTCAGATCTTCCGTTAAAAGTTCAGGACTGGCCCCTCTGGTGATGATATCTGCGATGTTCACTGGACCTGGAATCCACCACCAGTCGTCGACGCTCGTGCTGCTCTGGATCTCGCCGATTCGATTCGCGAAGAAGGTCTGGTAACCGTAACTCTCACGCTGTATGGCGCCCAGGACGGTCTGGCTGTCGACGAGATGAAACCACTTCTCGACATCGATCTGCAGTGTCTCTGGAATAGTTCTTGAGTCGAGCTGCGAAGACTGCTCCACACATCTCGGCTTTGACGGGGTCACCTTTGTGGTCGAGAGGGGTCAGCTTGGCTTTCGACTCGACCAGTCTCACAACGACACAGTCGCTGCAGCTCCAGCGAAGGTACATCACAGCACCGTACGCGTGTTCACTGCCATCTGAAAAGGTAATGCCGATTGGTTGTGCGCATGGATCTAGTGGAGTCAGGGAGCGAGTGAATCGAAGTTGGCTCAGGACAGCATATTCTTCCAGCAGCTTTATGGCGTCTTCTCGGAGCTCTTTGGATAAGGCAGCATCCCAGGTGTCTTCTTCTAAGCAGTACTTTACTTTTGCTTCTTGAAAGGCTCTCCTGACAAGAATGGCCCCTTTCTGCTTTGCAGGAGTCACGAGTCCAAGTGGGTCGTATAGTCCAGAGACTTGGCTTAGCAGTTGCCTTCTTGTCAGCGGATCTGGAGTCTGGCTTCTTACTTCTTCCTTAAGCAGGTCTTGACCAAGGCGCATCTTTTTCTTCTTTTTAGAGAAGTTTACTGCAGACATGACGTGGAGTTTGTCGTCATCTATCGTGTAGCCTAGGCCAAGGGCTTTGTTGTCATCCTCGGTGAGCTGGTTCGGCAGGATCATAAACTTTGGTTGCTCTGTCTTCTCATCTCTTGGTTTCTTCCTCCCACTTTGAGCTGAATAGACCCAAGGCTTCATGTAGAACCCGCCTGCTCTTAGGATGCGTTCGATGTTGGATGTGAGGAGGTTCAGATGGTCGAGGTCGTTGTGAGAGGTCAAGATGTCATCCACATATGCGTCTTCTTCAAGCACACGTCTTTCTTCTTTAGGTGACTGAATGGAGGCAGGTTTGCGGTCTCTCGCATGGCGACTTGTGCGATGCAGCCGGCAGGNCGTCTCTGGCGGATTTCTTCGGCCACTCATCTTCAGGGAGAAGAAGAAACTTTGGACCCGACTGCCACTCAGAGTCTTCAGTTAAAAGTTCAGGACTGGCCCCTCTGTGATGATATCTGCGATGTTCACTGGACCTGGAATCCACCACCAGTCGTCGACGTTCGTGCTGCTCTGGATCTCGCCGATTCGATTCGCGAAGAAGGTCTGGTAACCGTAACTCTCACGCTGTATGGCGCCCAGGACGGTCTGGCTGTCGACGAGATGAAACCACTTCTCGACATCGATTCTGCAGTGTCTCTGGAAATAGTTCTTGAGTCGAGCTGCGAAGACTGCTCCACACATCTCGGCTTTGACGGGGTCACCTTTGTGGTCGAGAGGGGTCAGCTTGGCTTTCGACTCGACCAGTCTCACAACGACACAGTCGCTGCAGCTCCAGCGAAGGTACATCACAGCACCGTACGCGTGTTCACTGCCATCTGAAAAGGTAATGCCGATTGGTTGTGCGCATGGATCTAGTGGAGTCAGGGAGCGAGTGATCGAAGTTGGCTCAGGACAGCATATTCTTCCAGCAGCTTTATGGCGTCTTCTCGGAGCTCTTTGGATAAGGCTGCATCCCAGGTGTCTTCTTCTAAGCAGTACTTTACTTTTTGCTTCTTGAAAGGCTCTCCTGACAAGAATGGCCCCTTTCTGCTTTGCAGGAGTCACGAGTCCAAGTGGGTCGTATAGTCCAGAGACTTGGCTTAGCAGTTGCCTTCTTGTCAGCGGATCTGGAGTCTGGCTTCTTACTTCTTCCTTAAGCAGGTCTTGCCGAGGCGCATCTTTTTCTTCTTTTTAGAGAAGTTTACTGCAGACATGACGTGGAGTTTGTCGTCATCTATCGTGTAGCCTAGGCCAAGGGCTTTGTTGTCATCCTCGGTGAGCTGGTTCGGCAGGATCATAAACTTTGGTTGCTCTGTCTTCTCATCTCTTGGTTTCTTCCTCCCACTTTGAGCTGAATAGACCCAAGGCTTCATGTAGAACCCGCCCGCTCTTAGGATGCGTTCGATGTTGGATGTGAGGAGGTTCAGATGGTCGAGGTCGTTGTGAGAGGTCAAGATGTCATCCACATATGCGTCTTCTTCAAGCACACGCCTTTCTTCCTTTAGGTGACTGAATGGAGGCAGATTGCGGTCTCTCGCATGGCGACTTGTGCGATGCAGCCGGCAGGTTTGTCTCCGATGTTTACTCTAGTGATAGCGAAGTCTTCTATTTCGGAGTCTTCGTGTCACGCCAGAGAAACCGATGCAGATGGACCTCTCTCTCCTCCAACCAGACGGAGTTGTACATCTTGCGGATGTCACCGAGTGCAGCGAAGACCCCAGCACGAAACCTCAGCAGGACAGCTCTTATTGGATTCAGGACGTCCGGACCTTTAATCAGCATGTCGTTCAGGCTGAGACCTCTGTACCTCTGGCTGCTGTTCCAGACCAATCTCACTGGGGTGGAGACGGAGTGTGGGTTTGGTGCGATCAAGTGACTGACATACCACACTGGCCCAGCCCAGCTTTGCAGGACGTCCTTGGACAGTTTTACTGCAGCTTTACGATCGACCATCTCGTGGACTTGTGAAGCGTAGGCCGTCTTCCACTCAGGTTCTTTCGATAGTTGTTTCTCTGTCCTGAGGAAAGTTGCTTCTACTGCTCTTTTATTGTTTGGCAGGGATTCCGGCTCCTCGGTCCACGGATACTTCGCGTGCCAGTGTGGTTCGGGCTGTGGTCATCTCCGGTCACATACGTCAGGCCATTTCTTATGATCTCCATTTCCCTTCTTCTGCGAGGTCATTTCTTTCCCACCAGGCTGGCAGTTCCCGCAGCGACAACCTCCACATCTCGGCTCACAGGCGGCTCCAATACTCTCCCACTTCCACCACTTCAGGAACTCTTTGCTGCTGGTGGCTGCACTGGACTGGATCTCGGGACAGGAGACTGGATCTCTGTGGGTGAGTTCTTTGTACTTTTCAGCAGCAGTTCTCATGGATCTTGCGAAGTGGGTCTTTGACGTATGGGCCGTTACAGTGACTTCCTCGAAGAGATCTGGATGCGTGCCTCCGACTGTCTTGCCTAGTGGGCCGTCCCAGAGCACCAGGTCACCGATTGAACGGACTTTCTGAGGTACGAGCTGGCCTTCTTTGTGGCTAATCAGTAGGTGGATTTCTTTGGGTCTCACGAGGTCTTTGAGGGCAACGTCTGGGAAGATCTTCTGTAACTTGTGGGCTGGTACATGTCTGTGAACTTCTGCAATTCTATCCAGTCCATAGCAGATCAGTTGATGCGACTTGAGGGTCCCTCTCGGAGTGCTGACACGTATTTTGAGAAGGTAACGCTTGGTTGCAACGGACGCCTTCATCCCACCAACGCCGTGGACCACTAATGTGACGTTCTCACTTTGAAGGTTCAGCTTGCTTGCAGCTCGATGCGTTATATAGTTCGTGTCAGAAGCCAAGTCAATGAGAGTCCCGACTCTTTGTCCATCATTGGCGGTGACGTCAAGGAGCATCAGGATTACTGGGTACTCGTGTAAGCCATTCCCCTCCAGCAGGCCCTTCTTATCTGCAGCGGAGTTGTATGCTCGAGATATGACGTTGCAGAAAGCGTCTCGACACTGCTGCGCCAGCTCAGGTGGAAGTTTGGAGAGAAAAGCTTCTTGGTCTTCGGTGTATCTCCTTCCCTCAGCTCTCACCGGCCCGGACTTGGATGACCTCTGAGACTGGTTTCTGGGCAATGGACAGAGAAGATAGTGGTGTTGGTCTTTGCACTCTGGATTCCCGCACAGGTAGGTGGATTTCTGCAGGGTTCGCCGTTATGGACTTCGAGGCATCTTTTGCAGGCTCCGAGCCGCTGCACTGCGTCTCTCTTCTCTGACAACAGCTTTGCAGTCCTAAACTTTCTGCAGATGTACAGCTTCTTCTTGTGCCTTGTGTCTCCACAGATTATGCAGCCTGCTTCACTAGTAGACTTTGTGGTCTTCGTTCTGGCGTACTTTGTAGCAAACTTTGTCTTCTCCTTGGCAGGGTCGATATCCCTCAGTTGCTCCAATTGCTCGTATATGGATTCTTGGGACTGCAGGAATTCGAGCAGCTTATCAAAGCGAATCTGGGGGTTCACAGCATTCTTCTGGTCTGCAGCATAGGTCAACCAGTCTTTCTTCAGGCTTTCTGGCAGTTTGCTCTCGATGGACTTCGTGACTAGGGGGTTCTTCAGGGCCTCTGCGTTGTTGAGTTGACTCAGATCATAGAGAGCTTTTTCAACGGCTTGGATCAGCTCCACGACTCTTCTTGGATAGTTGCCTCTGACCGGTGGAATTGCTTGTAGCTCTTCAATAATCTCAAGTGCAATGGTGGCTTGGTTACCATACCGATTCTCGAGGACTCTAAAATCTCGTCTGCTGTGGTGTAAGTTGACAGGCGTAGATCTTTGGCCACCTTCTCGTCGAGACTATCGAGCAGTTGGAATTTTCGAACCTCTCTGGACCCGGTTGGTTCGCCTTGCTTCTGCAGAGCCTCCCACTCTCTCCTCCATCTGTAGTAGTCACGTTGAATGCCGGTAAACTTTGGTAGGGCAGTGGCTTTGAGCTTTATAGCTGCGGCTGTGCTGTGGGCTGTGACAGGCTGACGTTCAGTGTCCTCCTTGATGCTTGCTGCTTTGATGAGGGCGACCTTCCCCGACACCAGCTTGGGCAAGCGTAACTCGAGTTCTCTGAGGCGGCGATCAAAGTCTCTTTGCTCGGCAGGTGGAGCCCAGCGATTCCAAATCTGATGCTCTTCTTTGGCCTTGTGCACCAGCTTCTCGAGGTTGGTGAGCATGAAATCATATGCCTCCAGTGGCGTGTCAGGCTGAGTGGAGGAGACATTCTCACACTCTGCCTCTGCAACTTGTAGCGCCAGCAACAGTTCTTTTTCCCCATACGAGGCCCACAGTGTCTCTCGAACCAGGAGCTTAACTTCTTTCAACCTTTGCTCACACTCTTTCTCCGTCTTTTCTATGTCGGCTATCTGTAGGTCGCTCAGCCCTGGTGCGCCCTCTGTTCGTCGCGCTCTTCCAGGTATGCGGCTTTCAAATCTTCATTTGCCTCCATAACTCTGGAGCCCTCTATTGTAAGCTTTTTGAAGTGTTCTTGTAGCTCCTCCATAGACATCTCCATGTGGGTCCTCACAATGTTATTGGTCAAGCGGGAAAAAGTCTTTTTGCTGTGGTCCGCTCTACTTTTAACTCCTCGAGTGTTTTCGACTCGGCCATGCTGCGCTCTCTTGGCTGTTGGACGGACGGCAGGTAGGTCCCCAGGCCCCCAGGTGGAGTCTTCTCCCTCCTTCTTGGCGGTGGCTTTAGGTGGAGTCTTCACTGGTCACGGCCGGTTTTTCACTGTCAAGTGTATTTCTAAATTGCGTGCATCTCCCACACTTGCAAAGGGACACAGGACTGGACACAGGATTTCACTCTTTCAACTCTTTTTCTTTATTGACCAGTTGAGATGCAGCAGCAGCAGCAGCAGGTGAAAAACCTTTAAACAACCAGAACAGATAGATAGAAATAAATAAAACAATAAGTTTACAAAACACAAAAATATAAATTTGCAGGTTAAACTAAAGAGTAAGTATAATAATTATTAAACATAAGTTAACCAGGTGATTGTTAAGAAAATCAAAACTCTAGGTTACACTTGAAAAGTTTTAATAAATAAAATTTGTTTCTGATTTTTTACATGTAATTATTCCTGTTTTTAATACGTGTTTTAAATAGTTTACCCTTCTTTTAGCTTGTATACAAATTAACTTAAGTTTTAACATTTTTAACAAATGCTTTTACCAAAATACAAATTTTAACACAAAGTCTTAACTTTAGTTTTAACCAAGATTTTAAACTGTATTTTAAATCAACACATTACAATAAATGAAATTAGGTAAGTTTTTTAAACCAAAAATGCATTTTAAATTAGGTGAAATACGTTTAATACATTTTATTTACTTTAGCATTACATTCACCAAAATTAATAGTAATTTTTCAAGCGTAAACATTGTCAAACATTGAAACAGATATGTGATAAGAAAGCCCAGCATTTAGCTCACCGATGGCCCTTTAATGTTTAAGTCCCATGCACGCAGTGAAAGATAAGCTGCCGTCCTCCAGCTCAGTGTTTTCCAATTGGCATAACACCGTGCTTCTTAAACTGTCCCCAATTTGCTCGCTGTGAAGCGCTGATTGCTTCAATTGAGTTCAGCTGCGTCTTTCACATCATGCGGAGCTTACGCAGAGCGTGCGCGCTCGCGTGTGAGACACGGTCCGCTCTCCAGGAAAGCAGCGAGACAGCCACCTCCGCTGATCAGCGTGACAGTAACTGACATGTAAAAAGAGAAAATCAAGTCAACAGTTGTAGCAAAGCAGATAAACTTTAGCTTCTCACATTTATCAGACATTAAAATCACACACAGTTGAATTGATATTACCTTTTTCTTCTTAAAAAATATGTTTTTGAGTCTGTTTGTTGCAGTTAAAATGTCCTAAATCATCAACTGTTGTTACAGACAAGTTTGTAGCAGACAAGCTGTTGCCACGACAACAAAGAAATACATTAAAGAAATGCCACTCATTCTAAATGTTGCTGAGCAAATGATGTCAGTGCATAATCTCTATTGAAAAATGGCTTTTATGGCTTTGACTTTATTCTCATAACACTGTGAATTTAATGTGCCACAAGTTTTTTGTCGTAGCCGAAGTTTTTGTCTCTTAATCTTCATCATGCATTTCTGTTTCTCAAAACATGTCACGGGCCTGATTGAAGCAGGTCGTGGGCCGCATTTGGCCCCCGGGCCACAGTTTGCCCAGGTCTGTTGTAAGAGCAATAAGCAAAACCCATAGAAATTATAAATAGTTAGGATTTGACAAATAACAGTAACCCATATTACATTTATTTTGTTAAATTGCGACTTAAACGCAGAATATTTTGTAATGTTTTTAGATTTTCTTTTTAGATTCTCACATTGATGTAAATAAAAAATGGAAGCATTAACTTTTATAAGTGTAATTTATATATTTTTAGGCAAACTGTATATTGTCTGATTTAAAACTATACTGTATTGCAATTGATACATCTTAAACAAAGTCATAATTAGAAACGTGAACTTTTAGCAGAAATGACTTAATAAAACATAAATTATCAGATTTAGTTACTTTCCAAAAACAAAATCTCTAGTTCTGTTTGATTTGGAGAAGTGAAAAATCAGATTCTTCAAAAAATATCTGCCCTCTAAACGTGACGAAGAGCGTTTGTGTTGAAATAATCGTACAGCTCTGGAGGACGTTGACCTCGGCCCGTTTCCGTAACAACCACCTCAGCACGGTTTCACTTCCTGGTTACGGAGAAACTGCTCAGAAGAATGAGAGGAAAGGCACAAATATAAAACTAGAATAATACACTTTATGACCAGTGACAAGCCGGTTTGTGCAGTTGCTCGTAAGACGCTGGTTCAGTCTTTGTGTCCTTGGGCAAGACTTTTCATCTTTACTTTATTGTCTTTGTACAGTGAGAGAGAATTGATTTAACGATCTGATTTTGTCACTATAATTTTGTCTCTTATTGCTTATTCAAATGTTATTGTTTTTGAGTTATAGCCAGAAGGTCTTTCAGGGCGATTGGAGGCTTTTCTTTGCGAGTTAAAAAAAAAGTCCAGCTAAAAAAAATGGTTTTATAATTAGGGTTGTGCCAATATCTTGGATAATCTCAATTTATCAGTTTTACTTCACAAAAAACTTTTGTAATGAGTCGATAATTTGGGGTTGATATTTTGGCTGATATTTATCAGGATCAGCAGGGATCAGCTGAGTTAGTTTGGAAAGAAACAGTCTAACTTTTATCTCTCTATTCCTACGTCTGCAGTTTTGATCTTATCATAAACATGTCTTTAGGTTTTATTCTTGTTCTATGATTTGGTTGCAGCACAAACTTTGACATGTGCTTGTTTGTTTGTTGTCAATAACTGATCTACTTTAATATAGATGACGCACGTGGCTCCACTGGTGTATGTTGTTTTGAAAAGGAGCACTTTCTTGCATTGCTTTTTAAAATGTTCTGTGTTGGGGTCATACCAGCTGACCAAAGCCTGATCCATCAGATATCAGAAGCTAAGCATGTTGGGCCTGGACAGTACTTAGATGGGAGACCAGTGGAGGAATCTCAGGAGCCACAGTGGGACAACAGAGGAGAAACTCAGTTATTGTCTCCTTAGGCAAGACCCTTCACCCACATTGCCTGGTCTGGATCTGGTGTGAGTGTGAATGGTTGGTTGTCGGATAGTCAGCGCAGCGTGGGGGAACCGAATGGGCTGGATATGTGTCTGAAGCGATAAATCCAATGCATTATTATTTATGAATCATGAGACGTAATCATAGTGTGGATTCAACTTCAAACAAAGATTGTATGTTTTATACACTATTTAAGCTATACAAGCTAGGTTTTTCAAAAAACTAAAATAAGATAATCGACCCCAGAAATCGTCCCTGAAAGTGCACCATTGACATGTGCATCGACTGACTTTTTTTTTTTTTTTTAAATGGTGCTGGCCAAAGGAAAAACAAATCAGTCCACCACCTTCCAAGTAGCTCCCCAAACAATGTTGAAACAATTATTACGCTTTTAAACTCAAACTTTATTAATTACATGCCCATTATCATTAAATACAATTGTACTGTAGATGTGCAGGCTCAGACTGTATTCGATCTAGCTCCAGATCACCGTTGCAATCACAGCAGGCTTTGTGTTTCTTTAAAAGTGTGACAAGAACTCAGACGGCACATCGACAAGTCTTGTGCTTTGTGCAGAGATGCTCCGGATTCTTTCCATTGGAAGGAACTTTCAATGGATCATCAGGATTTGTGTCTAGGTCCTCGGTTAGGATTGACTCGTCAGCAAAACTAAACAGTCTCTATGACAAGAAGGCTGCGACTAATGATGACTTTAGTCGTCAAAGTGTCAGCTATTTCTGTTGTTCGTTCAGTTTTAGTACTTGATATAAAACTGCATTACTCAACCAAATTAGGTTTGGAACTGGCTGAAATCAAAGGCTTTTTGACTGAGAATATTGAGGAATGCACTAGTAAGGACTACAACAAGGGAAGTCAAGATTTTTAGGTTATTTGATAATCGTGATTATTCAAGCCCCAAGAACAAAAAAATAATAGTCATGACAATTTTAGAAGCAACATAAAAAAGGTTTTTAGTTTATTCTAGCAAAATATCAGTTCCAGTTTAAGGGGAAGATGTATCATCTACCAGATAAATACATTGTTTTTACTTATTAATTTCTACCACAGTGAAAGTAAATTTGTGATTTTCCGTTGTTATGGATATTTATTTCCAAATATTGGCCGTTATTTGTTTGCCACAGCAGGAGCTAGATACAGATGTCAGTATTGGTTCAACCCAACCTTAGTAAATGTTGACATGGAGCAAATTAAAGTTTTTTTATCTATGTTAAAGCAAAGGCATCTAAAATGTTTCTGTCACATTGACATGTATTCCATTCTGAAGTTTGATTTAATAAAACTGGTCAAAATCTGGACAATGACAATGATGTCAGACAATGAGAATGCACGAAAGTAAAACATTTCTCTGCTATTTGGTCATCGTGAATATTTGTGAAATCGTGGTATTTTGTCTCACAATAATCGCAATAATAAGATTTGTTATTGTAACATCTCTAACTATACTCAACAAAAATATAAACGCAACACTTTTGTTTTTGCTCCCATTTTTCATGAGATGGACTTGAAGATCTAAAATTCATCCCAGATACACAATATTACCATTTCTCTCAAACACTGTTCACAAATCTGTCTAAATGTGTGATAGTGAGCACTTCTGCTTTGCTGAATAATCCATCCCACCTCACAGGTGTGCCACATCAAGATGCTGATTGACATCATGATTAGTGCACAGGTGTACCTTATACTGCCCACAATAAAAGGCCACCCTGAAATGTGCATTTTGTTTTTGCTTTATTGGCGGTCTGGGGACTCAGAACCAGTCAGTATCTGGTGTGACCACCATTTGCCTAATGCAGTGCAACACATCTTCTTCGCATAGAGTTTATCAGATTGTCTATTGTGGCCTGTGGAATGTTGGTCCACTCCTCTTCAATGGCTGTGTGAAGTTGCTGGATATTAGTGGGAACTGGTGCACGCTGTCGTATACGCCGGTCAAGCACATCCCAAACATGTTCAATGGGTGACATGTCCGGTGAGTATGCTGGCCATGCAAGAACTGGGACATTTTCATATTCTCTGAAACGCCTTTGGAGACGGCTTATGGTGGAGAAATGAACATTCAATGCACGAGCAACAGATCTGGTTGACATTCCTGCTGTCAGCATGCCAATTGCACGCTCCCTCAATGCTTGTGGCATCTGTGGCATTTTGCTGTGAGACAAAAATGCACATTTCAGGGTGGCCTTTTATTGTGGCAGTATAAGGTACACCTGTGCACTAATCATGATGTTCAGATCAGCATCTTGATGTGGCACACCTGTGAGGTGGGATGGATTATCTCAGCAAAGCAGAAGTGCTCACTATCACACATTTAGACAGATTTGTGAACAATGTTTGAGAGAAATGGTAATATTGTGTATCTGGAATGAATTTTAGATCTTCAAGTCCATCTCATGAAAAATGGGAGCAAAAACAAAAGTGTTGCGTTTATATTTTTGTTGAGTATACAACCTTAGAAACTTGGATGCTAAAAAATTGTTGTTGTTTTTTTATTTAGGCGAGGCGAGTTTCTTTTCTTACAAGCTGCCTGTTACACCAGCTTTAGTCAACTCCTGACTGTGTTTGTCCAAAGCTGTGCATTCATGTAGATTCCTGCGAGAACACTTGTATAATGACATAAAGGCCACTTCAGATCACTGCAGATTTCTTGGAGATTCCTACCGTAGAACTGCGCCACATAGCACCAATAACCTCATTACTATGAATCAGGACTTCACCATGTAAACACACATTCAAATCTGCATCATATTGTAAAACAGGAAACATTGAGTGTGTTTGTATTTGTCTAAACTGTCCTGTACATCCTTGTGGTCGCGCCCAGCTCCTGTCCTGTGGAGCGAGCGTTTGTTTACAGGACCTGTGAGTCCGAGGCGGGCGGAGTCAGACTCTTAAACATGTGTGGACAGAGTTATTAGAGCCGCAGGAGGAAGGAGGACGAGGCCTTGATGAAAGCCTGGAGTCAGCAGTTGGTCTTCCTGTGAAAAGGGAACGTCGGAAACACATCGGACCTGCCCAAATATGTCTGACTATGACATGAGATGAAAATATGATATAATACTAGAGACGGGACAAGCTATTGTGCCACTACACCTCACGAAACAACATTGCTACAAGCTTGTGCACACAAAAATTTATCTCATGAGATGCTTTCTTCCATTTACTATTGGCTTCACCTAAAAACGCTGATGAAGTACCTCTTTAGTGAAGTTGTAGTTTCAAAAAGCAGTGCTACAATGACAGCCAAAAAATGTAAATTACAACTTTTGAGGCAAGAATGTAGGGAAACTTGCACAGTTTATTATAGAGCGTTGGAAGGAGTTTGCACTGCAGTGGCTGATTGGATTGAAGGCGCTCTGTTGAAAGGCAAAACAAAGCACGGCGCGTTAGGAAGCCATTCAGAAGTGCACATTTCTGAGCGTGAGTGTTTCAAGTTTTTTTCACAGCTGTTAGGAGCGAGATGTGCTAATGCTAACAACAACAACAACAGACGAACTTGGACTTTGGTGAACAAAAGCCACCTAAACACAAGTTGGTCCTATATGTTTGTCTTCACCATCTGTATGGGCTGGTCAGGTCAGAGTTTTTGAAAGGAAAAATAGAAGTGTAAAACCACTGTCAATCCAAGTCAGTTTTCCCTTCTTGATGTTTCATCAGTGTGTGATGGGCTTTAGTGCTGCTGTGGTCTTTAAAATGCATCAATACAGACAGATTTTCTCACTGCGCAAGCCTCAAGCGGAAAAAATATTTTGTGATGGCGGGTGGCTGTGACTGTCCCTTTGGGGCGCTCGGCGCTTTGGCGTGCTGTGTGCAAGATCTGACCCTGATCTGCTGGTGAATCTGTGAAACTGCATCATGTATTTGACTGTAGACAAAGTCAGCACATGCATCAGAGAGCTCTTTATCTCCTCATTTACATTTTTGTCATTGGCAGAGAAAGAGTTAATATTGCCACTATTTTTTTTGTACAAATATATGCATTACATTTCACTTTATCATAAATACTTTTTTTAGTAGTCTTGGTTAATATTTGTAAGTAACTGTCTTAACTTATGGCCATGAAAATAATCACTGACACACTCTAAAACAGACTGTCCACTAGAACATTACATAACATAGCATTTAATATTTTATTTTTGTGTACAGGTATTGACTTCAAAATCAGGACGGTGGAGCTGGACGGCAAGAAAATCAAACTTCAAATATGGTGAGTTTGTTTTAGTCTAAAATCTTACACTGAGGATTTATTTTTTTTTAAGTGTTTTAGTGACACTTTTCATCATATATTGTATAAAGTGATCTGCCTTTCCAGTAAAACGTTGTGTGTTTTGTTTCAGGGACACAGCAGGTCAAGAGCGATTCAGAACAATTACTACGGCTTATTACAGAGAGCCATGGGAGTAATACAGTGAAAACAGCCGAAAAACACACACATCCAAATTCTAAAAAGCGTGCAGGACACAGAGGGCAAACATACAAGAAAAAAGAGAAATGGTCCACACAGCAAATGTAGCTCTCATAGTCATTTATTTGCTCATCCCAGTGACGTTAAGACACACCTGAATCTTGTATACAACCATCAACCAGGTCACGTGAACAAAATGTGAAGTCACTACATATTTCATAGTGAGCAGAAGGCTAGCTTATATTAACCCATCTCTAAAATGTCTCTCTGTGTTGCAAAGATCAACAAGACACACAGTATGTGCAGTAGTGTTGTCACGATAATAAAATTTCAAACTCGATTCGATACTTGAAAAACAACTCAATACTCGATACCGATTTCGATACCACGGTGCCAACTTAATTATTATTTGTTTTCTTATGACAGAATTTTTAGTTTATAATTATTATTTTTTATTTATGTTTTTCTTTTTGATATTATTAAAATAATAGTATTTTAATGTATTATTTGTTTATTATTAACTTGATTCATGAACCTTCACATTAAGACCAGGCTTTGTTCTATGATCAGACACAGTTTATGTAGTATATAGGCTGAGTGTAGAAGGGGGCGGGGCTTAGCGTGCGAGATGGGAAGGGGCGGGGCTTAAAATATTGATACTTGTTCAAACGACTATCGAGTATCGATATCGATTTTAGTATCGATTAGTATCAGGGAATCGATTTTTTTGACAACCCTAATGTGCAGTCGATTTAAATTGAAATCATTTTGAGAGCCAATAAATTAGGGTGCACCTTTAAAACATTCTAATAATAAATGCATAATGCTTATACCAGTGATCCCCAAAGTGGGGTCTGGGGCCCCCTGGGGCCTCAGGATCTCTGCAGAGGGGCCTCCAAAAGTTGTCCACACAACAAGCATGACAGAAAACTGACTTTGAAACTTACTTTAACATTTTTAATCTGATTAGTTTACTCTTTTAAGTCCACAGGCGTTATTATTTTGCATCTTAATATGAGAGTATTTACATTCTACTGAATTTTGAATGGAGTGTGAAATATTACTGAGGAGCCTCGGGCAATCTACTGGCCAAAAGGGGGGCCGCGGCTCCGAAATGTTTGGGAATGGCTGGCTTGTACCATAATGATTATAATCATATATAAGAATAACAATCCTATTATTTTTTAAGAAAATGTTTAAAGATTCTCGATATTTACTTGGTGCCTGTTGTACAGTTACTTTTAATATATGCACAAACAGCACTGAGGTTTATAATTAGACCTATGAAATTTTGGACTTCTTAAAAAGTCTTACATTTCACACTAGAAGCTGGTTCAAACACCTGCTGTTAGACCAATCACAAAGGTCCTTCAAACTTCTGCTTTCACTTTCTGTTTTAGTTCACCTGCACTGCCCAGTTTGCCTGCTCTGTTTGAAGTGGGATTGTGGGAAGTTTCTGGAAGTTAGGAAGTATTTTCAAACCAAAGTTGCTTGCAAACATGTTGTGTAGCCCCTTTTTTTTCCTCTGGAGTTCCACAGAATGAAGTAGTTACAGTTTCTTATGTCTATTGTGAATATTTTAGTCGACTAGTATTCGTTCTTAACCTCACTAGTTTCCAAAAGCAGAACTATTCCTCCGCTCCGAGGGTTGTAAAGCGCTGCATTGTTCCCGTCCCGCTCTGACTCCTGACCTTTGCCTCAGCTGTGGTTTGTCTCTGAGCGATTAGAGCTTGGTACTTCCTGTGCTGACGCCATTTCCTGTCTCTCCTCTGACCTCACTTCCTGTCGGCGCAGGGCATCATGCTGGTGTACGACATCACCACGGAGAAGTCCTTCGACAACATCAAGAACTGGATCAGGAACATCGAGGAGGTGAGAGCTGTGACTCAACATCCACACGTGTGCTGCTGCCCTCCAGTGGATTTACAGAAAAGTGCATTGAAGCTTCCACACAGTGATAAGAGTCATTCATTTTGGGTCTTAGTTGGGGAAACACTCTGGACAGTGGTCAACTCGAGGTTAATACATAGAGACAGACACAGACACAGAATCATTTATTTACAGTGATGCCAATTGACCTGAAGCCGGAGTAAAGCTGGCTGCCTCAAGAGGAGTTTATGTTTCATTTATTTACAGATGAGGAGGCAATTTTCTTCTTTTGTTTTACATTTTAAGAGTCGCCGTCACAAGGCAGATGCACCAGATGTTCGTGCAGCATGTGAACCTCACCGTGATGTGACGTTAGGATTAATCCTAACCCTAGAGTGAATATTGCTGTAATTAGCCTCATGATTATGGGCCTATATTTTTCACACTTTTCATTTTGCTTGTAGCCTATGAGAGCTTGAGAACGTTTTATACATTGAGCTTAAAACATTTGCATTACGTTTTGAGTTTCAAAGCACATAAATACCATCAGGGGTCCACAACCTTTTGCACCTCACAACATGCACTTATCCAGTTTAGGCCAAACAACTGATGATATTATGTAAATGTAGGTGACTGAATGACAGCTAACTGTATTAAGAACATTCAAAATGACCTCATCAATTTAAAACCGTATTTGTGTTTGCAGTGTGAAAACCACCAACCCCACCTTTACATGTTAAAAAAAGTTCTTATTTAGTCTTGTTGACAGTAAGTATTTTTTTCCGCAAGAGGACTGGTGAAGCACTGGTGAAGCACTGGTGAAGCACTGGTGAAGCACTGGTGAAGCACTGGTGAAGCACTGGTAAAGCACTGGTGAAGCGCTGCTTTTGCTGACGCTCAACGCTGGCTTTCTGGTGTTGCGTAGAACTGGTGCCTCACATCATGCAATGTTATACAATACGATACTGCAACTGTCTTTGTCACGTGACTTTCCTTAGGGTGATGCTCTCAGTGGCACAGCTTGGCTGAGGCATCGCTTTCAGTGCATGGCACATGTATCGTGTCCATCACTAATTATTAGCTCCAGACAGCACACAACAGTCTGATTTTTTTTTTCACAAAGTGCTGATTTTGCAATAAATTACATTATCACATACTAAAACATGAACGCAAACGATTGTACCTATAACTTATAAGTATGAGTACATGTACAATTCTGGCATGTACTTTTATGTTGTTAGACTTTAAATGAATGAAGTGAATGAGTCCTGA
The DNA here is from genome assembly GCA_038363315.1 of Mugilogobius chulae. Classification (NCBI taxonomy): domain Eukaryota; kingdom Metazoa; phylum Chordata; class Actinopteri; order Gobiiformes; family Gobiidae; genus Mugilogobius; species Mugilogobius chulae. The sequence continues at coordinate 22,033,819 of CM076401.1, read as the reverse complement.
GCTCCTGTCTATCTATGCATACGTAACCACTTTGACTGTGTTTTCCAGCACGCCTCGTCAGACGTGGAGAGGATGATTCTAGGAAACAAATGCGACATGAACGACAAACGACAAGTGTCTAAAGAAAGAGGAGAAAAGGTATGAACCGTAAACATATATCAGTGTATACGTCATATTCAAAGTCTCTTGAGCTTTGGTGACTGTATTTCCCCCTTGGTTTCAGTTGGCGATAGATTATGGGATAAAGTTTTTGGAAACCAGTGCGAAGTCTGGCATCAATGTAGAAGAGGTGAGTGTCTTTCTTTAGTCTGTTTGTGCTTCTGAATCTTTTATGTCAATGTGGTTTTCTGAGTTGTGCCATTTGTTAGCCATTTTACACTCATCGGACGTGGTTTGTTTGTTGTGTTCGATTATTTTGTACTTATCTACCGTCAACTGTCATTTCTTTTCTTCTACAACTACAATATAAGAGTTTGACAAAAATTATAATATTGTTTAACAGGTATTCTGTGTCCATGTTTTTAGGCCTTTTTCACTCTCGCTCGAGACATTATGACGAGACTCAACAGGAGAATGGTGAGTTTAATACAATATAAATAAGACATTACAATGGTCAGTGTTTTCTTCTATATCAGACAAGTATCGGTAAGAGATGGTTTATTACTGGACTAGTTGCGATGGTCACTTCCGTCTTCGTCAGAGGCGTCAGACGTCTCCTAGATCACTTATTACGGGTCTGCTGACCACACCGTGCAACACCTCTGACAAAGACAGAAGTGACCATCATAACTAGTCCGGTAATAAACCATCTCTTACCGATACTTATCTGATATAGAAGAAAACGCTTTCATAAATGTCAGAGATGTACTTTGGCGCTAGTCCATGGAGAGACTTAAACACAAGCAGAGCTGTTTTAAAGTCTATTCTTGAGCCCTGAAGCCAGTGCAAAGACCTAAGCACAGGACTAATGTGATCGTACTTCCTGGTTATGGTCAGGACTAATGTGATCGTACTTCCTGGTTCTGGTCAGGACTGGAGCAGCAGCGTTCTGGATGTACTGCAGCTGTTTTACAGCCTGTTTGGATAGGCCGGTGAACAGGCCGTTACAATAGTCCAACCTACTGGAGACAAATGCATGGATAAGCCTCTCCAAATCGGGCTTTGACACTATACTTTGACTTTGTTTTTTTAAATGGTAAAAAGCTGCTGATGTTGTTGACTTGATGTTGTTGTTAAAGTTGATTATTACCCCCAGATTTCTAACTTAACTTGAAGGTTTTAGAGAGAGAAAGTGAAGGTGACTGCTGACACTTTCTCTTTGTTTCTGTGGTGCGACTTTAAAGGGGTCCTTTTGGGTTTTTTTCCAACTATTTAGTAAGAAACTAGAACATGTGCAGATCAGTACTTGACCTTTTGTTCAGTGTAAAACACAAAATGTATCTAAAACGTTTATGAACCATCTCGCACTCTGAGGACCTCAGGGACCGGCCTCCTGCTGGTGCCCAGAGTCAGGACTAAAGATGGAGAATCAGCGTTTCAGTTTTATGCAGCTAAGATCTGGAACAGTCTTCCAGATGATGTAAGACAGGCCTCCACTGTGACAATGTTTAAATCTAGGCTGAAAACATGTCTTTTTATCTGTGCATATGACTGAAATACTTTGTCTGCACTTTTTATTTCTTTACTTCTTTTTAAAGTAAATTTTATGCTGATTATTTAATTATTGTTGATGCATTTTCCTGCCTTGTAAAGCACTGTGAATTGCTTTGTGTATGAATTGTGCTATACAAATAAACTTGCCTTGCCTTGCCTTGCCTAAAACGACTTGAAAAAAGAAACAGCTATGTTGACTTCCTGTTCAAAACTGCAGAACTGATAAGCCCCGCCTCTTCACTTTAAAATTTTACTTTAAAAACATTTAAAATGACAAATTATTATTGTTGGAAAGTGGCTATGGGACAGTTTTGAACCATTTATGCTTCACTTTGAGAATTAATCTTTTGAATTATAACATGTAAATACAGACAAGTGGGAGGGGATAGGTGGTAGGTGGTAGGTGAGGACAGGGATTTCGGAGCATTCAAGATGCAGCTGAATAACAATACAAGATTACTCCAACATGCATGAATCAATTCAAATATAACTATGAGTAAACTAATGATGAAGGGAGGTTATCTTAAGGTTAAAATCTTAGAAAAGTGAATTTGACACAACAGGACCCCTTTAACAATAAGACACAAGTAATTTAAAAGTATTTTAAAGACAATTTCTCCTCCACAGAACGACAACAACCCGTCCGGAGGTGGAGGCCCGGTCAAAATCACAGAGAATCGCCCGAAGAAGAGCTTTTTCAGATGTTCGCTCTTGTAGGCGGGGCTTTGGAGCCGTGGGACGCTCTGATTGGTCCTTGTGGCGTAAAAGGCCTGTTCAATGGGACACAGCGCCACAAAGCACAAGACTCGTTCACACAAGTTGAATTAAAACAAGAAGATAAAGGAAAAGGATATAACGTGATCGCTTTTGACGCCTCTGAATGGATTTTTTTAGATTTTTATTTAGCGTTACAATTCAGTGTTGAGCTTGGATGCATCAATTTTATTCAGTTTTTTACACGTCAACAAAAACAGACTGTTACGTTAAACCAAAGCCAGTCATTTTGTGCCTATTTTCTTACTTTTTTTTGGCGTTTTAACTTTGCAATCACTCCTGTGGCTTTACCGACTTTCTGCAACAAACCGAATCAAGACGTCGAGGAGTTGTTTTTGGTCAAAGTTCATTCGTTTTACATTTATGAGGAAATGTAGCAATCATATACGACTGATTTTACAGACAAATGCAAGTTTAAGGTGTATCAGCCCTTGTTTAACATATATTTTAAAACCTACTTGTCAATCATTGTGAAGTTTGAGTCGACAGAAAGTGCAATCTAACAAAAAATGTATGAAGTAACTAGAAATGTATTGTCTTTATAACATTATAGTGAATACAAGGATGCAACAATGACGTTTATAGAACTCTAGGGCTGCAACAACAATGTGTCTAGTCAGCTATTGGAAAAAAGAATGTTTAGATATTCTTAATTGTTAACTGGACTATAGGGAGTTTGGGAGTTAATGTAACGTCAAAATATGGGCGTGGCCGCTGATTAGTTGGCAGAACCAAATCTAGTTCTCATTGTTTTTTCTGCGAGGGCCTAATTGCCGAAATTCAAAGCTTTTTTCTTGATGTAGGCTTTTTAGGAACACTGGAGAAGCTCTTTGCATTGCTCTTGTCAGACCTGTTAGCACACCGACACTGAATTTTTTCGTGTTTGTTCAACGTGCCGTCAATTACGTTTTAAATGTTTTGGCAACTGAAGCCGTGCATTAAAGATAAATGTCTAACAAAAGATGCATAAATGCACTTTATTTAGGGTTTGGTGATAATGATGAAATTTCTCAATTAAGATTTTCAGGTGATATTAGGTTGATTCAACAAAAGTTTGCTAAAACATGTCTAATTTTTTTTAATTAATCCTAAAAGAACAGAAATATCAACTTTATTCTCTAATTTGAAAGTGTATAATAGTGAACATTATAACTTGTTTGACTTTTTGTAGAATTTTTATTGTAAACGCTATAATCGATGTTCCATTTTTACAATTAAAAACGGCACTCTTAATGTATTGTGAAATTCAATATATTGCCCATCCAATAATCCTTTTATTGTGGCCAGCCACAGTGTTCATGCTAATCCGTATCTTGGTACGTCACAGCTGTGAGACTGTGGGACAGATTATTTCGGCTAATGAGGACACATTTAAACAGATTTTAAACAATATTTGAGAAAAATATTCATTAAAAAAAATGTCTGTGTCTTTGAGTTCATGTCAGTGAATTTGCTTAAATAGAGGGATAATTTGTTAATCAACACAGCGGATGTGTTCACAGCAGTGGAGAAAGAGCCACGGCTGATTGTAACAAACTGTAGAAACAAGACGAGCCAGAGCTGTTGTCAGTAACTACAAAGTTTATCACTGTGTGAAAACAAGAGTTATGCTGTTAAATCAACATTTGTGAATGAAATTCAACCCTACGGGTCGTAGGGTCGAAAAAAGTTACATTCAGGTTGAATGTAAAAGTTATATTCAGGTGAGTGAAAAAAAAAACGGCGAGAAAACACTGTCTCAATCTTCAGGAAACAGACGTCTGTCAGACCGGTTCAGACCTGATCAAAGCAGCTGCTCTCGTCCTGTTTCATTGTTTTATTCAAAGAAGTTTCCCCAGCCAAGCAGATGGACAGCGGCTCTTTCTGCATGGAGCATGTGCATTAGGATGGAAAGTGACGTCGACCGAAAATCCTTCTAAAGCGTATATTTCTGCCGGCGACTCATGACGTCGACTGACCCTTAAAGTCTCAGTTTTTAATATAATAATTTTTGTTGTCAACAAATATTTATAAGTTGCAGCCCTATTGTTCTGTGTTATTGTAGTTTGAAGAAATATCACAAAATTGCTTGTGTTGATTGTTGCATCCCTATTGTTTTTTTTACATTGAAAAGTCTGACTGAAACTGATATTTCATGGTTTAAGAGTGCAATTTTGACAAATATGAGCCAAAATATTAGTAACTTTATTACTATAGTTGTAGGTAAACTGCCAGAATTTGACCAGTTTTAATGTTTATGGCCTTAACATTTCAAAGTCTAGTAAAAAAATTAACAGATGAACAAACGATAACTGAGTTGCACTGCCTTTTAAGATTTCAGACACATTTCTTTAGTGTAATTTTGTTTCCCTGTGAAGTTACAACCACTGAAAGAAAAACCACTCGCTGTTGAAAACGTGCTTTTGGACTGCAGTATTGTAATTATTTTATCTCCTTTATTGTGACTTTTAATTTTGTGTGTTTGTGAGTTTTGTTCTAACCTGAAAAAGTCTTAAACAGTCCCAAGTTTTGTGCTAAAATATTGAGAATTATTTAAGATCATTCAAAGCTTCAAACAAAAAATGACAAAGGTAAATAATAACCAGCCAATCTAATCTGTGTGTTATAATAATAGGACGTTTTAGATGCATTTACTTGGTGCATATTGTTGTTGTGTCCTTGGGCAAGACACTTCTCCCTCCTGACCTGTGCGACTGTGAGGCTTTAGCAGCTTTGCACCAGGGTAGAAAGTTAAATAATGTGTAGTAATAAGAACATTGTGAGCTGCCCAAAAAGACCAACACAGCACCGATTATTAGTGGAAAACATGAAAGCATCTAACACGGGATTAAGAAACAAAGCTTATAGTTACAGGATAATAGGTTGTGTTCACGTGAGGTCATAATATTTTTCAGTGGAGTTTCAGTTTGAGCTGGAGACAGTTTGTATGGGAGAACAGAGAGATCGACCAGTATGGGTTTTCTTTGGCCGATGTAGATAACATTATTTTATAATTTTGAATGATGATGTCAATGACTGATTCCCATAATTTTAAAACTAAAATTAGATAGTGAGAAAATATAACCAAACAAACTTTCAACCTAAACTATTATTAAACACTGTACATGTGCGTCTCTTTCACACAATGTATAGACACTAAATTATATTTTGGCCCAAGAAACAATCATTTCATAGCGTCATGAAAGACATTCATACTGTTCATACTAGGCCTTTTCCCACTGTAGAACTTTTTTCAGTACCTAGTACTTTATTAGTGCCTGTCCCCATTTTGGTAACTTTCACACAGAGCAGAAACTATGAACTGGGGCCACACTTTTTAGCTCCTGCTCTGGGGCAGGTACTTCCAGTCAGACCAGGAACCTTTTAGTGACACAAACACATTTACAATGTTAACTTTGTTTAGAAACATGTTTTACACATTCTCACATTTAGGTAAACTTTCCTTATCCTTGATAAAAAATGATTTAAAAGCAATAACCCCCCAAATGTACTTATTTTAATTTGTAAATAGTAGCCTATAATACTATTATTAGGAATTACAGTGAATAATTGTGTTTACTTGTTAATTTCAGTGATGTTTTCAACATTTGTTGATCATAGTTTTATGTGGAATTGAAAAAAGACAATTTTGTTTTCCTAACACCACAAAATCACTTATTTAAATGTTCCAGACTTTACAGATGCTAATGTTAAAGCCAGTTAGACCTTCTAGCAGAAACTGTTGCTGTGTGAACACAAACATGGGGACAGGATAGTTCCTCTGACTAAACAGGGACTGGAGGAATGTTGGGTCTAGTTCTTGGTACTTTCATGTGAGAAAATGCCTAACAGGCCTTGACAAACAAACAAGCACTTATTAAAGTTTGTGCTGCAGCCAAAGTCATAGAAGAAGAATAAAACTTAGACATGTTAAAGATAAAATCAAAACTGACTTGAGAATACAGAAAGATAAAAAGTTTCTCTCCAAACCAACTCAGACTCAGCTTTTTGAGTCTAGAATACTACATGGCGTCAATATCAAAAGGGCAAAACTCTTCAAAATATCACATAAGCAGGATTTCTTTAAACGTGAACACAACCTATTATCCTCTAACAACAAACAACATTCTCCAGCCTCACTCTTTTTAAACCGCGTCTGTCCATAATATTTAACCTGTTTGAACCTCTTTGTGCAAAAAGTCTTAAGCGTGTTTTGTGTTTACAGTTCTTTTCCAATCAGACCTCATTCAAACGCCACTTTACGAGATTATTCTTTTTACATTATTTACACTTTTATAATCAGGGCAAAGAGCTGAGGTTTTGCAGTGTCGCTACGTGGAAAGGAAAGACTCATTTCCAGTCGATTCACAGTTGAGTTTTTGTGAACATGACGCTGGAAAAGAGACCATAACTATCAGTATTATACAGTATTTCAATCCCTTCTATGCAAATAACCTCAGTTCGTGTTGTTCTTGAACCAAATATTTAGTTAAAACATTGTATTTTTTTGCATTTTGTGTATTAAAATATTTAGTTTTCTATACGTTGATGCCTTAACTCTGTGTTTTGTGTTGAGAAATCGTCGTCGTCGAGACTGAAGTGAAGTGCGTTTCTTCAACCAAATAAAAATGTCATGCTTTTTATAGGATTGTCTTGTGTGTGCTTTCTTTTATTTATTTTTTAATATACAATGACAGAAAGTAAAAATTATAACATAAACCTGTACGTTTATACTTTTAGGAAACACCTGTGAGCAAATGATAAAGAAGAAAATGTTGTAATTTCTTCATCTGAAACTATTTGAAAATGACCAGAACAGACACAAAGAGAAGTCTTTATGATGGAAAGGTTATTCGTGTATTATTCTGTAATTGTCCTAATGTGTGATTTAGCCAGAGAAACAAACATATTTGCGTCAGTATGTGAAATAAAACTTTAGAACACTCTGCCACTGGAATTAAAACAATGTGTAACTATTAAGCAATTAAAAAAGAATTACAAAAATGCAATAGAAATTTAATATTGTATAAATAATATGTACAAGATTGTACATTTCAGAAATGACAAAGGTAAAAAAAATGTATATACTGTAGATGGATTTAATTATTAGGAATCTGAATGCAGTTAAAATGTTAACTTGTGGAAAAGGGTGGACAATATTAGTTTATACTTCTACCCACTCCTTTTCGAACATGCAAGAGTTAATAATGTAAACTGTTTTGTTTTTTTAGGTGCCCTGTCTGCGAGAAAGATCACCTGAAATGCTATATTGTTATATTTTGCTTTGACTTGTTTATGTATGTTTGGGGGCACAGTGGCAGAGCGGTTAGTGCTCTGGCCTCACAGCAAGAAGGTCGTGGGTTCGATGCCTGGAACTTTCTGTGTGGAGTTTGCATGTTCCTCCTCGTGTGTGGGTGGTTTCATCCGGGCACTCCGGTTTCTCCACCAACCGATAACATGCAGGTTAGAGAACGTTTGATGTTGGTCGGAGGTTGAGGTGCCAGTTGCCTCTGCTGAGCTGCCCCTGGGCTGCTGCTGTCACTGTGTGAGAAGGGGGGTACTGTGTGAAGCACTTTGGAAGACATCTGTATGTTAATGTGCTATATAAATAAATCATTCATTCATGTTCGAAATACATACTGTACGACTACAGCAGGGCTATTCAACATAAGCAAGTCATTTATTTATGCTGTAAAAGCCACTGCTCCTCCATGTCGAAAAGAGCAAGTTGAGGCTTGGGCATTTGTTTTGCGTTTGCCTTCCTGGTGAAGTGTTCCAGGCATGTCCCACCAGGAGAAGACTTTGAAGAAGACCATGACTGCTGCCTCCACGACCCGACTCCAGATAAAGCAGAAGAAACTGAATGGAAACCAGAAGCTCTGAGGAGACCGTAGTCAGGCTTGAGACATTTGGGAAGGCGGTTTGATGTTGCAGCCCCAAGATTGACTGGTTCCCTGCTCTGTCCATTACTCTGTATCCTGCAGCTAAGAATAAACCACTTTATATTTCATCTCTCGTCAAGCCCGCACATTGCAATCTTCTCATCAAGCATTGACCCTTTTCCACAACAATACACAGAATTCACCATTAATCAGGTCTCCATTCATTTCAATTGAGTATTACCCAAAATCACACAAAATCCTCTTCATTTTTAATCCCAACATTTTACATTTATTTACATCGACATTGTGAACAGTTTGTTAAAATAGCGTCTTCAGGAAAAAAGACAGAAAAAGTAGAAAAGAACATTTTGAAAACACACAATTATCATAATTTAACTTTTGCGTCACAGTCGGATCAGCCTCGTCCAGAATTATATATCGTTACAATCAGGCACTTATTTATTTTAACTTAGAATTAAACTCAGGCGCGGTTACTTTACGCACACATGTAGTCACTGAGGATTTTTTCAGATTTGTAAGGCCATTCATAAATAAAATTATTGTTGTGATGTTTTACCAGTGATTTCTAAGGTGCTCGTCTCCATGGAGATGTATTTTAACATCTTATTGGCAGGTTTCCACTGCCTCAGTCTAAAATGAATAAATAAATACTTTAAGATTAGACATTGAACAGTGAGCTGTGACTGGTTTAATCAGACAATATGTTAAATACAAACTAGGAGAAAACTTCACCAAAGTTCCAGAGTGTGTTTATAAAAGGATGTGTTTGTGTGTTAATGCTGAACCTTGACAATTTGAGTAAATAGTCTGCATTCACAGAGTCAGTTGATAATAATGAAAATATGTGGAATGTCTTAGCAACAATGCTTCAAAAATTTACTAAAAGGTGCTTAGCGGTGCTGGGCAAGACACTGCAGAGGAAAAATCTTGTCATGTTATGTCAGTGCTATTCAATATGCGGCCCGAGGACCAGATCAGGCCCCCCAACCAAATAAATCTGGCCCTTGACCCATCTTCCAAACATTAGAAAATATAGATATTTTTGTATTTACTGGTATAATTGAGGTTAGTACTTGTTTAGACCTGGTTTGATTTCATTTAGTTTTTCTAGTCTGCCCTCATTTGGTTCATGTTCTGCAAGTCTTTATTTTGAGATTTCTATATAAACCTGATATTTGCAATGTTCAACGAAATTTATTGTTGGTATGTACACCAACCAACCATAACATGCACGTTAGGGTAAAATCCTCCAGCTACGGTAGTCCTGACAAGCCTAGCAACAACATCTGAGATGGGTCCCACGTGCACTGCGCGATCACTGCTCCTTGGAGATGCTCCAGAGGATTGAAGGATGGTCAAATGCAGAGGACAAATTCCTACGGGGACAATAAAGTGTACCTTAACCTAACCTAACCTTAAGTATTGGGCTCAGTAAGTATCTGTGGTTACCATGGAAATAATGGCAAATCCGCCATGTTTGTTGTCAGCTTAGCAGAACTTCCACAGGAATACATTAGACAAAACAATTTAAAAAAGAAAGCAAACAATCAAGGAACAGCCTAGTACACTGCTGGGTCTGAACTGGTAAATTTATCACTCTGTAATGTCAGAATAAGATTTAAATAACGCTATTTTCGGTATTTAGCTATTTAAAATCTCAATTGGTTTAACATTAGACCAACTGAACATTCAAATAATGTATGTCACGTTACTGAGCCTAATTGTGTGAGCCCAAACTATGTTAAAAGTGGTGACATGTAGTAAACCTCTGGCCCAAAAGCCACTGCTCGAGTGAAAAATCTGTTCCTCTTGAAAAAAAAAACTCTAATAGTGTCATGTTCCCATGTAGAAATATAACACTTTATGAGTAAAAATTGCACTTATTGGGGTAAAAATCTGAAAATGTACTGAGCCAAGGTTAAATTCTTAATTTTGTTGACTAGTGTGTTAGCTACAATTTTTTAAAGGTTGTTTTTGAGTTATTTTGATTTGATTGAAAATTGTCTTTCCCCCCTTTTTTTATTAACATCATTATTGATTTTTAAACAAATGTTGTCCAACCTTTTGGTAAAGACTTTCAAATTCGTCTTTGTGCAGCTTTGATGCTCTCGTGAAGAAAAATGCATTTTGATCACTGTTTTTGGAATTTACAACATTCCATAAAACTGTATGAATGAAGTGGATTAAATAATAAAACAGTTTTAGGAGCAGATTTCACAAACTGAGAGAAGTGTCTTTAGTGCTCGTCCTAATCTTAAGTAACACATCTCAATAGGCTTTTGATGTAAGTAAATCCTAATGTGTGTTGTGACAAATACATTTTCATCACACACAAGTAATTTCGTACAGCTTGGTCCAGTAAAACTATAAACATTTGACAATTAAACAACATTGTTAATTGTTAAAGTCAGTTTGGTAAAATAGTAAGCTTGTTTTTGGTCTAGTTTGAGATTTTAATGTTATAACAACGTCTGTATTTGTTGTAAAAAATGCATTTGGACAGTTCACACGATTACAAGCACACTTAAATAATGCCCAGTGTTTAACTTATTACGCAAGTGCAACATTTTTAAAGGAATTGTTGTCATTTGAGCTGGAATGCATCGCAAAATAAGACTGAAACTGTGTATTTAAATTCTCTTCACTGCACTGCACTGGTTTCAAGGCTTTCTGACCTGTTCTAAAGGAATTTGGCTTAAAAAAGAGAATTATTTGCTAATAGGTTGTGTAAATGTTCTTAATTTGACTCAAAGTAGAAAGTAAATGTCTTCAAAGACTCCAAGACAGTTTGAAACAAGGAAAGTCTGTAAATAAATAGATAAATTGGGCAATAACTCTGAAAATAAGGTTAAAATTCTAGATATAAGCAATTTTAACTTATCTTGAAATCCACTTCTTGCAGTGTCAGTTGTTGAAATCCGTCTTCAGTCGACCGTCGGAGGCACGAATCACAGTGATCGGAATGAAAAGAAAACCAGGATTGTCTGCAAACTGTCTTTAAACTTCACGTCCAAACCTCTGAAAAGCCTGAGTCCGCTGTGTGGTTTTTTTGGAAATAAGTCTTTAGTCTGATTTTGGGTCTCAAAGTGCGTCGTCGAGCGGAGCCATGAGCAGCTGCAGCTCTTTGAAGACGCTGCCGTGGCGACCGACGTAAGAAGACTTGTTTTTCACGATGTTGCTGAGGTTTTTCAGCTGCTTGCAACACACGCGGCACTTCTGGTGTCTGAAAGGAGAAGGACGAGAAAAAGGTTTAGCTTAGGTTAATGTGGAGTTTAAAGGTTTGTTCTTTGCATTTGCATCAAGATTTCATTGTCTGGATTGAGAAACGAATTCAACAAATTCTTATTATTGCTACATACATAAAAAAGGGTGCATCTGGTCCCCGAGCAACACTTTGGCCATGTCTGCTTTAGGTGCCAGGATAGTTCATTTTAAATACAGTCCAGGACTTTTAACGTAGCTTTTAGGTTGAGTTTGGACAAACATAAGAGCCATTTAACAAACATTTACTCACATGCACCGACAGAGGAGCAAAAACACACAAAAAACTAAATTTAAGGTGGTTTTGTGGAAGATGTTAAATGTGCTTTTTCCAATACTAACTAATGTACCAATACATTTTTTTAACAGATCTATTACATGGAACAGAAAAGGTTTTTTTATGTTATTTTGTTTTTAACAAGTTGGGCTAACTTTTTTACTTGTAAATACTTAATTTGGTGTTTCCTATTAAAAAGGAATGTTTATTAAGGACAATGTACAATTACAATAGCAAAAAGGCAGACATGCTTGTATCAGATTGTAGCTTACAGCTAATTTCCATCTGTAGTCCTGGGAAGACACATTGGACATGTTTTTAGTTGTAGGAGGAAACCGAGCACCCGGAGGAAACCTACGCAGACACGTGGAGAACACGCAAACTCCACAAAACCCCAAAGGCCTTGGGAGTCGACCCGGACTTCTTGCTATGAGGCAGAGGCTAACCGCTGCGCCACGTTTCCCCTGAGTCTATGATAAATGCAGCACTTGTGAAAACTTAGACCACTGTTTCTATCTGAACTGAATAATACAATTTTTTTAGTTCTAATCAGAAGCCAAATGCAGCTCACTGATTGGTTGAGCTTGGGTGGTCTCTCCAGTTTCACTTTTGTAGAAAGAGGTTTTCAAGCCATATTTGCAACCAAAAGAATAAATGTCGATATTAATAAATGTTGACAGTTTAGGAGAGAAAGTAGACAGATTTAGACCCTAAATTGTGTTTGCTGTGTGAAAATCAGCTACCCCACTTTAAACCAAACTGAATCAAAAAATGAAATTGATAAACCTGGCTCACGTTCTTCCACATTAAATACATCGAGCTGATTGGCCTGACACTATTTATGTTTAACCAATCACAGTAAAGAATCGCAATGATGCATCCAATGTCTGCGTGGGAAAAAAACAAGTGTCACACCTGGACACCTCTCTGCTCTTCTTTCAGTAAGTAAATACTTTTTTTTTTTTTTTTTTGTTGCTAAAACCGAATTAAACGCGCAAACACATGTACATCCAGGGAAGCTGCCATCTTTGTTTTGATTTCGATGCTACTTCCTGTCTTTGCTAACAACCCTGGGCCAGATGGATTATCTTGATATTGTGAATTTACTAATTTAGGGAGAGAATCCATCTGGTTGGCCAGGTTAGAGATCAATTTATAAAAGGACTATATTTTTTCCCCAGATCGCTCAGCTCTAATCCAAATTCAACTTTGAGCACAGTCATGATGAAAGAGCTCTGTTATAACATGGTTACACACTCAGAAAAGTTGATTTAGGATAATATATTATGTTACATTACTGTCTTAAAAAAGAAACAACAGTAAATCAGAGATAAATACCTCTCCTCTCGTGTGATGTCGACTCCGACCGACGGCGTGGCCTTTAACGTGTCTGAGATCAGGGACCAGAAGTGCTTCATGATGAGCCTGAGCGACGTGCAGCCGGTCTGAATGTAACTGATCAAACACAGCGTTAGAAAAGACTGATCTGGATACACTCACATCAACACTGTCTTTTATTACATCATGAAAACAAGTGTGTTACCTCTCGTATTTGCTCTGCAGAAGTTTATCGATTTGAGGAAGAACAGTCATGCATAAATCTAGCTTCCAAATCGACCTGAAGACAAAAGACACATTAACACACATTTAGGTGATTTAACATAGTTTTTTAACTGATTTATTTAAACTTTGTATCGACTCACGGCTGCAAGTTGATGATGTTGAGAATGTCCACAACAATGGCCAAGTCGTTCATAGAAACAGCTGTGTCCAGAGCTCTCTGTGAAACACAAATAGTTACTGGCAGATGTTCAAGCTTAGGACAGCAGTTGTGTAAGTTTACGGTGGAATATTAGTTGCTGTTGCAGTGTGTCAAACTTTTGTTTGAATATGGATTCTAGAGGTGCTTAGGAACTTTTGGTTTATTAGTATAATAAAAAAATAATAATGGCGTTACTTTGATGTCGTCTCTGGACCAGACGCCTCGCACTGAGTCCAGGTTCTTGTGTCGGCTGCTGAGCATCACACACATGGTGTCGTGACCCTTCTTATCTGAGACATCGCCTCCTCTTCACTCAGGCCTCCGGGACGGTTATGAGCAGAGGGCTACAACACAATAGAGATTATAAGCAGGGCTTATCAGTGCCTGTAGTTTTTAACAGGAAGGCAATGGAGCTGTTTATTTCTAAGCTTTTTTTAATACATCAATCAACATACGCCACAGTTTATTACAAAATACATTACGCACAGGCAGGAAGTCGGCCACGTTGAGTCCGATGGTTCGTTCCTGGAGCTGAGGATGATTTTGTGCGGTTGGTGCTGGTGGTGCTGAAGCGGGGGTTTAGTTTGGTGACGGTGGAGCGGCAGGTGCAGGGGCGACAGGTGCAGAGGGCGGGGCAGGGAGGGCCAGGCTGTGGGGGGTCGGCGGGGGGGGGGCTCGCTTTGCACACGACACCACTGTGGGCTCAACTCGCTGCACCGGAGTGGACTGAGCGATCGGAGGCACCTGAGACGGTAAAATATGAGAAATTAGGAATGTTGCCATAGGATTAATAATAGCAGGAAGTAAAAAAAAAGAGGTACATAAGTTAGTGATTTAAAATATACGTATTTTCCGGACTATACATTGCTCCAGGGTATAGGTCGCAGAAGCCAAAAACACATCTCTTTCTACTAATTTAGTTTATTTTGCTCAAACTCCACGTGTTATTTCTATCTCTCCTGAATAAAAAACAGTCCTTCATTCATTCCTCTTGAAAGTTTTCCTTTGCGCTGCTTCTGCTGTTGATCGGGAGTGCTCCGCTGATATGTGCGGAAACAAGGAAATACAGCTGAGAGTTTTCGTAACTTGTGAACCAGTCACCAAACAAACAGCAGTGTTTGTCTTTCAAGCGATCATAGTCAAGAGAACTACTCCTCTTGAAATCATATCAAATCAACTCTCTCTGTCCCATTCTTTTTGCTGAATGAAGCGCTATGCATTCTCGTAGCATCAGTGCGGTTCATGAAATTGCAATCTCTGGGCCTACAGTTTTATAAATATTAGCTCCGCACTTACAAAAATGCAGTCGCAGACGTCAGTGTTACAGTCTGTATTAATAGTTACACACAAATTCACATTTTATTTAAGTCACACCTAAGTATAAGTCGCACCCCCATTAGACTATAAAAAATGTGCGACTTATTGACCCTATTTTGTCCCGCCTACTTTTCTAGGACATGCACTTCCTGTTTAGCTGCGTTTAGCCTGTAGATTTCAGTCGATGGGTTTATTTTAATGTCATTATATTTAAACCGTTATACCACCGGCGGCCCTGTTCAGGGCCGATTTCATGGTATTTTTGATGGTATTTGATGGTATTCGATGGTAGGCGACCAATATATGAATGCTATACATCATTTGAAAGCTTACATTGAGTACAAAACAGCTATAATGTTCATTTTCATGTAAAACTCACCACATGAAACTATGAGGCAACCTAACCTTACTATAAAGAAATCTAATAATTTGCATTTCTTACCTTTTCATTTCTTCTTTGGGACCATATCATTTTCAACCCAGGAATGCATGTCCTCTTTCTGCATGGGACTGTCCACAAAATAAAAATTTCCACTTGTTTTGCTCAAAAAGTAATCCATCTGGCTGCTATCAGGCAGTAATCAAATAAAATGTCCATTGAAAGTAACACAAAAGAAAATAAAACCTAACATTTGCGCACAACATTGCGGATATAACTTTAATTTCTTCCACTTGAGTATGGTTTCTTCTTTTTCCTCATCTTTTTCTGTTCAAAACGAAATTATCCGCACCGATTTTGGTCCAGTATTGGCAAAGTTACGAGCCACCGAAAAAATGAACCACCTCCGGTTTGGACCAGCTGAGACTTCCTGCCTCTGTGCGCAAACACTACACCATCTCAACTCCTATGGTCCGTGCACCGGACAATCATTCAATTCACTAGCCAATGAGCTCAGCTTTCAATAGAGGGGCGGGACATTAGACTAGAGCGAGAGCTGTTGTTTACAAATCGTTGCGTAATGGAGGAAAATGGGACTTTTACGCACAGCTAAAAACGCCATTGTCGGACGGACTGTTTTGCGAGCTTTTCCCGGACTACTTTTGGGTGCTTTTCTCGTGTTTTTTTCAAATATACGTTGTTTAGGCTACAGTGGAAGCTTGTGGCTTTATCTGGCTGCCTAGGGAAAGGGGAGACGGAGATGGAGACGCACAGCGCAGGTTCCATTGTCGGACGGACTGTTTTGTGAGCTTTTCCCGGACAACTTTTGGGTGCTTTTCTCGTGTTTTTTTCAAAATGTACGTTGTTTAGGCTACAGTGGAAGCTTGTGGCTTTATCTGGCTGCCTAGGGAGAGGGCAGGCAGACGGAGATGACGACGACGCACAGCGGAGGTTCCATTGTCGGACGGACTTCTTTGGGAGCTTTTCTCGGACTACTTGGGTGCTTTTCTCGTGTTTTTTTTTTCAAAATGCACGTTGTTTAGGTTACAGTGGAAGCTCGTGGCTTTATCTGGCTGCCTAGGGAGAGGGCAGACGGAGATGACGAGGCACAGCGGAGGTTCCATTGTCTTACGGACTGTTTCGGCTGCTTTTCTCTTGTTTTTTTCTTTACATTCTTTACATCACGATGTCAAAGGCTCAGAGCAAGAGGAAATTTACATAAGAAGAGGCAAACTTTCCAGACTTCCAAAACTGAGAGCGATGAGGACAGCGAGTGTAAATAGAGCGGAGGAGTTTTGTAGAGGTTCGAAACATCCTACCGTAAGTGTTACAATGAATAATAAATGAAATAAAAAAAACTGTGTTTTTTTATGAAAAATAATACCTAGTAATACAAAGTATGATTATTGTCTTGTATTGGATGCAAATAACTACATATGTAGCCAGATGTGTGTTATCTATATGTATAGGAGTGTGTGTGTGTGCATGTGTGTTTGTTTTTGCATGTATGCATGTATGCATACATGCATGCATGCATGCATGTATGTATGTATGTATGTATACAAGCATCCATGCATGTGTGTGTGTATGTATGTATACATACATACACACATGTATTTATGTGTGTGTATGTATGTATGCATTTATGCATACATGCATGTATGCATTTATGTATACATGCATGTATGCATACATGCATGCATGTATGCATTTATGTATACATGCATGTATGCATACATGCATGCATGTATGCATTTATGTATACATGCATGTATGCATACACGTATGCATACATGCATGCATGTATGCATTTATGTATGCATGTATGTATGTATGCATACATACATTATGTACATATAAGCATGTATGCTTGTATGTACATAAATACATGTATGTATGTATGTTTGTTTGTATGTATGTATGTTTGTATGTATGTATGTTTGTATGTTTGTGTATATATGTATTGTATGTATATGAGGTGTGTTTTGGATTTTTATATTTGCATTTATTTTTGTATTACTTGTAGTAGAGTCATACTGAATAGTACTAAAAAATCAATTTCCAAAAAATGTAAAATAATCATGGTGTATTGAAAACTTATGACCCCCTGAATAGCTAAATGTGTTTTTTGGGGCTAGTTTTGTGAGAAAATTGATGCAAAGCAGTTTGGCACATTTGGCACAGAAAAGGACCTTTTGTGCCGAATTTGACTTTTTGCAGAAAAAGGTCTACAGTATCCAGATACTTTTATCTACAGGCCTAAAATTTGGAACAGTTGTTGCCAACACTGTGTACAGCTGCTGTGGTGAGTTTCAAATATATAGCATGAACTATGTCTTCAGTATGCTCTTCTGAATTTCACTTTTTATTTTCGAGAGAAAAAAAATATATTTTTTATGTGTTTTTGAACATATGATGGGCAAGTGTTTCTTTACAGACAAAATCAGGACATATCCTCAGAAACTAGAGGGTTTTAGCTTTCAAATGATGTATGTTGCAAGCATATAGACTGTAAGGTATTCAGTCAATTTGATTCTGTATTTGGGTAGGTCAAATTCGAGAAAACGGGCAAAAATAGCAGGATTATAACAGGTTAATTAAAAATGCCCCACAAGACAGACAAATAAACACGTTAGCTACCTTAACCGAGCTAAACAGGAAGTGCATTTCCAAGCCAAGTGGGCGGGACAAAATAGGGTCAATAGTCCGGGAAAATACGGTAAGCAAGCCAGGTGACATTTGGTGCACAGAGACAGTTGTGGCAAAGGTTTCTAAGATGCTACAAACACATGACAGAATCTAACCTGTTTCTTTTCAGAGAATGGGGCGATGTCCATCATTTTGCGACTTATTCCGACAATAGACTCTAAAAACAGACAAAAAACAAAGATCATTAGTTGATTTTGTTTACTCCAATGCACATTGGTAGAGAAACAGATTAATGGTGCCATTAATTTGCGCTCACCGTCTTCAGGTGGAGCAGGAAACGGTTCAGGATACTTTGGAGGAGTTCTCGCTGTAAACAATAACATTACCATTGATGGTTTACGCCAGGACTATTAAACATAAAGCCTTCCAACCAATTAAATTCAGACGACAAACAATCTTCCAAACGCTGCTTTATCATTCTCGTTCTATTTCTAATTCAGTAAAGTCTAATAAGGCAGTCGTTATTTTACAATAAAAAATCAGCTACACAATTCTGTAGAAATATCAGTAAAAAAAAATACTGTGGAACATTATTATTAGTGGTAATAGTGTGTTTTTATGCTTTTTTTAAAATGTAGTTTTGGTCAAAAAGTCACACAGTGCGACTTTAAAACGTTTTGCAGGATGAGAGGTAAAATTAAGACTTTTTATGACCACACAATACAAAAAATTAAGACCTATTTGCAAGTTGTATGTTATATGCTGTTTTTTCCAAAGGGCTTGTGTTATATATAAATTTATACTATATTTGCTAAAAAAATCAACAAATACCAAAAAGAATGTTATCAACCAAATACCATAGAAGAAACAACCAATTATGTTACAATATGAGAATTTCTGCAAATCTGACGGAAACTGCTTCATATAGAAAATTAAACGTGTGCAAACATTTTTAGGACTACAAAGCAAGTGTAAGACTTTTTAGCCTTAAATTCAACTTTTCAATTTAAGATTTTTTTTTAAACCCTGCAGAAACCCTGGAATCTTTGTGCTATAATTAGCCCTTTTACACGGTGAATGATGATTTGGGATTTTGGTAGGATAAATGGTCTTAAATGGTCTGAGACTCACAGATTGCGTTCTTGGGCTGGAAGATCTCCTTGTAGTCGTCTGCGTTGTGGATTTCGGCTGAAGACAGTTTCTCGTCTCCTTCGTCCTCGCTGGGACTCCGCCGCTCGCCTTCGGGACTGTGCCTGTCGTTTCGGAGTTCCGCTTCACCCTGAAAACACAAACACAAGACAAACATTACAATTGCTATTTCTGTACTGCTGAATATCGAGTTTGATTGCACGTAGAAAGAGAAAATCAGATCAACAGTGGCAGAAAAGAAGAAAAACAACAGGAACTCTGACGCTTCTCTACATAGTTGAACTTTCTAAGCTTATATCAGATGTTTTTTTTACTGTTTTTTTTGTCTGCACTATCGCCGTGACAACAGAAAAGAGTCTAAATCTGCACAGACAAAAATTAGGTCAACAACTGCTAAGAAACACACTTCACAGGTTTTCTTATAATTTTGTAAAGTCGTCTGCGACTAGAGGAGTTTAGGACAAAACAGGCCACAAACATAAGACATTTACAACGATTATTTGTCTGACAGTTGCATCATGTAGTAGAAGAACAGAGACGACACAGACACCAGCAGAGGAACAGTGTGTGTGTCATGTGATCGAGGCAGTTTTCTTTCATGTGCGCGGTTATAAAATGAAACACCAGTGAATCAGTGGATTAAAACAGGTTTATAAAAGTCACAGGAGAGCGGAGGTCATAGAGATAAGTGCTGTTACATTGATGCACTGTGGCCGAAATGAAAAAGTTTAACAAACAGTGTTCATGTCCATTGCTTCCAAAACATCATTTAAAGAGCCGGCGTTCTCATTTATAAAGCGTGACTACTATGTATTTTTACGAAAACTTGGACAGTAGCAATCGCCAATACACAAAATTCACTTTATTTCTCTGAGGTTTCAGCGATGAGCAAAAACAGATTTGAGCTGGAGAGAAAAGAGAAATTTGAAAGGGGTTGCACTCCACCGAATTCAGTAAGGAATTCCACGCAGGGAATGAGACCCTAGTCGTTAGAGAACCAAGCTCTAAAAAATCCCGGCACCAAAGCTTAAGTTTTTCACAGATGATAAGGCAATATCTTCTTTATTTACATTTTAAGAGTGCTGTCACAAGGCAGATGCACCAGATGCTTCTGTTGTAAAGGTTCTTGCGCCTGAACCATCATAAGCTCTTGACAAATAGTCAAACAGAGTCGTAGTGACACACAACATAAGGAGAGAAACAAAAAATCTCTGACGAAAATCCTTACTCTGGCCACCTCCCCAAACTCGTAGAGGGGCAATCGGGCTTAAAATGAGCCCAAACTCTTGTAGTGTGCAGAAGCTTTACCGAGTCAGAATGTTGGGGAGCATTTTCAATAAAATGTTGCCAGTGCATAACTTCAATAAATGAATAAATGCAATCTAAGCTAAGACATTTAATCCAAGAATTCAATGGTTCCAGAACATGTTTGAGAGGTCTAAACTACACGTCAATTAGCATTAGCATGTCTGGTCTTGGTCTATGGGAAAAGCGTACGTAATTGTCAAATTGCCAATTGTATTTTTACACACAATTGTCCAGTGTGAACGCTGCACACAGAAGAGTAAATGACCAAAGATGGCAAAAGTACTGAAGTTCACTACTCAAGTAAAAGTACAGTTACTTGTCCAAAAACAACTCTGGTAAAAAGTCAAAGTCCTGCTGACAGTCCTTACTTGAGTAAAAGTTATTCTCTACTCTTGTTTAAAACGATACATTTGGCATCTTATTTTACTTGTTTCAAGACATTTCGGTGTTTTCAAAAGATTTGAGCTCGAATCAAATTTGCCACTGGGGGGAATAAAAATGTCTTACTTCTAAAGCAAATAATATCTTGAAATAAAAATGTATTTATTTATATTTGAGGCAGAAAACACATCAAAACAAGTCATAAATCTAGGTACATCAAGAAAAAAATATCTTAACCAGAAAATACCTAAATAAAGATTAAACTACAGATTTTATAACATTTTAAATTCTAGAAATGCATTTTTGCTGTGCACAAAGTTGGTTTGTTTGTGTTGGGGCTTGAGTTGGGCTTTACAGTGAATTATTTATAATTATTGTGACTTTTATCATGTGAGAAATATGTAATTGTTAGAAATGTTAAAATTGTCGGCAATTTTCAGTTGTTAATTTGTTCATAAAGCGCTAATACATAAGTAGAAAGTAGAAAACTACTTAAGTACAGTACTTGATTAAAAGTACTTAGTTACTTGCCAACTCTGTAAATGACTAAATGCTAAACGTGTCCTGTACCTCTGGTTGGTGCAGGAGGTGGTGGGCCTCTCGTAGCTGCGTCTCAGAGCTGCTCCTTTGAGTTCGCTCGGCGCCGACAGAGGCTGGTCGTCCTGGATGATTCCCTGGATCACGGCTCCTCCGCTGCGCTTCACCCGCTTCAGGTCCACAACAAACGTGGAGACAGTGGACAAGTGATGGGACGCTCCAATCTGAAAAGAAAACAATCTCCATAACAACTCCAGTCTGAGTAAAGTCTCTGTGGTCTCGTACTAATAGTCCTCTGCTTTGCTTCTCACCAGCTGTTGGTTGCAGATGGACAGGTCGGACACTTTGCCCCAGCCCACAGACACCACGTCGAAACAGCGGTCCGGCTCCCACCCGAAAACCCTGAGAGTGTCAGAGGAGCCGCTGAACAGACAAGCTCCGTCCTGACTGAAGAACACACATCTGAGGAGACAGAGGAGTAGAGGGATAGTTTAATACAAGCGTACACAATTATTCTAGGAGGACCTCAAATGCCCAGCAACATTATCATCACTGTAAAACTGGCTTATTAAAAAGTGGAACTCTGCCAGTAATTACATGTATTTTAATGATTTGTCTTAGTAACAGCATAAGAACAACAACTTCCTGCATAAATGTACTGTAAATAAATGTATAAATCATTTTGTAGATGTATGAACCCAGAATAAAACTAACACAGACCTGACTGCACTGGTGTCTCCCTCCAAAGAGCCGACCATCGAGAACTTCTCCAGGTCCCACAGCTTTATCGTCCTGCAACAACAAAACAAGAGGCATTTATTTAAAATACATCATGTATAAACATCTACAAGTTAATCTTTGCAGGTGTGGACATAGGATTTATAGACTTCACTTATTTTTTGACATTTACATCAGGGTAACTTCTATTTTCAGTCTGCTACTTTTAGCTTCTCATAGGGCAATACAATTCAACAAATTACAGCTAGTAAGAAGGCTAAGCCAAAGCTCTCCAACCTTACAAAATTAAAATGACAACTTCTGTTAGTGGTGACAAGGAATCAAGTTTAATATGCTGGTGATCACAAAACTTGGGGTACAAGTAAATGACAATAAAACATAAATCATTATCATTTATCAGTGCACATTGCTAAGCCTCTAAACCATTGTTTCTCAAACCAGTGTAAGTAAGCAGGGAACTTACAGTTTGAATATTTGTTCAATGTAGAGACTTAGAAATTGTTTAATCTCATTTTAGAGAACATATAGCTGTAATTTAGGCTTAGGTACTTGGGCAGTCAAAGAATATTTTAAGTGGCACTAGGTAGGAAATGACCCTGCCCAAAAATGTGCACTTGTAATGATAATATGCATGTGAAGTTACAAATTTAAATACCTTGGCGAATAGTGATTTCATGAGATTAAATTTTATTACTGATTATTGCCAGAGAAAATATCACAATGATTCATTTGTTTTACTGTAGATTGTATTGATAGACTTTTGAACAGACTGAAAGAAAAATTGTGCTTCTAAAATTTCCACAATTAGGCATGGGACAATTTTGTTTTCATGTATCCATAACAATGCTCACAAAATCAAAAACTTATCCTTTTCTACCATAAAAACAAAAATGTTTTTTATCTTTTTTCTTTTTATATAAACTATCTGTTCCAAAAATCAGCCTTTTTCTTTACAAATCCAGTTGATGCCAAAACTGGAACTGATGTATTACCCATCCCTTTTTCCATGACTATCAATGAATGAATAAATGAATGAATGAATGGTTTTATTTATATGGCACATTTACGCAGACAGATGTCTTCCAAAGTGCTTCACCCAAAAATCCCGCCTCACTCAGTGATGGCAAGCAGCCTGATTAACCTAATAATCTTGACTTGGAAGAGGGTGGTAGCTAAAAGTTGGAGAACCCTGGGCTGGACAATCAGATCAACCATAGAGACAAACATTATAACCATAAACCTCACCTGTCCGCGCTGCCTGAGGCCAGAAGATACTCGTTAGGATGAAACTGCACAATGTTGACGGCTCCAGAGTGAGATTTGAATTCTGTGATGGCCTTTCCCGCTCCGATGTCCCACAGCTGAAGACAAAAACACACTTTATTTTTATCTAACGCTGGAGCTTGTCAGATGTTTGTTAGTCAGACTGTGTAACGGAAAAACCTAACTGAGTGAATGTTTCCATGTGCTGTCAAACATAACGTGGATGGAACTGCAAATAAACCTCAACAGTGCAGAAATATGACTTTATAAACTTGTTTCGGAGACAACACAAGATGCATCTGTCTATTTTTTGGCAACTCCATATTCATACTACTGCTATAAGTCTCAAGTTTAGTTCTCCCCTATAGAAATACTGTGCCCCGTAAAGTGTGGCATGAACGCGCTCGCTGCATGTAATCAGATTAACATTTTTCTCCGTCATTTTAAAGCACTGAGGTCTGTGAATGACCCAGTCCCCTAAAAACCCACGCGAACACAGAGCTTGTACGATACCTTCACTGTGCAGTCATCGCTCGCTGAAGCCAACCACTTTCCATCAGGACTAAAGGCCAGACTCCTCACTGCGTCTGTGTGACCCTGAGAGCAACAACACATCAGCATTCCAAGTATTTAGAAATAAACTATTACATATGAAGATCAGTCGTTGATATTTTCCTCCTTATAAAACTGATAAATCTGATATAAAACTGTTTAGAACTGCAGAAGTTGTAATCCCTGTCTGTTCATCCAACAAGCAGCAAAATTCAACTTTTTATATTTTTGTTTTTTATTGTAGAAAGTGACTTAGAGATTATTTTAAACTCTGCATGCTTTACCAGTAATCTGAATTTAATATGTAATTGTAACTAAAGACAGACAAGTGGTTGGGGATAGGTTATCTGAGCACTGGAGCAGGACAAAACAAGATTATTAGAACATGCAAGAATAATCCCAAATACAACTTTGTGTAAACTAATGATGAAAGAACATTGTTATGACATGGTTACAAACTCAGAAAAGCAGATTTTACATAATACAGTAGGTCTCCTTTAAAACAACAGCTTTATTTTTAGCAGGGTATGGAAATATATTGAATTGTAGATACTAATTGTAGGCTACTTTATGATTTTCCATTACAATATTCAGACAATATTATTTCAAACCAACCGAAAAATGTTCAAACACATTTTTAAATGTATTAGTTGAAGCTTAATGATCAGAAAAAAACAGGCTGTAGACATTTTTGGTCGACTTAAGACATGTGCTATCTGTGAATTAGAACAGAAAGATTTTTTGTCAGTGAGCTCCCGGGCCGCTGCAACCTTTGTGCGCCGCCACTCGGGCTTCCAAAAGTGGAAGTTTTAGTTGACTAAAAGGTCCCCCTTTCTCAAAACTAGTGAGTGTCTTAAAGGGGTCCTATTGTGGTTTTTTATATTTAGTAAGAAACTAGAACATATGCAGATCAGTAATTTACCTTTTGTTCATTGTAAAACACAAAGTTGATCTAAAACAGCTTAAAAATAGAAACAGCTCTATTGACTTCCTGTTCAAAACTGCAGAAATGATAAGCCCCGCCTCTTCACTTTAAAATGTAACTGTAAAACGCAACAGATTTTTAAAAACAATTTTTTATTGTTGGAAAATGGATATGGGACAGTATTGAACTATATAAGCTTCACTTTGAGTATTAATCTTTTGAATTATAACAGGTAAATATAGACAAGTGGGAGGGGATAGGTGGTAGGTGAGAACGGGGATTTCTGAGCACTTGAGTTCCAGCTGGAGAATAATACAAGATTACTCAAACATGCATGAATCAATTCAAATATAACTTTGAGTAAACTAATAATAAAGGAAGGCTTTCATAACAAGGTTAAAAACTTAGAAAAGTGAATTTGACATAATAGGTCCCTTTAATGTTTTGACCAAATATTTGACCCAAACTGCCCTCACTAGACCACAAGCACAGAGGTTTGCTTGTTAAATTACTATTCATAAAGAAAAAATGCAGCTAAAGGAGATTTTCATGCAAAATTTTTGATTCTATTTGCAATGTGCTTTCTAACTAATAAAAAAAAATGCCAATGAGTGATTCTGTAATTAAAACATCACCTTCTAGACTTATTGTTGTATTGTCATTATAAGAGAAGATCGGGATTTTCTTTGACAGTAGTGAGAATTTAATTTATCCATTAAACCATAAACACATACCTGATATCTGAAAATGTACCCTTTCCTTCGCACGTCCCACAACTGCACAAAGAGAATACAATATTATTAGTCTTTAATATGAGATTAAAGGTCTTGTATCTCTAATATAAATGTACAGAACCTCACCTTAATGTTTGTGTCCATTGAACTCGAGGCAAGAAAGTTTTCTGACAGCGGATGACAGCCCAGGCTCGTGATGTTTGCTTTGTGTCCCATTAAAGGGCGTAAAACTGAACAGAGACAAACGGAGAAACAATATAGGCAAAGCAATTATCTGATCATTACTGATAGTTGTTGTATAATTAACATGTTGACAATTATCTGTGAAATAATAAGCTTAGGTTGGCTTTACATAGAGCAGACTCACTTTTGGCGGCCTCCAGGTCCCAGATCTTGATGGATCCAGACTGAGACCCGGCTATGACCTTCTCTTCTGAGGCGTTCAGCTGCAGACACTCGATGGGACTCTTGCTTCCCGTCAGACTCTAAAGAACAGCAACACATTCAGATTTCAGACAAAAACTGAAACACAAAAAAAACAGCTTTATTTGTGAAAAGTTTGACAAACACAACTGTAGCCCATTCCAAACCAGAGCAAGGGTTCATACAGATTTTAACTTAAGGTTTTCCATGACTTTTCCTAGACTTCTGCAGAACAATTCCCAATATCTCCATGATCTTGTTAAACTTATTCACTGTAAAAATTGAAAGGATTTCAACTTAATTTCAAGCATTTTGACTTTTTCTCGATTTATTGTAGAGACCTAGAATATTTTCCTAGTCTCAAAGTGTTTCGAACTGATTTTAAGACGTTATTTCAAGCCAAATTACAGTATTTGCCAATGAGTTAAGAAAACTGTTTTTACCTTATTGGCTCTTTTTTTAGGGATGGGCGATATATCGGTATTGATATCGGTATCGGCCGATATCCACAATATTTCAAGATATCGGTATCGGTCCGATATCGGATCGACGGCAGATATTTGGCGCCGATATTTTAGGGGAGGTTCTTCAGTCTCTCTGTGGGCCTATACCAGCCTCAAAAGCCCTGTTTCCATAGGCTCGGGTCGGGGCGGTACGGTACGGTCCTATGCTGTTTCCACTGCGCAAAGCGACCCGTTCCGCCCCGTTTGCTGGGTCCATAGCGAGCCGCTCTCAGCCCTGCCTTTACCCAGGACCCTGGAGCAGACCTCGGAGCGGTCCCCCTTTAGGCTCGATGATTGGACAAGAGAAGACACAGGCTCAAGCGAAAACCAGATGGAAAGAGCAGACAGAAACATGAAATAATGTTCCTCACCTAACGCCGATTTGATCCCCTGCCAAACCGCCGCATTTCCACAGCTGAAAACTTTATTTGTTGCTCCGATAGACTTAGCAAAGCAAAGCTAGCTCATTAGCATCAGCTGTTTCCTGTTTGCCGAAGCAAAACACTGTAAAAACTGTACATCCTGTGCGTAATGTGTCCAACATAATCCAGCCTCAAAGCATTAAACAAAACGCGTTTGAAAATTATTATAGAGTCGCAGAGACTTTGCAAAAAGGTAAATAAATTACAAAAAGTGACGGTAAACCGGAAGTAGTTTTTTGTTTACACCAGCGTGACTTTCATTTAACAGCGCCACAGACTACAAATTATTACGCGTCTTTTGTGAATCGCTCAGATTGATGCCCGGAAGAAAAAGTATAATTCAGGTATATTTTCTTTTTATTTATTTGAGAAGGCATGTGTAACGTGTGAGTGACGTCAGCTGCTCTCGGAGCAGACCCTCGGGAGCCTGGACCTGCAGTGGAAACGCTCACCATCATTAACATAAGCGGCCCAAACCGCTCCAAAGTGAACCGGTCTGGGGACCCCGGCTAATGGAAACGTGGCTAATTTGACCTAAAAGCTTCATATTTGCAATTTTGAACAGACTAAAGAATACAAAGTATAAATAAACAAACAATTAAGCTAAAATTAGTCTTTATATTTACATAATAAATCCACAAAATATTTTTTTTTTATCTCAGATAAATATATTGTTTGTAAGTTTTTGATCTTGTGAGTTGTGCTGTGGACTTTAAAGCAGAACCAAGCAACTTCAGCAGTAGAGCTCCCCCTACAGTTCTCTTCTGCAAATACCCGCATCAGACCTACAACAGAACTTTTTTCCTTATGTAATTTTTTTTTATCAATTTATAAATGTTTTCAAATAAGGCAAAGAAAAGTACATTCAAATATTTCACACTGTCAAATGTACAAATAAAAGAGCCAGTGTTTCTCAGAAGAGCTGTCAATTATAAGTGCAGGTTTTCCAGTAGGAGGCAGCAGAGAATAGATGTTTGCTTAAAATGTGAAGAAATACATTTGTAACCATCACACAAACTAACAAAGACATTAAACAAAGCCAAAATGTCACTTAGATCTGCTTTAAAATATACCTATCGGTATCGGCAGTTATCGGTTATCGGCCAGAGCAGAGGGCTAATTATTGGTTATCGGTATCGGCT
The DNA here is from genome assembly GCA_038363315.1 of Mugilogobius chulae. Classification (NCBI taxonomy): domain Eukaryota; kingdom Metazoa; phylum Chordata; class Actinopteri; order Gobiiformes; family Gobiidae; genus Mugilogobius; species Mugilogobius chulae. The sequence goes on along the minus strand of CM076401.1, from coordinate 22,005,788 downwards.
CCAAAATTTCATATCGGCCCATCCCTACTTTTTTTTCTTATTTTAAACCAAATTTTCTTATAAGCATTTAAAAACGTCTTGTAATCAGTGAAATATTCTTTATTACATGAGCAACTAAATATTATCCAGTTAAAACAACTCAAATCTAATTCCAAGTCATTTTAAGCAAGTCTAGATATATAGTTTTTGCAGTGTACATTTATATGTTTCAATTGTTCACTTTCATTAACTGGTTAAGACAGAAATACAAACATTTTAGGATTTGCTGAGCATAAATAAATAAAGTGCATTTAAATCCAGTGTCAAACTGTCAAAATTATTTTTCTTTTACTGGCACATTTTTATAAACATGTTTTTCTGCATCTTAACATGAGCAGAGTTATTTGCAACTTATCCAGAAAATTACTTTGAAACCTAAATGTTTTTAATTTCCAAAACTTTTTCAGGGCATAGAGTTTGGATTAGAATTTTCCATGACTTCCCCAGGTTTTCCATGACTGTACGAACCCTGGCAATAGCATTTCAAGCAGACAGACAGGTTGTTGTGTTACCATGATGCAGTTGGTCTTGCTGACGGCCCAGATGTTGACCCTGCAGTCTTCTCCTCCTGTGGCCAGCAGCCTCCCGGAGCTTTTCCCCAGCGACAGACATGACACGCTGCTGGTGTGGGCCTCAAACTCCTCTGAAAACACAAGGTACAGTACAATATACTCATATTCTTCAGGGGTACACATTAGAGATGTCATGATATCAATTTTATTATAGAGATTATGCACTGACATAATTTTATTCCAAAAATGCGTAGCAACATTCAGAATGAGTGGCATTTCTTCAATGTATTTCTTTGTTGTCGTGGCAACGGCTTGTCTGCTAACAACAGTTGATGATTTAGGACATTTTCAGCCCGATCTTGCCCTTTTGTCTTAGCCGGTCTTAGCCTTGGTCTTAATTATTCCTCTGTTGGCCACTAGTGGCTCTCTCCAAGCTCTATACACTGTCAGTGTAGAAGGTGTGGCTCCAGCCAGATGTGAGGGGGTGCAGTTTTTTTCATTGAACCTGACACATGCTCACGCCTGTGACAAGTGAGCAGCTGCTTTAGGATCACAGGCAAAAGAGAACTGTAGCAGCAGCTTCAGTTTGGAAAAAACTGTAATAATAGAAATCTATTTGGTGAAAGTCTATGTACTTGACAGACTTTAACAACTTTGTCTAAAATGTGCCTTTTCTTTTACATAAAGCTTGTTGACTTAATAAAAAGATAATCAGATGTGAGAGTGAACATGGGTCAGTGTGAATGCTATGGAAAAGCCAAAGAGGCCATCATGTATTTTTTAAACCATTTTTTATGTGTCAACACGTTAAAAAAATGTTGGCCTCATTTTTAGACAAAGTTGATAAAGTCTGTCAAGTAAATAGACTTTCACCAAATAGATTTCTATTATTGCAGTTTTTTTTTTCAAACTGAAGCTGCTGCTACAGTTCTCTTTTGCCTGTCATCCTAACACAGCTGCTCACTTGTCACAGGCGTGAGCATGTGTCAGGTTCAATGAAAAAACTGCACACCCTCACATCTGGCTGGAGCCACACCTTCTACACTGACAGTGTATAGAGCTTGGAGAGAGCCACTAGTGGCCAACAGAGGAATACTTAAGACCAAGGCTAAGACTGGCTAAGACAAAGGGGCAAGATCGGGCTGTTTAACTGCAACAAACGGACTCAAAAACATAATAAGTTCAACTGTGTGTGATTTCAATGTCTGATAAATGTGAGAGAAGCTAAAGTCTTGTTGTTTATCTGCTTTGCTACAACTGTTTACTTGATTTTCTCTTTTTACATGTCAGTTACAAACCCAATGCTCAGTAGACTTGTTGTGGGTTGGATTTGTTATCAAACTGTAGTTTATTTTTCCTGTTTTAGCTGTTTATGGAACTCTTACAAGAGAAAATGTCCTTTCTCTCCATTAACTCTCACTCAGCGTGAACATTTGGAATGCTGTCATGTCACCTGCATAACCTCTATTGCAATTATTGTGACACATAATATCACGATTTTGCAATTATTCATGATTACGCTTGTTAATAACCAATAACAGCATTTTCATGCTTTTCATGTCTAACACGTCACTTTTCCTCAAGATTTTGACAAGTTTTGTGAAATCAGACTCTTGAAACTTCTGAAACAGCGACATTTACTAAGGTCGGGTTGAACCAATACTGATATCTGTATTTCATCCTCCTGCTGTGGCAAACAAATAATAGCCACAACAAGGCAAAAGCACAACTTTACTTGTCACTGTAGTAAAAATAAATTAATATTTTTCTACAGTACTACTTTGCCTTAAACTGCAACTGATATTTTTGCTCATGTTTCTATAAAATAAACTAAAAAGGTGTTTGATTTTGCTTCTAAAAATGTGACTATTATCAATCTTTTGTTCTTTAATTAATTAATCATTTCTACTTAAAAAAGCACATCCTCGACAATCAATCGTATCAACATCAGTAAGCTAAACTGAATGAAACTCAGCATAAAATTATCTATTGTACTGCTTGTGTATTTATACAAAAGCTATGTAAATTGTACAAGTTTCATATTGTGTGTTCACCTGCCCAAGGACTGCAGATGGAAAGCAGCAATAACTAAATCTGGTGCAGTTCATCTCTTTTAATAAGATTAAGGAATTTTGTACATGGTCCTGACAAATAAAGACTAAACTAAACTATATTCAGCCACAAGAAAAATAAATCACAGCTGATGAGTCATGTCAGCAAATAGAATAGTGACACAATAAAACAATATCGGAAATATCATGACCAGAAGTATATTTGATAAATTCAATTCAAGACATTGCATCCTTCTGACAAGATACAGAATATATTTGGCCCATCTATTTCAAACCTCTGATTGATTTTCAGGTTTTGTAAAAAATGTAATTACCGGGTACATGTATTTGAGAAAAAATGTATAGGACAATCTTGATCATAGGCTGGATAGTTGTTCTGTTTGAGTAGCCTATGCATTATTTAATCCAGATTCTATTACATTGTTTAAATTGTAAGACCTTATATTCCTGGGTTTGTCTCGGCTTAAATTTTGTGGTCTAGTCTTGTTCCATATGTAGTTTACGTCTGATGTAATCCAAATATAGACTAGGTTAGTCGTGGATTGGAACTCGGTCTAGTCCACTGCTGCTCTGATCTGTTTTAGTTCAAGTTGTCGATTTCAAGATAATGATACTTTGGCATTTGTAGTTTAGTTTTTGTAGTCCGGCCCTCAGACCATAACTCATCGAAAATCTGGCGCACTATAATTAAATAGCCTGTTCTAAAGAGTAATGGAGACGCAATCAACGAGTAGAGTAGAGCCAAGCCGAGCAGAGTAGAGTAGGTACTGACAGGGATAGTAGAAAGTAGTAGACTAGTAGTAGAAACGCCCCAAGAGTTACAACCAGTGAAGGAGAACTACTTCTAAAATCTCAGTTGTCTTGGAGCGAAAAACAAAACAGTGAACACAGTAACCTTGGATAATATACTCGGGTGCTGAACGCTGTAAAATGTACTCACGCAGTCTCCATGAGATCTTGGTGGAGCCGACAGCGGCCATTTTAAATCAGAGCTGGACAGAGGTTAGAGCATCAGGAGCAGTCTGGAGAAACAAACAGGTCTCTGCTCAAGTCTGGACTCTCCACCTGTAAGAACGATACAACATCACAATATGAGCTATGGCAGGGTAATGTGAACATAACAACTAAAAAGATAACTGATTTTTATTTTAAACTAGTTGTAGGGTTAGTTTATAACTCTTCTCACTAGGTTATTCATTTCTCAAAAACATTGCTTACAGTATAAAGAAGGCAAGCCTACAGAGACTAAAAGTGGCCTATAATGATGCGCTAAGAATTTTGTTAAAAAAGCCCAGATGGACCAGCGCTAGTGAACTCTTTGTGTCCAATAGAATCAATACGCTGCAAGCTATCTTAGGAAAGCTCATGTATAAATGTATGTGTCGGTTGAATATCTCTGTAAATGTGGTGATTTTATTATATGTATATTCGTTATACATCTACCCTCTGGAAACACTGGTACAGCTGTCTGCTTTAGGTTTCCTTATTGTTGTTTTATATGTTTTTATTGTCTGTTGTTTGTTGTCTTTTTAATATGGACCATGAGTCTGGAATAAAGATTATCTATCTATCTATCTATCTATCTATCTATCTATCTATCTATCTATCTATCTATCTATAAATAAATAAATAATAAATAACACTTTCTCAGTCTTTTGTGATCCACAGCTGCGTCCGTAATAAGACTTAAGCTTAAGATTGCTTTGTTTTTTATGTGATTGTACAACTGCTCAGTGATTCTTCTAAAATGTCTCTAATATATAGAAAAACAAATAAATCATAAGTGTAACAGACAGGTAAAATTTGTTTTTAATGGAATTACATACAATTGCAACCGTTGAGCAATATGATAATATGATGACTATGGATGGTTTTGTCATCAGACAACAGAACTTAAATCCCACACTAAGTACAGGTGGCAATACCAAGTTCATTAATGTCTCATAATCTGTCCTGATCAGCCCTTCATCTTTTCCTGTCAAGTATTTCCTTCACAGAAAAAGATGAAGGTGGTGTAATAAGACCTGTTAGGTCTTCTCCCTCTCTCCAGCACAGAAATTTTTTTTTTTTTTATTTGTAATCTACAAATTATTATTGTTTTATTGTTCGTGTGCAAATAAAATCTAAACCTACTTGCGAAGGAAGCTGGTTAACCAATGCAGAGATTCCCATTATTAGAAAAGTGCATAGTGCCCACTGTCCAGTAGACTAAAACAAAAGTTTGTCTATGTTTTTACATGTTATACGTAAGCAGAAGAAATAGAACAGACGCATAAACAAAAATAAAGTTCAAATTCATTGTGTCATCACCTTACAGTAAGCTAACGAGCTAAACCTGCGGAAAACATCACAATAATAGAGCAATTGTGTAGTTGTCATTCATAATTTCATAGCTGAGCCTTGCCAACACAAAGGCAGTCAATGTAGTTAAAGAAATTGTACAGTATCTCCTCCTTTTCATAGATTGTAGGCTTGAGGCATTCTATAAAACTGTCTTTAGATTTGTCAACAAGCTTAACTACCCTTATCTAAAACAGTTCACAAACAAGACAAGCGTAGGAGCAACTTTAAATAGCAATGAAAAACTAATTTGATTGCCAAAGTGACCGAGGCTGCTCGTGTTTACGTTACCATTGCTTTGTTTGTGTGGTCACTAGTTTTTGATCTTTAGCTCACCTTTAGCAGGTGTGTTTTCCTAGATAAAATAGATCTCGTTTATTTACCTGCGAGCTTCGGGTGCTGTCTACCATCGGACAGGTCGAACGGGTGAATTTTTAAGAATAAAAAGGCTAATTTAAAGCAAAAAAGGTGCAAATGAAACTTGTTGACGGCTGTGACTGCTCTGCTGCAGCTTAGCAACTGGTCTGAACCTTACGTCACATCCGCCACTCTTCTACGTAACGTCCGGGTTTTTTGCTTTTCTTTTTCTTTTCTTTATTTTTTCTTTTTTTTATCAAACAAATAAATCAACAAATACGTAAGTGGGAGACTAAACAATGAAATTAGGAAGCAAAATAAAATAATAAAACTAATTCATTAAAAAAAAAAACAACAAAAAATAATTTACTATGTTTGTTTTTTATGGGTTTGCTTTTATTAATAATTGTTCATATTTCAATTCACACCCTATCAAAAACACATTATTTATCAGTTATTACTCCATTGTCCAGTTGGTGGCAGCACCGCCACATACATTCATAACACTAAAGAAGAAGACGTTGCCAAAGATGCAGGAAGTGATCATTCAGGTATGATTTTAATCCTCAAATTATCAGTTTATTCTTTTATCAAATGTTTATGACAACTTATATGAACACGTATTCAAAATAAATTACTCGAGCACAGTTTTAGTTTTTATTTCTGTTGTTTAGGTTGAATAATTAGAGTAAAAAGCGCTTTGAAAGTGATCGAACATGTCTACGGCGGTGGTTGACGTGGAGGACGAGAGCATCCTGGCCTCGGTGTTCAGGGATAGTTTCCCGGAGAGCTGGAGGGAGAACCCGGACTTCGCGGCATATCTGTCCGAACTGAGCTCCTTCGGCGTGGACAAGCTTCGCCGCGAGCCGGAGAGACTGTCCGAAGAGCGGGCCCAGATCCTGCAGCAGACCCGGGAGCTCGCCTTCTCCAACTACCAGACGTTCATCAGACGGCGGACTGCACGCACCACATCTACCGAGACTTTGGCCGCGTGGAGAGCAGCGTGAGCCGGCTGCTGGACACACTGCCCCGCTTCGGAGAGAAATGCAGGTGAGTACAAGCCCAAGCAGGGGGATAGATGGGATGAATTCCAGATTGCATTGGAAATAAAAGTTGTGCTTTGCAGTAAATTATACTTTTAAGTATGACTTTGTCTTGGAGCACTTGATTTCAATATTACTAAAACAAAAGACTATAAAAATTGACCTATATAAGACTGTAATAAACAGCTTTATTTGCCTACTTTGCAAGTTTGTGAATCTAGGCCTCTTTCCTGACTGTAAGAACTTTTTTTCAGTTCCTAGTACTTTTTTTTTTAAATTCCAGTGCCCATTTTAGGTAAAAAAAAATGTCCATAGTTTCGAACACAGGAGAAACTATGGACTTTTTTAGCTCCTGCTCTGGAGCAGGTACTTTCCAGTCAGACCAGAAACTTTTTGGTGACACAAGTGCATTTACAATACTACTTTGAAATATTCTGACATTAAAAAGTTTGAATTCCAGAGAAAAAATATTAATTTTTATTTGTAAATAGTAATATTATGAGGAATAACTGAAATGATTGTGTTTTTTTGTTGATTCAATGAGCTTTTGTACATTCAGATTTTGTTTCCAAACAATTTGCTGAATTAATTCTTATTTAAATTTCCAGATAAACAAATTCTAATGTTAAAGCTATTTAGCCCCACTTTCAGAACAACAGGCCATGGTTGCAAAGGAATGTTGTGACTTCTTGGTCTTTCATGTGCGAAATTGCCTCATGGAATGCGAGATAAATTATACTCGAGACAAAAAAGGTTGCGAACCATTTCACTAATCCCCAAAATCTGCCCACAACCATATTTCAAATAGAGTTGCAACTGGCAGCAAGTTGTCAAGTTTCATAGAGCAAACAAGTAGCTAATCATTTGTGTAAAATATGCCAAAATAGGTGTTAATGATTTTGTCATGGTATTTTTAACATTAATAACAACTTTAAAACAGATACAGAACAACACAGCACGTCTGCACTGGCTTTAGGAGAAATAAAAACGTTGTGGACTAAAAAAAGCAACTCGAACTGTTTTTAAAATGGAAAGAAGCAAAGTACAGATATTCTTGAATAATCCAAGAAAAAACAAAGGTAGAAACATTAACGGACAAATGCACAAAAACTACTTAAGATAGTTACATTCTACCATTGCCAGACTGATAGAAAATGGCGCTGTATGGACTTGTCTTTTGCAAACTGTGAAATCTTTCCTACCATATTTCCTTTTGTGGCAAATTAATGTCTCTCCATCGCTAATCTTGACAAACTCTATTTGCTTGGTGTTTTTCCAGAGTGTTCATGAAGGAGGCGGAGCAGATCGGAGCGAGCCGTCGTATGAACAGCCTGACTCTGAACAGACACACGGAGATCCTGGAGGTGCTGGAGATTCCTCAGCTCATGGACACGTGTGTGAGAAACAACTACTACGAGGAGGCTCTGGAGCTGGCTGCGTATGTGAAGAGGCTGGACAAGAAGCACTCCTCTCTGCCAGTTATACAGGTGAGAGGGGAGAAGGAGAGCAAAAATGTATAGATTAGAATCATAAAAAGCTTAAAGGGGACATATTTTGCGAAGTCAACTTAATAACTTTTAAGTATTTCACAATAATAAAGCTCAGGATCATGACATCACACGTTCAGCTGGTCTATGAATCTTAGATCCTAAATAGCGTTTATTAAAGCATATTCTTACACTACAGAGTGATAGATAATTACCAGTAGTGACCAGGAGTTTATAGTTCCACAGATTTGTTTTTACTTTTTTTATTGTTTTGGCTAATGTATTCTATGGAGTTCTACAATCTGCAACAATATGGCGTATTTGGAAATTACTGTTGCCTGTCAGTGCCCACTTTGTACCTTCTAGCGCAACTACGCATGACAGGCCGAATTACATCTTTTAAACATTATTTGTAAGTGTACAGTTACTATTATTTTTATATTGATATTTATGAATGTATCTTGCAAAAGTTTGCCGAAAGAAAGCCAAAACGGCAATTTATTTATCGCATTTTGAGCTAACAGATAGCAGCTGGAACTACTTATATCAGGCATTTACGGCTTTAAACAGTAATAATCTCATTTTACAATCATTTGCTTTGTTGAATCTGTAGGGATTTTTGTTTAACAGTTAGTTTCATCTGTTTTAATTAAATTCACTACAAATAAAAATGTAAAAGAACACCCGCTTCTCAAGCTCTATAGCAAGACTTCCTCATCTTATGTTTACAGAAATGTGTGTATAATGTTGTGTATTATTTGTTTACCTTGTGATAGACAATGTATGTGGGTGTGTTAATATTTACTTTGTTAAAGGCACCTAAGATTCATAGTTTAAATTCAGTCTGCAGACTTCACAACATTAAGACCAATGAGATGTTCATTATTAGGGATGCACGATCCAGCTTTTTCTGTTTTTTACCAATTTTGATAAGTTGGTTTATCCACCTGTCGAAGCCCAATATTAACAGATACCAGTGTAAATAATGTTTATTTCTTCTCAAAACTGGGTTATTTGTTACAAATTGATCATTTGGTGTTATCTAACTTTTATTTATTGTGTAAATAACAACCTAACAACTTCATGTCAATAAAATAAAATAATGAAATGTTCTGGGTCATCATTAGCCTATAGTCTCATTCTTGTCAAATTAAGGGCACAAACATAACATCGGCTCAACCGATATGGGACAGAAACCTAATCCAGCAAAGTTTCATGGATTGGCGTAATATTTGATTTCAGTATCGGATCGGTGCATCGCTATTCATTATCACTATAGAGGGATTTTGTGTTTATCAACACCGCTGCTCATAGTGGAATCAAGTCGAAAAGGCACCGTTGTCAGCTAACTTCAAGAGTTTATCACTGTGTGAAAACAAAGTTATGCTGCTAATCCAATATTTGTGAATGAAATTCGACCTTACGACCCTTAAAAATTACATTCAGGTGAGTGTAAAAACTGCGAAAAAAACAAAAACGCTGTCTCTAGCTTCAGGAGGCAGACGTCTGTCAGACCGGTTCATACCTGATCAAAACCATAGCTTTTGTTTCGTTTCATTGTTTTATTCGAAGCGTTTCCCCTTGTAATCAGACGGAGAGCAGCTCTTTTGCTTCCCAAAAGAGGGAAAGTGACGGATGAAAATCTCCATTGTGCTTTGAACGGGCTCAATGTTTCACAAGAGAATAAATGAAAACTTAAGGCTCGTCAAAAGCAAAAAATTGTGGCAGGCCAAAAGCCACGGATTGACTACCCCTGCGCTAGTCTATTGAGATTGAACAAAGTCAGGTCACGATTTATGTCAATTTATGGCATATAGCCCTACTGTCTTGTCAGCATTAGCAGATAATCATTCCAGCCATGGGATCAATACGATTATTTAAAGATCTAAAAAGTCAAACTCATTCTTTCTTTGTTTCTTTTTTATTTCAGGGAATCGTCCGCGAGGTGCGTCAGTCCACACAGCTCATGTTGAACCAGCTCCTGCAGCAGCTCCGCAGTAACTCGCAGCTGCCCGTCTGCCTGCGCGTCATCGGTTACCTGCGCCGCATGGACGTCTTCACCGAGGCAGAGCTGCGCGTCAAGTTCCTCCAAGCCCGCAGCACCTGGCTCAACTCCATCCTGTCCGCCATCCCCCGAAGAAGACCCCTACTTTCACATCACCAAAACCATCGAAGCCTGCAGAGTCCACCTGTTCGACATCATCACTCAGTACCCGCGCCATTTTCTCCGACGAAGATCCACTGGTGGTTCCTGTGAGTGGGCAAGCGACCGTGAACGAACCTGCCATTTTTCACGGATGGGTCGTGCAAAAGGTGTCGAGTTTTTAGCGACTTTAGAGCGAGATTTGGACAGAGGAGTCGGCAGCAGGCTCGACTCTCTGCTGGGCCAGTGCATGTATTTCGGTTTGTCCTTCAGCAGAGTCGGAGCGGATTTCCGTGGACTGCTCCCTCCGCTTTTTCACCGAGTGGCATCCGAGACGTTCCGTAAAGCGGTGAAAGAGGCGGTGGAGAGGTTTGAGGACGATATGAATTTGTACACGCTGATCTCGCTCCCGTCGGTTCTCGGTGGGGCGATTCTGCAGGTGCAGCCCACAGCTCAGCCCGGGACACTGCAGCCGCCCATGTGTCTCCTGGACTTTCAACCTCTAGCCTGTTTTCTGAATAATATCCTGACTGCGTTTAACGACCTCAGGCTCTGCTGCCCGCTGGGACTGGCCCAAGATGTGACCACAACTCTAGAAGAAGCTCTGAAATGGTAAGATCTTTAATCTATAACTGTCGACTAAAGACATGTTCCATCGACTGATTAGTTGACTTAAAAGGAGCATGGCTAAAACTCTGAAACTACAAAAGTAGGCTTTGTTCTGACTATTTATCTACCAAAACTATGCTCGAAAAGACAAAATCCATGGAGTTCATGCAAAACATCAATTTAAAGAAAAGAAAGAGGAATAGCTTAAGGTAGCATAGGATAAGAACTTACTGATAACTACTCAAGTAGGATTTGATTTGTACAATATATTAAGAACACTAACAGAACTCAATGGCGAGAAGAGTAACTACATAAACACAAGACAGGTTGGTTCCACTAACACCATAACCAACACACCAGACAGAGACACCCCACCACAACCAAAAACCACAACAAAACATTCAATAAACAAATAAACAGTCAAACACAACATATATAATAATACAGAAAAAAAGAGAGGATAACATCACTCGCACATGTCATCTATATTTTGTATTTATAAGCAGAACTTCACGACCATACTCGATATATCAATCTTCACATACATTCATAACATACAATGTGCGGTTTAATTGTAATCCACCACCATACGAACATCATTCTATGCAACACTTCTATCAGGAGGGACACAGCTGGAACGAGTTTCGCCGGCTAACTTTTTAAGAGTATATAAACAGCATTAGATTAGTCTTTCCATTATACGAAAAGTTATACGCTCGATGCAGATGAATGTGACTGGGACATGTACAAAAGGCTCTTCTCTACAAACGTCTTCGGTCTCGTCACTGAAAAAAGAGATGATTCCGTAACAGTAAATAACTATGAGCACCAGCCTAAAATATATCGTAGTGCCGTTAGGCGACATTTTGATTAAGTCATTTATACTACAACAGAATAAATACGAAGGGGCCCCAACTGAGCCGTGGCATCCTATACACCGCATAATCCATTTACACCACTCAATTTGCCCGACAGTAAACAATTACAAATAATCTTTACTATTAGACTTGGTATTTATTTAGATTGAACCATTCAACTACATGCTACTGACAAGAACCAGGTAAACAGTCTATGTTTTCAAAATATCATGGTCAACCCACGATAAATGATATCTTGATCAGATATAAGTGAGAACACAGCACAGCATCAATTCTATATAAAGGTAGATAGCATTTTGTTCGTCTCCTACGCCTGATTCGTCGTGATTCTCCTTCCTTCTCCAGGTGCACCCTACTCACGTTCAGATCGCATAAGTTTTCGCACCGCAGCGTCGCAGCAGACTGGCTCTTCACAGCACAACGACAGAAGAGCAGAGAGCTCTTTGTGACAGATTTTGCTTCTGCGTTGCCGAGATTAACTGCTTCCGTATTCTAGTAAACCGCTGCCACCTCCAAACGCTGTTTCTCCCGGCGCCAGATCGCACTCATACTCCGATAAGCCCTAAAAGCTGGATTAGTCATGTCTTCCTAATTTTTTGTTTTTTTTCCCTTTTTCTCTTTTTTTTTTCCGAATTTTTTCTTTTTTTTTTTTTTTTTTTTTCTATTTTGACGTGGTTGGTGTGAATGCCTTGTGGTACATACTAGTAGGTTATATTGTTCCAAGTATAGCAGAAATTGACAGATTCAGTGAAACGTTACAGGAAGTAGTATTGAGGATTGTAGAAACCAGTAATCTCTATACATTCATGCTCGTCCAAGCAAGAACAAATGAAAGTAGCATCTTTACCACAACTGACCGTTCTCCTGGACGCTGCTTAAACCATATTACCACGCGTCATTGTCACTCCCTTCAAGATGGCTCCAATAATTTAGGAATTCTACATATTATGCTGAGTGGTTGAAAATTTTTATTTAGCACATCGCCTATTAACATCGTAAATGCCTCTGAGTCCTGCAGAGAATCATGGTTTAGATAAATTTGAAAATACATTTGTTTCAACACTTTTCCCCCGCATTTTAAATAATTGTCGCTGTTGTTTTGATGAATAGTTTTACTTAATATTCTACAGTTCTTTATCTCTCTCCTTACGTCTATTGCTCTTCATCTCTCCTTCTCTTCCTTCTCTTTTGCTGTTTTCTCTTCTTTCTCTCCCTCTTTCCTTTTCTCTCTCTCCCTTGCACTGTCTCTGTCTTTCTCTTCTTTCTCCCTTTCTTTCTGCCTCTGACTCTCACTCTCTCTCACCTCTTTCCTTTATCTTCGTCACTTCTCAACTCTGCGCCTATATCTATTCTCTATTAACTTCATGTTCTCTTCAATTCATACTTCTATATTTCTACGCTCTGACTTTTTCACTAACTCTACAATTTTATCTCTCTCTTTCCCTCACCTCATTCAGCATCTCACAATCTCACTCACTCTCTTCCTCTACTCATATATCTCTATTCTTCATATTCTATGACTCATCTCCCTACCTCTTATTTATCTCTGCTCTCTTCTCTTACCTCTCTACTCCTCTTCTTTCATTTACTCCGTCTACTTGCGCTCTCTCTCCTGCCTTTCTTTCTCTCATTTCTGAATCCTATGGTTTTCTTTCTCTTTACCTCATCTTTCTCATCTGGTATCATCTTCTCTCTCTCTCGTCACTTTTCTTATTTCTCCAGGCTCCTCTCTCCTCTCTCCTCTGAATTTTCCCATCCTCCCATCATTCCTCACACTACTCACCTCACACTCTTATCTCTTTCGTCGTATCTCTCCCTCCATACCATGCCTCCTCCTCTGCTACATCTCTATCTTCCTGATATATATCTACTCCTCTTCTCCCTTTCTTCTTGTCCTCTCTACCTTCCTCTCCTCCTCTTCTCTTTTGGTATCGTCTTCCCTCAGTCGTCCTCCTTCTCTCTCCTTCTCAACCCTATCTCTCTCTTCCCCTCGTCCTTAACTATCGCTACTACATACATCTTCTCATCATCTTTCTCTCTCAAATCTCTCTTCTCTCCTTCTCCTTATCAAGTCTTTCATCTCCTTTCCCATTTCTCATCTGCTTCTCCGTTCTCCACACTTCTATCCCAACACCACCCTTCTCTCTCTTTTCTCCTCTCTCTCAGGCGTTTCTCATCAGCTGCACAAACATGGAAATTGGGCCGCATCGACTCGCCTCCATCGTCGAACCTTTGGACTTTGTTTTACCCAAAAAGAGCCTCCACCGGACTCCTCAGACCTGGACCTGGACCTGGACCTGGACCTCGGCAGTCTCAGTCTAGACCCACAAGATCTCAAACCAGACCAGGCTAAACTTGACCAGATCCTGACCCAGACTCTGAGCTTAAACCCACAGAAAGACCCAGAGCCGGACTCGGAGCCGACGCTGGAGGAAATCCTGGGTCCTGATCCTGGTTTAACTGGACTTTCAGACGAGACAAAGACAGAAGAAGAAGAACTGGACGACGACATAGAAGAGCTGCTGAAGTAAAGACTTGTTGCACAGCTCTAATGTATTGTAAAAGTCCGTCAAGGTGCAGACTTTATTGATAAAATGTCTGAAAATCTAAGATGCAACTTCCAATGGCTGTTTTTTAAAGACTGTTTTCTTCCACAAAACCAAAAACATTTGGTCTTTTCCTGCATAAAACATCGTACAAACATGTTTTATACATTCAAGTGATACAGCTAACTGCATTGGCTCTGTGCACGGAACGTCAGTTGGCTTGTTTATGTTCAAAATGGCTAACTTCTGTACACTGTAAGATATAAGCAAGTTTACTTGAAAATGTAACTACAATTTATGCCTTAAAAGTTTTATGTCAATTTCAACTAGAAAAATCTTCTTCTTCACTTCTTCTTCAAATCTCTTCTTCTTCTTCAAATCTTCTTCTCAATCTTCAAATATTCTTTCACATTATTTCTTCTTCTTCAATCTTCTTCTTCAAATCTTCTTCTTCTTCAACAATCTCTTCTTCTTCACCATCTTCTTCATCATCTTTTTAAAATCTTCTTCATCTCCTTCTTTTCCTTTTCTCCTTCTCCTTTTTCTCCTTCTCCTTCTTCCTCCCCTTCTTCTCCTTCCCCTTCTTCTTCTTCTCCTTCTCCTCCTCACCCTTTATCTTTCTCTTCTCACTCTTTCTCTCTACCCCATCTCTTTCTCTCCTTCCCCTCTCTTTCCCTCTTTTTCCTTTTTCCCTCTTCTGTCCTCACCCCAGTCTTTCTTCTCTCCTCCCTCTCCTTTTTCTCCTCCTTCTTCTTCTCCTTCTCTCCTCCTCCTTCTTCTTCTTCTTCTCCTTCTTCTTCTTCTCCTTCTCCTCCTCACCCCTTTATCTTCTCTTCTCACTCTTTCTCTCTACCCCATCTCTTTCTCTCCTTCCCCTCTCTCTTTCCCTCTTTTTCCTTTTTCCCTCTTCTGTCCTCACCCCAGTCTTTCTTCTCTCCTCCCTCTCCTTTTTCTCTCCTCCTCCTTCTTCTTCTCCTTCTTCTTACCCCTTTATCTTTCTCTTCTCACTCTTTCTCTTTACCCATCTCTTTCTCTCCTTCCCCTCTTTTTCCTTTTTCCCTCTTCTGTCCTCACCCCAGTCTTTCTTCTCTCCTCCCTCTCCTTTTTCTCCTTCTTCTCCTCACCCCTTTATCTTTCTCTTCTCACTCTTTCTCTCTACCCCATCTCTTTCTCTCCTTCCCTCTCTCTTTCCCTCTTCTGTCCCCACCCTACATCTCTCCAACTCTCTTCTCTCCTCCCTCTCTCCCTCAAACCTTTTCCCTCACCTTAGCCATCACCCTAACCCTTTTTTCTAAACTTTACATTGTCCCTTCGAATCCGATTTTTTTCCTAAATTGTTCATCTTTAATATTAGAAACCGGTTGTATTGTTTTTTCATTTTCTACAATACATGAATGTGAATGAATTTTGGATTTAACCGTTCAATTGTAATTAATAAATGGGGTTTAATGTAAAAGCTGTTTTTTTAGCCATTAACTAATGATTGTAAATTAATAAATATATTTTGACTGGCCTGACTTGATATGTTTTGTGTGACGCCTGATTTGAACTGATATAATTTATCTGCACTAGATTTTGACTTAAACTTCATATTTAACAAAAAAGGAACAGTTTTTTTTTTTCAATACGTTTTTAATGTTCAGTTTATGGTAAAACAAAGCATAATTAGTCAGGTCACAAACTTCACCACTGATAACTAAGAGTATTTTAACTCCCGTTTTTTGCACATCTGTAAATACAGCTGCATGTAATGGGTCAAAGCAGAAACATTTACCATTAAGTTCATAGTCCTGGGTTTTAGATGAGACACATTTAACATCACTGAATGAACTGGGATGAATAAACAACAGGAGGAACTGATATTTTACCACAAATTATTGTAAAAGATAATATGTTTTAACTATATTCGAGACCGTGTTTACAGTGAAGATGTACCAATAAGGACATTTTGGGCTCAAAAGTCTTTTAGGCCGATTTACAAATGGTGGGAATCAAACTCGCGACCTTCTGGTGTGAGGCCAGAGCGCTATCTGCTCAGCTACCGTACCATACCATCCTTTAGGGCAGAGGTGGGCAATTATTTTTTCTCGAGGACCATATTCGAACTTGGACCAGTGGTGGAAGGCCGAACCATGGTCATTGGTGTAACAAAATATCATTAAGGTTAGCGCATTTTTGTAAAAAAATGCTTTTTTAATCCACTTTTTTCCCCCTTTTTCGAGATACCTTGGTAAAAAACTGCTTACAACTGTGTGATATTATGATAATAACTACCGTAATTTCTGGATTATAAACCGCTACTTTTTTCATGAGCTTTGAACTATGCGGCTTATAAGGCAATACAGCAAAAATATAGATTCTCATAGACTTACTATTAACAAGTGTGGCCTATATATGTACTTTGTCACTTTTCTTACTTAAATCTAGTGGGTGCGGCTTATATTCAGGTGCGCTCAATAGGGCAGAAATTACAGTACTTGATAACAAGTAAAGACACTTGTTCCATTGCCAAGTCAGTCAAATAAAAGAAATAGAGAGTAACACATATTCTCAAAAATGTGCCAGGGGCCACATTGAAACAGTTCGAGGGCCGCATCTGGCCCCCGGGCCGCAGTTTGCCCAGGTCTGCTTTAGGGAGATGCAAGCCCGCTGAGAGTAAAGACACATTTTTAGTCCAATACTAACTGTCAATAAATAACATGCTTTTATTGTCTAAAAAGTTACACTATGTGGCTCTAAGATGAGTTTTTTTTTTTGCCCATTAAAATGCTTTCATCCTTGAGATTGAACTGCAAATGGAAAAATTGACTGATGTCGGCCTACCCTATGAATATCTGTCGATATATTGGTACGTTTTACTGTCAATCTCAAGAAAAAGACCATAAATGACATTAGAATGCATAATGCAGCCTCAAATGTTACAGAGCAAGACATTACATTTTATTAGAAGCGGAGATCTGTAGGAAGAAGGAACAAGACTGGATATAAAACAATAAATAGTGACCTCATTTGATTTAATTGGTTTTATGTTTTGTCGTCATAGCACAGGAACTCTAATCTAAAGGTCTCTAATCTTGACATTCCTTTATCTTCAAAGATCTTGTCCAAACACAAGAAGAGTCAAACCTATTCAGTCAGGAGATTGTAATAGATTTTTAACCAAAAAAACAAACTCTTGTAGCCGGTAAATACAAGATGAAATACATTTTGAAAAGAGAATAAAGACTAATGAATGAATTGTTTAAAGTTCCAGTGCATTGTTCACTTCTTCTTGACACTTCTTGCGCGCTTGCGTTGGGATTGGCTCGCCTGCGTCCGCTCCACACTGACTGCCTCTCAGGTTCAGGTTGGCCGCTCGGCTGTAGATGTCGTTCTGGCTGAAAGGAGAAGATCCGGCCACGTAATCCGGGTCGACACGTTTGTTTTCTGTCGGGCTTTTCGGGAGAGTCTCTGTGGGGGAAGCGCTGGTCCTCCACCAGGTGAGGGTTGTCTCCGTGTTTCCCTCCCTGAGGCTGCGGCAGAGAGTACTGACGAGAGAGAAAATGTTTACAGTACTTAATCAGTTTTATGCCGCTCAGCATTCTTCCTGCAGATTTAATGATATTTTTTGTGATCTGGTCATCTTAAAAGGATAACCAGATATTAAATTCCACTTAGGGTTTTTGGTTTAGCAGGGCCACCTCATACGCTGTAGGAAAAATATAGGCTTATACAGATTATAATAATATTGTAGTTAAGCCTGGTGAATTTTAACATATTTAAAAGGCAGGTAAATTGCTATGAGCCTTTGCTTGTTTTATTACAAAACAAAGAAAAACATGTGACAAGCATTTTTTTTAATGTAAGCGTAGGGGAAACACTGCACTGAAATATTCGATCGTATCAATTACCAGTATATTTATTGTAAAGACAACTATATGCCTAACTTACGGCTAAGGATTTTCAGAGACATCTAAAGCCGGCTGCACACTAGAGGAGTTTAGATCATTGCGATTTTTAGACACGTCCAAAAATGGGGCCACAGACGTAAGGACATTTACAACGATTATTTGTCTGACAGTGGCATCATGTGGCAGAAGAACAGAGACGACACAGACTTGTGGAACGCAGCAGTGAGCGGAGAACAGTGTGTGTGTGTCACGTGGATTAAAGCAGGTTTATAAAGGTCACAGGAGAGCAGAGGCTCATTAGAGGAAAGAAGCTGTTACACTGATGCATTGTGGGCGTGACATGAAAAAATGGTAAAGAAACAGCGTTGGTCATGTTCTATATCTAGTAAGGTGCTTCTCACATCATTTAAGGAGACGATGTGTTGGAGATGACGTGCGTAATGCTCATATTAAAGAATCCTGCACTTTGACTACGAGCACAAAGAGTTACATTCATTTACAGATGATGAGGCAATGTTTCTTCTTTATTTTAACATTTTAAGAGTCGCCTCACAAGGCCGCAGATGCATCACATGGTGTCTGTAAAGGTCCTCACACCTCGTGCAGCATGTGAACCTCACCATGATGCTTCTGACAAAAAGTCATAACAGAGTGACGCACAGACATAAAGAGAGAAACCACAAAAAATCTCATTGCCGAAAATCCTTATTCTGGCCACACCTCCCCCAGCTCATAGAGGGGCACATTGGGCATAAAACTGGGCTAAAGCTCCTGTTGTGTGCAGAAGGCTTAACGGTGTTCCATAAAATCTAAATTTCTCACAGCTCATAAAAGTAGTAGCTCACTGCTATTTTTCTTTTTATTAGTTCATTTGCATTTTTTTTTTGTTATTTATACTTATTTAAATTAGCATTAAGTGCATACACATACACATTTTGACTTTTTACATCCTAATAAAGTAAAAATATTCTATTTTGAATGTCCTCTTTCTCCTTTTCTAGCAGACTAGTAACCACCTTTGCATATTCAAAATAAAGTTTTTTTTTAATAGCTTTTACATGTTTCCATTTCATGTTGTGGTTCTTAAGCCATGGAACAGAACACTTGTTTCACGATTCGGTAATACAGTAAGTGTCAAAAAGCTTAGACAGAGATGATGTAAAATTCTTCTTTTTTTTCTTTAACATGTCCAGAAGGATCACGGTTTAGTTTTATAATATAACGGGCTTATCCCACTACATGCATCTCCGCTCCGTTCAACTGCCGCATCAACTGCGCAGCTGTTTTAATGAATGAAGACCGTTCCACATCCTATGCGCTGCGCAGGCTCCGCCTCAGCTCCGTCTCTCCGTCGCCGTACGACCAAAATACGCATCAAGGCTATTTTCTTCTCCGCCCGAGTCCGTCAAAGTCAATCTCCGCCAATCAAAACGCACCAAACAGGAAAAAGAAAATGAACTATGTCCGGAATTACAAAGTAAAATCACTCCGCACGTACTTTGTATTGATCAGATAACGAAAAGTTCGTAGTTTTACATAAAGTTTCTTTGATATTTGGACACAGCAGGCTGTTTACTACATGATATGTCAGTGACACATGGACAGGACAACGTTCGTGCTCGTAACAGTTTACAGCCTCTTTACCCTCCGCGGAGGAGGAAAGCACGTCCTTCTGTTGTGATCACGTGAAACACAGGGGTTGTCTGTGCTCCTGATAGAGTTATTTGATGTTCAACGAGGACTTTTATTTCACAAACTCGTGTTTTTGGCGCATGCTCTTCTTGAGCTCCTCGGGGCAACGCAGCCCTGCGGAGCGGACTGGAGCGGAGACAGTGGGCGAGGGTTCTGCGTCAACTTTCGGAGGCGGACCGGGGTGGAGCGGAGCGCAGATGCATGTAGTGGGATCCCGCGTAATGGACACAATTGAAGTATTTAGTTTTACTCTGGGGCCGGCTGACTGAAATATTTTAACGTAAAGATTAGCGCAAGTCGTGTTCTTTACCCGGAGTCCTTTGGGGTTGAGCACTTGGGGTTTTTGGAGAAATGCATCTGAATCGATCCGTCGTCGTTCACCGTCACCGCCAACTTCTTCAGAGTTTTGTTCCCGCAGTGAGGACAAAACACTTTCTCCATGTGAGTCGTCGTCCTGAGGGAGAAATAAAACAGTTCAGTCATAATAAATACACATTATTCTCACGGTTTGAAGTGAAATTAGACTCTGAGACTGACTTGAAGCAGGCGTGGCAGCGGAGGATGTAGTTTCGAGCCTGTTTGATCACCATCCCGTTCACCGACAGAACGTGGAGGCCGATCTGAATCAAGACGTTCTGAAGAAATAAAGAAATGTCAAGTTAAATGTAGTTTAAGATTCTAATCACTCAATTATCCTTTTCAGACTCTACAAGTGAAGAGGAAAAAATACATTTATGGTGAGGCACAGACTACAAGCAAAACCTAATTTCTTATCTTTTTTTTGTCAGTTTACTCAACAAGTATACAAGCTTTCATGTTTTGTCTAATCTGCTACTAAAGCTGTTTTATTAACTATTTTAATCCATTTCATTCAGAGAGTTCTATAGAACACTGTAGTTTCAAAGGCTGTTTTTCTCACAATACATTTTCCTTCAAAATGTCATCAATATCAGCCTCTAAAGTACAGTAACTCCTTCACACAACAAATTTACTGAGGGATTTGTTAATGTCTGAGCCTGATTTATTCATAATTTAAAAAAAAAAAAAAAGTTTCTGTCCTTTAAACAGGCTCCTGAGCTCCACCACTTTGGAATCTTGTGCACCAGAACAAAAACAAAACCTAAACCTAAACAGTGTCGTAATTCACGCGTAAGGATTTGAGGAAGAGCTCATTTTCTTAACAGCAAAAGAAATTACACAGGGTAAACAATAAAACAATCTCGCCTGATTTGCTCGTATTGCAGAAACTGTGGATGATTTATGGACATAAATACAGTGCAGAAGACCTCAGAGATCCATTTATGACATAACAGATCAGGAACATTCAGAAAAATATTTTCAATGTTTGCAGATCATGTGCCCGTCTAAAAAAAAAATTAAATTCGAAATTTTTAGAAAATTTTCAGTCAGATCAATTTTACTCAAAAATGAATTTAAAAAATATTAAAAATTCTTTCTTTTGTATCCAATAGAGGAATTATTTGTTTATCAACACAGGCGATGTGTGCACACCCAACCTGCAGAACGAGCCGCCGCTCATTGACCAAGCTGGAGAAACAACTCGAGCTAAAGCTGTTGTCAGCTACAAGAGTTTATCACTGTGAGAAAACAAAATTCTGCTGCTAAGTCAACATTTGTGAATGAAATTTGTCTATGACCCTTAAAAGTTACATTCAGTAAAAATTCAAAGAGAAAAACACTGTCTCAAGCTTCAGGAGACGTCTGTCAGACCGCGTTCAGACCTGATCCAAACAGCTGCTCTCGTCCTGTTTTGTTGTTTTATTCAAAGAAGTTTCCCCAGCCAAGCAGATGGATAGAGCATGCGCAGTAGGGCAGAAAGTGACGTAGACAGAAATCTCTCCATATGTAAATATGACTAATAAGTTTAAACTCGGCTCTGTCCTCCTTTGTTTGTGTTGACCTTGCTATGGCCAATTTTGGTTATTTTTCACATAAAATGCGTTATATGAAAAAAAAAAGAAAATGAATAAATAAAAAACTTATAATACATTTTCTAACATTCATGAAAGTTACATACAACCCAAGTTTAACACTGAGAGCTAGAGTTTTTTTCCCCCATTCATATAAATTCTATGTAAAAGAGGGTAAAATTTCAATATAGTTTACTAACAAACACACAAATCAGTTTTACCTGCATGGCGAAGTCAGTAGTGAGACATCCCACTGTGACGTCTTCAGGTTGGCTCCAGTTTCCAGTTTCCATTTGACCTGTTTGATGTTACTGGGCGTGATCCAGCCTCCTCCATCGTCATCTTCATCCTCCTCTTCCTCCTCAGGCTCGTTCTCTTTGTCCTCGTCTGAGTCTTCGCTGTGAGCAGAGTCCGGTTTAGACTCTGTAACTCCACTGTCCGACTGTCAGCGGAACAAGAGAGGAAAATGAATGAAATAGTAATAAGAATTCAAACACCTTTGCTTTGACATTCTTTTTACTGTCTTCATCATCCAGTTTGTAATATTTTTTGTGTGATCTATTAGCTAGTGATGAGAGAAAATGAAACCTGTATTGGTGCATGTACTGCTTTAGGATTAAAATCATGTGACCGATACAGGAAGTGTGTTGTTGGATGTGCCGAGCCAAATTGTGTTTATAAGCAACAAACTGTATACATTTTTTTGCCATATCGCCCAGTCCTAAAGATGAGATCTGATTTTAAGTAAAATACTAGCAAAGAGAGATTCCATATTATTTCACAGGCTGGTGTGGGGTTTGCGGCATGTAAGCTTTTCCGTAATATTTTCATTTTGTTTACCTGCAGAGGGTCGAAACATGTCAGTATGTCTCTGTTGCATTAAAGGATTATTAGATTTAACTTATCAGAGTGCCTCACCTCTCTCTACAAAATTTTAAAATGTATTGAAACAACAAGAAGTAGTGCAATTATTTACATTTTTAGTGTCAATATTGTGCTAAAAATAAGACAGATTTCATGTTTAAGTTACCAGTAAACTGAGCAGATCCTCATCAAACGAAGGCGTCGGTTCTCTCCAAAAGTAGAAACTGTTGAATTCGTCGCCGTTTGACGTCGTCGTTGAAGTTGTTTTTTGAGATTTTGTCTGTTTTTCTGTCCTTGGCTTCCTAGTTTAGTCTCTGTTGATTCCTCTGCGACTGGTTCCTGAAATATAAAGAAAAGCAGCCAATTTAGAGTTTTTTACATAATACTGAACCAATATAAGGCCTGTTTCTCCTTTCGATAAAACAAATGCACAGGATGACTGTTGGTCTCACCAGTAAACTGAGCAGATTGTCGTTGAGTGACGGCAGCGGCTCTCTCCAGAAATGAAAACTGTTGAACTCTTCGCTCTCGTCTGCCTCCGTTTGTGGCTCTGAACACGAGTTTGTCCGAGTGTGAGAGGGAGTTGTTACTGAAACTGCTGATTTCTAAAACAGATAATGATCAAATAAGGTTAATAAAGACTATTAATAGACACGTGTGAAAATAAACCAGGATAGTATAATTTACCTTTGATGGAAAATGAAATCCTGCAACATTTACTGGCGTTTCTGGGTGACGTTTTGTGCTCTGAATATTGACCTAAAACAAAGACACGAAAACAATCCATTACATCAGGGATCACTCATTATATTTTCAGGAGGGCCAGATTATTGGAGGCCTCTGCCCTATGGACCATACTACATAACCACACCACAATTTAGTGATGGGCCAAACAAGTGGACGCGTCAACACATGTATGGAGCACTAGAAGTGATACCTGTGTCATGCTGTGTCAACATATGTGCCACTTTAAGAAATGTCACGAGAGCAACACATTTACTGTGACATGTGTGTCACATGGTGTAAACGCTGGAGTGAGCCTTTCTGACGCCTTGTTTGATTTCGACTTGGAGAGCTGGTTGTTTCTTGTTTCTGAGTTTTCACAAACTCAACCAAAAATTATTATGTTTAAATGTGCAGCTTGACAGAGCCCTAAAGTGTTTGCCTGGGATCCAGAGCCCACGCTTCAGCAAACAGCGAAGAGTGGGTCTGGTCGCCACGCCCCCCACTTGCGTTTCAGATCAAATCTACATCGTACCGGGCAATCAGATTAGTTTTATACCGTTGATGACGTCCACGGCAATTTGGAGACGGAGCTTCAACAGAGAAATTCATATGTCACATCTATATTTACACCGAACGAGGCGCCGTTTTTGCTACTAAATTCTGTATTTTACCTAGTTTGTACTAGAATGTCAAAATAATGCAGGAGATGTAAAAATATGATAATTTACACAGTTTAAAACCTAAAAAAATGTAGGTTTGGTGTTTAGTTACACTTTAAACAACTAGATAAATAATCACAAGCAAATATTTAACAGCAAAAAGGTGAAAGTCGTAATCTCCAAAATTATTAGAGATTAGTAGAGACTCAAAATACTGACACTTTGATGTGTAAGTGTGTAAAAGTGTAGGTGTAGTAATCTTTCTGAAAAGGATCGAGAACAAGAAAACTGAGGCAAGGCCAGTAAGGAAAAACACAGGTACATTTTATATAATTTACGAACCTTGACTTCTGGTTCCTTCTTCAGATGTTGAGATCCCACATTTTCAAGTTCGAGCTGATACGTCAGAGCCAAGACTTTGATATCGGTGGCAGACAAACTCGCATAGTCTCCAGTCTTTTTGGAAAACTCAGTCACTACAAATCAAATAAAGAAAGACTATGATATCGATGTTTAGATGTAGATGTTTAGTTTTTAGTTGTACCTGTTCTTATGTGTTCAGGCAGCGGCTCTTTAAACTTCAGCTCGTACGGCAGAAAAGCTAAACTCCTCCTCGTGGGTTTGTCTCTGATCTCCTCCACGACATCCTTCAAAGTGTAGATATTTTTACCAATTTCCTAAACAAATGAAAAGACAAAACAAAAACAAATATAAACAGAATTGAATTTGCACTCTTAACACCAAACCTAATTACTGTAATTTCTGCCCTATTGAGCGCACCTGAATATAAGCCGTACCCACTAGATTTAAGTATAAAAAATGATAAAGTACATATATAGGCCGCACTTGTTAATAGTAAGTCTATGAGAATCTATCATTTTGTTGCATTGCCTTATGAGCCGCATAATTCAAAGCTCATGAAAAAAGTAGCGGCTTATAGTCCAGAAATTATGGTATATTATACATTTATTTGTGAAGTATTGTGTCAAAAAAGCTGACGCTGCGTCTAATATATGATTTATTGTTTGATTTTCCAACTTTCTGTTTGTTAAATGATCAATCTTGTGTAGCGCTCAGAGGTGACTGTCTCAAAGGTGATTTGGGGCGCTAAAAATGTTATTAAAATGAACTGAACTGAAATAAATTAAGTTCCTGCATTGTTTTATTGATTGTTGGTCTCTACCAGAAGAAAATGATTTACTGGTGGATCAAATACCTTTCTTGAGATGCAAAATCTATTTAATAAAAATGTTTTAAGACCACTTTGGTGTAGAAGTGGGAGATAAAAAAATCATGATATAGAAATTAGGGTTTTAGAGATGTATAAAATTAACACGTCAAACACATACTTCTTTTCACACTGTATAAACAATAAGTAGCCTACTTATATATTCAATTCAACAGTACTCAGTAGTCTGAGTTGGCCACAAATTGCTACATTTACAATTTATTATGATAGAAAAAAGACGTGAATGTAGAGAACTTATGTAATCGCGCTCCCTTGTGGCCAAACAGATTATTTTCAACATCACACGTGTAGTGACATTTAAAACACAAAATCTTTTAGAAAACTTCATACGGTGATGTCAATTTCCACTGATTATCTATGTAAAAAAGTCCACACTACATAAATCTGAAAATATTACTGTACAATGTGGCCTAGCTTTAGTTAACGTTAGTTCTCGTCTCCTCTCGTTTTACGTCTTTAACAAAAGCGACGCGTCACAACGTCAACAAGATACACTTAAAAACATCCGATTATTCTATTTCGAGTCTAAAATGTGACTGTATTTTACCTGAAGAGGCGCTTTCTTGAGAAAAGCTCCCGCATCAGCAACAACATGCTCCACCAGGCTGGGCGCCATGTTGGACTGAGGACGGGACAGACTCAACCAATCAGAAGACGCGGAGCAGTCACGTGGTGGAAACCGTTTACGAAGATGTGTCACTCTGCTGCATTTTTAGATTGTATTACGCTTGATTGTTTTATAAAAGAGTAATTTAAAACGATTTTAGTTAGATTCAAAGCTATTTTAACAATTATACATTAAAAATACCGCGCTCGTAAAATTCGGTTGAAGACGTTCTTCCGTTGGAGTGAGAGCTCTTGTTTTTGATTGGTCCTTTGTTGGTGGCACGTGACGTTTGTTTACGCTCGCGCAGGAAAGATGGCGGGCGCGGTGGAGCAGCGAGAATGTGGTGGTGGAGTTTAGAGGACGCGCAGGTATTTATTTTAACACAAATACAAACAATTAGCGCGATAATAAACGGCACAGATGTATTAGACGTGGACCATGCTTTGGAATAAATGCAGTAAATGGCACTGAGCCTAAAAGAAGCACATTTCGCTGCACTGAACTCCACAAAACTGTCACTCATGAACAGCAGTGTGTCACAAAACTACTGTTTAAGGCCCTGTCCCAATACTCACACTTGCACACTTGTGCACTTCACTGAAGTTGCATTGTTTGAAAGTGCGCCAAGTGCGCCAAGTGTGCAAGTGCACAAGTGTGCAGAACAGACATGGGACAGTCCACACTTCAACATGTTATGAATTAAACTGCTGCTAATTACTAGTCTATTTGGATCATTGAAACTTGCCACAAACATATAAAACAGTGCTGTGAATGTCCATGTCCGGTGGGAAACAGCTGTGGCAGCGCAAGGTACAAGCCAAATGGTTTTCTTACGATAGCATATTATTAAACTGTGCCTCCTGTTAACTCTCAGAGCTAAGTTGCTAAGGTAGAAGCATTGCATCATTTGAAAACTCCACACTTGCCTGAAGTGCGTAAAGATGCCGTTGTGAAGTGTGGATAAAAACATTCTAGAGAATTGGGACACTATGCGCACTTCAGCAGCTCGTCGTCAACGCACATTTGAAGTGCACAAGTGTGCAAGTGTGAGTATTGGGACAGGGCCTAACTGTTTACAAGTTTTCTTAATCTGCTGTCAAGTTGTACTGTTGTTTCACTAATCTAAAACTAGAAGCGTGTGTCAATGAGGAAGGACATCTGCCATATGTGCTTATTGTTTTTGCTGTTTTGTACAAATGTTATTCTCAGACAAGTCTAAAATCTTGTTACTCTTGTCTACTAAAATGTAGAGCTGCAACTAACGATTAGTTGGGCGATTATTCTTTCGATTAATTCGTTGTTTAGAAAGTAAAAGTCACGTGACTACAAGATTTCTTTACAAACTTAAATCCAGACAAAGCCTGCATAAGTCGTTATTGACTGAATTAAGATTTTTGCTGCCTTAAGAAGAATTGTCATTGGAACAATAATTAAAATGTTTTGTTTTGTTTGTTTTTTTGCCAAAAAGGATAAGCATTTAATTTGAAATGAGCAAACATAGCTACTGTACTTGAAATAATCAAATGAATATATATTGGCAAAATTCAGTTTGTACAATTTTCAGAATAATTGAACTTTAGTCACATTGGGGTGCACGGTAGCAGAGTGGTTAGAGCTCTGGCTTCCCAATAAGGAGGTTGTGGGTTCGATTTCCTGCGGCTCGGACCATATCAACATCTGACGATCTCTCTGGGTGGAGTTTGCATGTTCTCCCCTTGTCACCGTGGGTTTTCTCCGGGTACTCCGGTTTCCTCTCACCTCCAAAAACATGCATGTTTAGGTTAATTGGGCATCACTGTAAATTTCCCTTAGTGAGTGAATGAGAGAGTGAATGTTTGACTGTCTAACTCTGCGACAAGTTGGCCACTGTTCAGGGTGTGAAAGTCACTGGGTTCCAGTCACCCACGACTCCTCCTAACGGGATTAAGCGGTAGAAAATGAATGAATGAATAGTCACATTTACTCAAATCAAGATCAAAGTTGTGTTCACTAGTGACACTGACATATTTAAGATTGTTTTTTCTAGTAAAAGCAGCAAATTTAGATTACTTTCTATGTCATTGCTGCATAGATGTATAAATTGTGTTTTGTTTTGTTTTTTCAGTTCATGCATGTTTGGGATGCTATAAAGACCAGTTAACGATTATAATCAATAATCGATTAGTTGCGATTATATAATTAACTTGTTGCAGCCATGGTTGCAGCCCTGCTAACATGTCTTTTTGAATCTCATTTTTAAATGTTTCAAAGTACATTTTTTGCACAAATTATTTCCATAGTTTCTTTATTTGTTCTTTAATAAATCTTGTGGTTTTGTCTTTAGCCTTGATACTTTCTAAAATGAGTATTAGTTTTAGTTTTGATTGGTGCTTGATTTTCTGTACTTTTAACATAGCAATAATCCGTTGTTATGTTTTCAATGTGCACTTGAGCAAAAACAAACTTGAATAAAAGCCTGCTTTGGCTGCACGGTGGCTGAGCGGTTAGCGCTCTTGCCTCACAGCAAGAAGGTCGCGTGTTCAATTCCCGCACGACCCGGGCCTCTCTGTGTGGAGTTTGCATGTTTCTCTCTGTGTCTGGGTGGGTTTCCTCCGGGCACTCCGGTTTCCCCCACCAACCAATAACATGCATGTTAGGGTAATAACCTCCAGCTACGGTAGTCCTGACCAAGCCTAGTAACAACATCTGGAGATGTGTCCCCGAGCGCCCCCTTTTCACATTATGGCATAAAATGTTTTTATCCACATATGGTTTAACTTTGTATTTTGACTGAATTGTGTAGTTGACTTTTTACATCCAGAAAGTTACACGGTGCACTTTTAAAACAAATTTACACAACAATATTAACTTCTTAAAATTAAACATATGGGTTAGCTTGCTTTTAGAAAAACATGTGTCAGACTGAACAACAAATAAACCTTTATCAGAGTCGCCTTCAGCTGTAAATGTACAGAATGAATGTGAATAAAATCATAAAAAAAATCATTATAACAAGGTCTTTGTTTTTAGGCGACTGCTATGTCTGTGGACTGTCTGGGAGAACACGCTGTACTCTCAGGGTAAGTAAATAAACCTAGATATAGCCTAATTCAACTTTCTTCCTTTTTTTTTTTATTAAAATTTTGATCAACTTAACAGGTTTTCTGCCAGAATAAGGCTCGGAAGCATCACACATTGGTAGAATGTTCAGTTGGTCTAATGTTAAACAAATGAAGATTTTAATTGGCTAAATACTCAAAATAGTGTTTATTAAATCATATTCTGACATTACAGAATGACAGATAAATTTACCAGTTCTGACCCAGCAGTTTATTGGGCTGTTCCACGGCTGTTTTGTTTATTTTTTTATGGTTTTGTCTAATGTATTCCTATGGAAGTTCCGCAAACCTGACAAGAAACATGGCAGACTTGCCATTATTTCTATGGTAACCGATCGTTGTTGCTTCCAGCAAAACATTGACAAAAAATCTAATTATTTATTTGTTCAGTAATATTATTCTGAGAAGGATTTCAAAAAGTATTAGAAATACACACTTGAATATACAGATTGAATTCAAAATGTAGTTTAGCTTTGTTTAGCTTAGTCATATTTGAAGTGATATAGCAACAGCAGGTCTCTATCTGTGGTCCCCGAACATTAGATAAACATAAAAAACAGTTCTGCACAAAGGAAAGTGACAATTTAATTTCCACCTAAATTTTCTTAAAATTATTGCAGAGTAGTAAAGCTTGTGTTTGTAGCTGGGCCCTGAACTCTGGGCATTAATGACACTAGTCCAGGCACATTGTGGGTTTGGCAATTCCTCTTTGAAAAGCTGAAGGTAATTCAACTAAAAACAAGTTTTTTGCAGACTTGTAATAGCCCATCTAAAAGTCTTATTAAATGTTTTGATTTTTATTTTGTTATTTTGACCATGTCCAAGAGCTTGAGAGTTTATTTTGATTTTAACATGTCATGGACAAAATGCAAAAATACAGGAACAAGTCAACTGGTTATGACTAACACTTTTAAAACATATTTTTATACATTCGCAGATAATAGTAGATAATTTTCTTTTTATAATAACTGAGGAACAATAAAACTAGTTGTGAAAAGTGCCAAATTATAATGATGTATTTTTATTTCAGTAATGAGACCTGTTGAGTCAAGTATCTAACACTAGTTTTACCAATAATATCTGAATATTAAGTTTCAACACTGCTGTAGTTTGTGTAATACCTGTATTGTTGTCCTTTGTAGCCGTCGCTTCCTGTACATGGTGAACCTGGAGAATCCGTCTGAGTCTCAGAGGAAAATCGGACGTCAGAGTAAATGGGACGTGGGGACAGTCCAGTGGAATCCGCACAAATCTGAGGCTCACATCTTTGCTGCTTCGGTCAGAAAAATGTTCATATCAGGATTAAAATAATGCCCAACAAAACTGGTTAATTATCGACTAAACATGGATGGATTTGTTTTTCCAGAGTAACCAACGTGTGGATCTTTATTCCTGGAAAGACGGCTGTGGAGAGGTTCACACGTCTTTACAGGGACACACGAGAGTCATCAGGTAATTCAGTTTAATGAAAGTTTATTTAGGTTTTACTCATCTGATTTTTAGGTAAATAAAGATGTATTTTTTGTTTTGTTTGCAGTGATTTAGACTGGTCCTGGTTTGAGCCTGAGTTGCTGGTCACTAGTTCAGTCGATACTTTCATCTACATCTGGGACACAAGGTAAACAACAAAAGTTTAAAATATTTATTAAACTTGTGATCACTGTTTAATACGGTTTGTAGCTAGGGCTGCACGATTATGATGAAAATAATACTTAAAATTACTTAAATCATAATTGAAATTCTGATTATAGAGGTTGGTCAACGTCACTTTACGCTCTGCTGCTCATGCCCCATACAAAAGACCTGCTGTCCATCTAGTTGGCTGGGGAAGCTTCTTTGATTAAAACAACAAACTGGACGAGAGCAGCTGTTTGGATCAGATTTGAACCGGTCTGACAGACGTCTGAAGCTTGTGACTGTGTTTTTTTCGCCGTTTTTTCACCTGAATGTAACGTTCATAGGTTGTAGAGTTGAATTAGCAACAAAACTTTTGTTTTCACACCAGTGATAAACTCTTGTAGTTAGCTGATAACAGCGCTGGCTTGAGTTGTTGCTACAGCTTGGTTAATCAGCGGCAGCTCTTTCTGCATTCCGGGTGCACGTGCATCTCCCGTGTTGATAAACAATAATCCCTCTATTGCAGCGATAATTTGCTTAGAGAGAGTGCAGAGCGTCAATGCGTCTAAAATGCAGAGATTGAAGAGATAAAATTAAACCAGACACATGAAAAACCCACGTTTATTTTATAGAAAAATGACTAGTACGTCTTTTCATCGTGCCCGAAGAGATGTGAAGTCATAGTGCAGAATTTTAAATGTGTTAGCCATGATGGAATAAAGTTGTTTTTTTTAGCTTTTCTTCAAATAGACCTTTTCACAGTCAACTAGTTTGCTCATGTTGAAGCATTATAGACGGATTTTTTGTTTATTAACACAGGCGATGCGCACGCAGCTGTTATGCAGAAAGAGCCGCCGCTCATACACACAAACAGTTGATACAAGAAAAAAAAGTACCGTTGTCAGCTAACTACAGGAGTTTATCACTGTGCGAAAACAAAAGTCCTGCTGCTAAAACAACATTTGTGAATCATATTCGACCCTACGACCCTTAAAAGTTGCATTCAGGTGAAAAAACGGAGAAACAAAAAAACACTGTCTCGAGCTTCAGGAGACCTGATCAAAACAACTGCTCTTGTCCTGTTTGTTGTTTTATTCAAAACATTTCCCCAGCTAAGTGGATGGAGGACAGCTCTTTCTGCATAAAGCATGAGCAGAAGGATGGAAAGTGAAGTCGACCAAAAATCCCTCTACATGTCTGTCTGTTTTTTCCTGTATATATATTATTTTTCATGTATCTTTGTTTCAGAGACACTCGAAAGCCAACGGTCGCTTTGTCAGCAGTCGGTACGTGACATTGTTTTTCATTTTCAGGGTTTAACCAACACTACCTTAGTTTGTTGTAGAAATGTAATTTGTTTTTTGCACTTCTCAGCCGGAGCGTCTCAGGTGAAGTGGAACAGGAAGAATCAGTATTATTTAGCCTCAAGTCACGATGGAGATGTTCGGATCTGGGACAAACGGGTAAGAGTTGTTTTATTGAGACAGTTTTGAAAAGAATTACAAAATGTATAGGTGTGCGCACAATGTCATTAGCCTCAGATTGATTCACTTTGGAGAGGTTTGAGTCGTTCAGGTTAATGGTGGTTTGTGTTTCTACTGCAAGTCCCTGCTCATGAGGTCACATAACAGACATTTTCCTAATAAATTAAATCTATATTATACTTTTTCTTCATGTAGTCAATCTAAATTATTCACAAAAAGACAACTTTCGAATTATTGTCTTTTTTCTTGCCCTTTATTTTACTTCTTTGCAAAGACTCTGCACTTAACCTCATTTTATCTACGAAAAAATTTTTGAAAAAGTTTTGTGGGAACTTTTTTTGTCTCTTTCAGAAACCCAACACAGCCATCGAATACGTTGCTGCTCATTTGTCCAAAATCCACGGCCTCGACTGGCATCCGGAGAACGAGTTTATCTTTGCCACGTCCAGCCAAGACAACTCTGTCCGGGTCAGACATATTCACACTTTTAATGTGGATGCTCTCCGTAAAAACAAACTGATGACTAATTTCGGTGTTTGTGCTTTTTGTGTCTGAACAGTTTTGGGATTATCGACAGCCAAGAAAATACCTGAACATTTTGTCGTGTCAGGTGCCAGTGTGGAAGGCCAGATACACCGTGAGTTTGACTTATTAACTTCTAAAAAATGAGTCTATGATCTAATTTTTTCAGCGGTAAGATATTTCATGAAGCCTATTTCTCTCATAACTTTTATTGGAATAAATCTGTGTCTGTTTCAGCCCTTCTCAAACGGTCTGGTGACAGTGATGGTGCCTCAGTTGCGCAGAGAGAACAGTCTTCTCTTGTGGAGCACTCTGGACCTGAACAACCCGTTCACGCTTTTGTGGGACATGACGACGTGGTGCTGGAGTTTCAGTGGAGGCCGCAGAAAGAAGGTGCGCAAAGGCTCGGAGATTTTGGTCACACACTGGTCCCTAAATTGAAGCTGGCCTCCATAAATTAAATAACATGACATTTAGTCGGAGATGGCAAAAGTACTGAAGCTCACTACTCAAGTAAAAGTATAGTTACTTGTGTAAAAAACAACTCTGGTAAAAGTCAAAGTCCTGCTGAAATTCCTATGCTTGAATAAAAGTCTAAAACTCCACCAGCGTTATCTTACATTAAAATATTGACATTGAATGAGGGAAAGTATAAAAATACAATTGGCTTTTACTTTTTGTTTTTGTCACAGGTTCAAAGGATCATCAGCTGGTCACATGGTCCAGAGATCAGACTTTGAGGATTTGGAGAGTTGACCCACAGCTTCAGCGGGTAAAAACTGAAATGTAAATGTAAAATAATATATAAAACTAGACAAACTCTTACTCACACTTGTGTTTCTCTCTCTTGTGGTCGTCAGCTGTGTGTGAGTGACGTGGATGACCTGATGGAGGGCCTGACTCTGGGGGTAGAACCGGAGAAACCTCTGTCTCCAGAACCAGGAGCCCCTCACAGCTCGGGACCCATCACAGAAACAATGCACGGTGAGAAAGAGGAGCAGGAGGGTTAGGATGTGTGCAGGAGACTCAGTATTAGACGGAGAAAAGGGTTTGATATATTAAAGTGAGGCTAAACACGCCGGTCAGAGACTTACTCCGCCCACAACTGAACCTCAAACAGACTCGCAAAAGTTGGAGATGGCCTTTTAGGAGACGCCCAGTGGGTGTGAACAGACATTGATTGACAGCACAAAATATGAACAGAGAGCTTATGAGTGATGTGAGTTTTGTGGGGCAGCGATTCTGACATGTGGAGAAGTTCACAGCTCTGAGGCTGTTCACAGGCCTAGTCAAGATTTTTCAGACATGTATGAATGATTTTTCAGACATGTATGAAACCTTTGTATAGCGTACATAAGAAACAAGGATCAAACCTGCGCACTTTCACACCTCATTTATTTTATTCTTAAATTACCACATGGATAAATGTGTGTAATTAAAGAATTTGTCTGAAAATGAAAAAAAATTTAATTTTATAGACTAATGCAGTTGTGCAGTATTTGTAACTTATAAATATACTAACTCAAATACAAAAACTATTAGTTGCAGTTTGTCAAAGAGTATAAGGTTTATTACAGTAATCACCGGCGTTTTTATGACAACCATGATGCCAATGTGGCCCTTGATAAAAAGGAGTTTGACACACATGGTCTACATTAAACTGCAATGTACTGCCGATTCAAGGTGACACTTCAGTGACACTTTACATGTTTTGATTTCTGAAAGGTGGCTTAATGACATTTTTGGATTGTTTGCAGTTATATAAGCCGTGTGTTTGTCCCTCAGACCCAGACGTGGCGATGTCCTCCGGCTCTAAACTGGACTCTGCTGCTGCAGGGCTGCCTCAGACTCTACAGCAGGAGTTTTCTCTCGTCAATCTGCAAATCAGAAACGTCAACGTCGAGGTGAGATAAAACATCAACTTAGCTAACAACATCAATAAATATTACACAAACAAACTCATAGGCACAAAAGTCATATTTACAAGTTTTAAAACCATACTGTGTAACATTCTAGAGCAGGGGTTTTCTACCTTTTTCCCAGGAGAGATACTTTTGCAAAACAAAACAGGCCGTGAGCTTTACATCAAGTGAAATGCAGCAAAAATGTAGACATATGAAACATTAACCACTATTCATTAAGTAATGCATGCAATTAGGCAACTGATGATACTTTTTTAGTCGAACTAGGCTTGCAATAAAAAAGTATAACATGTATAATCCAGGGTTTGTACAGTCATGGAAAACCTGGAAAAGTCATGAAAAATGCAATTTCCAGGCCCTGGAAAAGTTTTGGAGTTCTATGGGTTTTGAAAAAGTTTTGGAAAATCTACATTATTTTGAATTCAATTATAAATTGGGGATCATTTGTTTTGACACAGTCCCACTGGTCAGGCGGGGCAATAAAAAAATTGAGATCAAGATCAAGATTCAGTCGAAATGTCAGTTATTTGGTTTTGAATCAAAGATCGATAACCAAGCCTTTGTCAGTAAAAACTTGTGGTTTGGAGCAAAAAACAAACTTTGAGGCAGATTGATAATATTTTTTTTAGTAAAATAGAAAATTATTGAACGTCTGAGTCATTTATGTTCATAAGTCATTTTTATTTAGTTTTTGAAAAGAGTGAATCAAATTGAATAAAAATATGTTCGTTGTAGATGGGGAAAAACATGTTACTTTAATAAACTGAAAGATTTTGCATTTTTGTTTAAAACTCGAATAAAATTCACTGAATTTGAAAGTATTTTATAATCCAGATTTGGAATTTGACTTTTTCATTTTTTATGTCTTAAAATTCATAAATGTTTTGGTCTTAATCAATTAAAGGGACTGTCCCTGATTTTGCATCCTAAAATGTAAACAACAGAAATAATGAATTTTAACTTTTTCCTCAGGCTACATGATTTCCTCACGTAGCTAATGCATTCTGAGCTTCAGAATTGTTCATCATGATGAGTTTTAATGTTTTTTCACAGCTTTTAGCAGCGAGGTGAGTCATATGCTTACAACAGTTCCACAATGCTAAAAACAAAAACAGAAAAGCTGCACACAAACGGGATTTTATTAGACATAGACAGGACTTTGGGGACTAATTTCTACCTGAATAGATACATTAACAAGATATCAGTGCTAGGGGGAAATTGCTTTTAAGTTATCTTGTTGCAAAAAAATCGAGTACAGTCCCTTTAATGAAAGACTGTTGTTGACTCAAAAATATGTCAAGCAAGGTGGCAATCCTGAAGTTAAATCTGTACGAACCGTGATAATCCAAAATTCTTTGGCGAGCTCCGTGGAGGTGATGGTGAGTTGCTGGTTCCTTCCAAACAACAGGTTTGAGACCCATGTTAACCTGCCACTGTAAATCTTACAGAGTGAACCAGGGTTGGACGATATGGCAAAACATTAAAACCAGTATTATCACGATTCTTGTTGAATGTCTATTTTATATATTGCCTTTGAGGTAAATCAGATCATCTGCTTTTTCATGAAGTTCCTCACTGTGATTAATGAAATCCAGTTTCTTTCACTTAGAGCAGGACAAAAGCTGATCAGAGAGAAACAAGTAATGATTTTGAAATGATTTTGTGGTATTTTTAACATTAAATACACCTTTTTAACATGAACATTTGCTAAAAACCCATGTGTCATTTATAAATGTATATATTTTTGACGCTCGCTCAAATAAGTTCAACCCACAATCATCAAAGCGACTTTCCAAAAAAAAGAACCCCAAAAAATAAAGAAGCAGATTTGGCAATTCTGTGCCTGACCAGAAAGAAGAAAATAGTCTGTATTTGAATCAATAAATGCATTGAATAATTACAATATGACGAGTTCATCAAAAAGGCAGATTGTCACAGAGATCACGATATTGCCCGACCCTACAACAAATCCTTATTAAAAAACAAAAAAAGTAATTACCAAGTCATACCAGCAAACATTCTGTCAACTCACTTTCAATTGTACATCCACTGACAACCTGTAGGCCTTAATGACCTTTTTTAACTGATGTTGCAAAAGACACGTGAACCCATCATCTCTTTCCCTCATCTTCCATCAGACACATAGATATTCTGTTTTGTTTCAGATGGACGCGGTGAACTGCAGCTGCGTGGTCTCGGCTCACTTTGGGACTCATCAGGTTCAGCTGATGGTGAAGTTTCCTGCTCAGTATCCGAACAACGCTGCACCGGCTTTTCAGTTCGTCTCACCGACCAACATCCCGTCCTCCATGAAGACCAAGATACACAAGGTAAAGTTTTCATGGAGCTAAAGTCAGATGTGTTTAGAATAAGATGATTTTGACTCACATGTAGATAAATACTTGACACAAATATATTTACATAGTGTTAAGGATTTCTGTTTTATTTTGTCCTTTTCTCTCAGACTCTGACAGACACGTCGCTGCAGAAAGTGAAGAGGAATCAGAACTGTTTGGAGCCGTGCATCAGGCAGCTCGTCTCGTGTCTCGAGTCTGATATGGTAACAAGTAGTTTTAATATATGCAGTATACCATGATGCATTATTTTTACGGGGTAGTAAAGCTTTGTGACGAGCATGACACCAATGTGGCCCTTGGTGAAAATCAAGGTTTAAGGTTACTCTTAATTGTCTCTGTAAGGAAATTTGCCCTCTGCATTTGACCCATTCTTCAAGGGCATCTCCTCAGGATCAGTGAGCATACTTTGTTTAGCTATGGAGAGAGAAATATTGACAAAAATGAATGTTTCAATAATGATATTGATGATATTTTGTCAGTTCTACAGAATGGGGAATATGATTTAAAGGTGCACCATGTAACTTTCAGTCAACTTCACAATTTAGTACAAATAAGAAGATAAAATCATTCTTTACATTCTTATTGGGGATAAATATATTTTCTGCCATAATGTGAAAAAATAAATGATCTAAATGAGCTGCTTTTCTATGGAAATAAACAAACATAGTTTGTTTTATGGTCATGCATTTATTTAATGTCACAAAGATATCTAAACTAGAAAAACACGCTTATATTTAAGTTTATTTTTTGGTCAAAAAGTTACACAATGTGCCTTCAAGTTAGGACAGCACAATTAATCACAATCAAATCAAAATGTAAGGATTCAATGAATTAATTCATTGGATAACCTTAATTGTGTATCTTGATGATTAGATCTGTGGTTTAAAATACATGTGACAGTCTTTTCTAAGTTATAATTTGCACTGAGATGCAGCAGATAAACAGGAATAAACGATCATTTTGAGAACAAAAGTCATGTTGCTGACACAGAATTAGCAGAGGTGGTAGATCATCTTGAACATAAACCACAAAATGTTTCCCAAAGTCAGGAGATTCAACACATAATTCCTTGGCTTTTATTTCATATTAGGAAATGATTATTCTAACAACACAAACATAATTCATTAGTGCCTTGTTATAAAATGTTGTCTGATTTCGCAGGAGGACGGCACTCCTCCGTTTGTCCCTTCAGCTCTGCAGGTGTTTCCTCGAGTCACAAACACTTACGGCTCCTACCAGGTAAAGCTGCATTTGGACAGATAATGCACAGGTTAGTATTCTATCAACAAACTTCATTCTCTCGTTGTGTACCTCTCAGGACGCTAACATCCCGTTCCCGCGCACGTCTGGAGCTCGTTTCTGTGGCACTGGATGTCTGGTGTATTTCACTCGACCAATCACGATGCACCGCTCTGTCCCGGCCACTGAACCCACTCCCAGGTACAAACTCTGCTGTACTATTTATGCATGATAGCATCTTTTCGACTTACTGTATAAGCTTGTACTGTTAACACTTCTAATTAATTGATTATTCTGCTTTATTATGAAGTATATATCAAAACTATGCATTACTCTAGCTTTTTTGATCCAAGTTTTTAAATTCTGATAATAATTTTGACACTTACGTTGTAACTAACTGTTGCAACCTGATATCGACTAACATCAGTGTAGGGACTTTGCTTTGTTTTATGCTTGAACTGAAACTTAACTTGTTAGAAAGGGGTTCTCTAGTACTGTGCATTCCTAACACAACAGCCAATAAATAGTCTTATCAGCTCCAATTCAAGGCAAACATGTGACATCAAAATGGTTGGCAGAACCAGCTAGTTCCAGCTAGCTCTCATTGTTTTTCCCATTGGGATCTAATTGCCGAAATTAAAAGCTTTGTTTTGGTGTAGTTTTTTCTGAACACGGTGGAAGCTCTATGAATTGTCCTTATTAAACCTGTTAGCACACCGAGTCACACAGCAAGAGACAAAACGTTGTCTTTTTACATGTTTGTTCAGCTTGCCGCCAATACGTTTTAACTTCTTCTGCCAACCAACGCGTCACGTGATCACCATGTGACGATACGACGAACATCCCTATTGGAACAGTGCTTTTTAACTGTATACTAACATAGTTTAAATCTAGGGTTTCTAGCTTTAAACTGTGTACAGTTTTTAAATTGTCTAATTCTTCTTCATACAAACCTTTTGATGCATCACTTGGATTTTTTATCCAGTTGCACAACTTTACAACAGTTTTTTAAGACCCAAATGCTAAGAAGATGCTCTGATAGAAACATATTGGATACTAATAATTGTTTAACCCCATAAGAAACCAGCATTTTTTTCACTAAAACGCCTGACAAAAACTGTCTAACTGTCAAACAGAATCTGTTTCTGAACTATTTGGAGCACAAACAAATGGCTGAAGTCTTTATGAAACTGAGGTTCTATAGTTTTGTCTTCTAATATCTGACTATAAAGGAGATCTAAACCTGTACAAACAAAAATCAGAAAAATATTTCAGCACAAAGATTTTTTTGTAAATGCTAATGGCACGAGCTGGGGCCAGAATGACACAAGTTTGAGTTTTTACAATTCCTCTTCAAAAGGTGAAGGTAATTTAACTATAAATTAGTTTTAGGGACTTAAAATAAGTTTAAAAAGTTTAGGCAGAGACCATTAATAAGCCCTATTAAATCATTTTTAGAATTTTTTTTTGTCATAACAGCATTTGAACTAACAATGAGCCATCTTAGAATTACTGATTTGACGGTAACTAAGAGTTTTCTTCTAAATCTATAGAAAGTAAATAGATTATTTTGTTAGTTTTCTCATAAAATTAAAGTGGGAGGTACTGCACATATCCCCTTGGTTCCTTAAGGGATTAATAAGTATTATATTAAAAACAAGAGTAAACACTAAACAACCATGTGCTCATCAAACATAGAATTACTTACATATTACTTACAAAAATTACACAAAAGCCATGTATATTTACGAGAGTCTGAGTCAAACACGCTTTTTG
Source organism: Mugilogobius chulae (assembly GCA_038363315.1). Lineage (NCBI taxonomy): Eukaryota > Metazoa > Chordata > Actinopteri > Gobiiformes > Gobiidae > Mugilogobius > Mugilogobius chulae. The sequence goes on along the minus strand of CM076401.1, from coordinate 21,966,129 downwards.
TTTAAACAAGAAAGCGTGAGAAAGACCATTTCTACATTTAATTTTTGTTTTTGATGAGAAACTTTACAATGCAGCTTTGATTATTAGAAGAATTGTTTAACAGTGCATATTTTATTCACTGCAGACTCTAGACTCCACTTGAAATCACTTACCTATTACAAAATCTTGATTGTCGTTGTACATTTTCCTGCGTAGATCCTGTCGGCGCTGTCTGCGTACCACTCCCAGCGTCCTGACCCCGATGAAGATGCGTTCAGAGTCCCAGAGGCTTTACAGCAGCAGCCCGACGCGATCAGACAAAGAAACCGTCTCCATCTCTCCTTCTACTACAAGAACGAGTAGACCACCACACTAGAGCGCTCTGTTCAGCCCTGTAACCGTGGGTAACTGCACAGGTGGTGTTTTAGCTGACGGGTTTGGAGGTGACTTGACTCTGATGATGTGGTGTTTCTTGTGTAACTTTAAAGTAAGAAAGAACGGCTGTGATCAGTGGTGGAATGTTACAAAAAAAAAAAAATTCTGGTCATTTGGAAACTTTGAAATGATTACAAATTCAAGTTATGTTTTACGATTCATTTTGTAGCACTTTTATTACTTAAAATGAACAATACATGCTTTAGTACAAATCAGATTTTTAAAGAATAATCACAAATAAATTGGGCGGGGATAGGTGGTAGGTGAGGACAGGGCTTTTCTGAGCTGCAGGACAAGACAAGGTTACACAAACATGCAGGAATCATTAAAACTTTGACTTAAAGGTGCACTGCGCAGCTTTTTGGCCAAAAATAAACTTTAATAAATGCATATTTTTGTCATTTAGATGTCTAGTTACACTAAATAATTAGGAAAAATCGACATTTTTACTTTGAGTGGGCTTGCATGTCCTATTAATGGTCAATTTTTTGGCTTGGAGGAGGGCCGAACACGTCTGTTTCCGCAGAAAATCAGTTCCTTTAGCTAATTTTTTTCATATAATGGCTAAAAATGTATTCATCTCTATTCAGAATGTCCCAAAGTACAGTTTTAACTTTCTAATTCTCCTGAATTGTGTAGATGACGTTTCACTCCAGAAAGTTACACAGTGCACCTTTAATAATGATGAGAGAAGGCAGTTATAACAAGATAAAAAACTTAGAAAAACACATTTCATACAATATTTCTCCTTTAAAAAACTCGATTTATGTGAGAAAAATGCTAAAATGGCAGATATCAAGAGAAGCTCAAAGGGAAAGAACTAAGTTTTAAATTATTAATTTTGCTGACATATAGAGGGATTTTGATCGATGTCACTTTCCGCGCTACTGCACATGCTTCAAGCAGAAAGAGACGCTGTCCATCTGCTTAGCTGGGGAAACTTCTTTGATCAAAACAACAAAACAGACGAGAGCAGCTGTTTGGATCAGGTCTGAACCGGTCTGACAGACGTCTGACTCCTGAAGCTTGAGACAGTGTTAGTGTTTTCTCGCCGTTTTTTACTCACGTGAAGTAACGTTTAAGGGTCGTAGGATCGAATTTCCTTCACAATGTTGATTTAGCACTGTAGAACTTTAGTTTTCGAACAGTTATAAACTTGTTGCTGGCTGGACTTGTTCTCCAGCTCGGTCAATGAGCGGCCAGCTCTTTCTGCTTCCCTAGTGCGCGCGCATCTCCCGAGTTGATAAAAAAATAATCCCTCTATTAGATGGAAGTGTTTTAACCAAGGGGATTTTGTATATCTTATTTATTCATTTATTTATTTATTATTTTATTTTGCTTATTTAGCATTTAAAAAGTCTATTTATTTATTTATTTTTATATTTAAAACTTTAATAAACCTCATTAGAGTTTAATATCAGCAAACCTGATAACCAGAGAAACAAACAGATTGTATTTGCCTTGTACTATAATTGAAATATAGTTAACTCAATTCTTTGTTATCTAACATTTGTTGATAGTAAGTTATATTTTATAGGATTTAGGCAAGTGTGGATCACTAAAACAGCTTATATGCTAAGTAGGGCCAAACTGGGGAAAGATATAATCAAAATTCTCTCATTATGATCAACCTAAATTTAAAATTGATTTATTTAATCAAAATAAAAAAATAACTTTTAGAAATTGCACATATCTTCATCCAAAGTCTATTTTGCTAGAACTTTAATGAATGATTGTAGACTCAATCCATTTGAAAACTGCAGCGTAGGATTCATCTCAGGATCCTTTTATATTCTATTAATTGGCAGATTTTTGTCTTTTGTGGTGGACCAGTTTAAGTAATCTGAAATTGCAGAAAAGAAGAATCCCAACTGTAATATGAAGATATGAAAAATGCTGCAACTAAGGATCATTGGTTATCAGTTAGTTGGGCAACTATTAATCGATTAGTTTGTTTAGAAGGCAGAAGTCAGTTTTATTAATGATTACTAAATTATTTTTTGTCAATCTGGTCCCACACGTTAACGTCGTTCCACTGCTGGTCGTGGCTTGTTTTTGGGGAGGTTTGTCTGTGACTGATTTCTGTGAAACTCTTTCTGTCTCACTGGTGTCTCCTGTTTGGCCTCTGTCCCTCTCTGTCCAATCACTGCCCTGCGCTGTGTCCCGCCCCTTCCTCCTCCTCCTCAATCAGAAGCTCCCTCTCTCTTCGTCGCGTCGCTGGTCTGTTCAACCCTTCACGATTGGCCGGTACCTGTCTGTTCTTCACTAAAACTCATCCCTCTGTCCTTAAACCTTCTACTAAAACATCACGCTCGCTACACTTATGTCTCTGAATTGGATTTGAAGAAGGACAAGCATAGTTACCAGTTTTGCGTTGATGTGGATGTGAATAACCGGCGTTTTACATTTTTAACATCACTAACTGTAACATTTGCATAGACACCATATACTTGCCTTTTGTCTAGAGCAGGGGGGCAATTATTTTTCACTGAGAGCTATATTTGACTCCAACTAGTGACCACAATTATGATATAAGAATTTGTTACTCTTGCAAGCATATTTTGAATACCTATATTACTTGTGTCCATTTATTGTGTATATTAGAACACAAGTGCAACACGTGTAGCCAAACAATCAAATAAATATACACTGCAAGAAATGTAATTAAAAAATCTGGATAAAATATCAACATTTTTTCTGGTTAGGTGATTTAGTTTATTGTTTCTGGTGTTTCCGTCTTGTTTTAAATAGATTTGCAAATTTGATTCAGGCTAAAATATCATAACAGTCAAAATGTCTGAACAAGTGAAAATTGCTGCCAAATATTAGCAATTGTATTCTAATCTGGCTAAATTAAGATGAATATTTGAATTCTAGTTAATAGACTAGATAATAAAGGTTTGCAATGTAAAGAATAATTATTCTTAAAACATGCTGAGGGCTGATTAAAACAAAGGGAGTTTGCCCAGGTCTGGTTTAGAGACTCGCTCAGGAGCACATTTATGCAGTTTTGTGTGATTAATTTTCTTTAAAACTGTTCTGTGTGGACGCAAGAGTTTACAAAACAGAGGACAGCAGATAAGTGTTGTAAAATACTCGCCTACGTTAAACATGGTTTTAGACTTGTCCACACATGTCCAAGCTCAGGTGTTCAGAAGAAATATTTGGCCTGAATCATCATCGTAACATGAAGAGGAGCTTCAGGACACTCAGTCAGTGCGTTTACATTATCAGGGAAATCAGACTAGGCTAGAAAACCGGACTCTATTTGGTTTTCCCCTCAAACCAGTCGGACCAGTTTTGCTCCTGTTTACATGTGAAGAATAAACCGATTACCTGGAGAGACATGTCTGCTGTATTAGGTTCACTACTGCATGTTTCAGACTGTATTATGTGATTTACCTAAACATTGTTTACTATTGAAAGTGTTTGTAATATGTTTGTAAAATTACACTGATCTTTCTGCGACATGTAGGAAATTTCAACATTTAGATCTGTGTTAAACATGTAGTTAACATGTGGCTGGTGTTCCACTTTGTGCACTTTTTGTTGTAAAATTTTAACTATATTGCTGGATTGTGGAACATGCAGCGGTTTTGAGCATGCTCAGATGCATTTGTCCAGCTGCAGACGATTGAGACCACATATGCTAATTGGTTTTCTGAAAACGGTTTACAGCTCCCCTCGTCAAGGTCTGCCTGGTTACATGCGCTTTGGAGAACTGGTTTAAATCGGACTAGGCTAGTTATCTGGTTTTCCTGGCCTCCATGTAAACGCCCTGACTGAAACGAATTTTCTGAAACCAGTCACAGAGTGAAAGATTACTACTCCGGTTTAGCGTCGCCACAGTTTTTTATTGTTTCCTTAATATTCACGTATTATCAACGGTTTGTACTATACTATATCTATTCAGATCATATAAAGTAGCTTGATACTAAATCAGTTAATCTATAACACTGTAACATCCATTTAACAGCCTCAGGTAAGTGTCTGGAAAGAAAATACTCTTGATAATTTAATTTAACTAACATGTTATTCATAAATGTAATGCTTATTTTGCAGCTAACTAACTTGTTTGTTCACAGTGCGAGCCACGAAAAGAAATTACTTAGATTTTTCTGTCTTAAACATGTTCAGACTGTGCAGAAGTCAGGGAACAAAATGGTTTCATGGCATCAATATATCCAATTATTTAAACTTTCAATAGTGTTAAAATTCTGTGTCTCGCCCTGTGAACTCGGACCTGTCAGTAATTGTTTGTTTGGGACCACTGTTAATGGAGTGGTGCTTGTGTCGGCTGCGTGTCCCTCCCTCCCTCTGTCTCTGCCTCCGTTTTTCTCGCAGCAGAAATCCAGGCGCTTCAAAACCAAGCGAGAGCGTCCGATTTTGCGAACCGTCCCATCAAACTGGCGGGGAAAGTCATCATCCAAGACATCTCCTGCTTACTGCCGGTGCACAAAGCCCTGGGAGAGAGCTACATGTGAGAGAATACTTTAATATACCGGTTAGGTATTCTTACAGTGGGTGTGACATTTTTTTAGTGAAACTTATAATAAGTATAAATTTTGTTTTTGCTGTTTGGCCATTTTATTCACATAAAAGATTCATTTCTCCTTAACAAATACTTTAGTGGAAGCAATCTCAAACTTTTACCTAGCAACCACATTGTAAATATGGTCAAAATCTACAAAGATGTTACAATTTAACCAATGACAATTACTTTGTAGCACTTTAATTTGTTGCTTAAAGGTTGTATGGAGGATTTTCAAAAAGTCAGTCTTAGTCAAAAACAGCAAAATGTGTAACAACCCTGTACTTATGCTAAACAAAAAAATAATTATAAAAATATAACTGTGGACATGATAAAAGAACGTTGGCCAATAGTTGAGTACCTCGTCTTTTGGCCTGTGAACTATCAAGCAACCCTCAGTGTTCCTAAGTAACTCATTGGTAAATTACAGTAAACGTGGACAAGAGAAACACATGTGCATCATTTGAAATACAGCGAACAACTTTTTTTGAAAAATCCATACAACCTTTAAATTTCCAGTAAACTGTGTCAGTTGTGTGTAAATTGTCTTTGCATTTTGTCTTTTTGACACGTGTGGAAGGATTCTGTTTTAGAATTTAAATTTTATTTGTCAATTGCTTTAATAAAATGCAACTTAACTCCTGTAGAAATGTGATAACACAATTACCTACCACATTAAGTCAAATTTATAAAAGTCAAATTTATAAAATTTG